>CM076575.1:1590733980-1591424241 GCA_034641835.2 Pinus albicaulis | reverse complement strand
TATATTTTTTTGTGAATATAGTAGGACCTTCTATTTACTATTTATATTTGCAAAGGTGTTACAAATTATAAACTTCAGCTATGGCCTCAAACCCTCGCCCGAAGTGAAACCAGGTTCCGTTGGCCATCCGAGTGCATGTAGTGCGTACCAAAATTGAAAAGTTTCATTCTTCTAGGCCCACGCGGGCTAGTCGTTCTATGGCATACCTATCTACGTCGATAATAGAAATGAGTTCATACAAAATTGCAACTTTCATACAACAATAACAAGAATAAAACTATTACCATCCGAGGAAGAGACAGGGTTGTCTTTAACATTGGACCCCCATGTCCACTTGTTGGAGATGTTGGGCAAAGAAGCCTGCCACGTCCCACTTTCGTCATCCATTCCTCGCCCATTCGATCACCGCTTTGGTACTTCGGGTAATCTTGATATGATAGAGCCGGGTCCTCGCATATCCCCGTGTACTTACCATGATGCGGGCTTCCAACTTTGTTGAGTCGATGTTTTCGCTCGTCTGCGGGGGAAACTCTCGCATGGCTTTTGCTAAAGGGTATTACCTGAACGTCGAGAGGTATGTATAGTCTGATGAAATAAGGTGAGACGACCACGGGTGTTTCCAGGATCAGTGATGAATTCGAGAATTTCTGCTTCAGTTTCATTGTCTTCTGGTTCAGTTTGGATCTCTCTTTCCCATCCCCGGATTTCCTGACGAGTCTTGGAGGAGTTCCCTTTAACATAATTGTTTGCTAGCTTTTCTACGAGCTCTTGTTTGGATTTCCTGCCTCTTTTCTTCGGCAGTGGCTCTGACTAAAGTGGCTGCTTCCCTTTCAAGGTCTAAGAAGTTGAGCGACGTTTCCCCATACTCAGCTGAATCCGAAACTGTGACAGAGATATAAAACAGGGTTTAGTAAGGGCCTGAGTTACTTCACATGGCCACATTGTATTTCTCCCATGGGCATAAAGGATGTGATTGCGCTTCCCGCAGTAGTAATTTAACCAGAGAAAATTGATCTGTGCTTTAAGCCTTACGGTACTGGGGCTAGGTAGAAACTCAAATCTATACACCCTATTCGTCTCAATAAAGGTTGAGGACCTGTCTATCAACCACAATTCAGAACACAGGGTCCACAACATATTTAACAGAGCACAGAACGAGGACCTATCTATCAACCACCATTCGTACAAAGGGTCCACAACATATTTAATGGGGTAGCATGCAATTCTCAACCTGTCTATCAACCACAATTCAGAACACAGGGTCCACAACATATTTAACAGAGCACAGAAATACATGGCAAGGCTCGCTGGAAAAGCAGAGATAGGGATGATGTTGCCACTCCCTCCCAACCAACTCACTTGACGATGCAAACTTACTTGACTATGCGTGTCCCAGTGGGGTGAAGGGTTCAACCCTAATTCAGTTTGCAAACCAGACTTTGCGTGTCACAAAGGAGAAGCTACCCTAGACAGAGACCTGTGAGTAATGATGCCCACATTAACCCGAACTTTCCCCTTCGCGCAGAAGGTGACAAATTGAATCAAAGTAACACAGTTATCAGGGTGAATGAGAAGAACTCCTCCACAGGTTGAGGTAGCATATAGATGGCAGGGGTCACGAAAGCAGGGCCTTACCCACTTTTGGATGGGCGGTTCATAACTACAAACTTGTTTAACACAACACTCTACCATTTTATATAACTTACAGTTCCAATCCAGAGCACTGGCATCCATATGCAGAAAAAGGAGAAGGTTGTATACATACTAGCACCTAGCCGAATTACTGAAAGGAGCAGCATTTCCAGTCTTCCTCCTCTGCCACTTTCGAGCGATTGCATGCAAAGAGCAAAGCATTACCGCTTGAAGGGAGGGTGGAGGGAAACTTACCATGCATGAACCTTGTCGTCTTTCGTTTGACAGCACAGGCTGTCCATCATACTTGATCATTAAAACTCGCTCGTTCCTGCCGTGCCATGAGCTGTGATCCCGATGTAGCATTATAGCTTTTGCTTGCGTGGAGAGGGAGATCACTGCCATCGCGCTACAATGATGAGCTATGAGTTGCCAAGTGTTCACCCCGATCGGGGGGCTGAAGATCCTTGTTTACAATCACTTGGAGAGAGTGTAGTTCCACCTCCCAGATTGCATCTGTGGGGCGAGCGTCTATTGATCGCTCTCTATATTTACATCCCCAATTTGCAAGATAATATGTAGCTGCATTTCCCTTTCGCCTGATATGTTTAGGTACCAGGTATTGGATCCGCTTCATCAAATGGTTGATTTCTTGAATGAGACCTGCTGTCCTCCAACTTTGCAAAATTTTCTCCCAGGGCGTTCCTTGCTGCAATTTGCGAAGAATTCCAGTGACCAGGGCTGAGTCTCCTTCCACTATAATTTTGTGATAATTTTCTCGGATTGCAATAATAATACCTTGTTGAACCGCGGTCAGTTCAACTTCATTATTAGTAGCATGGCCCAGTTCGAAAGCGTAAAAATGGCATACCGCCCCCTGAGAATTGCGAAATATTCCTCCCGCCCCTGGTTGTGCCGGATTGCCTTTAGAGGCTCCATCATAATTCAACTTGATAAAACCAGATTGGGGGGGCCTCAAGTTATCCTCACTAGTTTCACATGGCGGTCTGAATTTCCACAAATTTTTGTATAGCATCTGAGGTTTAAGATTCAAGTATTCGAGAATTTGGGTTTCAAAACCCACTGCTTTCCAATCTTCATCTATCCAACTTTCACTAAGGATTGTTTCTCGAATATTCTCTATGGATCTCTGCCAGATATGCTGCAAAGGTTTCTCTGTGTCTTTGAAAACTCTGTTGTTCCTTTCCTTCCATGTATTCCATATGAAGAATCCAAATGAGAGGGTCCATGCTCTATTAATCAATTGATAGTGGAACTTTCCTTTTTGCCATTTCCTGATTGTCTCTACTATGCTGTCATTATCTTTGTCTGTTTGCCTAAACAGGTGTTCCAGGTTTCTCCACAGCTGTTGCACCATTGGACAGGAATTGAGAAGATGTTTTGTCGTTTCCTACTCTACCTGATAGAGGAAGCACCTAGAGGGGCCTAACATTCCTCATTCCTGGAGGTTCTCCCAGGTCAAGATCTTGTTGTGGCTGACCAGCCATATGAAGTATTCCACCTTTGGCCAGTGTTTCAATGCCCAGATTTTTTTCCATAGAGGTCTACCTTCATGAAGGCCTTGTTGAGATTGAAGAGAATAACCTTCTTTAATGGTAAAGAGTCCTTTTGTCAGATATCCCCATCTGAGTATGTCTGGTCTTGAAGCTTTCCTGATTTTTCTGGTTTTGAGTTCATTTGCTAGGTTGACCCATTGCTGAGTGTCTGGAGCTGTCGGCCAAGTGGTTTTGTCTTTCCATTTCCTCCACTGATCTGTATTGTTTTGGCACCAATAATGCTGTAAAAGTCACTGATTGGGAGTGCTTGTATATAAGAAGATCTCACCCAAGTCTAATCGACTAAATTTTTTTTCCCGCTGTTTCCAGGAGTCTTCCCAGAAGAGCACTGTGCCACCATCCTTTACCTCCCAAAAGCTGTGGGACCTGATTAAATATCTGTTGACTGCTGCTAGATTCCGTATTGAGGAGCCTCTGGGTATTGTATCTATCTTTAAACGGCCTGATATAGTTCTTGGCATGTCATATTTGATTGTCCAAATATTCTTCCAAAGGTCCGAGCCTCCCTGAATCCATCTCCACCAAAGTTTTTCTCCCATCACATTATTCAAGATGGATGGATCCCTCAGCCCTAATCCACCTGCTGCTTTTGGTTTGAGTAACTTGTCCTACGAGAGAAGAGCCCATTTCCTGTTATCTTGGGCGCCTTGCCATAAGAATTTTTTGAACTGCCCTACTAGTTGTGAACAAATCCCTTTTGGGCATGCTCTTGCTGCTAGTTGATATATTAATAGAGCTTACAGCACTGATTTTAAGAGGATGAGTCGCCCTGGCGCATTCAGAGCTCTAAACGCCCAATTCTGAATCCTGTTGGTTACTCTGAGAAGGATGTCCTGCCAATCAGTTATCCGGCTTGGTCCAGGATGTAAATTCATTCCAAGATATTTCATAGGGAATGATCCACGCTGGAACCCCAGCGTCCTAGCGAGAAAATTCTGAGTCGCTAGTGGACAGTTAAAAAAATAGACATTAGATTTGCCATTATTAACTTCTGTCCCTGAAGCTGCCATGAAGATATCTAAAATTTTGAGGATAGCTTTACATTCCTTCAACGTTGCCTTACCAAACAATAAAATATCGTCTACAAATTGCTGATGGGTCAAGGAAAGGTGAGGTCCCCACATTTTCAAACCTTGTAATTTTCCTTTTGCTAAGTGGGCTTTGATGAGTCTGCCAAGTCCTTCAGCAGCTATAATGAATAGAAATGTGGATAGGGGATCCCCTTGGTGGAGACCACGAGAGCTGTGAAACAGAGTTGTCGGGCTGCCATTCAATAGGATTGAGTAGTGAGAGGAGGCAATGAATGAGCGCAACCATTGGAGCCAGCGATCTTCAAAACCAAAAGCATGCATAACCTGAAGCAGATATTGCCAACTTATACGATCATACGCTTTGGAGAGATCTAGCTTATAAAGCATACCCTTTCGTTTGTCCTGTTTTAATGAGTGAATGGCTTCTTGGGCAGTAACTATACCGTCTAAGATTTGTCTTCCTTTGACAAAGCCTGTCTGTTCCGGGGAGATGAGGGTAGGCAACAGAGGTTTGAGACGATTTACCATAATAGTAGAAAGAATTTTGTAAATAACATTACACACCGCTATCGGCTGAAAGCCTTCTGAAGTATCTGCATTTTTCTGCTTAGGAATTAGAGTGATGAAAATTGCATTTAGCGTTGGATATACCGTCTTTAGTCTTCTAGATTCCTTCACCACCTCGAGAATGTCCGGGCCCATGAAGGGCCAGGCCGCCTTGAAAAATTCACTTTTGAATCCATCTGGCCCCGGAGCTTTATTCTTGGGAAAATTCAAGACTACCTCTTCTACCTCCTTTAGCGTGATTTCTCTAAGCAAAGCCAGGTTCTGTTCTCTGGTGATCAATCTAGGTATATGAGTAGTGATTTTTTCGATAGTTGTCTGCCGATTTAGTAGAGTTTTTGTATGCCTATATCTAAAATGATTAACTAGCTCCTCCTCTATATCTGTATGTTTAATTTTCCTTTCCCCATTGGATGTTTTCAAAGAGAATATTCTGTTATGTTGACGTCGCTGCAGCATGGCGTTATGGAAGAACTTGGTATTGCGGTCGCCCTCTTTAAGCCAATTTATCCTAGACTTTTGTTTCCACAAAATCTCTTCTTGTTGGCTGAGTGTGTTTCCCTCTTCAATTACTAACTCAGGCGTTCGGCCGTGTAGAATAATTTGTTGTTGTATTTCTTTCATTTTTGCAGTTAGTTGAAGTTGCTCCTGATGGATATTGCCAAATTCTAAGCGGTTCCATCTCTTGATTTCCTCCTTTAACTGTTTGAGACGGAGTTGAAAGGAATGCATTTGGTTTCGCCCTCTAATTTGAATTGTACTCCACCAGCTTTTAACTTTATCCATGAACCCCGGATCTCTTAACCAAAACAATTCAAACCTGAAAGGTCGGTTATGAGGGCTAGCCTTGACATCCACTTCTAATCTGATTGGCCAGTGATCCGATCCCAGGGTAGGGAGGATTGCTGCTTCAAAGTACCTGTCCTGACTAACAAAAGCTTCGGAAGCCAGAAAGCGGTCTAGACGGGAGGCTACCTGGAATCGTTGCCCTCTTCTGTTGTTCCATGTAAAATTTCCATTGACCGTAGGGATATCTACAAACCTCAGGTCTGTTATCAGGTCTCTAAAAAGTGCCATGTCAGGATCTTCCCTTCTTATGCCTCCTTTTTTCTCTGATAAGTTCAAGATCATATTGAAATCTCCACCTATCAACCAATACTGTGCATCATGCAGTGTTTTGAGTGTGCGTATACCTTGTAAAAAGTCTGCTCGCTCCCTTGGAATTGGAGGTCCGTATACTGTCGAGATAAGGATCTTTTCCTCTGATCCTATTTGTCTGAAGGTCGTTGTTAGGATCCTAGGTAAACCAATCCATCCCTCTGCAATAATTTCAGCTGCATTCCATATGATTGCTAGGCCTCCTGAGGTTCCTACAGAGTCAATAGCCATTACTTCATACTGCAGTTTGAAAGATTGTATTATTGCTTCTAGTTTTTGTCCAGTAACCTTTGTTTCTTAGACTAGCATTACCTGAGGTTTTTCCTCCTTCAATCTATTCTTCAGATTTCTCTGTTTACCCTTACTACTGAGTCCTCTAATATTCTAGGAGAGCACCTTCATTATGTATTTTTAGGGATTTGTTGAAAAACCGTTGTTAACGGCATTATTCTCCCAGTATTTATCAGTGTTTCCCCGATTAACTAGATTGATTCTTGCAAAGTTCTACGTCCTCTCTTTTTTACTGGTTTTGGGGGGAGAGTCTTCTTACCGGCTTCTTGTTCTTTTTCTTGGCTTTCTTTGCGGGCTTGCGTTGTGAGATAATTCTCAAATGTCTCTTTGTACAATTTCTTTTGCTCTGCTGGGATGAAACGATCATCTAGGTTCCTCCATTCAAACAATAGTCGTTTTAGTAGTTTCTCTTCAGCACTCAGTTCTTCTTTTGATTGCTCCACCTCCATTGGGGTGAGTTCTGGCATTTCATGCTCTTTTGGGGTTCCCGTCTCCTGTCCTGCTTTCCGTTTTGACGACTGGAGTTTCTGCGTGACCGTTGTAGACCCTTCGGCTTTGCCTTCGTCTACTATTTCCCGAATTGTCGATTCTCCTTCCTCCTGTAATACTGTTTGTTCTCCTTCCTCCTGTAGGACCTCGAATCTATTTTCCATTGTTGTAGATCGTTGAGGATTTGGCTTTGTGGATGAACTTGGGCCATTATTCCCTGACCGGGGAGATATTTTGCGCGAACTAACAGGCATAAATCCATCCACTGTTTGTCGAGGTTGCTCTTCTGGTCCATTTGCATGGTGAAGTTGTTGCTGTGCTCCATTTAAGGGGCAAGATTTATACAAATGGCCATATTCATGACAGTGTCTGCAGCGAAAAGGGATGTGCTCATAATCTAGAAGCTGTAGCCATACTTTTCCTTCATATTCCAATTCTATCATCTCTGGCAAGGGTTCCAAAATATTCATGTATACACATATTCGAGCGAAAGAGGTATAGCGTCCACGAGCTGTGGAATCTGCTATTTTGACAAAGCTACCTAGCGAATTTCCTATACCCTCCAAAATTTCAGGGTCCCAAAAATCGATGGGAAGCCCAAATAACCGCACCCAAACAGGAGCTGCCAGAAATTTCTCTTGTTCTGGGTTGTAGCATTCCTCCCATTGTCGGAGAAAGAGTCCCGCATTGCTGTAGAAATAGGGACCTCCTTCAAAAATACGTTATTTATCAAGTAAATTAGAAAAAATTACTGTAAAAAATCCTTTCGCCCCAAACTTCAGGTCAATGTGACCCTTGGGCTGCCATTTTATTTGTATCCATTTTAACAAATCCTTCTCAGATGGCCAAATACCTATAAACTTACAGATTAGAGCATGATTATTCATGTAATGTCTGTATTCTTCTAACTTTGAGGGGGGAATAACAAACCTTGGTTTCTTGGATTGCTCTTAGCGAGGCATTGGCCCTTCATTTGGTTTGCCATTCTGCTCCTAAAAACGGGGCACAGCACGTGTACATGTGGTTGCATGTTGATTGGAGGCGCAGCGCGCAGTCTCCCACTGCATTTTTTGTGGGCGGCCCCTCCTCACGAGGAAGTGGCCATGATCAAAACCGAGCGCAAGGCGGCTTCTGTCGAAACCCTACGCGAACCTCTGCTATCTCTTTAGCGCTCTCCTAGCAATACAATTTTTAACCATTCTAATTTCTTGTTTTTTATAAATGCTTTTACATGCATAAATGGATACGTGACACATTAAATTTTTATACATTAAACAACTTAAACTTAAGAATTTTAAAAATATATACATACTTTCCAACAAAATTACTAGAAAAAATACCCAAAAATATAATCTCATCTATTAAAGTTAGACTACTTTAAAATGCGACATAATTAATTTACTATGGTTGATTTTTAGAAGGAATTAGTATTTTGTGTGTTGAGATTTAATGTTTGACATGTAGTTGTAATGACAGTGAGAATGCTTCTATTAACCAAATCTGATATACTTACATATTATAAACTTCAGAATGCACAAAAAAATCAAATTTAACCTTTGATTGCTATTTTCTTGATTATGAAAATTAAATTAGAAATTTTTCAATTTAAAAATGCTACTGGCCTCTCTTTGCACTTTTTAGGGCAATTTCTAGTTTATGTTTTATATATTTGGTTTTTGTCATTAGATATGATGTTTCAAATATTTTTATGAAATTAAAATTTAATATTATCTAAATTATATTTTATAAGAAAAAAAATATTTGATTTTTTGGAATTTTTCTCAATTTTATAGAGAAACTCTTATTTCATCACCATAGTGTTTCGATATTATTCCATTTAATTTTTTACCCATTCTTCCTCCACCATGATTACCTCCATTCATTCTTGGATAATTTGTTTTTAAGTGCATTGTTTGGCAAGTAAGAGTAGGAGATTATAATTATATACCTTAAGAATTTTCCATTCAGTGTCTCTTAATTAATAGCACAATGGAAATATCTTTAAATATATGATGGGCTTTAAACTACATGAGAAGGATCATTAGCTTTTGTATGCCTCGTGGATATGATACCATGTAATATCATGTGAAGTTCAACATCATATCTTATGTTTATAGCTAGGCAATGAACATAACTAATATAATATATATATAAATATATAATAATTGAATAAAAATAAATAAATAATAAATTGACTTCCCATAACCCAACCTCCTTGAACTCACAGAATCCACACATTCTATTGGGGTAAGTTAAACACATAAATACCATAGTTTCATATTCTATGCTTCACATATCCTAAAATTGTAAAGTTTTTGGGTTTTTCATTGGGAGTATATCAATCATCATGCTTCGAGGTTTCATGTAGCCAAATGTTACCAAACATGGACTTTGAGATTATATATAGCTTCGTAGAAGGACATAATTCCAAATTAGCCCATAGTCACTACTACAAGAAACACCTTTAGGGTATTTGGAGAAACACGACATCTTGCCATTATCTCTATAAGTTTTTTAGACATTTGGGGGTGATTTTTAGACACCGCCATTGCGAAGGGTTTTCTAACAGCAAAAGCCTTTAAGTTTTTTCTCATGCCTTTTTTTGCAAGGGGATTTAAATGACTACTCCTAAATATATTTTTCATGGTGGTTTGTAGAAAATCCACCCCAAGAGCCATTAAAATTGAAAAGGATGGGTGGCGGGGGGAGGGATGGTTCTAACAACCACCCCTAAAAGTTTTTTCTCATGATTTTTGGGAAAGGGGTTCTTAAATGTTGCCCCTAAATAAAAATTTTATAGTGATTTTTTAACAATGCCTACTCCCCCCCCAAAAAAAAATAAAACTAAAAAGCCATGAGATTTAAACATTTAGAGACATTCATTTAACAACCACCTCTTAAATTTCAATTCTCATGACTTTTATTTTGAGGAGGGGGTTGTCTATGAGCCGCCTCCAAAAGTTCAATTATTGTGACTTTTAAAGGGGTTGTTTGACAACTCCCCCAAAAATTCCACAGAGCAATAACTTTGAGTTGATTTAAAGTAACCCATCCACACTAAAAAACAAAGTCATGAGAGTTGAGTATGTAGGAGGCGATCATTTAACAAAGACCTACCAAAGTTTAATATTCGTGACTTTTGGGAGGGCGGGGGTGGGGGCGGGGGGGTGGGGGGGTGGGGGGGGGGGGGGGGTGGTGTTGTTTATAGCAGCCTCCAAAGTTCAATTTTCATCACTTTTAAGGGGTTGTAATTGTCTAAAAATCCCATTTAAAATTAAGTGACAATGAAACTTATGGAGGTGGTTTTGGACACCCCCCACCACCACACCCCCCCTCCCCCGCCCAAATGCCCCCCCCCCCCCCCAAAAAAAAAAATCATGAAAATTTCTGAACCTTTAGAGGTGGTTGTTAAATGACGCCTCCAAATATCGGTCTAATGACTTTAGAGGAGGTGGATATTTTAGTGTATTGAATGGAGCGAGAGGACATAAGGTTAGCATTGATGGATAAAAGTGGGAGGTCAGTACTTTACTAAGATCTATAATCCTAGCATTAGAAAATGAGAAGGGGTTTTAGGACCTAATGGTATAAGGAATAATGAGCCTAGAGGGAGGGTAAAGAAATCAATTGATAAGGGAACCCCCAATATTTTTGATAAGGGGATTAGGGGTCCCATTATCACAACCCATAACCACTAAATTACATATCCCACTCCTTTGAAATACCATAATCCATTAATCCCTACAACCATAACTCATAACCCATTAACCACTTGATCCTTAATTCTTTGTAATATTCCCTTTTTTTTTATAAGGTCAAAGAGAATGAAAATTAGCCCATGGTATTTACTATGGTATTCGCCCATGGTATTCACCTTCATTTTTCAAAAATGATAAAATAAGTTCCATATAACTTATAAAAAGGGATAAGGGCAGGACAAAGGGAATCATCATGAACTTGTCCCCATCTGTTGTATTTTGTTGGGAACATGGCGTGGCCATTTCTGACGATCCTGGGACAAAAAGCCTGGTGACCTTTGTTGGTGAATCCATTCGGGTTTCCCATTTTGGCTTCGGTATTTCACTTTCTTGTTCATTGAGCGATCGTGTATGTTATGGCGGGGGCTCAATTATTTGTATTTTCTTGGGAACTTGACGGGGCCATTTCTGGCTTGATCCATGGACGAAAATCCTGGTGACATTTGATGGTGAATCCATTCGGGGTTCACATTTTGAAAACCCGATATTTTCACTTTCTTCTTCATTGACAGTTGTGTATGTTGAGGCGGGGGCTCCATTATTTGCTTGTGTTTTGGGCATCTCTCATTTTTACGAAAATTAATGGAAATAAGGGTTGAATTCTTTTAGATACCTTCGGTGTTTAGTGTTTTATTGAAAATATTTTATTTAGAACATTAATGTGAGATATCTATTTATTATTTCATTGTTTTAAATCTTACATTGGTATCGAGTTGTGCATCACGGCGTTTGGGTGTTTTTATTGCGGATTGAGGGTCACGAGAAACTAGCCTTCGGTGATTCTCCATAATCACCCTAGCACGTAGCTCACTCAATTTCGGTAGTTTTTAAATACCTTAACTACCCTATTTGGCTAAATAATTTTATACGCATGATATTTATTTTTAGAGTTAACCTTTCTTGTTAGAGTTAAGATCTGCATGTAGTAGAGGGTTCATGTTACGAGATAGAAGGGATTACCATTTGGTAGAAAGGCTTGAATCGCAAGATCTCACCGGGATCTATGTAGAAATTACTAATAAGTGATGGATCCTCCCCCGATCTAACAAATTAATATTATATTAAATACATAATCCTTCACATAATTCTTTGCGGAAATTAAATGTAATTACGAAACACATGAAGAAAATAAATCGCACATAAATACGGTTGTTTATGAAGCTTAAAGCTAAAAACCCCAACCTCATAAATTATGTATATCAATGGAATCATGCTTAAAGATATCATACAAATATTAGTACATCAAGCTCTCGGTACTGTTGACAATCATTACCTGTATCATACAAAAATTTGCATATCCATCACTAATTTATTGCCTCGACAACACACTCCACTACGCAATCCCTGTGAAGAAGAACCTAAATGAATTCGAATTGGCCTTGCGTTGATTGCACAATCCTTATTGGCATCTCCAATGTGTGTAGATGCATTGAATGCATCCACTATAGTCACTACGGATAGTCCATCTCACCCTTTCACCTATCTACTCCACTTCAGGTCTCCACTAGACTAACATGCAAGTAGTTAATTGTTGTATTTGTTCGATTGCGAGTAGGTCTCTAGTTATGAATAATTAAATAATTAATTCACTAAACTCTCACTAGTGTATCTTGAGTCGAGAACTAGATACAACTAGCACAAGCCCAAGGATTTAACTCATAGCTTGGAAGTTAAACTAAATAGCAATTCCCATAACTACTCTTCCAACTACTGTCCTTTGCCTTCGGTTATGGCCCAGGTCTATCCATGCATGAGTCACCAACCACCCTAGAATTACATAATTCCTTGACCTTGATTTGCCAAATATGTTCAGCTGAAATAAAGTGCTCCAAGAGAATAAGTTGATATTTATTGTCGGATTATCATTGAGGGCTAATAATAATCGACATGCATATATTTTTTAAATTGACGATCTATGAATAGACTTCGACCAATATTATAAAAAATATAATCTCATCTATTTTTCATATTTGATCGGCCATCTACAAATAGCATCCTGTAACTTTATAGAATATCCTCACACTGTCTAAAGGCATACACCTAAAAATAGCCTACGGGCCCCATTTAGTGATGGTGATTAATTTTCACTAAGCTCATCATCTTGTTGAATCTCAACACTCCCTCTCAACAAGATAAGGATTATCCTTCACCCGTCCACCGCCTCTATGGTATTCGAATTTTCTCCTCTTTGAGTGCCTTCATCGGGAATATCTGCATCACGATCTTATGTAGGAATGCATTGAAGCAACATGATCTTCCACGCACACAACCTGCGATATGATGATACCGGATATCTATATGCTTAGATCTATCATGAAACACATGATTAATCGAGTGTAAAGCAACTCTGATTATCACAATGTATCAACATGGGATCTAAATGAGAACCAAACAAACCAACCAAGATCTTCCTCATCTAGATAGCTTCACATACTGACGACTTGCGCCATGTATTCTGCTTCCATTTGAGTGCCATGGATCTTTGTTTCTTGGCATGCCAATACATTGTAGATCAATATTGAAAACCCCTCTGATGTGATATTTCTATCCATTGGGCTTCCTATGTCTTGCATCAGAGTAAACCATGCAACTTCACCTCATATGTATGTACGTACCATAATCCATACTCAAATGTGCCCTTGAGATACCTCGGGACATGCTTTGCCTTCCAAAGGCTTGGTAAGGCTTAACCGTAAACTTTACTACATTGGTTCATCACAACAGCATACGTTCGATCTTAACATTATTCATCGCCGTCAAGCCCACCAGTAATCGATAAACAATGGCATCCACTACCTCTGTAGATGTAGCATCCTATTTCCTCAGCCCTGGAAGAGGGTATCCATGAAGCACGATCTGCGTATGGGGCTTACCAAGTATCTCCCTCGGCATACTTGCCTTCGAACCTAAACAAATTCCCCTTCTCCTTTGCCATATTTCAGTCAAGGAAATAATGAAGAGAGCCCAAATCCTTCATCTCAAATTCATTTGCAAGATGCACCTTGCATGGGTGTATCAACTACCCGTCACCGTTAGTATTAAATCATCAACATAAATAACAATTATTAAAATCTTACCCTCCACCACAATTTGGTATAGGTTTGCATACGCACTCACTCTCGGTGAAGCCAAGTCTAGTGAAATAGTTGTCGATCACGGTGGGCAGTATGACATGGTGCTTTGCCCACTTTCACAACCCATACGATACTCTTTTGATTCTACACACATGCGACTCGACTATTTGAATATCTCAAATCCTTGAGGTTTCTCAATGTACACTTCTTCCTCAATGATCCCATTAAGGAACGTAGTCTTCACATCCATCGATGAATGTGCCAACCCATTTGCGGCGAGACAAAGGATGGTCTTTGTGGAAGAATATCGTGCGACGAGGCAAAGGTTTCTTCCTCAATCAATCCCATCGATCTATGAAAGCCTCGGGGGAAACAAATATTTCCTTATACTTCTCAATACTCTCATCAAAAACTTGCTTTACCTTGTAGATCACATCTTGAACCTACCAGCGGTTACCCCGCAGGCACTTGGAACGATCTCCCGATCACTTCAACGACAATGGAGTCATGCTCCTCCACCATGGAATATACCCATGTGGGCTCTTGGGATTCTTTTTCAAATAGTATGGCTCTATCACTTGATACACATGCTCCTCGGTATTGTATCCGATAAATCATTCGGGTGATTGTCTCTGTCTACTTATTTGTGATGTAGGGACTCCTACATTTTGTGTCACATCAAGCTTCGGCCTCTCGGCTCTGTTGTATGCTTTCTGTTTGTTTTGATGTTTGGTTCTACATGGTGGACTCTCTGTGGTTGATCCGCTGAGCTCGACTGGGAGCAAGTAGCTCCTCCTTTGCATGCAAGTGTAGCTCCCTCTCAAGCGACAACTTCATGGCCTTCACCTCATTGAATTTACACATATCCTGACGCACCACGGTCATCTGACTGTGTTTGGAAAATACCCACATGATAATTATGGGGTGTTTATGTGTATCCCACAAATATCCCAACCACAATTCGAGCTGCGGCTTCTTCCTGGCGTCCTTTGTTACATGAATGTAAACGAGATGAGCCAAAAATCTTCAAATGAGAAATATCGAGGGCTTCTTATTGTTAAAAGCTTCTCCCGGGTGTATTGTACTCATGCCAAGTACTCTATGAGGACAATGGTTTTTCACATAAATTACGATGTTGCATGCTTGTCCACAGTGCATTAGTAATCCCTGGTCATGCGGCATAGCTCATGTAGTACCCATGATCGTTACGATTTCTTCCTCTCAGTGACCCCATTATGGGTTATGAGGGGTATTATGAGTTATCTTCGAATTCCCTTCTTTGCTACATAAGTATTTGAATTATTTAGAGATATATTCACCACCATTATCTCTCTAAGTAAAACCTTCACTTGCTTCCCGACTCCTTCTCCACGATACTTTAAACTCACAAAGCTTTTGAGAATGTTTCGCTCTTCTTCTACATGAAGAAGATCCAACATCTACGAGGAATAGTCATCAACAAATATAACATAATACCTATGTTTTTGTTCAGAAGCAATCGAAAAGGTCCACATGTCTGTGTGAATTCTCTCTAGGATCAGAAACAAACTTCTTCTTCGATGAAAGGTGGTCTTCCTGAAAGCACCCATAGTACATGCCACACGATAGCAGTACAATAACGAAGTACTAAATCCAGTGAAAGTAAAATCTTCAAGGTGCCATGGTGAATATGGCTAATCTCACCGTGCCATAATTCACCCCCTCATCCCGGCTCACACTTCTTCTGTTTTTCCCATCATTGCGGCGCAACCATCTACCTCGGCTTGTAGATATTCTTAACTGAATCTATCCTCTTGTTTTGACCGAGTTTTTTATGTCTTAGGAAAGATTTTCCCTCGTTGAAAACAATGTCATAACCTTTGTCCTCCAACATAGCGGCGAGACCAAGTTCTTCTTGGGACACCCAGAACATGCATAAAATATTTCGATAGAAATGGTTTACTGACTCCTCTCAAAGGTAATGGTTATAATCTTTGATGTACTTTGTATCTACCATCGTCGCCCATCTCTATGCATTTGGAGATCCTTCTCCTCCAAGTCTTACTAAACAACTCCTTCTCTCTCCTCATATGTAAGGAAGCACCACTATCAAGATACCACACTAATCCCATTGTGCTTGAAACCAAGCATGTGATCGAGGAGAAATCAAGTTCAAATTGCGAGGCTAAGGTATCACCGCTTGCCGGCTCAACAACCTTCTTGTTCTTCTTTTTAAGCGGGCATTTAGTGGCGATATGCCCATGTTCGTGACAATGAAAGCACTTCACTTTGGACAAATCCCGGCTTCTTACCTTTAGCCTCGGATTTTGGATGGGATTTCTTCCCCTTCCTTTCCTTGCTTTGGCGACCAAAAGAAAAATTCTCTTCATCATCATTCTTAAATGGCCATCACCACAGTATTACACCTTGCCTCTCCCTCCTGCACGAATGCGAGCAAAGTTGCTCCCAGTTGTGAGTTTCACCCATCCATTGACGGAGTCTTCGTAGTTATGCCAAATATTCGGAAGCCCAAGGAGAGCCAAGCTCACCAAGTAATAATCCGCAAGCTTGTAATTCCCACACTCCCCACCTCATCCCTAAATTGGATAGACTTCTTGAGATATTTTGGAATATTATTATTTTCTCCATTTTGATTTTTATGAGCTTATCTTTCGAGCGCCAACTTCCTATGGTGTTTTGCTGCTTTGAGAAAATATCTATCAAAATCCTTCCACATTGTAAACGGAAGTGGCTTTCCCATGAAGGCTTGACACAATATGGTCTTTCACACCTTCCAACAGAATTATTCACTGTCTTCTCTACCTTCTTTTGCCATGCGTCGAGTAATGCGACATCGCTAGAAGTAGGCTTAGGAACATCGCTATCGATGAACTCCTTGATCCATTATCTTCAAGCACGACCTCCATCACATTTGTTCTTCCGGGATATGTAGTTCAAGCTAACCTCAAGGGAATACTCCAACCGTAACCCATTGAAAGACATTTCAATGAATACTCAAGCGTTGTCGCACAAAGAAATTTCTGCGGCAAATTCGAATTGTCCACCAACACAAAACTCAACTTAGCTTCACTATTGCAATCTCGAGTGATTAATATTTGCTTTGATACCATGTAGAAATTTATTAATGCGATAGTATTACCGAATCTCCCCAATCCTCTAACAAATTAATCATATGATAAATACAAAATCATTTCCACTTAATTCTTTGCGGAAATTAAATCGCAGTGGAAAACACATGAGAGAAAATCAATCGCATAGCTTGTTTGTTTAACGGGAGAGCTTAAAACTAAAATCCAAACTATCACATATATTATGTATATCAATGGAATCATGTAATAATATCATACAAATCTTAGTACATCAAGCTCTCGGTACAATCAACAATCATTACACCTTTATCATTGCATAAATTTTCATATCTATGCACAGAATTTCTTACCTCGACCTTTGCCTCCCTCCTGTGATCACCTGTGAAGAAGGCCACTGAATGAATTTGATTGGCCTTGCCTTGGCCCCCTTTTAATCCTCATTGGAATCTACGGTGTGTGTCGGTCACATTGAATGCCATCACTATATTCACAACAGATAGTCCATCTCTCCTTTCACATCTCTTCAACGGGTCTCACTTGAACTAACATGCAAACTGTTAATTGTTGTATTTGTTCGAGTTGCAAGTGAGTCTCTAGTTGTGAATTAATTAAATAATTAATTCACTAAACTCATAATATAATATCTTTAGTTAGAACTAGATGCAACTAGCACAATGAAGTTTTAACTCACTTAACAAGGAGTTAAACTAAATAACAACTCATAACTACTCTTCCAACTACTGTCACAACTTTGCCACTTCGAGTTCTAGCCCAGATCCTCCATGCATGAGTCACCAACCACCTAGGGGTACATAATTCCTTCAGCCCCACTTGATTTTCCAAATGCATTCCACGCTGAAATAAAGTGCTCCCAAGAGAATAAATTGATATTTATTGTCGGATTATTATTAAGGGCTAATAATAATCGACATGCATGTATTTTTAGATTGACGATCTATAAATATACTTCACCTAATATTCTAAAAATATAATCTCATATATTTTTCACATTTGATCAACCATCTACAAATAGCATCCTGCAACTTATAGAATATGCTCACCATGTCCTAAAAATAGACATACACCTAAAAATAGCACGTAGGCCCCCTTCGTCGAGTGCTTAATTTTCACTAAGCTCATCATCTTGTTAAATCTCAACATCCCCAGATAGAGGAAAATTAGATTTTGATAAGAGAAAGGCGATGAATCAAGGGTTTATTCCCATATGAACATTTGAGGTTAAGGAAACCAACAAATAGCCAAGTGCGAGCCACCCACCAAATTTTGAGGTATATACGTAGACATAATTCACCACGAGTGTCGTCGTTATGGATGTAGGAGTGGTGAATTGAAAAACTAAAGATAGCCTACGGGAGGAGAGTCGAGCATGGTGGGTGCGACCCCTTCAAGGTATCCAATTAGAGCTTGTTCAACAAATTGCGGGCGGTGTTCATGTAGACCAAGAAAAAGGTTGAAAAATAGCGTCTCTGGGAGGATCAATCAACTCTACAGCAGATCTTGAAGTCGAATAGCCATATTAAATTTGGAACTAAATCAAACATGGTTGTAAAGGACAAAGAAGGAAGGGTCAAGGGACCATGAAGGAAGAAGATGTGCCCTTACCATACGATCCTTGATATCAGCCCTTCACTTCGGTGTTTGGGTCTCAACGACAATTTCGACGACAACGTTCCATGTTTGCGGGGATTGAGAGACCATGGTCGGGAAATTGAAAAAACCCGGCCCAGGAGAGAGGCATTCACGGGGTTTGTGAGCCAGGGGAGGCATGGTGATAAATTTGTGGAGTGAAGTTACTCGGCAACATTAGGAAGCCCGCATCATTGTCACAAATTTTCCATTCTTATTTGAGAAGAGGAAGCAAGATTGTTGAAGAGTTAGGGTCGGGGGATGTGGAGTGTTACAAATGAATTCAAATCATTGGGAGGCTAATGAGCTTGATGATATTGGACCACGTGGTAATTGATTCCTCTCAATTCATTCGCATGACTTTGGTGTGGAAACCTCGATCTTGAATGTTTATCATGCAACACAATTCCCCCACAGAATCATATCTATGGTGAGAGGTGCCCCACTCGGATAGATTTTCTCGCTCATGATCCGGTATCAATGACATCGTAGAGGTGTGCACTGAGCTACGGACATTTTCCTCGTAAGCGTTGTAAAATCCTTTCTATTAGTGGTTATGAATATCTCTTTCACGCCACTTTTGGGTGTGTTTTTTCTACGCTTATTGAGGCCCACTCACATGCTTTTTGTGGAATACTCCATTCTCATGTTTAGAATCTCTCTCTTTCTCATTTTGGGCAGGTTTTGTTTTCACGCTCGTGCCATGTTTTTATCGGTTGAGGTACGGACTGAAATTTTAGTGTTATTCGAACGATTATCTATTATTATTGGTTACATGGGATCATTCTACTATTTTAATTGCTTGCTTCAATGATTTATGATCCTATCTATTCTACGTATAGAGGTGGTTATATTATGTATTTATTCGGGGTGCCAAGTCTACGGGGCTTGTTTTGAATTGGTTTTCTAGCTGTACATTATGCTAGTGATTGCTACTCTGGTCATTCTTAGATCCTCTTATCATGTACACTTCACGGATGGTCGGAATAGACGGTGAGAGTTCTATTTCTTCTCATTTCGCAACCTTTCTCTTACGACTCATCTCAAATTCAAATTGGTTCAGAACATTTGGCATATCTTTTAGTTTTCTCAAATCGACTTCTCCTATTCTCTATTACTAGACCATGCAAAAGTTTTAGCATCGAGTCGAAGTAGCAGTGGTGGAATTTGTGGGATCTTTCGTCTTCTTCTTGTTGTCAACCATAATTTGAGACCCTCTTAACACGGTATTTCCGGTTGACTTCTCGGAATTGCCCGATGTCTCCTTCTGGGAAATTTTGAATTCGAGCAGATTATTCTGAATGCCATTAATGCCTTATCTTCTCCTACCTAGCTTGTCCTTGTGGGGAGATACCATCTGCCTCCATTAGTATAATAGGATTATTTAGGGAAGCATATGCCTCTCGATTTGATCGGTCCTCGGTTTCTTTAAATATCTTTTTATGGCGGGGATGTATTTCTATACGTTTCCTTGGGATGATAAAAGAATGCGTATTGGAGCGGGAGTATCACTTATCTATGTCATTTTCTTTTTTCGAGTCAATTTCGCTTGTCATTCCTCTAAATTATGCATTTTCTCTGACAAAATATCTTGATTACGATCTTTGATATCCATGATGACATCGAACCTATCATTTTACGAGTTTTCCTTCTCCCACAGCTGTCAAAGGCATTTTCTAAGTACGAGTAATCTTTACGATCGATCCTAGAATGCCGCCGAATTGCTAGTTCTTTATAATATCTCACGATTGCTTGTCTAAGACGCTTGAACATCCCGATGATCACATGAATTTGCCGGCTATCTACGTACTACCGAGTTCACGCCACCCTTCATGCATGTGTGTTGAAAGGCTATTGAGATCATTATGGCGTGGACGATTGGCGGCTAGCGAACACATTATTCCGCCTAAAGGTACGGAGAGCGATTACGACGTGACGAGGTTGATGAGAATATTATTAGACAAAGCTCTTCATGGAGAGCTGAGTACGTAGCGCATACTATAGATCCTTTCGAACGGGTGGCGGAGAAAGAAGCGTAAGACTGCTTTAAACAAAACATGGATATTAAGGAGGTCAGTTGGATTTCGATGATCTGCAAGAGGGTGACAAGTCTACGAGAAGAGGAAGTGATTGGCGGTGGTTATTCCGGAGAATTGCGAATTTGACACGGCCTCATGGATCAAAACAAGTTTGGAAGTCTTTACTAGGATACACGCCTATTGTTTCTATTCTCATAAATGGTTGGTTCGGTGTACATTTCATTAAGGCCAAGGATGTCATAAAATTACCGGTCGCACTGGGTTCGTGGCCGTAGTTTTCTTCTGACTTATTCCATGGTATGGTAGCTTCCAACCCGGTGCTAGAAGCTCCTCGCAATCGCATCATATGGATGAAGCTGAGGACTTCCGGAATTTTGGACTATGAAAGGCTCTTGGTGGTGCTTTCAAGTAGGCGTCACGGTACGTTGATCCAAGTATTATCGGGGCTGTGACAAATGCATTGCTTGGATTACGGTTGAGCTCAAGTATACGAATTAATTACGCTTTGGCGACATCGACTTGGTTTGGGAGACGACGTCGACGGCGCATGGAAGCACGGGGTATTCCCTTTCGATGTCTTATATGCCATCGTACGAGGCCACCTCGGGGAGAATTGTCCTATGCGCTTCCGCATGCAACGAGTAGACGTTGTTACACAAGGCTAGACGAGTCGACAAGAATAAGCTTCCTGATACGCGAGTGATGCGGATGGTTGTACGAGGAATCCTTGTCCTCATGTCCTGAAGATGATGATTTTATCTTGCTCGGATCATTCGGATGGTTTGCAAAATAATAGCTAGTGTCACCTTTGAGAATCAAACCTTTCTCCTGTGGTAGTGTTGCCCTGCCGGATAACTCCTCCCATTTGGTAGATAATATTTCACCATCCCCTATCCCATGAAACTCAACTATAAAGATGACTACGCCTGTCGCTCCTACTTTCTCTTATGTTGATGACTTTTTTTTCCGTCTCTCTCTTTTTTTTTTTCCGGGTTGGCGAGTCTTCAGGCTTCATGACCAACTCTTTCTATCATCCCCACACCATCACGGATATGCCTCTGAATCTACATATTCCATTAACATACGGGACTCTCCCGGAAATACCATCGAATCAGACCTTGAAGCCATTTTGAGCGGACCCTAACATTGACATTGCCGCCCTCAGCATTTTCGACGAGATCGCCCTCTTCTGTTATCAAAAATTCCTGCGATAGGGCCTTGCGAAAGGAACCGAGTAGACTCACAAAGAAAATTGCAGCCATTTCTCTTTTCAACGAAAATGATGATAACCTCATGAGATTTAATATCGATTTGTGAGGGTCCCATGGATGATTCTCGGGCGCTTAGAGCACGCAACCCCGAACACCGAATCGAATGAATCACATCATCTCTATGAACATACGGGGGATGGTGGTGCCCCAAGACTCAACGCCGACGAGATTACGCGATCGGGTGATCCTATTATTTTCCCTCGCACGGGGAGACTCTATGTTCGAGGAAAAGGCCATTAAGATGTTCTACGTATCAAACCGAGTGGAATCACTGCCATGATACATTGGTCACTCGGGTGGTCTTATTGCTGTTGGAATCCGGTGATGGCCTCTTTTGTGGCCTACGAGTTCTCGGTGGTGGCATCATCTTTGGCGGGGGCATATTAGGGGTTACTAAGAGGCTTGTTTATATTATAAACTTATATGCTCCCTATCGCAATAGACGTTCTTTACGCGGGTATTGGCGGACTCGGGTATTCTCGCTCTTCCATGACCTAATGCGATGGGTGACTTTAATTCTACCTTGCGTTCGGATGAAGTATGGGGCTCAAATGCCAGGGCCGGATCCTCTCTCTCCTTTTTTATGCGACTGGTATATGGTTTTAATTTGGCCCGTGTTTAATCCACTCTTCCTTTGTAGCCGACATGGACAAATAGCGTGCCAATGACCAATTCATTGCCAAAAGGCTGAATGAGCTATGGTACATGGCTGATATTGTGGATCGATGGTGCGATTCGTTAGAGTTATTATTACAGGTACTTCGATCATATGCCTATTCGGCTTTCATGGAGGTAGATTGTGGTATGTGGCTTGACCTTTCAAATTCAACGAGGTTTGGCTTGAAGATTTGAACTTCTTCAGAATTGGTGCATAGTGTACGGGTCACGATGCTATGATAGCGTTGGCCTCTCGGGATGGGACCGTTTCTTTTACAAGGATACAGTGTTAAAAAAGCTACAAAGGCTTGGGAGATACAAGAAATCGTGCCTCAAAAGGGAATTATCGAAATATCTGCCAAAATGGATGATTTATTTCATCTTTTGCTACTCATTCTGAGATGATGCTACCTTGCGGCTCTGCATGATCTCGGTCGAGGAAACGTGAGATCCTTCGTGCCCTTAGAAAGAGATCTCTTGGCATGCTAAAAAGCGAGAATGCTCGGTGAAGGAAGGTGATCTTAACACTCAATATTTCCACAAATCGGCCGATGCTCGACGCAACCAAAATGCCATATGGCGCATTAGGAAAGATGAGTAGGCGTTGGTCTCTCTACATCGGATATACAAGATGAGGCCTTCTCATATTTCTCCGGAGTTTTCTCATTCAGAACCGGGCTATTGATGATGCGAATCAAGCTTGGGTTCTTGAACAATTCCCGGTTTTTGCGAGAGGAAGACATTGCGGCGCTTGATAGTGTTATCTACCAAGGGATGAAGCCTATAAGGTCACAACGAAGTATTTTAAACACGATAAGTGCCGACCGATGGGCGGCTACGAGTTCTTTGTTCATTTTTTTGATCTCATGGGTAATGAGATCGTTGATATTTTGGAGATATTAGATGTAAGGGGCTTCTGTGCACGACAAATCTTAATTCTACCTTTATTGCACTCATCCCCGAAAGTCTCGGATCCTGGACCTTTGCATATTTTCGGTATTGCTGCGAAAATGCGATTTCTTTGTACAAGCTCGCCTCAAAAATTATTCTTGATACATCAAGACGAGTTCTCTCTACCCGATATCTCAAGAGAAAAATTTGGCTTCTTAAGTGGCGGATCCATACACGATGCGATAGCAATCGCCCGAGAGGTTGCTCACTCCATGCATTCGGCCCCCGAGGAAAAACTTTAATCATGAAGGTCGACTTACATAAAGCTTATGATTACGTAGACCCAGGCTTTTATCGGGCTATTGCTACTCAAGATCGGCTTTCCTATTCGGGTCATGCGATGGATATTGTCTTGTGTCTCTAATGTTAGATTTTAGAGTTGTGTGAATGGCTATCCATCGCGTTTTTCAAAGTGGACGGGGGCCGAGCGGATGCACCCTCTCTCCTACGATCTTTCTTTTGGTGATGGATGGATTTAATGGGCTATGCATTGTTGACGGAAGGATATATAAAGGGTTTGCCTTTTCAAACTCTGTCTCCACCTCTCATTGTGTTTGGATGACTTGTTGCTCTTCGACTATACAACGACGGAACCCTTTGGTTCTATATTCACATTATGTTCCAACACTTCAAATGTGCTACGAGTCTCGACATCGATCGAGGTAAGTCCTTCCTTTTGTATGATTTTGGTGATGTACGGAGATTACTTTCATTGCCGAGTTCATGGGGATTTCAATGCGTCATTTATCGGATGGTTTCAAATACGGGCTTCTTTATAAAACCATGTGGTTAAAAAAACGAGAGATTGGTTATGGATCATTGATAGGTTAGGGATAGGATCAACGATGGAATCATCGATGGTTATCGATGGGAGCGGTATATTCTTATTGATGGTGTACCCTGAGATGATTGTACATTGATAGCATCTTCTTTATATCCTGAGGTATTATCTCTCAGGATTAACGGTATTATCTCAAATTTTCTATGGGGCGGGGCCAACCTCGACGAAATATCATCTCTGTAGTTTGAAGGATATACGCAAACCCAAGGGTCTTGATGGGTGGGGGATTCTCGATCCCGGGTTTTTTTTTTTTAATTGTGCGCTGTTATCTAAATCATTTTGGCGTGCCATTACATGTACGGGCTTGTGGAACGACATTATAAAAGTCAAATATTTACCGGATAATGCATTACAATTGATCATCTGCAACTCTCTTTGCTCTTTCCACGCTTCATTTCATGTATACGGCGTAGTTTCGAAGATTATCCCTGCGGGTTGTTCCTCGGCTCGGTTGGAACTTTAGAGATGGTAGTAATATTCCTATTGGAACGGCTTCCCATCCTTGGTACACTTACCTGAGAATACGGTCCATCTCGGGGCCTTATCCACGCTCTTGCCTATTCGGGGATTTCATTTTTTCTCTCGGATTATACGGTGTTGGTATACGTGCATACTTGTCCATAAAGCGGGGCAAATCGGCTTGGATGGTCTTTGTGTCAGTAGAGTGGAATTCTTTCGGGACTTAATCACGTAGGGCGGGATTTAGCTACGCCACGGGAGGTGATCAAATTGTGTGGGGTGGTCGAATGCAAATGGCTCTCCCATTGTAGGAGACATCTACCAATCTTTTAGTCATCGGTCCACTTTATGCGAACTCTAGCTCGTTTCGAGTTTTTGGAAAGGGAAAATTCCAAATAAAATCATTATTTTTGGATGGCTTTCATGGAAGAATCGTGTTCTCACGTGGGACAATTTCGGGAGGAGGGTCACACCATGGTCCGGTTGGTGTGTTTTGTTTGGCGACGGAAAATCGATCTCTCACATCTTTTTTACACTGCCCCCCTTTATTTATTCACATATGGTGTCTTTTTAGGTTTTCTTCCGGATCACTCATGGAGACTGTGGACTTCATGTCCACGACGCTATTATATGGGATAGATTACACAGTCCATTTCGATCTCTTGCCATTCTTCTTCATTTGGGAGATGGGGCTAGAAATAGACGGATTTTTGATCAAGTCCCCATTCGGATCCATAAAATCTATTTCGCCATCATGTCATGGATGGATGATTCCCCTCATGAATCGCCGGATATCATTGATGGTTCCGTCGAATTAGACCTCATGTTATCTCCATTCTGTATTTACTTTGATGGTCTTCTTGCTAATGATTCCACTGGGATTGTGGGGCATGGATAAAGATCTCGAACATGAACGTTTTCACATCCCGCGGAATGGGGGTCCGGGTTCCAACGACGAGGCGAGGACCATGGCATTGTGGGGTGGCTTGCTCATTGCTCTTGACCTCCCGAGATTCGGGTTATTTGGTATATATGGAGACTCTAAATTGGTGATCGGTTGGGTAACAAATGAGGCTCATATGGATTCTCCCGTGTCTGAAAGGGTGGTTTGACGAGGAACCGAGCGCTATGGTATCGTTTAAATTGTCCTCCTATTCACCATATCTCACAGCGAGAACAATACCGGGCGGCCCAGCCTATCCAAAAGGGTCTTGGAGGAGTTTGGTTCTTTGAAGGTTGCACATTTCGAAATGGTCTACGAGATGGACTTAGCGACATTCCTACGTAATATTATATTTCTATTTCCTTTTGTACGCAAGCCGGATGGTATCGGGGTTGTTTTTTGGATCTACGGTTATGGTAGCACCGAAGCTCGGCCTCTTTATATTGGCTCTTTACCATTTATGTTCACATAGGGTGGTTCTCGCCCTCGTTTATTTCTACATCGGGCGAGCGTGAAAATTTACGGGTCCGAGTTCTCCACGACTACCTTTTACGGTCTCGTGCATCTTTATCATTCTTGGCATTTTG
This sequence comes from Pinus albicaulis, assembly GCA_034641835.2. Taxonomy (NCBI): domain Eukaryota; kingdom Viridiplantae; phylum Streptophyta; class Pinopsida; order Pinales; family Pinaceae; genus Pinus; species Pinus albicaulis. The sequence continues at coordinate 1,591,398,183 of CM076575.1, read as the reverse complement.
AGAATCTCATCATATCTTCCTCCCGAGAGCGAGTATACGCGACAGCGAGCGTGAAATTATGACAAGCGAGCGTGAGACTTTATATTCCGGGCGAGCGTGATCCTACATTTTTTGGCAGCCCAATTGAAGTATTATACTGTGTCTTTATCATGTTGTATGTATCTTCGGGGCAGAGTGGGATTCCATCTTATCTTCATTTCTAATGTTTGCTATCATAGGAGCATCTTCATTTTCATATAATCATATCATATATTAAGTTATAGTTCCTTTCTCGATATGAATCGAGGTAGATGGAATGATTTTTGATCCTTTGATTTTCTTGTTTCTCACACATGTTGTATATGTGTAGGTGGATCATGGCCGTTCATGAAAGGAGTTGTCCACTCATTTAAAGTCTGCTCTAAAATGAGCGGTATTTATTGGGAGCAAATGATGGGTGATTCTCGTTGTTTCTCTACACGGTGAGATTATATGAATATATGCTATTATATATATTATCAATATATTAGTGATTTTTTTCTTTACAAAAAAAAAAAAAAAAAAAAAAAAAAAAAAAAAAAACAATTAAACAATTCCCCATTTTCTGCAACCCTTGCAACATCATGATTTTCGCTAAGCTCAGGGTTTCGGATGATATCCATGATGTATGAACATATTGGTGGTTCAACGTGATTTTGCAGCACCACCACAACGATGATCCCAGTGTTATAAATCAATGCTTATTGTATAGTTGACTCAACTACAATGTTGGTCAAATGTCTGTAATAAGTGGATAGATATATGAATAAATTTTATTTCGTATGGGGTTATTTAAAAATATTTTGGTGCTTTATTTTTATTTGCAAATAGAGTTTATTTTATTAACTTATTATGAGGGTCCTTTTATATAAGTTTGATAACTTGGCTTTGTCACTTTATTAAATATATCATTCAGGTATTAGACAATGGTGGTGGTTACGGTCGTTGCAACATTTGTGGTTCGGGTTCAAGGGTGGAAATGCCACTCAGTTATTGAGCCATCACTCAGCGAATTCACCATATCGATCAACTTAAGTTGCCCCCTTGTCGGCCATGATAAAACATCGCAGAAGTAAGTCATTCATCGGATTTTTCCAATGACTAGATTGGTGCAGTCGGTAGCCATCATATTGTATGTGGATTCCATGGCCGAATTTTGGTGTGCGTGAACAACGACAACGTCCAATGCAGTGTGGGAGAGCGCTCCTTAGCCAAGATTATTGTTGCAACACCAAATAGACCCAATGCTTGGTATATAAATTATGGTAAGGCCATTTTATTGGTTTTGGTTGCATAAGCGTAAGGGAGGTAGTTATTGGTTTGGGTCGCAAGCCCTTAATGGAGATATAAGGGGTTTGATTTTGTATTTGGTAAATATAAGGTTTTGAATATATAGTTTTTGAGATTTTGTATTTGGGAGATATAAGGATTTTGATTTTGTATTTGGGAGACAAAAGGTTTTGTATATATATAAAAAATAAATATAAAAAAATAAAAAGAGGAAGGAGGCTTTAATGAGAATCTTGAGAAGATGGATCGTCTTGAAGAAATTTTGGAAAACAACCAAAAATTCCTTTACGAACTAGTGAGGATATATGGTCCTTTAAGTAGCTACACCTCCATAAACAAAAATGATAGTCAAATCAGGAGACCATTCTCAAAAAGGGTCCATTTCATTTTGCAGCAAAGGCAACCATGGGTGGTGAAGGAAGGATAAAGAAGAGGAGATAAGCTCTTTGCACTTGGCTCTCAATTTTAACAAACAAAATCAGTCATAGATGTTCATAATCTAGAGGAATTAGACACATGTCTGTCTAAGGTGGGGCAACCAGAATGGAAGAAACTCGGTTGGGCTCTCAAGCCATCCATGCTTGCATTATATAACCCAAACTATGGGAGAATCCTTGTGAAGAGGTCAAGCTTAAAATTTCTTCTTGTCTCAAAAGGATCATAACTTTAACGTCACCACTACTGCCTTACAACAATGATCACATGAGGGAGATATTACAGTTCATAGTGGAAGCACTTCAAGGTTGAACAACATGATGCATCCTACTTTTCAGAAGCGGCATAGAATCTTAGAACTCATGGCAGAGTTTAGCTTTGGCACAGTCATGATGAATCTAGAACCTGATGACTTAATCTTTCAGGTGTTCTATATATTTTACACCAACGTTAAATCATCCCATCTAGAACGTGTCAAAAAAAGCATGCAAAATATTATGTCCTTGTTTTTAGAAGGATATGTTGACATCTACAAGATACTAAGATCCAAAATTTTGACCATTTGAAGAAAGAAACCATACGAATCACGAGTTTCCTATGATCTAGTCGAGAAGTTGGTTAAGAAAAACATAAAATTTCTTAGAATGGTGCTGACTAGGAAGGATTTGAGAAGGATTGATGGAGGAAGCAAGAACCAAATCTGTAGCAACAATGAAATAAGAAAGAGAGGACTATGCTTTATCTGCAAGGGAGCTTGGGTCCTTAACCATTCACATCCATGTGATAAGGAGGAAACAACGGAAGAACAACTAGAGACTTCTTCAGATCATGGGGATTGATCCATAGTTGGGTTCACTGGTTTTTAGGAGTGAACCTATGAAGGATTCGAGTAGTAAAGTACAAATAGTGACCAGAAACACCATGCTCTTCAGAGAAACTTGCAGGAAAATATAATGATAATCAATCATCTTGACAAAGTACATGGCGAAAGGAAGGAGATAATTCCTCTTGATGATGTGGTAGTTGAGTCTATAGAAATCCCAGAGAACATCCATAAAGAGTATGGGAAATCATGTGTAGAGAACAGACCACTAGTACATCCATATTTGAAAACCAGAGAGGATGGAGAACTTATCCTCACATGTGGAGAGGGATGGGAAGAAGACATTCAAGGAGAATCAAATGCAGAGTCAGTAGTAATAAACCGACATGATAAGCATGATCATATGGGGTAGCATGACAAATATAACATTAAATATGAGCCATTTCTGAAGGGTCAATCAAAGGTTCAAGTTGAAGTTGTGGTCGTGGGGCATCCGGTGCAGAAAAATATAGAGACATTGAACAAGACACTAGAATTTATAGTATAAGAATTTCGAGAAAGGATCATGCATTTCAAGAGAGATCTTATGTTGTTGAAGCAAAGATTCATGACAGTGCAAGACATTTTCTTACAGGAGAATGGAAAAATTGAGGAGCTCATAGGGGTATGTGCCAAATCAACAACCAAGCTATCTAGTGTTGAGGAAAAACTCAAGTCCCTCACAAGGCAGCAAGAGGAGTACACTTGGGAGTTCCAAAGCATCCCTTTGTAGGAATACATAGATAAGGCTTGCAACACTAAAAACCCACCTTTATACATTGACAAGAGCACATAAGAGTTCTCGAAATGCATCATGTTGGGTGACCGAGTAGAGAAACATGAATTGAGCATCGAACAACATCAACATAGTATATTTACAGATATTCATGCTTCCCCAAGTATGGATTAGTGAGATATTATGAGTTGTTATTATATTGATGGGTTGATTCCTTAGAGGATACTCACAATAAAGGGCATATTGCAGCTTGGGCCCTTTGGTGCCGGCAGTGATGGAGGGTTGAGATGGTACCATAACCCGCAGGTCCCAAGATTTAGGTGGCATTCAGATCCAGGAGAATCCATTGGGGACGGGATTGGAAAAAGGATTATTTCATATCTAGGTAAATTTATCGAGGGAAGGATTGGTCAGAGGATTTTTTGGGATCCAGGTATCGAAGGATCCATTTAAGACCATTCAACATGGAGGGATGGAGCAGTAACCCGAGTTGTATGGGATATAGGTATCAATGCACAAATGCTTCTATTGTGGATAGAAATGGATTTATTCAGGACAATCAAACTTTGGGCGGGAGGATTTGTAGTTTTCCCTTTTTTATATGAGGCCAAAGTAGATGGAATCAACCCATTGTATTTACTGTCACTAGTAAAAATGGGGACAAAATCTGATGTCACTTTTTTGGTTATATGACTCAACTTCATCTACTATCTGATGAACCCGAGACATAGATATCGCAGGTGGTATTTCGTTGGATATTCGACAACCAGGAAATCGTCAGATATGTACGTCGGATATTCATCGTCCTTGATACCAAATAAACTATCGGCTAACCGAGCATTTGTTTGATGTATAGTTGTTGAATAGGAAATGTTTTAATTTGTAACCAAGGTCGAATACCCAACATCCATCTGTCAGATGTGCTTATCGAATATCCAACCATCATACGTCGGTTAGCTGACATTGTGACTTGTCATTCGATGACCAAAATATCGACTCGACGGTTTGTGTATACGTCGGATAGCCAACATTATCTCTGTTCCTTTGACAACGATGTTATGGATCTAACAATATTGTGCACCGTACGGGAGATGGATATCCGATATTGGTTTTTTGATGAGGGCCAACAAATATCTGGCACTTGTTAAATGTACGTCGAATATCTGATGGGTTATTATTGAAAATTAATGGAAGAGGCTCCAAGGAATGGTCGTTTACTTTAACAAGGTATTTTCCTTTTGAAGTTCTGGAAATTTTTATTTCAAACTAAATCAGTCTAAACCTTTAATGTAGATGTAGCCCACTTACTGAGATTATGGTTTAGGCAACAAAAATTAGATAATGTGTAATTGTCACATGTTTCAATTCAAGAATTCGCTTAAATGAAATAATGTACATGGGATGTGAGCTTCAGCAATGTTGTGCCAAAAGAGGATTGGCATGAAATCTACATAAAATTGTAGTACAATCCTCTTCTGGCACAACATTCCTGAACCTCGCATCCCATGTACATAATTTCATTTGAGTGAATTCTTGAATTGAAACACATGACAATTACACATTCTCCAATTTTTGCTGCGCAAACCACAATCTAAGTAATTGGGATACATCTACAGTAAAGGTCTAGACTAAGTTAGTTTGAAATCAAATTTTCCAGAACTTCAAAAGGAAAATACCTTGTTAAAGTTAACGGCCATTCCTTGGAGCCTCCTCCATTTTCCCAAACTTCAGCTTGAAAACCAGGCAATAATGAACAGATAGAGAGGACAAGTACTATCTCTAATTCTAAGTAATAGGATACACATGACAATCTATAAAAGGGCTTAAACATAGGTTTCTTAAATATTAAGAACCACCAAACAAATCCCTAATAAAAATAACGAAAAATTGAATTCTAAATGTGAGACACTGTTATTTTTAGGGAGACGCTGCTATTTTTAACTTAATTGAACGTGAAAACACTGATAGTTAAAACAATTGCTTTTATATAATCTATTTTATTAGTGAAATACTATTTTTAGAGATTCTGCTGAGGCTGCTATTTTTTTTTAGAGAGCATGACGTAAGTTATTATAAAATGCTTAATTTAACTAATTAGATGAAATTATTTTTTTGAGTTTTTTAGTTAATTTAACTAAAATTTTATAGAAATTTTTAAAAACTTGAGTTTAAGTTGTGTAATTTGCACACTTTAAATACTTAAAGTGGTTAATCTATTTATATAAAAAAATATTACGAACTTACTTAAAACTATAAGTTCAAATTCCAATAAAAAAACTATTTCATCTATTAATTAAACTTGACATTCACCATTATAAAAGGGATCCTCAATACTTCTTTCAGTTGACCTGAGTTGTCAGTATGGATGGCTTCCTTGATTATATTATTAAAGGAATTGTAACAATTGTTTTTGGATGATAATTTTTTTTTTTTCAAAAAAATTGAAAGTGAAAATTTTTTAACAGAGTTTTTAATAATGGAAATGGATTTAGCATTTTTTTAAAAAGTGTATCTAAATTTTTGTGAAAATCAATAGTTGTAACTTAAATTCCAAAAAATCCAGTTAGATTTTATCAAAATGTCGCTAAAAATAATTCTTTAAGATAGTTATTTTACACTATACATACTTTAACACAGGTGTTTTTCTATAATATATTTGCAGGCAGTTTTCTATAATATAGTTGTGGAAGAAAACATAGGTATTGACCGCACAATGAAACAAACATCATCACACACACGTAGAATGGATATTTCTTTGGAAAATAATATGTTTCAACATAGGCAGGAGGACCAAAATCATAATCGCATTGAGGAAAGAGGAGGAGTTCCCTTACATGATCTACTTCCCACTTCCAATCATCTTATTTCAGGTATGTGTTTTTATATGTGTGTTAAGTCCCTATATTAATAGTGTATTCCCTTATTATGTTAGTTTAGCCCCCATTATTGTTATTATTGTACCCCTGTAACCCCCATATTGTTATTATTGTGACCTTACATTATTATTGTTAGGTCGGCTAGGATTACATTGTGGCCCCACTAGGATTATATTGTGGCCCCATGGACTCCTATATATAGAAAGGAGGTTTTTTCATTTGTATCATCCAGGAATTGTTAATTCATGTAATGTATTGGAGGTTGCCCCCTCGAAGTGGCTTATTTCTAAGGCATTGATATCTATTTTATTTTATTTTTGGTGCTGGTTTCACAACATTTGGTATCAAAGCTTTGGATTCTAGGGTTTCGCTGCTCCAAACAGGTCATCGTGGCATTTTCACAAAATTTCAGAGTATCTCAGCAAGTGGAAGAACCTTCATGTAGAAAATTCCACATGGGACGATGATAATTTTATACAGAAGCATCAAGAAATAATCAAGCGTTGAGGACAACATTTGTTTGAAGGAGAGGGGCATGTTAAGTCCCTATATTAATAGTGTAGTCCCTTATTATGTTAGTGTAGCCCCCATTATTGTTATTTTTGTACCCCTGTAACCCCCATATTATTATTATTGTGCCCTTAAATTATTATTGTTAGGTCAGCTAGGATTACATTGTGGCCCCATGGACTCCTATATATAAAAAGGAGGTTTTGTCATTTGTATCATCCAATAATTGTTCATTAATGTAATGTATTGAAGGTTGCTCCCTCGAAGTGGCTTATTTCTAAGGTGTTGATATCTCTTTTCTTCTATTTTTGGAGTTGTTTTTATATAATATATTTGCATGTAGTTTTCTATAATATAGTTGCAGAAGCAAACAAAGGTATTGACTGCATAATGAAACAAACATCATCACACACACACATAGAATGGATATTTCTTTGGAAAATAATACGTTTCATCATAGGCAGGATGACCAAAAGCATAATTGCGTTGAGGAAAGAGGAGGAGTTCCCTTACAGGATCTACTTCCCACTTCCAATCATCTTATTTCAGGTATGTGTTTTTATATGTGGGTGAGTGGGTGGTGGAGGGTTGTTTTTATTTATTAAGATTGTAGATTTTTTATTTTTGATTTTTGATTTTTGATTTTTATTATTTTTAATTTTTTTAATTTTATTTTTAATTTATTATTATTATTATTATTATTATTAATTCGAGGTATAGTAGGGAAGTTAAATAATTTACTTCACTTTGGTTGAGAAAATTTTGAAAATAAGTTGAAATTTGCAATCAAATTCAACAATAACAGTTGGTGGATTAGGTGGTTTCAGGAATGGTTGGTTAGGTGGTTATTGCCACTGAGTCTAATTTATGATTTTTTTAGGTTATTTAATAGATGGAATTGTGGACAACGTTGTTCTTGGTAAAGTATTAAATAAATTTCCATGGTATCAGTTGCTAGTTTTAATGAGCCAGAATCGAACTTGGGCCAATGTTGTCACACATCGTTTTCCAGAGTATCATGGTCTCCATCAACGTATCCTCTCCAACTCACTTGTTATATACCATATTCGAAGGTGGAACTACCCAAATAGTTACCTTGGTCTCTCGGTTTACAACTACCACCATTTTTTATGGAGGCTTCCAATCCTAACATTACCTGAACACTTGAATACACATGTAGAGTTTGTGTTGGATGATCATAATTACTGTATATTTTCTTTCACTAAAATCGACAATAAGATGGCAGTTTGATATTCGATGTTGGCATGCTGGATCTAAGTGAAGGAAGCAACTATAGTTGGAAGAATCTTCCATCTTTGTGAATCAGGTTTTCCAGAAACCCAATAGAGTTTGTCAAGTATCCCTACAATTGTTCCTCTTTTAGAACTGAGAATGGTATTTGTATTAAATTGATATTCAGAACCTGGAGTCGTTACATAGACACACACTGATTTTATGTGTGGAAATTGGATGGCACACAAAAATATGAATGACATCAATGGAATGTACCCAGTCTGTTAATAGACCTCTGATCTAGAGCATCACTAATGCCGAGAAGCATACTCCATTCTATGTGGAGATTGAGATAAATATACCCTCGGGAGGTACAGTAAAATATATGTATCAGAGATGTGAGCAGTGGAGATATACTCCACACAACTGATACTCGCGACATAGATTTCCCGTAGACATATTCAAGGGCAACCCATCATGGATTTTAATTTTTACCATATTGAGGTTAGAGAGACTTATAATACTCGTTCTTAAGTAAGCTTCCACAAGGCTCAGCTAAATGATGAGAGTAAGAATATTTTAGATGAGTCTGAATGGAATGACTTTGAACACTTTTGGCATCCTTTTGCTTCACGCTATCATCAATGGGAGGCTCCAGGTTTTGAGGATTGGTAGAATAATGGGAGGAGTGTTATGAAAATTGTATCGAATGGCTACAGTGGAAGGAAATGAATGAATGGAATTCGATGGGATAAAAGAAAATTCAAAATAGGTGGAGGTGCTCACATAAGAATTGACCACTTGTAGGAGAGCATGGACATCAGAGTGGCCCAAAAGGGTCACTCTTTCTATATCTATCACTTTGTGGCTAAGTTTATCTGATGTTGTATGATCAGCACAATGTCTATACATTTTTTCCTTTTTAACATTGAAATCAATTTTCTTCCCCCACGGAATCATTGTGTACAAAATTTCAATTTTCTTCATCCATGGAATCATGTACAAATATACTCCAAGAAACAACTAGGTTGGTTTTTTCAACAAAAGTCCAATTTTTATTAATCGAAGGGTGTTGGATTATGCAAAGGCATACTTAGCAATATGCCCACTTGGTTTCCTAGATCAAAGAGCTCAGTCGGTTTCTTGGCATTGAACCAGATAATTGAGTTGATTTTCACTCAGTTCATTGTTATATAAATTTATTTTCAAAACTTTTAATGGACAAGTATACATATTACAACTGGTTTCCGATTATAATTGTTTGCAATTGTTTGCGTCAAAATCATTTATATATAAATTGATTTGTTTAATTAATTATTAAAAAAATTATAAGCGTTGTCTCTTAATTCAGTTAAGTAGTGTTGTTTATCATTTAAAGAATCAATCTGAGATTTTGTCTTAACTCCTCCTGACTTGTGCACTTTGCATTGTTCATTACATTGCACAAAGAATGGTTAAGCGTTGAGTGGGTTTTGGTTTTTGTTTGTTTTTTTCTTTTAATATAATTTATAATTATATATTTTATATATAATTAAAATCAATATTTAAATTTTTGTTTTATGTTTTATGTTATATATATATATATATATATATAACATTTTAGTTTTTGGCGCAGTTTAATTGGTTAATCTCAGAAATGTGGAAAAATGTGGAATCGTTGAAACTTAAAGAACCATATTCAAATATCGTATTATGATCCAAGCCACTCGAGGGACTCAGATTCAAATCTCCTATTATGACCCAAGATACTGGAGTAGGACTTATCATAGGTGGATTCCTCCAGGTCAAAAAAAATTATGATGTTTCAAATATTTTTATGAAATTAAAAGTTATTATTATAAGAAATACAATAATTTTTTTTAATATTAAATAATTTAACAATATAAATATATCATCACAAGTAAAGAATTAAATGATATTTTATTTTAAAGAAAAATGTAAAAAAGAAGAAGAGGATTTGCATTTTTTGGGATATTCTAAAGCTAAAAATAGGGAATTATTTCTCAATTTTATATTCAAGACAAGCTCTTATTTCATCACCTCTTGATTATATAACCTTATACATGGTTTGACCACTTACTCCTCCATGAATTTCTCCATGTATTTTTTTTTACCCCTTTCTCCTCCATGATTTCCTATCAATATTCTTTCATTTATTCATGGACATTCGGGCAGACCCAACTACCTTCTGTAAGATATGATCCATATTTGGTAATGAGTAGTTGTCCTTCAAAGAATATTTGTTTAGATTCCTGAAGTTGACACATTTCATATTTTCTCCATTCTTCTTCCTCACGAGGACTAAGTTTTCCACCTAATCTAAAGTGACTTGAGAGGAACAATGATATTTTCCTACAATAATTTATTTACCTCCTTATCGATGGTTGGGAGGAGAAGAGGGTTGATTTGTCTCAATTTTTGCTTGTGAGGTTTTTATCCTTCTTTCAGAGGGATTTTATGTTGTATGATACCTGTATCAAAAGTCTTCAAATCTTGATAAGACCAAGAAAATACATATTTATAAGTTTTGAAAAGATCTAAATACCTCTACTTGAATTCCCTAGGGACCTCCTTTGCTAATTTGATTAGTTTTGGCTCTTATTCTGAACCAATGTTATGATCTTACACCTACTCGTCGAGCTCTTGCCCAATGGGGTTGGAAGGGACTTCGTTGGAGTTGAACAAATTTTCCAAAGGCGTGAGCCCCCTGGGAATAATATTCCCTTTGAATAATAGAATATTATGACCAACAACTGTTGTTTCGAAACTTGAACCATGTGTATTTTTCATGGCCTCTTCCTCTTGATTGATAATTGAATTATAAAACTCTCCCACAATCTCGATTAAATTCTTTATTTTCTCTTTGTCCTTAAAAAATTTCCAATGCTTGATGTTTTCTGGGATAGAAGGTCTATACTTGAATTCAATTTCGTATCTCAAGAGAAGATTCTAAGGAGATCGGAAATTACTAGCAGTCAAAGATAGTGAATCATCCATGTGGTTATTTTCCTAGGGCATGAACTGGATATTAAAAGTCAAGAAAAAATTATCTATTAGATCCCATACCTCGTTTCTGTAAGCCCTGAGCTGCAGGTGTTTAGCCTGGAACTAGTTCCTTATTTCACCACTAATTTTGAATCCCAAAATGCTGTCAAGATTTCTATATTTATATTTCAGGCCGCCTGTAGACCCAAGAGCCAAGCTTCATATTCAACTGCATTATTTGTGGCTTAGAATTCTAGCTTGAAGGAGAGAGGGATTAAGATCCCCATAGGTGATAACAAAAATACTCCAATCCCATTTCCTTCTTTGGAATATCCTCCATCGAAATGTAATGTCCATATTTCACCACATTTTAGTGCTTTTTTATGTTCTTGAATTCGGGGCAGGGTCTAAGTCTCTTCCAAGATGAGATCATCTTGTTTTAGTAATAGGTGGGAAAACTCACTTTCTTTGTCATATATGGAAGCATTAGTCGAACCATTAGCTTTGGAAACCATCTTTACAAATCTTGATTCTTTATAAATCCTCCTTGCTTCTCCTCTGAAAACTGGGATAGTAGCATATGTTAAGTCCAATTTTATAGAACCTTTGGTTTTGGACCCCCATGGCTAGGATAAAAGAATTCCAAACCTATCTAGGATGTCTACCACCACAATATCGATCACTACACTCTTCACTGGAATTTGAGCCAAGTTCACCACCAGATCCTTAATCATTCCCAAACACTTAACCTTCTTAGATTCAAAGGAGTAAAGGTCGCTATAGGGACGAGTCATTTGTAGCCTCTAGCTACTCCATGATCGATAAGGGAATCAATTTGTGGGAAGCTCCTAAGTCAAGCATAAAATTGTGGAGTAGAAGATCATGCACTACTAAGGTCACGTACAAGGGCGAAGTGGAAGGATCTTGTTCTTCTACATGAAGCCCAAAGACTACCATGGGTCTTTATTCTTAGAGATTAAGATTATCGGGCACAAGGACTATGGTGGGAGGACACATAAACTGAGATAATTGGGCCTTGTAAGAGGGTTGTTTCAAAAATTCGGTCAATGGCATGGGTATCTTGACCTTTTAGAGTTATTTTTGTAGATTGAACATGAATGGACTCTTTTCAACAGAGGAAGTTTCAGCAAACTCCTTATCTTTTTCACCGAGTGGTTGGGACTACATAGGGGATTTTTCAACTTTGGAGGCTTCAGACTTATGCAGGGGAGGATTCAGGGGTATATTTTCCTTGGGGGAGGTTTTATGTTCCTTCTCCTTTTCGAACCCACTTGGAGAGCCTTGAGACACTGAATCTTCATTTTATCTTTCATTTAGGATCTCTTTCTCGAATACCTGAGGTCATACTTCTCGTACAAATGTGCCTACATGAAGTCAAAAAACTGCCTACAATAACTATCAATCGCACCATCATCTGGAGGGATTTCCAGATCTACGCCAACTTCTTAATGTAATTTCGCTTCATATTCCTCACAAGAATAAGAGAATTAATTCTCTTGTGTTGTCACAGCTTTGTCAGCTTGTCCCTCTAAATATTCTTCTAGAGACAACGGAGGTTGAATATGGTCTTGTTGATATTTCCTTTCTCTCTGCAATATCTGGAGTGGAGTCTCTGATATTGAGGATTAAAACCTCTATTGGGAACCATTTGATTTTGGCAAGGGGGAGAGTTCTTACTTTCTAACCCTAACTTTACTAGCTTATTAGACAAGTTCCTGATCAACTTATTCATCTCTTCCATATTTTGTTCGTGAGTTTCGCACTCCTCATTTGATGAGTTGGATTCTTCCTTTCCCCTCCTCCTTTCTCCATGATATGTCTCCCCCTTAATTTCCTGGTGGAGGAAAAGTTAGCTTCAACTTCTAGAGCATGTATTTGGATCTGGTCTAGGGACCTAGACTTTCTTTCTCTCAATGTGAACTTGAACTTGGGTTCAAAAGCCCTAGTGAAGACCACTTTATTCACTGCTTTGGGGGGTTTAATCTCTGCAAGGATACTATTGTATATCTTGTTGAATCTTTTAATCAAATCTGTCACATATTTGTTGTGCCTTCTCTTCATAGCATTAAACTTTGTGAGAATATAGCCATGCTCCTTTTTTTCCCCACACTTTTGTGTTAAATAATTCTCCATTTCCTCCCTTGTGGTGATGGAGTTATCGGGTAAAGACTTGAAGCATTTTTGGGCTTCACCATCCAAATACTAAACAAAAAGCCTCTGCACCATGTCGAGTTGTTCAACATTTAAATTCTCTGATAAGGAAAATAAATTTTCAATGTGTATTTGAGTTAAAATATTATCTTCCCTTGTGAACCTGGGCAAAAGGTTCAAATAATCTTGTGGCATATCATTCAAGATTTGTGGAAAGGCCAACAGAGCATATTTTTTTAGAAGAAAATCGAGAACGTCCATGTTATACAAGAAGGGAGGAGGTAGGTTCATTGTATGGGTTTGCAAAGGAATTATCCGAGGAGTGACCAAAAAGATTTGGAAGGGGAGGGTATTCACATTTTTATTGGTACAATTCACCGAAATATATTTAATTTATTCAGTTTCGGGTGACGAATGGAAGGCAAGAAAGGATGTACCAATAAAATATTCTTCAGTTTTTACTCTAGAACGGAAAGGATCAAAAGAAGAGTCTCCATCTGAGGGATATTATAATACCTGAGCCAAAATATCTGGACAGTTTATGACAGCTCTCTGAGAGCTAGATGAGGTTTCTTCAAGAGAAAAAGTAGGTTGAGCTAACAAACTAGGAGTATTTTCTTTCCAAACCTTTCTAAAAATCAGCTTCTCAGGGTCAGATATGGAAGGTGTGTTTTACTTCGAAGTGTCTAACTGGGTATGGGACCTAGTGAAATACAGGAGTGTTTAGACAAAAATTTATACAATGGAGTTTCCAAGGTGAGAAATTCACAACCCACAACCCTACATTCTCACCTAATTGAAGGGTTTATACTTGTCGTATACCAGGGAAACTTTTTCTAATTAATTCCCCACCAACGACGCCAAAAGATGTTGTAATTCCTAGAGATAATATTTGGGTTAATGAGGAGACCAGTGCCTAGGACATCTTAGTGGGGTCTTGATTTTGGAATTGACATGACTAAGCCTTTCTATTAAAGATTTATATGAGAATGGTTCAGAACCTTTCCTGACTGGACATATATATAACAATATTGATACTTGTGAAATAAAAAACCAATATATAATCCATATAAAAATCAACACGGTCATTCACACCTGTATATGCATACTTTAAATTATGGTATAGCGGAAGAGGAAGAGAAATGAGAATTTAACACATTGGGCTTAAAATATGATAAGAATCAAGCATGCTAAAAAACTATATGAAGAGGTGAAGAGGAGAGAAAATGAAACACACTGATTCATGGAGTGAATTTAAGGCATTCACCTTCTCTTTTTTCACAGAGCATGTATCACATTATATGAATAAAATGAATTCATGAACACATAGGGACAATCCCATCGGCTACGATAACATAGAATCTGAGAAGTATAAACATAAAAACATGTACGCATTGCACATCCAAATATTTACATACTAGACATACATTTGAGTCAAAATATTACTGAATATATATTTATTCTTTCTCGAAATGATACATTCACATAATAAAATTGTTGTAATTGTCTGTTAGGAAATTGATAACCTTTCTTGCCCAAAATTTGAACCCTTGTTCAGTTTTACATTGATCTTCTTATAGGAATTTTAGAGAGGGCTTGTTACCCATATATTATTTCTTGTTTTTCCCAGTACATACATCATAACAAAAATTAAGCGTGCTGTGGACGAAGTTGGATAGCTCAAACTTAAAACATCTGGGAGTAAACTGAAATTACAATAGAAAGGATAAAAGTAAAAGTAAAAAATTCCTTGTCGGAAAAATCCAAAAAATTTCATTTACGACGAGGCTGATGTGAAGACTATGAAGCTTGACATGAAGACTATGAAGCTTAATGGGAGGGTGTGATGACTTGAACCACAGGCGAGAAGACGAATTTCTTAAATTTCTTCCACAGAACTGGAGAAGGCACGGGAGCATGATAATACATATCATCCTTAGCCCAAAGATTATTCAGCTCAGACTAATTCAACCCGGCATGGAGCAATTTTCTCGACAATCCTAGGAGGATAAATCATTTCTTCAGATAAACCACTATGATTTCTCCCTTCAATATGGGTGTCTTCTCGTGGGTAGGGCCCACTCTTCTTTAGCTTCGACCAAAATCTGCTCATATGTTTCCCATTGGACAAAAGCTCCTTCCTGATCCCAATAGGCAGGTAACCCTTCCCCAGTAACCTTCTCAAACTCAACATCGAAAGGCTCAATTCCTTTGAAAACTAACTCCAAGAACTCCTTAGCCTTAACCTGAGTGTCTTCCTTTTGAATCATATGCATAACCTCCATGACAGTACTGAACCAATCCACTACATCGATAGTCCCTAGTCCTTCAACTAGCTGCTCATTCATGAATTGAATATATTTCCTTGCTATCAGAGAGTCCCTTTCTCTTGCTTCCCTGCCTGCTTCGAGTTGATTTTTAACTGTGACTTTCTTCTCATTAACTAACATGAGGTATTCTTGATTTATTTTCATCTCAGTAATTATCTCATCCCAGATTATTTTCTTGGCTTCCACGAGGGACATATTTCCTTTGAGTTTGGCCTTTAGATCTAATATTTTCTAGTTAGTACCCTGCAAATTGTTAGAGGCGAGGTCAGCTTCTGCTTTGGCAGCTGCTAACTGCTTTTCTTTCTGGGATAAGGTTTCCCGGGCTGTGTCCAAGTCTCTCTATATATTTTTTTATCTCACTATTTGATAGTTTGAGTTCACTCAACGCTTTTGTGAGCTTGTTAGTAGGATTCTGAGGGTCCTCTTGCACATCCAAAATGCAAACATGAGTATCAACCTTTTGTTGTAGCTCTACCATATTTCGATTAAATGTTATGAATTCATCATTTATATTGATCAATTTTTTAGCCATAACTTCATTCTCTGCTTCCACCTGGGCCAGCTCAAGAGTTTAAATATTTTCACTGCTCAAAATCTTAAGTTCGTGTCTTAATTATTCGTTTTCTTAATGAACCCTCTTGAGGAGAGCTTCAATGGTCGATTTTCCTTCATGGGTTAGCCCCATTTTGGTGATCATCTCCTTATATTTTTGGATATGCAATGTAAGGTGTTGGTGTCTGGATATGAACAATATTCAACCCTTTTTCCACATAAATTATCAACCTGAGAGAATTAGTTATTTCAAGACTGGCGATATAGTATATGCGGGAGCAATCACATGACATGTTGTAGATCACAGGCTTAAATCCATAAACACATAGACTACTGTAACAACAATTAAAATAGATTGTAGAATTAAAAATACATTCACAACAATTGAAAGATTACACTGTAATAGTAGGAACGAAATCAAAATAAAACATGAAAACAATGAAAAGAAAAGGAAACACAACACCTAATCAGAAGAGTGGGCCCAACTCTCTGATCAGGGCTGCAAAAAACTCACGAATTACAGATGAAACAACAAGATGTTTTGCATTCAATTAATGGCAGAATATATTGTTACAAAATATATATGTAATTGGGCTTAACCCCGATTCACAGCCCGCAGGCCCTCTTTATACAAATGTTCCAGAAATCTTAGATTCCCTTTAGTAACTGAATATTTACAAAAATATATTTTGTTACAAAAACAACCTAGTTGCATAGAAGGAAACTATGAAAAAGCCTGAAATAATACTGGTGTGAAATAGAGGCTATTACGTTGTAAAAACAAGTGAAGATAGCGTTGGGTTGTTCCATGACTTGGAAGCTGTAGCCTTCCTACTTTGGCCGAATCTATAGAAATATCGGAGTTAATATTGCAAAAAGGTAAAACCTCCATGAAAATTAATTGATTAATCAAATATCCCATGAAAGATAAAAGAAAGGGGTTTACCTCATGCATTTAAGAACAATAATGGTAGAAAGAAATAGAAATATGGGATAAAATGGGAGAGAAAAGTATACAAATCCGGTACCCAACATATCCCCCCAACTGGTCTATCTGCATGTCCTCATGCAGCTCATCGTCTCCTCAAATCTGGATTGGACTCACTGTGACTGGCATGAAGCTGTGTGAGATCATATTATTCAGCCATTTCCGTCCCTAGTGGTTTATATCCTTCTGTAAAAACAACATCCTTCCACCAGTCTGGATCAACATTATATGTAGGAGCATATCGCTCGGCTGCAACCAGATAAGGGGAAACTAAAACCTCAACCCCATCCATCTGACCCCATAGGTATGAATGCATGCTACGAAAAGTGGCATTCTCTAGAGCCCGTGCAAAGTTAGGTGCCCCAAATGGTTCTCGTTCTCTGATGGCTGAGGATGACAACATCCACCTTTTCTGACAATTGTCCAGTGCTTCCTTATAGAACATTATAATCTATCCGACACATTGGTCAGCACACCATTTCTGGGTTACCAAAATGTGTTCTCTACGACCCTAAATCTTTATAAATGTGTAATGATTGTTATAAATGTTTTAGGACTGGCCATGCTCCTTCCTCATCATTAACGACCTTCCGACTTGATTTTCTTCAAACGTATCCTAGGCCTTTCTCCACTTAAACTGATTGATGGTATAGGAGGTGAAAGCTCTTAAATGAATGTCCCCCATGAATGGAACAAGGTTAAAATACTGATCATGCCTTAGGAAATACCCATGCATGTAGAGCTCCCACATTAAGTGTTGTCCTATGATATCATGAATTTTTAAAATACGGAGAAATTGAATGGGCCCTCAATCTTGTACCAAATATCCTTATATATACTTTCAAGAAAAAAGAAAATAAATTGCTCGTGAAGGAATAAGGCATAACTATGTGCAAGAGGTCTGCAGGCCATTACCTGTTGTGCCAGGGAGAACATATTCTCCTTATCTTATTTCAACAGTTGCACTTGTTCTTCCAATTCTTCTATTTTGGCCTTCTATTTAGCTTGCTTTAGTTGCACCTTATATAAATGATCTATGTATCCTATGACAACTCTGGCAGCCTGTTCTCAAACCCGAACTGTTTCTTTCTTATGGTCACTCATAGTAGACTGCCAATTCTAGATCTCAGCAACCAATAAAAATTCTCGGCCTTCAAACAACTCTTCAATCGGGCCAGTCTGTGTGGCTGCAGAGGAGACCTCAATTTTTGGATTTACTACCCTCCATTTGTAGATTTTTACCTTATTTTTTAGACGAGAAACTTGCCTTTTCAAATCCCAAACCTCCCTTTTCAGTCTCATGGTTTCACTGAACTGCAGTTGATACCTCTTCTTGAGCGGTAACCTTATTTTCTCACCTTGTTCAATCCATTCCTGTTTGACAATAAATTCAGTTGCTGGGCCTATGACAGGCTCAGGAGGCGGCGGAATGCTGCCGATATTTTCAGCGGATTCTCTTGTTAAGCCTTTCTGGCTGGGCTCCCTATCTTCAGGGGCTTCTTCCTCTATATTTACGTCAGGGAATTCTACCGTCTTGTCAGCATTTCCATCAACCATTCTGTGTTCCAGTGTCTCCACAGGAACCCTCTCTTCTTTGTGATCCTCTCAGTGTTCTAACAGAGATTCGGCAATGACTGGGCCGATCTTGGCTATGTCAACAAATTTAAGCACTGGTGGAACAACTAATTCCTCCATTAAATGTTTGGGCGAGCAGAATCCCCTCTCCCCTCTAGGAATCATGGACTGGAATGGAGAACGGGGGATAGATTCATCACCCTCATTTCCGGCTTGAGTCGGAGCTTCATGCATTACTACCTCAGCCAGGGTTGATGCTGGTTATTTTGGGGCAGCATCGATTCCGAAGCTTGTTTCCCTTCTGTCCTCTCCCTCTTTGTTCATCGTTTCTTCTTCTAGGGTCGATACTGATTCTTGTGGGACAGTATCAAACTCCCAGTTTATTCCTTCTCTACCTTCCCGTTCTTCTTGAATTTCTTCTTTTTCCACACTCGATACTATTCCTTGAGGGACAACGTCGATTTCGCAGGCTGACTCCTCCTTATTTCCATGTTCTAGCCAAATCGGGGGTGGTTCTTGTGTGGCACCCCCACTTGTTTCAAAATCCATATTTTCTCGGGCAGGTGATGTTGTTTCTTGCAAAACAACATCACTTTCCATTCCTATGTCTGCCATTTCACTCCCTTGTTCTTCATTGACAAAAGTCGATGACTGTATGAAAATCTTGACTTCCTGCACGATATCCATAATTCCTTCACTTGTGGGCTCCTCGGGTGAAGTTGGTTCTTGTGTGGCAGCCTCGGCTATGTCACCAATTCTTCGGGTTCCTCTTGATAAATTCCTTCTAAATGTTCTTCTTCTGCTAAACCAGCTGGAGATACTGGTTCCTCTTCTCTAGCATCAATAAGGGATGCTATCTCTTCTTCTGAGGGTCCACAAAGTTTCGCCTAGGAGACCTGAAGCCTGTTAATTGCATGCATGACCAATAAACGCACCAATCCATGGTTGGAGAGCACTGCCAGAATCCAGTGTGAACGTCGAGCGGACTATGCCATGTGCTGCAACTGTTTCAATAGGAAGAAGGGCATATTTAAGGCATGCACCTGATCCTGTGGAAATCGAAGGTGTGTTAGAATTTTAAAATGATACTTAAACAGAGTTGTGGCCCGACCTTCGCAAGTTATGTATTTCATTACAAAACCTGTGACTTCGTTCCAAGGATACGACACAATCTTGCACTCATATCCTCTGCCCATTTGAATGACACTTTCCCCTGCCTGTAAGAATAATTCGGGAAACTCCGAGAGAGAAACTCTCTGAGAAAACCATTGTTGCCCTTGTTGTCTCAACCCGCTAACCTCTGCAATTACCTCTTCTGTGACAAGAACTTCCAGTCCTCTGACCTGCGAGTGATTCTCGTCTAAATTGAGTGCAAACTCCATTGTGATTCCCCTGTCAAACCCCTTCAATCTGTCGAAGTAGGTATCCCACCCTACATCTACAAATATTTTCCATACTTCTAGATTGCTACGGAACGAAGCTGTGTTTTCAGGCTAATGTCGCACAGCCAGTCTGCCCATACTGTGGGGACTTGTAGCAACACTTCTTGGAACAACAGATCGTTGGGAAAAATGGTGGATACCAAATTCAGAAAAACAGCATGGTGAAAATGAAAGGTGGTAACGGTAAATATGGATGGTAATTCTTGGAAACTAAGAAAAATCATAAAATAATATGCTAAGTGTAATGAATAAAAATAATAATTATTTCGTATGAAGTGGAAAAGACGTACTACAGATCCCAATACATATTGAATGATTATACAAAATGTTGATAGGGATCATAAGGTGTACCATGCATGGACTGTCATAATGATTTATGAGGTCATTATTACGATGTCCTTGAACTATGACGGCACCCCCCCCCCCCCCTCCCCCCCCAACTTAAAAATTTTCCATCCACGACATTAAAGTCTTCACATGGGATAATTAATTAAATCGGTAAAAGTCATGTGGAGGCATACTTGGAAGCCTACCTGGATGAAGTGATGGTTGGTAGGATGACAGCGTAATAATGATGTGGATGGAGTAGTAGCAGTACGAGTAGCAACATCTAGAGTAATGATAGTGTGAGTAACAGCATCCGGTGTAACAGCATATTGAGTAACAGCAGTGTGAGTAGTAGCATCCGAAGTAACATCAGTGTGAGTAATAACATCCAGTGCAACAACATCTGGAGTAACATCAGTGCGAGTAGCAGAATCCGGAGTAACAGTAGTGCGAGTAACAGAATCCGGTGTAACAACATCTAGAGTAACAGTAGTCCGAGTAGTAGCATCCGGATTAACAACAATGCGAGTAACATCATTCAGTGTAACGACATCTAGAGTAACAACATCGAGTAGCAACAACCAAGTAAAAACATCATGAGTAGCAACAACCAAGTAACAGAACCATGAGTAGCAGCAATCGAGTAACAACACCATGAGTAGCAGCAACCGATACTCGGAAAAATAAATTTTTCCTTTGATTTTTACTCCTTAGTAGTAACTCCTGCAAAAATAAAAGAAGATAAATAATAACAATATAATTAGTTATTATTTTATTATTATTATTATTATTTTTCATTTTATTATTATTTTTTTTACAGTAAGGATGCAAAGGAAGAGTTCTCTGCACTGATAACCTTCAAACCAGATTTCTCAGAGAGGTGTTTGATAAAAGCATCCTTAGAGGCCGGGTGGTGGTATAATATTAGGCGATGTCCATTGACTATGAATGAAGCATGTGTATCATAAATTGTGACTATCCTGACTGTTCCATTATCAAATACAACATCCACCTCGTAAGGTACCATCCAATGAGTGCAAAGCTTTCCCTTAAAATCCTTAAAGCGGGAGTCATAGAGTAGTGCCCAATCTTCAATCTGAAACACCTTATTCTTAATAAACTTATCATGCCATTTCATTCTTTGTTGTTGAATAACATTAGTTCTCTAGACAACCATTGAACAAATTTCATCTAGTTCATTGAGTTGGGCCAGTCGGTGTTTCTAGGTATCTGACAGATCCAAACCAACTTCAAGAGCTGTTCTGAGCGTACTGATTTCAAATTCTATTGAAAAAAACGGGGATTTCCCATAAACCAACTCGAATGGTGAGAACCCAATTGTATTTCTCCATGTTGTTCTGTATGCCCAGAGAGCTTCAGCCAACTTATGAGCCCAATCCCGACGATGGTATGCCACAGTTTTTGTCAAGATATTTTCCAATGTCTTGTTTGTGCTTTCCACTTGTCCATTCGCCTGGGGGTGGTATGGAGACGTCACCCTGTGCTTGACCCCATATTTCCGCATGATTTTTTCTATCATGTGTGATGTGAATTATTCTCCTCCATCTGAAACAATCTCTCTTGGAGTATCGTAACGAGCAAAAATTTCTTCAAATAGAAAATCTGAGACCACCTGCTATGTTGCTTTCGCAACAACTTTGGCTTCTACCCACTTAGTCATGTAATTTGTACAGACCAAGATGTGGACCTTGTTAGAAATGTTGTCATTGATGGAAAAGGAGATGACAAAGGAGGAGCACCTGAAACATCATTCAAGGGGTAGAAAGGCAACAGAGACATCAGAGGAAACAGAGACAAAGAGAGATAGAAAAAGAAAGGCAAAGGAGATAGCAAAGAGAGAAGAAAAGTGGCAGAGGTAGAAGAGGCAGGCAGCAGTGAACTGAAGCAGAGAGCTATTCAAGGTACAAAGTAGTGAGGACAGTAGAAGAAGGCCATTTGATAGCAGATCTGGAGAGACAGAGTAATGAGGATAGAAAGGCCACTGTTTAATATAGAGGTTAGTTATTGAGTTATGGAGTATAAGTGGAAGTGTTAAAATCAGTTGAAGCTTGTCAATTGTACTCTGGAGCCATAGGGAAGAGCTGCAGAGGGTGGTGTTCTGAAAAGCCTTGGACAAAATTGTTAGAAAGGCCATCTACTGAAGACCAGGCCAGAGATGAATGTAAGTGATTCCATATATATATATATATATATAAGAATTCATTCCTGAATCAGATGTGCATTGTCGGAACTAGTCCTGTGTGAATATGCCTGAATTCAATAGATATATGGTAACCTTTGAAATAGGCTCTGAGATGAAACCCTGCAATTAAAGGAAGAATCGATGTCAATTAAGGTCGATTATGTTTCGAATTAAATGCGATTAAGGCTTGTATATGCTGTGGAGAATTTAATTGAAGTATTTTATGTATCGAAATTCCACGGGAGGCCGAAGAGAATCACTCTGCAATAGGAACCTTTGTTTATATGTGAACCTTTGTTTATACTAATGCTGCATAAAATTTCATGACAACCCAATCCAGAATATTTGAGTTTTAATTGAAGAGCCGAGAAAGTGTGTGTCCCACGAAGTCGTGGAGGAAGCCACATTGAAGAGAAACGAAGGAAAGGACCTTTGATTATACAATGGTGATGTCCATATCAGATGAAGTAATGTGAATGCGAAGACATATCAACAAAGGCATTGAAACGTATAGAAGAACGAAGTCAAGAAACGGCTGGAACCTGAGCGTAACGGAGTATTTGGCGTTTAACTATACGACAGAACTTGAAGTAGAGGGGTGGAACCACAATTGAGGAACAATGGACACGGTTTAGAGCGAACCGGTGGTTTTCATCGCACCACCTTCGACGGGCAAGAGGTTTTCAAGAAATCAGAGCGATTCCATAGAGCGGCTGACACGTGGCATACGGAGGGACCCCAAAACTGCTTCCACGGCGCGCCATCGCACATTATCGTCCGTGCATCTTCACCGTGCGATATCCATCGGATCGTATGGAGCAGGGCGACGTGCTCTCCGCCGTCAGATGTTGAAGATCGATAGCACTGGGGCCCAGTTTAAATTATATTGATTGGGACTTTTCAAATTAATGTTTGTGGGTTTAACCAAGGTTTGTTTAAATTAAATATAAATTATGACGAAGAGCGACTGGGCCATCACTTTGAATGTTATTCCAAAGTTGGTGATATCTTCCATGGTCGAGCTCAGAAATTGTAACCAGAGTGCGGACTAAAAGAAGTGTTGAAGGTTAGAATGCAATCATACTTTTTAATAAAGGGAGAGTTAAGCAAAAATTCACCATATATGTGATGTGTAGAAACCTGGTCATTTAACCAATGGTAAATTGATTGGTCCGAGTTGATTTGACTATGGTTTAAGCCATAGATTCTTCAAGGAGGTAAACTTCAGCATAAATTTGAAATATTATAAGTTGGGTTTTTTATTATGGTTTAACCACAGTTTTGAAGATGCCGAGAGCTGATTAAACCAAAGGTTTTGTAGTAAAAACTATTCAAAAGGCGTTTTCACTTTGAAGACTTTGGAATATGTGGGTCCCGATAAATATGGTTTTGTATGAAATATTGTAAAGATTGAAATACGAATGAATTTATACGTATGGTTTTATAACCATGGAAAAATGAATTTTTCGCATTAATTCAAGTTTGCCCAGATTTAAAATCAGCTGTTATATTAAAAGACAGTTATATGTGCAGCAGTTACACAACTGCAACGAAAGAGAGAGAGACAGTTGCAGAAAAATGTACAGTGATCCAAAAAGTCTGAAGGGGGTTGATTTAAAAGTATATTATATGGACAAAGAATGTGTAAGCAGGCAGCCCGAGCACAGAGATTGAGAGTGAACAGAAATTGCCCAGACTCATACATATTTAAGAATAAAACATGAAATGTGGTTACATATGTGGCTGGTGCACACAGGTACAGTAAACAGATGAATAGATGCAGAAGTGAATCAAAAATACAGAACAGTCACTCAGTAGCAGCAGAAAAGACAAATCCAGTAAAGCCAAGTCTCGAAAAGGAGCTGAGTGGAATTTAAATGTGTAATTGAAGATGTAAATATTTTTGTTTTATATTTTTTGTGATGCAAAGGCAAGTATCCAAAGGAAAAATAAATATCCCACTGAAATGTTAAATTGGTACCTACAGTTATATTTTCTGAATGAGCGAATAAAAGAGTTGAGGAGGCAAAAGGCAAAGAGACATGGTTGTCCATTTCGAATTCCTAGTAGAATACAAACAACCATGAAGCTAGTTTGTATAAAATAGGATAATATCCAAGGGGACAAAGTGACGAAAACAGAGTGAGAGAAGAAGAGAGTGTGCAGCAGAATTGAAGAGAGTTGAAGAAAATAAGAAAGCTGCAAGAGGTGAGAGAGAGTGAGGATAGAGAATGCTGAGTATGGAATTGAGGCAGAGAAGAGAAGAAGAAGGAGGAGCAGAACAAGATGTTGTGAAAATTTAGAGAATGCAGAAATGAAGCAGTGAGGCAGAGAAGAAGGAGGAGCTGAGAAGAGAAGGAGGAGCTGATAGTGAATCTGAGAAGTTGCAGAAATGATATAAGGAAGATATGAAGACTGATGCACATCAGTGAAGATGATACAGAACAGAGTTGATATCCAAGGTAAATCAGCAAGTGTTTTCCTTTTGAAAGAGTAAGGAAGTTGGAGCTTCCCTATTAAGTTGTAGCTTGATAGATGTCAGTTGTAGCTGACTGAGGTTGGAGCCTCCTATAGGTTGGTGCCTACAAAAAATAGATGGGAGTTGGTGCTTCCACATCAAGTTGTAGCTTGATAAAATGTCAGTTGTAGCTGACTGAGGTTGGAGCCTCCTGTAGGTTGGTGCCTGCAGAAAATTGATGGGATTTGGAGCTTCCTTGCAAGTTGTAGCTTGCATAATTGAGGTAGGAGCCTCCTGTAGGTTGGTGCATACAGAAAATTAGTGGTGAGAGGGAGTTGGAGCTTGCCTTTGCATCACAACAATAATAAGATGTTGTTTTCTCCCTTTATGGGTTTCCACTTATATCTGGTGTCTCTGTGCATGATGTTTATGTGTTGATATGGTTTATCTCATCTGCTCAATACTTGCTGCTCTCATATTAAATCTACTGTTACATTATATTAATACTTGCTTCTCTCATTCTAAGACTACCCACATATTAAGTTGAACATGAAATGAAGGTGTAAATAAGTTTTAATGAAAAAGTTTTAAAATTCCATGAATGTGTTAAACTGATTCACCCCCCCCCCTCTCAGTTTAACTAAGGGTTCAAGAATTGGTATCAGAGCAGGTTCCTTTGGTGTAAGCTTAATCGCTTGAAGGATATCTGGTTGAGTCATGGACTATCAAAATGCACCTGTGTTAAATACAACAAACTTTCCTGAATGGAGAGATAAGGTTAAAATAGGATTATTGGCTTATGAACCTGAAGTATGGAAGCTTGTATGTGATGGTTACTGCACAGACTCCCCCACGGTGAAAGAAAAACAGAGGAATGCCAAGGAAAAATGTGTGATATATAACAATCTTCATAACAATGATCTTGAGTTAATAATGGATTTAACTTCAGCAAAAGAAATCTAGGACAGACTGCATTTCATGCATGGAGTAGACACTGAGGAATGCATTGTCAAGAAGGAGAAGAGAATTAAGAAAAAGAGAAATTCATGTCAAAAAGAATATGTTCAATCAAATGAGGTACCTGCAAGTGTGAATGGTAGTAAGAGCCATGAAGTAATTGCAGCTGAAGAAAAATCCAAACTTGACACAGCTCTGACTGAAATAGAAAAATTGAAGAATGAAAACAAAGACCTTAAGAGATTGGTACAAATATGTGATGAGAAAGAATATGAAGATAGGAAAGAAATTATTGGCCTAAAGACTCAGCTTGAAGAGGCAAACAAAATAGAAGACACTCCGCTGCAACAAATGAAAGAGAAAAATATGGAATGTGAGAGACTGGAAGAAGAAGTAGCGAGCCTAAGAAAGAAATTAGAAAAAGCCCAAAGAGAATTATTAATGAATACTCCTCAAATGAAAAGCTCTGAACAACTGGACCAAATTCTAAATGCTCAAAGGTCTCCTCTCATAAAGGCTGGGATAGGATATGAAGGAGAAACCAGTAAGTCCAAGGTAGAAGATAACAGGAATATCATCTTTGTGAAGGCTATAAAGGATAATGAAGCAGCTCAGAATATTCTTGCAGTAGTAGAAGCCAACAAGAACAGGATTTGTGAAGAAACAAATAGAATCAATCAACAATATGGTAGGACAGAGAATGAAAGGATGAAACAGTCTGCTGGAAAGGGCTCTCACACTCCTAAATATGAATTGAATAAAGTTGGAAGATGTCAAAGGAGGTTCTTTCCTCCTATGAAAAATATCACATGTCTCTCTTGTCATAACCCAGGACATATTGCAGCACAATGTAAGACAAGGCCTATCAACTTCAACCAACAAAAGATGCAGCAAAAGAGAAGAACCCCTCAAGCAAGCAAATGGAAAAGAAAATCTTCCACCAAGTACACAAATTATTTCCATTGCTATTGTTATGCATGCAATAATTTTGGACATAAAATTGTTGATTGTAAAATGTATTCAAGAAGAGGAACAAAATATTATACATCAGCTCAAATGCACCTTGGTCAACTAAGATGTTATGTATGCCTTAAGCATGGTCACAAAGCAAAAGATTGTAAACTGCCATATATATTAAAGAACTCCAGACAGATGATGACCAATCCAATCAAACAAAACAATGAATCAGAAAGGAGTGCAGACATTATGATGAACCCCAATAGAGTATGGAAAGAAAGGAGAAAAGGGGATCCTATCATCTCAATAACATAATAAATCCTCCATAGTCTCAGGGGGAGCTGCTCTAGGAAGCAAAGAAAAAATCCATCCAGTGAAAAATATGAAGCAACATCCCAGGGGAGAGCAGTTCATAAATAGTCCCCATAAAATTAGTCTAAGAAGAGCTCCATGTAATGAGAACAGCTATGAGATCAGGAAGAAAAAGGAAATTCCTCTAAAAGAGAACTATAGAGAAAGAAGATCATCTGAAGTATTAAGTAGCTGACAGATTGATGGAAGAAGAGAAGAGAGCAAGAAGCCATGATGATAGAGGAAACCTTAGCAATGAACATGTAAGCTAAGAAGACTTTAGCACATTAAAGTGATAATCACACTATGCCTCCTACTGCTAGAATTAACAATGTATCACATTAAGAAGGATGAGTAAGAAAAGTTCCTATCATCAGTTCATTACATCTTTCAAAAGGTCCACTTGGAGAAATGCAGTCAAGTGAGTAATAAATCTTTGATTAATCAACCCATGAATATTATTGGAAAATGAATTGAATATGTCTTCCTGAAGATCATTATGTTAGACAGTTGAATTGTACTTAAAGCAGTAACGATTCTGGAGCAGTCCTAGAAAGGAAATGCAGTGACATTCTTTTAAATCAGAATGACAGACTAAGCAAAAGGTTAACGATGACAAGATCATATTCAGTATATTGATGACTGTGGATGTGAACATTGGTAAGCTCAATAGTAGAAGTTATGAAGGATGTCTTATATATGGGTTAATGTGCAAGCTAAAGTGAAATCTCTACATAACTTACCAAGGGAGTATCAACTGGTACTTGGTAATTTACCAAGCAGCATGCTTATCAATAGAATATCCAGTTTTTTCATGGAGCAGAAGTATGATACAGGTCCTCAGGATCAAAGGACTATGGCAAGAATGCATCAAGGTAAAATTCCCAGGGTTATCTGCATTCAGCATGAAAAGGGCAGTAGCAGTGCTAAAGGATCAGTATCTGATTTACACTTGAAGTAGTATATTGAGCACCGAAGCAATATATTTTTCTATATAAAATTCCATGCCTTCCTGAAGTTGGTACATGTATATCTTCAAGGCCTCTTTTTAAAGATCAGTTACAAAACTGTGTGAAGTCTGTTTGCTGAGTTTTCAATTAAACATATTGAATATGCTTTTGTGGAATTTCATTCTGATAGAATAGTCAAAGTATCTGAAGAATAAAGGAGCAGCTGTGATTACCATATGAAGCTCAAATTTTTTTTTTTTAAATCATTTGAATCCTACTTCAGCACAAAGGATTTACTGGTAATCCACCTTTAAAGAGAGATTTATCATTGACATACATACCTCCTCATGTCATAAAGAAAACTGCATGATTGATAAATAAGACTGACCAATACATTGAAGGATTTGTTTTGAAAGTACAGTGTGCAAGCAATAAAAGTCATTTGGTCTCTTATATTGAAATATATTGCCTAATCTCACAATAAGTTGTAAACTCTGGTTTGATTCATTGATTCACTTCAACAACAAGGATTATTCAGTCATTAAGTGTAATATCATCACCAACAGGCAAGAAAGGTGTACCACAACAATAAAAGATATATTGGCTTCATCACAATTGAACAGATGTGTACTGTAGATGTACTTTTCAGAAAAAAACTTACTTCATCTTCAACCTTCCTCAATAGATATGCATCATAGATGAAGATTATAATATAGACAGTAGTATAGCTGAAGCAAGCTTGATATGTCACATGGAACATTCACGATCTCTAAGCTTGGATACAACTATGCATCTCTGATTATACAAGTATGATTATATATGGCTGTCATCATCTACACTTTATACAAGTGAAAGGAGTCAGTGCTTTGGGATTGTATCAACTTGCAGTGTACATTCAAGATCAATAATCCTCAAAAGTGTTCTCTCAACAAATATTTTACACCAGTTTGGAGCAGCAGGGTACAAAGTCAGAAGAAGAAGGCCTAATCACATCTCAGAGAGACGAAATGCAGAGATAGAATCTACACTGAGAGATGTGCAACCCTTTTTCATTGATGTCAAAGGGGGAGGAAAAATAGACAGGCAGAGGAAGCATTGGATTATTGGTGGATGTGTTGCCATCAATGCCAAAGGGGGAGATTGTTGGAAATGTTTTCATTGATGGAAAAGAAGATGACAAAGGAGGAGCACCTGAAACATCATTCAAGGGGCAGAAAGGCAACAGAGACATTAGAGGAAACAGAGACAAATAGAGATAGCAAAAGAAAGGCAAAGGAGATAGCAAAGAGCGAAGCAAAGTGGCAGAGAGGTGGCAGAGGTAGAAGAGGCAGGCAACAGTGAACTGAAGTAGAGAGCTATTCAAGGTACAAAGTAGTGAGGACAGTAGAAGAAGGCAATTTGATAGAAGATCTGGAGAGACAGAGTAATGAGGATAGAAAGGCCACTGTTTAATACAGAGGTTAGTTTCCTAGTTATGGAGTATGTGGAAGTGTTAAAATCAGTTGAATCTTGTCAATTGTACTCTGGAGCCATAGGGAAGAGATGCAGAGGGTGGTTTTCTGAAAAGCCTTGGACAATTTTTTTAGAAAGGCCATCTACTGAAGACCAGGACAGAGATGAATGTAAGTGATTCCATATATATATATATATAAGAATTCATTCCTGAATCAGATGTGCATTGTGGGAACTAGTCCTGTGTGAATATCCCTGAATTCAATAGATATATGGTAACCTCTGAAATAGGCTCTGAGATGAAACCCTGCAATTAAAGGAAGAATCGATGTCAATTAAGGTCGATTTTATGTTTCAAATTAAATGTGATTAAGGCATGTATACGCTGTGGAAAAGTTAATTGAAGTATTTTTTGTATCGAAATTCCACGGGAGGCTGAAGAGAATCACTTTGCAATAGGAACCTTTGTTTATATGTGAACCTCTGTTTATACTAATGCTGCATAAAATTTCATGACAACCGAATCCATAATATTTTAGTTTTAATTGAAGAGCCGAGAAAGTGTGTGTCCCACGAAGTCGTGGAGGAAGCCTCATTGAAGAGAAACGAAGGAAAGGACCTTCGTTTATACAATGGTGATGTCCATATCAGATGAAGTAATGTGAATGCGAAGACATATCAACAAAGGCATTGAAACGTATAGAAGAACGAAGTCAAGAAACAGCCGGAACCTGAGCGTAACGGAGTATTTGGCGTTGAACTATAAGACGGAACCTGGAGTAGAGGGGCGGAACCATGAAGGAGGAATAGTGGACGCGGTTTAGAGCGAACCGGTGGTTTTCATCGCACCACCTTCGACGGGCAAGCGGTTTTCAAGAAATCAGAGCGATTCCATAGAATGGCTGACATGTGGCATACGGAGGGACCCCAAAACCGCTTCCACAGCGCGCCATCGCACATTATCTTCCGTGCATCTTCACCATGCGATATCTGTCGAATCGTATGGAGCAGGGCGACGTGCTCTCCACCGTCAGATGTGGAAGATCGATAGCGCTGGGGCCTAGTTTAAATTATATTGATTGGGACTTTTCAAATTAATGTTTGCGGGTTTAACCAAGGTTTGTTTAAATTAAATATAAATTATGACGAAGAGCGATTGGGCCATCACTTTGAATGTTATTCCAAAGTTGGTGATATCTACCATGGTCGAGCTCAGAAATTGAAACTAGAGTGAGGACTAAAAGAATTGTTGAAGGTTAGAATGCAATCATCCTTTTTAATAAAGGGAGAGTTAAGCAAAAATTCACCATATATGTGATGTGTGGAAACCTGGTCATTTAACCAATGGTAAATCGATTGGTCCGAGTTGATTCGACTATGGTTTAAGCCATAGATTATTCAAGGAGGTAAACTTCAGCATAAATTCGAAATATTATAAGTTGGGTTTTTTATTATGGTTTAACCACAGTTTTGAAGATGCCGAGAGTTGATTAAACCAAAGGTTTTGTAGTAAAAACTATTCAAAAGGCATTTTCACTTTGAAGACTTTGGAATATGTGGGTCCCGATATATATGGTTCCATATGAAATATTGTAAAGATTGCAATATGAATGAATTTATACGTATGGTTTTATAACCATGGAAAAATGAAGTTTCCGCATTAATTCAAGTTTGCCCATATTTAAAATCAGCTGTTATATTAAAAGACAATTATATGCGCAGCAGTTACACAACTGCAACGAAAGAGAGAGAGACAGTTGCAGAAAAATGTACAGTGATCCAAAAAGTTTGAAGGGGGTTGATTTGAAAGTATATTATATGGACAGAGAATGTGTAAGTAGGCAGCCCGAGCATAGAGATTAAGAGTGAACAGACATTGCCCAGACTAGTATATATTTAAGAATAAAACCTAAAATGCGGTTACATATGTGGCTGGTGCACACAGGTACAGTAAACAGATGAATAGATGCAGAAGTGAATCAAAAATACAGAATAGTCACTCAGTAGCAGCAGAAAAGACAAATCCAGTAAAGCCAAGTCCCAAAAAGGAGCTGAATGTGTAATTGAAGATGTAGATATTTTTTTTTTATATTGTTTGTGATGCAAAGGCAAGTATCCAAAGGAAAAAGAAATATCCCACTGAAATGTTAAATTGGTACCTACAGTTATATTTTCTGAATGAGCGAATAAAAGAGTTGAGGAGGCAGAAGGAAAAGAGACATGGTTGTCCATTTCGAATTCCTAGTAGAATACAAACAGCCATGAAGCTAGTTTGTATAAAATAGGATAATATCCAAGGGGATAAAGTGACGAAAACAGAGTGAGAGAAGAAGAGAGTGTGCAGCAGAATTGAAGAGAGTTGAAGAAGATAAGAAAGCTACAAGAGGTGAGAGAGAGTGAGGATAGAGAATGCTGAGTATGGAATTGAGGCAGAGAAGAGAAGAAGAAGGAGGAGCAGAACAAGATGTTGTGAAAAGTTAGAGAACGCAGAAATGAAGCAGTGAGGCAGAGAAGGAGGAGCTGAGAAGAGAAGGAGGAGTTGATAGTGAATCTAAGAAGATGCAAAAATGATATAAGGAAGATATGAAGACTGATGCACAACAGTGAAGATGATACAGAACAGAGCTGATATCCAAGGTAAATCAGCAAGTGTTTTCCTTTTGAAAGAGTAAGGAATTTGGAGCTTCCCTATCAAGTTGTAGCTTGATAGATGTCAGTTGTAGTTGACTGAGGTTGGAGCCTCCTGTAGATTTGTGCCTGCAAAAAATAGATGGGAGTTGGTGCTTCCACATCAATTTGTAGCTTTATAAAATGTCATTTGTAGCTGACTGAGGTTGGAGCCTCTTGTAGGTTGGTGCCTGCAGAAAATTGATGAGAGTTGGAGCTTCCTTGCGAGTTGTAGCTTGCAGAATTGAGGTAGGAGCCTCCTGTAGGTTGGTGCCTACAGAAAATCAGTGGTGAGAGGGAGTTGGAGCTTGCCTTTGCATCACAACAATAATAAGATGTCGTTTTATCCCTTTATGGGTTTCCACTTATATCTGGTGTCTCTGTGCATGATGTTTATGTGTTGATATGGTTTATCTCATCTGCTCAATACTTGCTACTCTCATATTAAATCTACTGTTACATTATATTAATACTTTCTGCTCTCATTCTAAGACTACCCACATATTAATTTGAACATGAAATGAAGGTGTAAATAAGTTTTAATGAAAAAATTTTAAAAGTCCATGAATGTGTTAAATTGATTCACCCCCCCCTCTCAGTTTAACTAAGGGTTCAACAGACCTTTTGCTGGGAGGGTGGGTTAAAGGGTCCAACGAAGTCAATAGCCCATTTCTCAAAAGGCTCGAGGACTACCTATGCTTGCAAAGGCATTTCATTAGCTCAACTAGGCTGCCCCATATGTTGGCAACTATCACACCTCCTAACATAATTCTGTGCATTGCGAAAGATAGAAGGCTAGTAATATCCCATTTGTAGCACCTTATGGCCTGTTCTTTTGTCTACAAAATTCCCTCCACAAGGGCCATCATGGGAAACTTTCAATACTTCATAAATATCATCCTCAGACACACAACGCCGAATCTTCTTATCTGCTCGTGTATGAAAAAGGTACCTTGCCATCCAAGAATATCGGGCACTGTGATGAATAATTTTTCATTGTTCCATGTATGACAAATGAGGAGGCACTTTCATTGTTGCAAGATAGTTAGCAATATCCGCATACCACGGAGGTTTAGTAGAAACTGTAAAAATATGTTCATCGGGAAAAGTACTGTAGGTGTGCATTCATCATTGTTATCAATTCTAGATAGGAAATCAATGACTACATTATCTTTTCCTGGTTTGTCTACTATTGTAATATCAAATTCTTGAAGCAATAGAAACCATCTTGTAACATGGCCAGGAGTAATAGGTTTATTCATCTTATACCTAATTGTTGCGTGATCAGTATGGACAAAGGTAGAATACCTGGTGATATAGTGTTGAAACTTATTGATAGCATAAATGATAGCCAGGAATTCTTTTGCGTCACCGTATAATTTAGCTCAGCGGGAATTAAATTCTTGCTGACATAGTAAATTGCATACGGTGTTTTGTCTACCTGTTGTCCTAAAACAACTCCTACTGTTGTTTGAGAAGCATCATCATGTATGTGAAACGGTAATGCCCAATTAGGTCCTCAGAAGATGGAGCCGTGCAAACCAGCCCTTTAATTTTCGTGAAAGTTGTCTCACAGTCTTCAGTCCACAAGAATTCTGCATCTTTTGTTAGCAATTGAAAAGGTGGATATGCTATTTTAGAAAAAATTTCTATAAAGCTTCTGTAGTAACCATCACAACCAATAAAGCTACGTACTTGTGTGGCTGTTTTGGGTACTTGGAAGTGTAATATTGCCTCTACTTTAGCTGGATCAACTCGAATTCCAACTACTGAGAGAAAATGTCCCAATACTACTCCTTCTTCCCTCATCATATGGCAGTTGACTGTACTCAGAGATACATGAGTCTGCTTACATCTTTTGAGTACTTTTTCCAGATTTTCCAATCCTTCCTCAAATGAGTTGCCATATGGAGTAAAATCATCCATATAGATCTCAACGCTATCATCGACCAAATCAGAAAAGATTCCAAAAATTTCCCTATGGAAGGTGGCAGGGGCATTACATAGGCCAAACGGGAGGACCCTGTATGCAAAGGTTCCCCACGGGCATGTGAAAGTTGTTTTATCCTGGTCTTCCGAGGCTATCTGGATCTGGTTATATCCACTAAATCTGTCTAGGAAGGAAAAGAAATTCTTCCTAGCCAAGGTATCTAGGACTTGGTTAATGAATGGCAAAGGAAAATGGTCTTTTTGAGTTGCCTTATTTAGTTCCCTGTAATCTATGCAGATCTGCCATTTACCACTCTTTTTGGGAAAAATCACTAGCGGAGATACCCATTGGCTATCTGAGATGGGGTAAATGAATCCTACATCCAATAATTTTTGTAATTCTTCTTTGACAATGTTCTTAAGGGCAGGGTTCATTCTCCGTTGGGGCTGTCTTACAGGGCGGAAATATTCCTTAATATAAATATGATGAGTACATAAGTTAGCAGGGATCCCCTTCATGTCGGTATAATCCCAGGAAAAAGCTTCCTGATGATCTTGAAGGACTTTCAAAAGATGTTTTTTCTAGGAGTCAGATAGGCTTGGGTTGATATTAAGTGTTTTCCCTGGTTCAATCTCAATTTGGATACTATCATGGGATGAGGTTACAGGAATGTCTTCAATTTCATCTTCTGGTTCAATTTTTTCATGTGTTTCACAGCTCATAACAGATTCTAGAATCTGTCGAGTTGAATCGGAAACAGAACTAGAATCATTAATAAAAGCGTTAATAACATCTTCCTCGGTTTCTGTTTTAAATTTAAGGGCCTGCCCAATAGTGAGGACTAGTCTAACATATTCATTTTTAGGTTCAGGTTCTTCTACGTTAGGTAGAGGTTTCTGACTGGTTAATAATTTTTCAGATGGGTTAGGTTCTGCAGGAGGATAAAGAGTAAGATTCTTTGTAACTATCCCATTTTATATGATCATATGCTCAGATCAACACCCTATGTAGGCATGTTCAATTGTGAGGCAAGGTCTTCACAGGATCAATGGGTGACCACCAACTGAAGATCGAGTCTGTAATACAAGGAGGTCCACAGGGTAATGCCATAAATCTACTAAAATAATCACATCTTCCAATTTCCAATTTAATTGTAGACATGTCTGCTAGTTCCAGGATAGTAGGGGTTGGTTTAAAGTTTCCAAGACCTAATGTGTTCATTGTTTCAGAGGTGATAATGTTTATGGAAACTCCCAAATCTATCAGTACGTTTAGGATTTCAACCCCATTGATATGTACTGTTAGAATCGGGTTTCCTGGGTCTCCATATTTTACAGGCATGATATTTCCTAACATGATGTTGGATAATCTGCCCAACACATGAATAGTTAATGGATCCTTAGGTATATTCCTTGGTTTCTTAGAGTAGTATTCTTTAAAGTTCTTTGCATATATAGGTACATCCCTCATAGCTTGTAACAGGGGTATTTTAACAAAGAGATTCTGCAGTTCCCCCAGGAAATCAAACTCTGCTTGAGGGTTCGGTTTATTCAAGGTCAGACTTTCAGGATATAGAGGAGAAGTTGATCCAGGTGGATATTGGTGGTCACCCGCCTATTCCACTTGGGGCTCCACCATTGCCTATTTCAGTTTTTCAGTTTCGGCACAGTTTACTATTTTTAGCAGTTTTTCGGGTCCTAAACTTCCGGAGCCGTTTTGAGGCCCTAAACGAGGTTTTTTTGGGAAAACGGAGAGCAACATGGGTCCATGGACTGATGTTGCTCGTTCCAAATTTTTAGTCCTCAGATAGATCTTTCTAACGAGGTATGGTACGCGTCAAACGGAGATCGTATGCCAAAGTTACGCCCCTGGGAAGTTGAAACACCAATTTACCCAAACGGGCCCCATAGTTTTGGCGCTTCATCTCCTAGGGTTAGGGTTTTGGCTGTTTAGGATTTCCCATTGTTTCTAAATAATAAATAGGCCCTCGAGCCTCATTGTAACTCAGTTCAGAGGCCTGTAGCCGCCACATCTCTTCTCAGAGATAGCTACCGGCGCCCTAGCTAGTTTTATTTCCATTCTGTCTGTAAGCAAATTTCAGTTCTTTGATATTAATGAAATGAAGTGTTATTTCCGCTGCATCTCTGTATTTATGGTTATATGTTTATTCTGTTGCGTTCCTGCATAAATCCGGATCAGAAGTTGAATGACCTTGATTAGGAACAGATTGGGGAGGTGTATGTTTATTATGTTTTGGTCTGATTTATCCCCAACAGTCCTCTATTTCTGGTTCTGTATCTTCACTGTCAATCTGTTTTATAGTAATAGGTGAAGTGGGTGAATTTACTACTCTCCTAGATCGTAGGTTTATCTCATTAAGTCCCACAGTAGAAATGCTATAAGATGGAAGGTTAAAAGTGTCTATTTGTTGGACCTCTTTATTATTAGGATTTAGATTGGGTTGGATAGCAAGATGGGGTCTAATGGCTTGGTTTCCTGGAGGTACATTGGAGGACAACTGAAGTTGTTGTTGAGGCATAGACTGAGGAAACTAACCAGTAGGAGAGGATCCACGCCAGTTCTAATTCCATGAAGGATTCAAACTAGCCTGGGGAACCCATTGCTACCAAGGGGGATACTGATATTGAGACCACATAGTTGAAAAAGGTGCAGAATGGGGGCCCATATTAAAATTATTAAAATACTAAGATGGGTCCTAAAACATACCTGGATTCATAGCTGGTGATTGAGGTTGCCATGGCTTCTTTTGCCCATGAAGTACAGCTGGTCTACCACGTTTTCTTCACTTGCCCCTTGAAAAAATACCTTCAGTCTGGGCAAGGAAGGACAAGAGCTGGTCGAATGAGTCTGTTCACAGATTGTGCAGGCTTCCACTATGTTTAACGTGCATTCCTTCAAAGGATGCTTCTT
The DNA here is from genome assembly GCA_034641835.2 of Pinus albicaulis. Taxonomy (NCBI): domain Eukaryota; kingdom Viridiplantae; phylum Streptophyta; class Pinopsida; order Pinales; family Pinaceae; genus Pinus; species Pinus albicaulis. The sequence continues at coordinate 1,591,360,996 of CM076575.1, read as the reverse complement.
TCTAAACCATTGGTAGAATATAGCCATAGTTTTTTCCAACTCCATTTGTTTCTATTTTTCTTGCAGTGTCCATCTGGGTGGATAATGTGCTCAAAATATCAGTCCTTAGGTTGTCTAATAGGTTTCCAATTTATGCCTTTGTAACCCCTCCACCGGAAGTCTTTGATGACCAAATTCCTTGTCCACTCCTTGCAGCCCCCCATGAACACTTAATGCAATAGTCACAGATAGTGTCGAAGTCTTCTTTCGAAATATCCCCTTTTCCTACTATATTCAAAAGTTTCAGGGAGTCTTCCCTAAGTGCTCAGAGAAGAATGATCTTCAAAATTTCCTTGTCCAGGTCACTTGGCCAGACCTCTACAATATGTATTTGAATCGTTCCACACAATCCTCCACGTTTTCGTCCTCTTTATGTGCAAACTTAAAGATTTCCTCCTTAATGTCACGAGATTTACAATAATCTTGGTATTTCTCCAAGAATTCTTCTTTCATCCCTTCCCATGAGGTAATCGTGCTCTCTCCTAAACCCATGAACCATCTCAGGGTTGTCCCTTTTAGGGTAGCAGGAAATATTTTTAATTTCTGAGCATCAATAATATAATCATATCCTCGACAAACAATGTCAAATTCGAAGAGGAACGCATCAGGGTCTTCAGAAGAAAGCCCATGGAAACTAGGCAGAGTTGTTAAAGGGATAGGTCTCATCGGTGCATCACCTGCAGTGTTTCTGATTGGAAAATCAATAGAGGAACTTATAGGTGCCATAAATACCCTCCAATACTCACTTGGAATTTCGACTAGTTTTGCAGTTGGTACTTGGAGTGATTCAACTATAGGAGGTTTCACCACACTCTGCTGGTCCCTTGGTGACTCAAAATCCTTCAATAATTCTCTCTCTAAATCGGAATTGCCTGATTTGACTGCAGGAGGTTTTACAGCAATCCCTTGGTCTCGTGGTGATGAAAACCCTTTTGGAGATTCTTCTTCCCAATTAGAATTGCTCAGTTCTTCTGATCCTCTACTTGCTATTTCTTCCCCTTCTACTGCTGGTAAGGATTTCTCCTCCACCGATACCCTATTTATTAAATCTTCTGCCATCGAAAGAATACCTTCTGGTACCGTGGATGGTACTGGTTTCTCCACAGACTGTCCTTTGGAATTCGTCTGAAATCTTACCCTGACAGCAGCACGGGATGATGCCTCAGATCTAGATTTTTCAATGATCTCCTGAATATATGTCTTCCTTCCCAGATCCTTTCCTTTCTTTGGGGATCTTCCTCTGCCCCTCTTATTCATATCCTTGTTCATACAAATTGCGAAGAGGGTTCATTAAAGTAACAATATCGCTCAGGACCCGGAGCAGGACAAATAACTTCCTCCCTGGGACGAGAGAGTAGGTTCAAATAGAAAATATAATAAAAGAAAAGGAAAATCGAAGTTCAAGACCTTAAGTTGGGTAATCACATACCCTCCTCAGGACGAGAAGTTGGCCCTTCAGAAAGGAATTAAAAAAAAATAGAAAGCTAGAAACTATGCCTAGGACTTAGGGTAGGGTAGCAAAATGCCCTCCCCAAGACAAGGGATCAATTTTAATGAAAAGAAAAACAAAAGGAAAACAACATGCTATGCTCAAGGCTTGGAGCAGGGTAATAAAATCCCTCCCCAAGATGAGAGATCAATTCTAAAAAAAATAGTAAAATGCAGGAAAGAAAACACAGAGCACTACGCTCAGGACTCGAAGTAGGGCAATAAATTCCCTCCCCAAGATGAGAGATCAACCCTTAGATCAATTGCAGATCTTGTTCTTGCACCTGTTAGCCTTCCCCGGCAACGACGCCAAAATGTTGGTGTCTGGATATGAACAATATTCAACCCTTTTTCCACATAAATTATCAACCCGAGGGCATTTATTTCAAGACTAACGACACAGTATATGCAGGAGTAATCACATGACCTGCTGTAGATCACAGGCTTAAATCCATAAACACACACACTACTGTAACATAAATTAAAATAGATTGCAGAATTATAAATACATTCATAGAAATTGAAATATTACACTGTAACAATAGTAACGAAATCAAACTAAAACATGAAAACAATGAAAAGAAAATGAAACGCAGCACCTGATCAGAAGAGTGTGCCCAACTCTCTGATTAGGGCTGCGGAAAAAAGTCACGAATTATAGGTGAAACAACAAGATGTTGTGCATTCAATTAATGGAATAATATGCTATTACAAAATATGTATGTAATTGGGCTTAACCCTGATTCACAGCCCGCAGGCCCTCTTTATACAAATGTTCCAAAAATGATAGATTCCCTTTAGCAACTGAATATTTACAAAAATATATTTTGTTACAACATCAACCTAGTTGCCCCGAAGGAAACTATGAAAAGCTTGAAATAAAGTTGGTGTGAAACAGAGGTTGTTACATTGTAACAACAAGTGAAGATAGCACTGGGTTGTTCCACGACTTGGCAGCTGTAGCCTTCCCGCTTTGGCCGAATATGTAGAAATATCAGAGTTAATATTTCAAAAAGGTAAAAACTCCATGATAATTACTTCATTAATAAAATATCCCATGAAAGATAAAATAAATGGGTTTACCTCATGCGTTTAAGAACAATAATGGTACGAAGATATAGAAATATGGGATAAAATGGGAGAGAAAAGTATACAAATCGGGTACCCAACATAAGGGATCTGAAATTATCCCTTTCTTGCCTTAACCTGATATTTTTTTCTTTTCAGCAACTTCTCACCCTTATCAATGGTTATAGTGTGCTCAACGTCAATGGATCCTTCATTTTCTTGTTCTTACATCATCCCCCACGATGATGCGCATGTGAGTCTCTCTTCTCATGATGATGAGTCAGGTAGCCTCAATGCATCATGTGGTCTCCCTTCCTCCCGTCCTTCCACCTCCTGTTGTGACGACGACATCATGGAAGCCATGTCCACCCCTGACTTCATATTTCCTGCCCATAAGAGGGATGCCATCATCCATACCCTCGGTGACTTATGCAGCCTGAGCTTAAGCTACGCCTCTAGTAGCTCCCACACTCCCCCTCACCGGCGACATGTGGGAAGTAGACATCCTACCCAGATCACTCCCTTCCGCAGAGTGCATTCGATTTCTACTGTGTGCTCAGGTTGCCAACATTGTTCTTTATCCTCCCATTTATTGTCTTGTGGCACCTTTCAGAAGGACCCCCCATCAACACCTTATATCAGTTTTGCCGATGGTGAAAGTCGCTACTCCCGGAATTTAGCCTTGGCAGGTTGGGCCATTTTTACCCCCTTGCAATAGCTCGTTCTTTCGAACGGTATATGCATTGGTACTGCTACCAATAATCAGGCCGAATATGATGCAGTACGAGGTTTATTAGCCGATGCCCTTTCACATCGCATCCTCCACCTTCATGTTCGTTTAGCTTCCCTACTTCTTGACATGCAATTGAATGGTGTATATCGTGTGCATAATCCTATCCTTTTAAGAATATATTTACGAGTGAAGCTTTTGATGCGTGAATTTGAAATCATTACTTTCAGTCATGTACCTAGAACACAAAATCACTATGTAGATAGCATTGCAAACCATATTCTGGATTGGCATTTAACACACACATTTAACATAAGACAATAACATTAAAATATCAAAACGATGCATATCCATAGTATGTGTCGTATAAAATGTTTTGGCATTCATCAACTCTTATACATATGACATGCCCATAACATGTTACAAACAATCAAAAATGGGGGCATCACCTGCCCCTGCACACTAATCACTATCTGGAGGATCCTGAGCCAATGGCTCTGCCCCCGCAACTCGTAGATCACACATGCCATGTCCGGCCATCGCCATGCGCCGCATGACCCCTTGCCATTCCGAGGGTAAACCAATACACGGCTCTATGTACTGGTCATCCAAGTCCTACCAACCACGCTCTGAAACACCGGTCAGAAGCCTCCCACATCTATGAAGGATGTCCTCCAGGAGGGCTGTTGCATCCTCATTTTTTTGCGTCCTCGATCCACTAGGTCCTGTGGTCCCTGATGTTGCAGGTCGTCCCATATATCCGGCTGGTTTTACCAGTGCTGTATCTGCATACCAAAAGAGAAAGGATCAATACCACATACAATATTCTAGAACTTTTTACATGCACATAAAAGATTAGCATTTGTCACTTACCATCAGGTCCCCATATCTGGCCAGGTGGGAGTGGTAGATTCAGATCCCCACAATAACTCATCCCACTATAGGGATAGTCGTCTATATACAACGACATCTAATCCCAATGAACAAATAAATCAGGATGGAACACTCGTCCAATTTCTCCACCTCCTCATCTACACAGTAGTCGCCCCCACCGGCACATCCTGGGCTCTCTCGAGCCCCCATCTTGGAGCTGTATGCAAGGTCGAAGTGTCAGAATCTTCTCAAAGAAGAATGAGCACAAAATTGTACCATATGCACAATCATGGTTCAATTGCCGCTTACATAGTGAAAACTGTCATTTCAATGACGACAGCATCATCTGGGCCCACCCATAGTAGGTCCCACTCAAAACACTCTCCAGAAGCATCATTTTCCCCCACGTGATGTGATGGAGTGCCTAGTTGCCCAGAATCCACAACACGGGTCTCTAGCTTCTCCACATTCCCGATGGGTATCCGAGTCCCCTTGACTTGGAGACCTGGCCGACAATGGCGCTCTACAAACTCTATGATATTCCGCCCACACGGTAATACTGGATGAGTATTCCCTACCATCCCAAGTGGTGGGAGACCAGTCATGAAATATATATCCTGGACCGTCAACTCGATCTGGTGCCCCTACACTATAAAGACCTCATGGTCCAGGTCCCAATGGCTGATAATCTGGGCTAATAAGGGCTCCCCATATCTCATCAAAGGGTTCTCCACAAATTTCAGAACCCTAAACCTAGCCAAAGCACTACGGACACCCTGATCCTCCCAGATCTTCGACCACAATGCGCCCAGTCTCTTTCTCTCTATTTGATTCGTAATTCTGCCATATCTGCACAAAACCATCATTTTTGTCAGAATACAGATAGGAAATACTGTACCTCATCATAAAAACCTAGTACTCAGCCAAAAAATAGCACCGGACAACTCCTCCCTGACAAGTCGCACTTTTCAGGACTAAACCTGGGATAGGTCGCAGGTTTTTGCCCAAAACCTGCTACCCAGGTCACACTTTTTGCCCCAAAAAGTGCAATCCAACCGTGAGGAGGAGCAGAGGTCTTTTTCTGAGCCCTGGGGACCTAATATAAACTTTTAATCCATTGAAAAGAAAGAGTAGGGTTCAGGCCTCTTACCTCCAACTAACAGATCTCGATTCCAATGGTCGGTTTGTTCACTATGATCGCCGCAAGATTTAGGGCCTTCTCTCCTCTCCACATTCACCACAGCTCCACATGCAAATGAGTGTTTTTGGAGGGAAAATGCCTTATTAAAAGAGAAACCCCTGTTTTTTCTTTTGCCTGCTGCGACCCAACCATAGCTCCGTTTACCAAACCATCCGCACCGTTGGAAATTTCTCACTGAGCCCTCAAATGGGTATATGTTAGTTTTTAGTGATTTGATACTTCACCAAGACACATTTTCCAAGAAGTGCCACTTCACCCTTCCTCAAAATCGAATTTCTTCACTTGCAACACTCGTACCGGGGGCACCATGTTGCCTCCATACTTGTACACGCTCATGTCGACTTTTGTCGTGCGTTAACATCTTGTACTCATGCTTTTATGGTCCCCATTGGACCCTTTTCCTGTGCGGCAGCACCATCGAGTCACCCTTGTTTAGAGCATTCGAGTTGAGTCATCTTTGCTTTCATGGAGTCTATCACGAGTCCCTTCGCACCCCATTATAGTCCTCCATCCTTCATTGCTTGATCCCTCTCTCGTGTTGCACATTATGGCCTTAAGTCCCACTATCCCCTATCCCTTACGATATTGTTTTAGTCGCTTCCAGTCCATCCATGCCATTTATTCTCTAACAAGGGAAGTTATCTGTTCCCTACTTAGTCTCCCCATTTCATCATCATACTTGGTGTCAGTCTGTCAGTCACTCTACTATTTTCTCTCATGCCTTAGTTGAGGATCCCTTATTGCCTCACCTATGGCGGACCTTCTTCTGTCGACATCAGCTCATTCATTCTAGAAGACAGGTCTAGAGGGTGGTGTACCTTGGTTCCAGCTTCCACTCTTGTTCGACACCTCAGATCAGGCAAAGGGACCCCTGATTTCCCTTTGAATTGATTGTTTCTCAGCTCCAGCTCCTTTCATCATGATCGAGATCCGTATACTTGGTGGTTCAGTGATGTAGCAGTTGACATCGGTGATTCTCGGGTGTGTGTGAGATATCTCAGCCCTCATGAGGGGGTGGCCCTAGAGGTAACCCCCCACACACTCGGATGACCTCTTCATCACAGCCTTCGATGCAGCTCCATACATTTGATGATGTCGGCCCCAACCGCTTGCAACGCCTTTTTCTTTGCATGTATTAGTCATATTTTCAGAGCCCTTTCCTGTTTTCAGGGGGCATCTGGGTTGCATTTATATCTCATGTACTCAGATATTATTGTACAAGTCCTGGCTGTTATCCTAGGCACAATATGTATGTGGGATCCATTATCATGTTATTTATCTGGCTCATGTTTATGCTAGCATATTCTATATTATACTGTCCCGTGGTTTTCCGAACGCCTTATTGTTTGTACTATTGCCTCGGCGGGCATAGATATGCCTCCCCCGTCGCCTATAGCAGGTACTTACTCATCAAAGAGACTTGTCACACATGCAAGTCATCTCCTCAAGGTCTAGTTCTTTCAGCACTTTGTTCTACCTTACACTCCTCTCTCTTTGACTTCCCCTTTATCATCTAGTGATTGAGTTCTTACAACGTACTTCAGTCATACGATTAGCTCCTAACGCTCGCATGCTAGGGGCAACTGTTACACCATTTTTTGGTCATCTAATCCATTGTTATTAGATGAACCCAAGTACACCAAGTAAGACCGATTTTACCCCAAGTAAAATCGCATTCACTATGAAAATTAACTTAGTAAAACACCTTTATTAAGTTTTTTATGGTCTAAACAGGAAACCCCATGAGGAAATATTAAATAAATCTATATTTGTTTGATTTTCCTCATAGAATAATTAATTAAACAACAGTTTGATTAATATTCCTGGTTATATTTAACCCAAAACAAGGAAATTAATTAGATAAATCATTATTTATCTTATTATTTCCTAAAGATTAGTTATTTAAACCTTATCGAATAATATTATTTGTTAAATATAACTAAATCAACCATAAATAATTAAATAAAAAATTATTTATTTGATTATTACTCAATCATATCCTTAAAATGATAAATAAATCATTTATTTATTTATTATTTCCTAATCACATCCTTACAATGATAAATAAATCATTTATTTATTTATTATTACCTAATCACATCCTTAAAATGATAAATAAATCATTTATTTATTTATTATTTACAAATAAAGGAATTTGACTCAAGTCAAATTCCTTTTCCCTCCAACAAATATAATAAAATATTCTATAAAAGTTGGATCTTGATTTGGTTAATAATATTTTAATTATACACCAATATCTAGACTAACTCAATATTTTGTTATAAATAGAATGGTTTTCCCATTCATTTGTCATCTTTTATTGCCTAAAGATCCCATTAGATCTCAACTCTTGGTCTGGCTATTGATCCACCATCATAGCCATACTTTTCCATTTTTGTCTGGGTTATCTACACCATCAAGAGAGAGGAATTCTAAAACTGAAGTGCTGAGGACTTACAAGAACCCATCCCATTGAGGAGAACCGGGAACACCCTCTTGTGTTTTCCTCCCAGGTGCCATTAATAAAAATTTCATTGGATATATATTCTTGTCTTGTCTATTGGATCTATGGAGTAAATTTTATTTTTCTACTGTTTAATATCTTCTAATGCATAGATCTAGATTTTTGCAACATATATCTTGATCATCTAACTACAGATCTGAAGATATTAGCAGTCATTTCTGTTGATAGCGCTGTTTGTTATGCACAGCTAAAGTGGTATTTTTTCATACACCTCGAATCACGATTCATACTAACAGTTGGCGACTCCACACGGGTTTACGATTACGACCGATGTCGTTTTCTTGATCCTTTCATATCCAGCTGTTTCAAACCCTAGGATTTCTCTTCAACCCCTTTTTTTTTCTTTTCTTGATGTTGTTTTTAACCCATAAAACCCTAAAACGATAAAAATTCTGACTTCCATGTGTTTTCGGACTTATTGCGCAGGTGACCGACATCAGCCGCAACTGAGACGACAACGTTTTTCTGAAATCTGTTGTCGAGAGTGCCGGAAGTGCAGGTCACACTTTTCAACCCAAAAAATTTGACCTGGACCTCCAGGGTGCACTTTACTGCCTACAAAGTGCGACCTCTGCTGAAAACAGGCCAAAAACTACGACCTACACTTTTTGCAGGGATTTTCTGAAAGTTTTCTGGGTTTTTCTGAGCCTCTGTTCAGGGTTTTCTGACCTCTGTCTCTGCCCGTTTGGACCTGTACTTGTTCTGTTCTGCTCAACTAAGTGGGAACCTATCCCTTTATGGCTTCAGTACCCTCCACTTTTTGTGGAAGAGTTTTTTCTGTTGCAGGTTGTCTGAAATTTCAGAGTCTTTAGCCATTTTTTCAGATCCGATACCTCACCTTCAGATCCGCTTCAGATCGGCTTGTTATCCATCCAAATCTCCTCATTTATTTTTGTTTGGGTTTTCCTTTAGGGTGCACTCCACTTCCCTCCTGGAGATAGCCTTTTGCCACCTTTTTTACAACAACTTTTCCTCTGATTTTTTGTTGTTTTCTGCACCACTTTCCAGAAGATTTGGTCCTTTAGATCCCTGTCCCTCCTGACCTCAGATCTATTGGGTTTTTTAGTGTGTTTTAATTAGTTTTTTGCTCACCTATAGACTAATTGTTGAGAGATCTGCCTCCTTGGGTTTAGATTATTGCATTGTTAGCTGTTTATTTTATGTTTTTGCAGGCCTATATACTGTCATTTGCAGGTTTATTTACAGCTCTACAGCACATTTTTTCTTTTCTCTACAAATGTCTGGGTTTAAAAATTAAAATTTACACACTTATACACACACACCCTAAGTGAAAAAGGGCTTGGTTACCACCGCCAAGAAAAGACTCTAAAACATTGAAATCAATTGATCCTGCACCTCTCTGCACTTGTTTCGACATTGTAATCGGTTGATCTTACACCTCCCTGCCCTTTTCGGTCTCTTTTTCCTTTGTGTCGTGTGTGTATTGTCATTTCTCAACCTACCATGGGCTCTAATTTTCCTCAGAAGGGGGCCAGCACCTCCTGCATATCTTCCCCTCCTGGTAGCACGTATTTAGGATACGGCATGCCTCCTCCTTTTGCCCAACCTCCTGTTTACCACACTGTTACTCCATCTGGTACCCTTTATCACCAGATTCTCATGATGAATTCCGATCAACCTTCAATCGTAGACATCAATTTTCAGAATCAGTCTTGTTAGTACAACAAGCCTCCCGCTATGCCTGTCACCGAGCCGTCTCCTTCGACTTCTACAGAGCCTCTTTCGACACCTAAGGGTCCCTTACAGATCCCTCGGCCTAGGGTGAAGGTTCATACCAAGATCCCTAAGGGAGCACTACATCGAAATGCTACTTCTGGCAAAGCCACCCATTCGTATAGCATAGTCGATGATTTGGCATAATCCCCTGCTTCCATTTCAATGTTGGAACTCCTCCAGTCATGCCTTTCACAACGAAAAGTTGTTCTATCTGCCGTGGGCGCTGTAGATCCTTCCAATGATCGATTGATTGCCTTTGATGTTGACCAGTTTGAGCATCCTCCTCTCCCTGCTTCTGTCGCTTTCCAAATCCCAGTCAAGATCCAGAACGCTAACGTTTCTCTGTGCATTATTGATGAGGGGGCATCCACTTGCCTGATGTCTACTTCGGTTTGGAAAAAATTCGGATCTCTGGAGTTGGCTCCTTCCACGATCACCCTCTAAGCATGGGATGGTCACGCCTCTAAGCCCATTGGATTATTTCACAATTTTCCTATCACTCTTGCGGGCAAGACGGTTTGTGTTGATGTAGAAGTCATATATGCCCCCTTAGATTACAACATTATTTTGGGTCATAGCTACACTTATGCGATGTCTATTGTCCCTTCCATGGTTCACCACAAGATTTCCTTCCCCCATAACGGAGAGATAGTCACCATTGACCAGTTGATGTATTACGAACCAAAGTCTCAGACCTCCCTTGAGTCCACTATCTCTTCAGTGGCCAATAAGAAAACCGTCGAACCTTTGACCAGTGTCTCACTCGGCGTCTACAAGGACTCCTCCTTGCTTGGTACATTCCCTGGTCTTCCTCCTCCCGTCTCTGATCCCAGCTCATCGAATGTTTGCATGATGCAATCATCTCGAGCTTCTCTCAAGAGGCCTGCCTCGGCTATTCAGCAGCCCCCGCATCCTCCGCAGCCGTCTCCTAGCCCTTTGATGCACCCTTTTGGACCTTCTCCTCCTGGCCCTTCAGCTGGTACTCATGAGCCTCTTTATCCTCCTAGGTCGGTTCCTCTAGGCCCTAACCATTTAGGAGCTGTCCCACCTGGCCGTTACCCCTCTGGTCAGATATCGTTCCTAGTCCCTCCACCAGGCATCTATGCGGCACCTGTCATGGCCACCCTCTCTCTTCCTAACTTGACCATTGGGCTTCTGGTTTGGTACCTTGATCCTCCAATCGATACCCCGCCAGGTCAACCCAAAACTTATCTTTATTTGACCCCAGTTCAACTGGTCCCCCTCACTTCCTCCATTGTCACAGTGCCTCAGCCACCTCAACAGGAACCACCTCCTATTGTGACCGCTTTGGGTAAGAAGGGCAGAGCTCGCAAAAGGGCCTCAAAGGAAAAAGTGGCCTCGACTGACCCTGCGCCTCCAAAGCCCTGTGCTTTGTGTGATTTCGTTGGTCACGCCACCCATACTTGTCCCAAGTTGCCCCGCATCAAGCCCATGGTTAATTTCGCATTCCCTGAGTCTACGGTCCCTGAAACCTCTACTTATTCATTGACTGCAGCCAAGAACACCAAGACTATTCACACCAAACACCCTTGTGCTTTGGGTGGTCTCCATGGCCATTACACTCACCATTGTCCCCTCCTTACGCATTATCATGCCTCTTTAGAGGTAGTTCGGGAATACGAGATTGAACAGAACCAATCTACTTCTCCCATACTTACATAGTATGCTGCAGGCCAGACTGAGGATTTACCCGCTCCCATTGACATTCCTCCTCCTGATGTTGAGATGACAGAGCATGCGGTTACCATCCTCTACCTTTCATCATCCTTGAGACCCTCGGCAAAATCTCCCTCTGAATCTTCTCCTGTTGTTTCGCTTGACCTCCTTTCAGCAATCACCTTGGGCTCAACATCAATGGATCCTTCATCTGCTTGTTCTTACGTCATCCCCCGTGACGATGCGCATGTGAGTCTTTCTTCTCATGATGATGAGTCAGGTAGCCTCGATGCGTCATGTGGTCTCCCTTCCTCTCGTCCTTCCACCTCCTGTTGTGACGATGACATCATGGAAGCCATGTCCACCCCTAACTTCATCTTTCCCGCCCATAAGAAGTATGCCATCATCCATACCCTTGGTAACTTATACAGCCTGAGCTTAAGCTATGCCTCCAGTAGCTCCCACACTCCCCCTCACCGGTGGCATGTGGGAAGTAGAAATCCTACCCAAATCACTCCCTTCCGCAGAGTGCATTCGATTTCTACTATGCGCTCAGGTTGCCAACATTGTTCTTTATCCTCCCATTTATTGTCTTGTGGCACCTTTCAGAGGGACCCCCCGTCAACACCTTATATTGATTTTGCTGATGGTGAAATTCACTACTCCTGGAACTTAGCCTCGGCAGGTTGGGCCATTTCTACCCCCTTGCAATAGCTCGTTCTTTCGAACGGTGTATTCATTGGTACTACTACCAATAATCAGGCCGAATATGATGCAGTACGAGGTTTATTAGCCAATGCCCTTTCACATCGCATCCTCCACCTTCATGTTCATTTAGATTCCCTACTTCTTGTCATGCAATTGAATGGTGTATATCGTATGCATAATTCTATCCCTTTTAGAAGATATTTACGAGTGAAGCTTTTGATGTGTGAATTTGAAATCATTTCTTTCAGTCGTGTACCTAGAACACAAAATCACTATCTAGATAGCATTGCAAACCATATTCTGGATTGGCATTTAACACACACATTTAACACAAGACAATAACATTAAAATATCAAAACGATGCATATCCATAGTATGTGTCGTATAAAATTTGTTGGAGTTCATCAACTCTGATATATATGACATGCCCATAGCATGTTACAAAAACTCAAAAATGGGGGCATCACCTACCCCTACACACATATCACTATCTGGAGGATCCTGAGCCAATGAATCTACCCCCGCAGCTCGTAGATCACGCATGCCCTATCCAGCCATCGACATGTGCCGCATGACCCCTCGCCATTCCGAGGGTAAACCAATACATGGCTCAATGTACTGGTCATCCAAGTCCTGCCAACCGTGCTCTAAAACACCGGTTAGAAGCCTCTCACATCTATGATGGATGTCCTCCAGGAGGGCTGTTGCATCCTCATTTTGTTGCGTCCTCGATCCACTAGGTCCTGCGGTCCCTGATGCTGCAGGTCATCCCATATATCCGGTTGGTTTTATCGGTGATGTATCTACATACCAAAAGAGAAAGAATCAATACCACATAAAATATTCTAGAACTTTTTACATGCACATAAAACATTAGCATTTGTCACTTACCATCAGGTCCCGATATCCGGCCAGGCGACAGTGGTAGATCTAGATCTCCACAATAACTCATCCCACTATAGGGATAGTCGTCTATATATAGCAGCATCTGATCCCAATGAACAAAGAAATCAGGACGAAACACCCATCCAACTTCTCCACCTCCTCCTCTACACAGTAGTCGCCCCCATCGGCGCATCCTGGGCTCACTCAGGCCCCCATCTTGGAGCTGTATGTGAGGTCGAAGTGTCAGAATCTTCTCAAAGAAGAAAGAGCACAAAACTGTACCATATGCACAGTCATGGTTCACTTTCCGCTTACATAGCGACAATCGTCGTTTCAACGACGACAGCATCATCTAGGCCCACCCATAGTAGGTCCCACTCAAAACACTCTCCAAAAGCATCATTTTCCCCCCCATGATGTGATGGAGTGCCTGGTTGCCCAGGATCCGTAGCACGGGTCTCTAACCTCTCCAAATCCCCGATGGGTATCCGAGTCCCCTTGACTTGGAGACCTGGCCGACAATGGCACTCTACAAACTCTATGATATTCCGCCCACGCGATAATACTGGCTGAGTATTCCCTACCATCCCAAGTGGTGGGAGACTAGTTAGGAAATATATATCCTAGACCGTCAACTCGATCTGGTGCCCCTGCAGTATAAAGACCTCATGGTCCAGGTCCCAATAGCTGACAATCCAGGCCAATAAGGGCTCCCCAGCTCTCAACAAAGGGTTCTCCACAAATTTCAGAACCCCAAACCTAGCCAAAGCACTGCAGACACCCTAATCCTCCCGGATCTCCGACCGCAATGTGCCCAGGTCTCTTTCTCTCTAGTTGATCCGTAATTCTGCCATATCTGCACAAAACCATCATTTTTGTCAGAATACAGATAGGAAAGACTGTACCTCATCATAAAAACCCAATACTCAGCCAAAAAACAGCACCGGACAACTCCTCCATGATAGGTCACACTTTTCAAGCCCAAACCTGGGATAGGTCGTAGGTTTTTGCCCAAAACCTGCTACCCAAGTCACACTTTTTTCCCCAAAAAGTGTGACCCAGCCGTGAGGAGGAGCATAGGTCTTTTTCTGAGCCCTGGGGACCTAATCTGAACTTTTAATCCACTGAAAAGAAAGAGTAGGGTTAGGCCTCTTACCTCCAACTAACGGATCTCGATTCCAATGGTCGATTTTTCTGCTATGATCGCCGCAAGATTTAGGGCCTTCTCTCCTCTCCACATTCACCACATCTCCACATGCAAATGAGTGTTTTTGGAGGGAAAACACCTTATTAAAAGAGAAACCCATGTTTTTTCTTTCGCCTGTTGCGACCCAACCGTAGCTCTGTTTACCAAACCGTCTACACCATTGGAAAGCTCTCACTGAGCCCTCAAATGTGTATATGTTAGTTTTTAGTGATTTGATACTTCACCAGACACATTTTCCCAAGAAGAAGCACCACTTCACCCTTCCTCAAAATTGAATTTCTTCACTTGCAACACTCGTACCAGGGGCACCATGTTTCCTCCTACTTTTCCACGCTCGTGTCGACTTTCGTCGTGCGTTACCATCTTATACTCATGCTTTTATGGTCCCCATTGGACCCTTTTCCTGTGCGGCAGCACCATCGAGTCACCCTTGTTTAGAGCATCCGAGTTGAGTCATATTTGCTTTCATGGAGCCTATCATGAGTCCCTTCGCACCCCGTTATAGTCCTTCATCCTTCATTGCTTGATCCCTCTCTCGTGTCGCACATTATGGCCATCAGTCCTACTGTCCCCTATCCCTTACGATATTGTGTCAGCCGCTGCCAGTCCATCCATGACATTTATGCTCTAACAAGGGAAGTCATCCGTTTGCTACTTAGTCTCCCCATTTCATCATCATCCTTGGTGTCAGTCTGTCAGTCACTCTACTATTTTCTCTCATGCCTTAGTTGAGGATCCCTTATTGCCTCACCTATGGCAGACCTTCTTCTGTTGACATCAGCTCATTCATTTTAGAAGACAGGTCTAGAGGGCGGTGTACCTTGGTTCCAACTTCCACTCTTGTTCGACACCTCGGATCAGGCAAAGGGACCCCTTATTTCCCTTTGAATTGATTGTTTCTCAGCTCCAGCTCCTTTCAGCATGATCTAGATCCGTATACTTGGTGGTTTAGTGATGCAGCAGTTGACATCGGTGATTCCCGAGTGTGTGTGAGATATATCAGCCCTCACGAGGGGGTGGCCCTATAGGTAACCCCCCACACACTCGGATGACCTCTTCATCACAAACTTCAATGTAGCTCCATACATTTGATGATGTCGGCCCCAGCCGCTTGCAGCGCCTTTTTTTTTGCATGTATCAGTCATATTTTCAGAGCCCTTTCCTGTTTTCAGGGGCATCTAGGTTGCATTTATATCTCATGTACTCAGATATTATTGTACAATTCATGGTTGTTATCCCAGGCACCATATGTATGTGGGATCCCTTATCATGTTATTTATCTGGCTCATGTTTATGCCAACATATTCTATATTATATTTTCCCGTGGTTTTCCGGACACCTTATTATTCGTACTATTGCCTTGGTGGGCATAGGTATGCCTCCCCCGCCGCCTATAGCAGGTACTTACTCATCAAAGAGACTTGTCGCACCTGCAAGTTGTCTCCTCAGGGTCTAGTTCTTTCAGCACTTTGGTCTACCTTACACTCCTCTCTCTTTGACTTCCCCTTTATCATCTAGTGATTGAGTTCTTACAACGTACTTTGGTCATACGATTAGCTCCTAACGCTCGCACGCTGGGGGGCACTGTTACACCATTTTTTTGCCATCTAATCCATTGTTATTAGATGAACCCAAGTACACCAAGTAAGACCGATTTTACCCCAAGTAAAATTGCATTCACTATGAAAAATAACTTAGTAAAACGCCTTTATTAAGTTGTTTATGGTTTAAACAGGAAACCCCATGAGGAAATATTAAATAAATCTATATTTGTTTGATTTTCCTCATAGAATAATTAATTAAACAACAGTTTGATTAATATTCCTGGTTATATTTAACCCAAGACAAGGAAATTAATTAGATAAATCATTATTTGTCTTATTATTTCCTAAAGATTAGTTATTTAAACCTTATTAAATAATATTCTTTATTAAATATAACTAAATCACCCATAAATAATTAAATAAATCATTATTTATTTGATTATTACTCAACCATATCCTTAAAATGATAAATAAATCATTTATTTATTTATTATTTCCTAATCACATCCTTAAAATAATAAATAAATCATTTATTTATTTATTATTTACAAATAAGGGGATTTGTCTCAAGTCAAATTCCTTTTCCCTCCAACAAATATAATAAAATATTCTATAAAAGTTGGATCTTGATTTGGTTAATAATATTTTAATTATGCACCAATATCTAGACTAACTCAATATTTTGTTATAAATAGAAGGGTTTTCCCATTCATTTGTCACCTTTTGTTGCCTAAATATCCCATTATATCTCAACTCTTGGTCTGGCTATTGATCCACCATCATAGCCATACTTTTCCATTTTTGTCTGGGTTTTCTACACCATCAAGAGAGAGGAATTCTAAAACTGAAGTGCTGAGGACTTACAAGAACCCATCCCATTGAGGAGAACCGGGAACACCCTCTTGTGTTTTCCTCCCAGGTGCCATTAATAAAAATTTCATTGGACATATACTCTTGTCTTGTCTGTTGGATCTATGGAGTAAATCTTATTTTTCTACTGTTTAATGTCTTCTAATGCATAGATCTAGATTTTTGCAGCATTTGTCTTGATCATCTAACTGCAGATCTGAAGATATTAGCAGTCATTTCTGCTGTTAGGGTTGTTTGTTATGCGCAGCTAAAGTGGTCTTTTTTCGTACACCTGGAATCAAGATTCATACTAACAGCTGGGTTGGTTGGATTTATTGGGTAGGTGACGGGCGCGTGGAGGAAAGATGACGAGCACATGCTAAAAAACCTTACTGCATTTTTCCATTAATTTTTCTGCTGCAGCCCACAATGTTGACGCATGTCATTGGTGGGCCCCACCAACTTCCAGCGGGTCGAGAGATGGGAGTATGGATAGGCAGTCCCCCATGGAATTCATCTTGACCGTTGATCTTACCACTGACTTTTCAACTCCGAGAGGGTATACCCCCTTAATATCAACGCATCTTACCCCATTGGTATGTCTTAAGATTACCCTGGTGGAAAATCAACGGCTGATTTTTCAATAATTTGCGCGAGAGATAACCCTCGCCTGCGCGCTAGATGGGATCTCGGATTTTGGTCTTCTGTAATATTTTTTGGAATATTTGTGCCTCGGACATCTATTTCACAACCTTTGTCCCTAATTTTGAACATGATCATGGAGGAAACAGTAGACCGCGATTGGTTAAAAAAAATGTTAGTTTCTGGATGGAAAATACAAACTTAGTACAACATGTAGTTGTGGGGTAGCCACTCATAGACAAGTTACAAGGCATTATATTCATCCACCATCTTCAGCTTTAGGTGTTTAAGGTGGGAATATTGTTTATAGATAAATAAGTGGACTGGGTATGCTTGGTAACGGAAATACCTCCCTTCTCCAAATTCTATCCTTTGGGAATGAATCTCATCGGACAAAAAATGTGGAAAATCAAACTTTATACAGGCTTTGGTGGTTGGGATACATAATAAAACTTAGAGACCTAAAAAAATTTCAGTTACATAAACATCGGTACTGGAACTGAGGACTTGGGAAACAATAGGAAAATATAACTTGGGCATATAATCAAAGGTTGTGATGGGGTAAGGAAGAGAACCATAAGGGGGAAGCACTCCCTCTTTGACATACCCATGGGTCATTTGTTACTTTATTTATGAAGAGAGAGACACCCATTTCTCTTCCGGTGTCTCTTTATCCAACCTTTGCAAACTTGTTCTATTTGGAAAAAAGAACATATATGCAATTGCTTTCAGTGTCAGTTTGATCATTGCCTTGTTTCCTTGAGAGGAGAAAATAATTCTCTAATATGGAAAGTATTGGCTAAGACACCAGGATATCATTTCTAGAAAATGATACAATTGTGGGACCATTACTAGGACCAAAATTGATGTAGCTAAATTGTTGTTGTCCCCTATCATATCATGGGTACTTTGTACCAAATGAATAACTTTCCTCATATCATAGGTAGTTATCAGTGGGTCCCAGACATTGGCATCACCATCATAGAAGTCATGTTCTTTGGTCTTCTTATCCATTGGGACATCAACAAATGTTGGGGTAGATGAGGTAGCTATTGCGGAAATAGGACTCGTTGACAAGGGAATTGATTGACTAAGGTAAAGTGGAGAAAAGGAAAAAAATTGAGATTCACAAAATGATTAACCATCCAATGAGTGGGTGCCATGTGTCCACAAGGGATTAGTCAGTGAGGTGGAGGGAATATTACGCAAATTTTGAATTGTGAGACTTGTTAACACACACAAAAATCAAATTAAGGGTTTATGAGAAAATTAAGCGTGAATTGGGTCAAATCTAGGACTTTTGAGGCTGACAATCAATTAACTTTTAAAAATAGCTTTTTGATCAACATGGAAATCATATTTTGGAGCAAAGAGTACATTTTCTTGTATTGGGTAAGGTTTGTTTTAGACTTCAAATTAATTTGAAATTCGGTTCAATTTAGAATTTAACACATAGCATCTATGAGAAGAAGGAGAAACGGTAGTTGACAATGTGAAATTCAAATTGAGTGTGAATTTGGCCAAATATGGGACTTTTGAGGTTGTCAATAAACTAATTTCAAGCTATAACTAGTTGATCAATGTGGAAATCATATTTTGAAGCAAAGAGCAGTTTTTCTTGTAATGGCTAGGGTTTGTTTTAGAGTCCAAAATAATTTGAAATTCAGTTTGATATAAGCTTCAACCTGTCGCATCTATGAGAGGAAGGAGAATTGGCAGTTGACAATGTGAAATTCAAGCTCAGCGGACGCAGAATTGGATAACTTGAATTTATGGGTGCAAGAGGTTGAGTTGGAGGAGAGATGGGACTTGATAATGAAAAAAGGAGCCCCAAGTCCTTTTTATAAAAAACAATTGGCGTGACATGTGTCATGACCTCATTTGGCAGAAAATTTGGGTCGACACCATCATGACGTGGATCATGCCACGCGTCGAGAGTCGACGTGGGGGGACTCGATGATTTGAAGGCTAAGTAGGGTGATGTGGCAGTTTAACATGCATGAGATGCCTCTGTCGACGACCACATGGTTCCCTCTGCATCGCCTCCAAACTCGTGGTTAAAATTTTTGAAGTAGCACGGGGGACATGATAAGGCGCCACGTGGCCCCCTCTGCACCACTCGTCCAAGTTAAAACTCAAGCACGTTGATGGTGTGGGGTCTTGTGGGTCGTCGGATCAACCAATGCACCCATTGTTTGATCAACGTGTCAAGATATTCTCCCTCATTGCCACTTTGGCACCTATTCTTCCTACACGCCCACCTTATTATGCCATGTTAGCGCTCGATGCCAATTCCCGTGTGCCTACGCTACCAGGCAGGGCTTTTGCCTAAGCCATCTTACCTCCTTTGCCTTCTTTATGAGCCTTTTACTAAAAATTCTCCTTTGAGGCCTTGTGGACTTGGATTCTCGAACAAATCTTTCAAGAGTGGGCTTATTGATGCTAACAACATCGTAAAATAGTTTAAAAACACTATAAATTTTTGATATAATAATTATTTTAATTAAAATTTGATTATTATTTTATTTAATATTTTCTTTAAAAAAAATTACCACTAATATATAAATACAAATTTATTTATATTTTTTTAATAATAAATTATATAAATAAATCAAATATATATAAAATATGAATAATAATTCTTTTTTCAAGGGTATCAAATATACATAAAATATGAATAAGAATTTTTTTTTCAACTAAAAGGGTTATGGGACTACCCAATAAAACTTGTAAAACATGTCTATGCAAATATATAAAATATGAAAAATACTTTCTTTTTTTCAACTAAACGGTTATGGGATTACCCAATAGAACTTAATACTTTTTTTGTTTAGATATATAAAATATGAATAATACTTTCTTTTTTTCAACTAAATGGTTATGGGATTACCCAAACGGTTATGGGATTACCCAATAAAATTTAATACTCTCTTTTTTTCAACTAAATGGTTATAGGATTACCCAATAGAACTTAATAATTTTTAATACTCTCTTTTTTTCAACTAAATGGTTATAGGATTACTCAATAGAACTTAATAATTTTTTTGTTTCACCTAAACCGTTATGAGATTACCCAATAGAACTTGTAAAACATGTCTCCCAGATATAAAATATGAATAATACTTTCTTTTTTACAACTAAAAGCTTATATGATTACCCAATAAAACTTGTAAAACATATCTCTGAAATAAATAGTTATAATAGAATTTAGAAATAGCTCTCATACTAAGTCCCTTAGGCTTCTGGGGTTCATCATGATCAAGCCACTTGAAGCCACTTTGGGTGGGCTCACCTAGCGGTGTTGTGGAAAAAAAAACCATGAAAACCCTGACGTGTAGGGCATTGTTACTAAGTAAACACGCAACGGGCTTTTGCATTTGAAAGTCCCACTTAAATATGGGGGCATTTCGATTGTGAAAACAGCCGAACTTTCAACTTACATTGACATAATGAAAAAATCAATTGTGTCTGTTGGGTAAATTCCGTACATGTTTTTTTCTATAATTTAATTTTAATTTAATTTGCAATTCATAAATCAATGGGAACTTGCATTTTTTCATGCACAAACTCTTTGGTACGTAAAATGGTGGGCCATTTTTTTCTAATTTTATTATTGAAATACTGTAAAAAAAAAATATGAAATTGTAATTTTATTATTTAAATATTATTTTTTTGGGAGACACTGCGATTTTTAATTGAATTGAACGAGAAAACACTATTAGTTAAAACAGTTGCTTTTCTATAATGTATTTTATTAATGAAATACTATTTTTAAGGACTCTGTTTACGAAATATTATTGTACTTGTCGCTGGCAGGATACTACGCATCAGGTTTTTCCTGATTGTGACCTTAATTTAGGTTGATTAGACAGATGTTTTCAATTTTTTTTTGTTTTTGCCATGGTTCACTATGAGATTTATTATTGTTGATTTATTTTAATTATTTTAATTTGAATTATCTGTTATCTAATTGGCCAAAAAGTTTCACTTCTTATTGCAAAATGCATAGATTTTATCGCCATTATTCGTACTGTGATTACAAAAACATTTATATCTATTGTGGAGGTGTTGTACTTTATCTGGAGTCACATTAAGCAAAATAATGAGACAGATGCATTCCCCGTACGAGCCGCCTATTGTAGTCTGTCAGATAGCACGCATATCCATGCGTATGCTCATATATCGTAGTTGGTGCGCGATATATAAAGGTAGGGTATAATGCATCGTGGCCCAACGAGTGATGTTGGTTTTTAAACCATAGGCAAATGCATAGACTCTAACAATAAATCGAATGGACAGAAGAATTTATTAACCTTGTGGGACCGTCACGAATCGCATCGGAGAAAATCATAACAGCGGAACATGTTAATAAAAGTCCCGATGGAAATTACGAAGCCGATGTGTTTATGGACTGTGATTTATATGTGTTTGAAGTTCGTGCTTAAAAGGCATTAATCGCATCGAAACGTTTGTGAATGCATCAATTGCATCGGAGGAAGGGCATCGCATTGGAACATTGGCAAATGCATTAATCGCAATCGGAAGCATTGAGTTGTGATTAATCACATCGGCAAATAGAAATGAGAGGTTTATAAAGCTGTGGCGCTAGAAGTTTTCAAAGGTTAGGGTTGTGGTTAGAATATGAGAGCATAGTATATGCGTAATCTGCATTTTTTTAAAGCGGATATTAAAGTTATATATTTTTAAATTAATGTAGTAAATAATAAAATAATAAATCTATATCAAATGAACCTTTTGCAACTGTGGACCCCGTTGAACGTGAAAACACTTAAACCAAATATAGGAGATAAATTTGCGTTATAAAACTTATCGGGTCCGAGACTTGCCATTGCAGTCGGCTGAAGACATACGAACTTGCGATTTGCGATTGCGATTGGGCGAATCACATTGCATGATTTAACAGTAGCAAAAAAAAAACATATAAAGTTTTAGAAACTTTCCGATCCGATGAGTTAAAAGACCTTTTAACATATTTTGAACATATTAGAAAAATTGTATACTTAGAAATATGTTAAAATGAATTCTATTTATTCATGGCATTGCAAAAGATCAAAAGTGAATTTTAACATTTATTGCAAGGATTCGCAGATCTCCGATTGTATGACAAATGTTGAAAATGCCGGGAGATTAAATGGTAATAAAAGTTTTTGTAGTTGTGCTCATTATTTTGTTTTATTTCAGCTGAAAGAATTCATTTGAATTGCAGAACAAGGGTTCGAATCTTTTCATTCGCAGAACCAGAGAGAGTTTACCCGACTCTGGAATGTCAAAGAGAAGCAGAAATTCTAAAGCTGCTTTTGTTGCGAATTCTCCTATGCTAAACATGTCGCCCAAGGAAAAACCGGCAAAGCTGAAGCTAGTCACAGACACCTCCTGTCAAGGACTAGGGAAGATGACATGGGAGAATGTATACAATTTTCTTGAAAAAGAGAAACCTAGGGTTGTTGTGCCCAAAGTGACTGTTCCTGATGAAGAAGATTCAGAATCTAAGTCTGAGTCTCAACTTAGTGCATTGGCAAATTCATTTTTACACCGAGTTGCTGCCCGGGCGAATACTTTTCCCTACTATGATGTTATCAGATGGGTGGTTGACAATGTGAAGATTCAAAACAGGACTTTTGTTTCTGCTTCTGGATCAGTGTTCGGGTCATTCAGGGCAGAAGATATTAAAGCAATGTACCATCTTTCCAATCCACAAAAGATTTACAACAAAGAATTCCTAAGATAGCTAATCGAATTTTAGAGTATAGAAAAGATAAGAATTCAAGGAATTATTCCCCTTTCCATTTTTGTGGTTATATTTTGGACGCCCTCTGTTTTAATTTTGAGTTCCCCATTTTAGGTTGGAAATGGACTCCAAAAGAACCTATTCCTATTCATGTGTATCATAATTTCTTATGGAAAGAGCATTTCAAACTTCATGTTTACAGAGTCTGCCATGGTTTTCTAATACCAATCTACCAAACCATTTTTGGTCATTTCCCTCCTAGACTGTCCAATAAGGCCAAGACTGATTTGTCTTCTATCGGAGATTGGTTCGGAGAAGAAAAATTCACTTATATCAGAATTTTTGGGAGTATTGTTCAGCCACATATCCTTCCCCTATATGTTCCAGATAAGCTGTTAGCTCAGGAAATTTCCTACCAACTGACAGTTGAAGGAATGTCTAGAATTTTTAAAAGCAATAAAAAACTTATGTGGCCTAGCTTCCCTTTTAAGCGTGGTGACTATACTCTTAATAGTTTTGCTCACACTGAGAAAGAAGTTGGTAAGATTTCTAATCTTAAGTTTTCAACAATTCCTGGAAGACAATACGACCTAAGGAAAGTGGCTTATGATTTTACTACGTCTGTTTCGATTGCCCGATTTGAGCATGAACCAGACATTTTTGATGATTTATTTGTTTCCATGGATGATATATCCCAAGTCTTTGATTCATCCAAGTCTAAGTTACACGCTGAGGACTTGAAAATTTTTTTGTTGTATAGAAGCCAAAGGTTACTTAATTTTCCTCTTGATTAGTTGAGAGCTCCCATACAGGAGAAAGCATCACAACAAGCAGGAAGTAGTTCTGGTAAAGAAGTAGAAGGAGTTGATCCTGTTTTAGGGAAAAAGGATGACAGTAGTAAAGTTGACAGTGCCAAAACAGAAACAGCTTCCCAAAAAGATACACAGAAGCCTTTAGTGCAAACAGAAAAAGGGAAGACTGGCACTAATGTCTAGGTACATATTGAAAAGGGAGGTACAGAGAGTAAAAACGCTGAACAAGCATCCAAGAATGATGCAGGTTCTCAACTTGGAGGACAAGTAGATACTGAATTGGTTGTTTCTTCTCATTTGCTAAATCAATATCAACAATTTGCACAGCAGATAGGATTGCAAAACAATCCTGAAGTTGACGATCCCAAAGATCAGGATGTGGAAATCATTCCTGAAAACCCGACTGGAGAAATTATGCTAAAGATAGAAGAAATCCCTCCTTTAGATATATTCTACAGTCCCAAACATAGGGTTGTGGTAAGAAAACAAAGGAAAAGGAGGAGAACAGATCAAGATGCTCTTTTGGCATCACAAGGGGAATTGCTAAATTTTGTTTATAAAAATGCTGAGGTGGATCCATATGAGGATCTCACCAAATTGTCTCAGTATGTTGGTGCCTATAGTGCTGCCACTATAGATAAAGCTTCCGAAATTTCGCAACTAGTAAAACAAAAGGATATGCAAATTGCTAAGCTTGAAGAACAGGTTGCAGGTGATCAGCAAAAGATAATTCAGTTGGAACAGAGGGTACAGGATGCAGAACTCAGAGCTAAAGAACTAGAAGAGCAACTCAGCCTTGAAAATAAAAAGATTGATGAAAAAGCCTTGAGCAAACAACAGCAGTTGGCTCAAGAAGTAGAAAAGCTACAAAATCTTTTACAAAATGAGAGAAATTCAAAGGTTGAACAGGAAAAAATGTTCCAGTCAGAAATGGACAAGTTTAAGGAGTATCCCAACCTGGATCAATTCATTGCTGAGGTTCTTGAAATGAACAAACTACTATCTCAACAGTTAAATGAATTTTGTTTAAAGTTGACACAAATTGAGCCTTTGTACGAAATTACATCGTGTTTGATAGATAAATCATTCACTCTTAGGCAAGAAATTGAAGATGTTGATGATAAAATTTCTGAGTTTCTTTCATGGCAAGATACAGAGCAAGGAAAAAAAGCTAACCTTGCTAGAATTGAGGAGAGACACAAGGAAATTCTATTTATGGAATGGGAACATCAGTTAATGAAATTAGAAAGAGCTACATCAAGGGATAAAAGTTTAATGAATAATACAACACAATTGATTAATGACAATCTGTACGCTACGAATTTGATCTCAGATTGTATTCCAGGTGAGTTACCTAAAGTAAAAGAAGCTGATTCTAGGTGGAAGCAAGAGATAATTGATAAAAATAAAAAAATTAGCAAACTTCAAGGAATTTCATGGGGTAATATGTGGTCTTATCTGATCAAGCTACACAGTGAATAGATGGCCATCAAATTCCTTTCAAATGCTATTCAATGTATCATTCCTGAATTATTTGATGCTACATATGCTGGACAGTTACATTCAAAAATGACTTGGCCAACGGAAGTCAAAGATATGCTCAATCTCTGCCACCTTCGTTCATCCATCTCAATCGATGATTGATGAGCTAGTCTACTACAAGTTCGCATTTTAGTTTAAGACATTTTATTTTAGATATATTATAGGGATAGTTTTAGTTATTTTGTTTTATTGAGTACCTATTTAAACCCCTTTCATGCATTTAGAAATGGGTCCTTAATTTGTAATATCTTTTGACTTGGAGACTACATTTTTGTACTAGATTTACTTCTATATTCTTTTATAAAGGGTCACATCTGTTGATTCTGTGTGGAATTATTTTTTAAGAGTTGGATTTCTGTAGCTCGAAGTTGATTTTGCGTTGTAATTGCTGGATTCTATCTATTCAGTGTTAATTTCTTTTGTCATATGATATTCTCTTTTTAAATTTGCTAATTTTCGAGGCTTCAAGATTTTTGGGACTAGAAGGAGGGCCAAAGCTATGAATTGCAGATAAATCTAAATCTGAAACCCATTCTAAGAGCACATGAATTATAGAACTGCACATAACATCTTCAGAGTTGTTAGGAATTTGTTTCAGAAGAGTGGTTGGTTTAAGTATAAATGTGCGTTTGTCTATTGGTGCTGTGTTTATAAAGTTGCACTCTGTTCAACTATGATTCAATGGTAGTGATACAGCTATGTGGACTGCTTGTTGACCTAAAATTTGTTGAAGGTTAAGCAAAGCATTGCCTAGAGATCATGTCATTTGAATAGCATCAATTTTGCTTTTTTCATGTTGTTTTCGTATCCTTTTGAATGCATTTTTCATAGATCTGTCAACTTTGGTCATATATGAAGTGCAATATGAAACTACAACATATGCACTTAGAACATATTGAGCATCTGTATTTTCATTCCATAGGTGTGGCATATTGTATGCAAAGCTATTATTCCATATTTCTGATAGTTTTCGTTGCAAGAATACCATTGGTTGTGTTAATGTACTTTGTATTAATTCGATGTAAGCAGTCTCTGTTGACTGGAATTCATGTCAAAAATCTTCATGGCTATTTAATTTGTCATAGTGTTTTTTCTCTAAGGTGCTTTGCAAGGACAAAACTTTTTGATTTATTGAATCATGTATCGAAGTAATTGGTTCAAGAATCCTTGTTCTTTTCATTGGTAGCATTGGAAATTTGTATCTATACTGTGATGCTTTTCTTTTTTTTATAGCTTTTGGTATGATGATGTTCATGTATCTTTGCCAGTTCTGGATCAAGGTGATTTGTGGTACAAGTTATATAGTTATCCAAGAAGTGTTCAATTTCTAAGTTAGTATTAATTTCATATACTAGAGCATTTTCTATGCATATAGGAGCATGTTCATGTGCACTATCTCTATTTTGGAACTCGGTTACAAAGTAATAATCTAATATTTTGCCAAAAAATGTGCTATGTTGACAGATCAATTGCTTCAATGCATTTGTCTTATGACTATAGTAACGTGTACATGTTACTGGGTCATTTCTAACAAGACAATCAATGTTGCATTTCTCAATTGTTTCAATGTGTTTCTATTTATTTCTATTGCTATGTAATTTAATAAGAATTTGTACTAGTGGTGTCTAAAGATGCTTTGCAGTTGTAAATGTAACAAAGAAAGTTGGAGGGCCTAATTGTCGTATCATTGCAAATATATGTTTCTGCATTTGTTGATGGTAATCAGTACAAATTCTTATGTGTTTGAAATCTATGTATCCAATGTGACTTTTTAGTAACTTTTCTAAGTTGGGCTTGTACTTGACATCTTTTGCCAACAACTTTGTTCCTTGTAATTTTCTTTTTCTTATTCATACTGAGATGCATGGCATGACCTTTTCAATGAGTGTTTGCATTGTCTTGAAGAACAAATTTGTGATGTGATAGGAAAAGTGACCACTGCAATGAATTATTTCCCACTTTACTATTTCTTGGTAACGAAATATTTGTAGTATATCATCGTCACGTGGATCTGCAAAGAATAGTGATATCACTATTAGTATCTATGCGATGTTTTCTTGCTAGATGGTAGTTTTCAATGTCTATGACTTCAACCATTTTTTTCCATGTATTTATTCTTCAGATTCGTATGGTGAGTTGTTTACTAAGTACTATGTATCTTAGATTTTTTTTCCTCAAAGATGAGAAGAGCTTCTATAATATTTTTTGGTTTATTGAATATATCTCTATGACAATGTTTACTAGTACAAAATACCAATTTTACTATTATATTGTATCTTTGATTTCAAAACAGTAAAGTAAGAGGGGCAAAGTTGCAGGTAACTAGTTCCTATTTTGCATCCCCATTTTTATATTTTTAGAATAAATTCCATTTAAAAATAAGTCCCCTTTTTATATATTTTACATGAATAAAAAGATGCATATCATATTTTATTCACAAAGTTCACAAGTTTTAAAAACTTACCCATTTGATGAGTTAAAAGACCTCTTAACATATTAGAAAAATTTATACTTAGAAATATGTTAAAATGTATAGTAAATCGCAATCGGAAATTTGGAAAAGTTATTTTAAAGAGTTGTTATTGCTTTGAGAAGTTCCGATGCGATGACGCTTAATCGGAATCGCAATTTGGAATAATATTAAGTATTGCACTTTTTCTATTTATAACAATGTGATGCGATTTATCGCAATCACGTCTTAGAAAAAAGATTAAATATTGCATTCGTCTCATTGGAAAATTCCGATGCAATTGCACTCAATTGCAATTGCTTTTTTGTATTAATTCGATGTACGCAGTTTATATTTAGAAATATGTTAAAATGAATAGTAAATCGCAATCGGAAATTCAGAAAGGTTCTTTTAAAGACTTGTTATTGGTTTGAGAAGTTCCGATGTGATCGCGTTCAATCGCAATCGCATAAAATTGCGAGATAGATTGTAACAGTCCACTTCATTTTAAATTTCTGATGGGATCAGAATTTGGAAAAAACGTTTTCACTGAAACAAATTGCAATGCAATCAACATTTATTACAAGGATTCGCTGATCTCCGATTGCTACGTGGCTTCTCCAGAGGTTTATCGCATACATTATAAAAATACCATTCACTACCTTGTGAGCATGTGATATACCACTATGCTTTTGTAACATCATCATTTTGCTATAAATATTTGAAATTCTATGATATAATATTACACAACAACAGTGTATACAAGCAATAACAGAGAACGCAATTATAGAAATTTAAAATTTAAATTAAGTTATGTTCTAAATAAAATTCATTATTTTTGTATTATTATTTATTTTAATTATAAAAACTTAAAAAAAAAAAAATTTAAAAATTAATTGTAAAAAATTATTAGGATTGAAATTTTGTTGAAATGTTAAATAAATCTAATACAAATAATAATACTTAAAATCCTATTTTTTTTAAATAATTTTAGTAATTGGGATTATGTTAAATAGTTATAGTGAATAATTCTTATTTTTCTAATTCAAATTCAAACTTTGACCAATTACATGATAAACATTAATGTGTTGATAATTATTACTTAAATTAGTTATATTTGAACTAACCTATACGATTTTCGTATATATGTAGATTAACTTCGCAGTTTGACAGTTTTCGAACTTCACACCTCTCAGACGTTTCAGTCATGAGTATTAATTGTACTGTGGCTAATTATATCAATTTAATGGTTTTGATATTTCTCGGGATCTTATCTCATTAAGTATTTCGTGCCAATTTTTATGGCCTTATTAATTCTGCTCAACTTGCTATTTTAACTAATTCGCTTTTCGTTTCGTGTGCATAGAAATGCGTCTGAGTCTAGGCAGTTCACTCTATTAGTGTTGTACGGAAGCTTGTCCATTGAAGGTTATAAACCTTTCCAATTAATATGACATTAAAAACGTTCAAGTCTTGCCACATTAACTTTACTTTTCAAATATGCTTTATTCTGAATATAGTATAGTTGAAACCATAGGTAATAAAGATAAGATTATAAGCCCATGGGTAATTATATAAAGACTTTTATCATAAGTCGAGACAAGTAAATTAAGTTATGCTTGTACTATATATTGTACACTGAAGAAAGAAGCTGATCCCCGAGGTACTTGACATCAGTGTTGAACTTCTCTAGATTGACTTGCAGTCATATATAGCATTACTAAGTACACATCAGCCACATGCTAATAAGAACATCATAAATAAAATTGTGATGCATGGAGCTTTTATTGCTTGTATGATTAGAAGTTGCAAATAGAACATATAGATAACACTTTAAAATTGGAATCTATCACGTTTAAAATGCTCAACGATAGATTAACTAATTATAAGTATATTATAGTTAAAAAAAATAAGTTTTTACTTACGTTAATTATAATTTAATACTTAATAAATATATATATATTAGATATTTATTTTGTTCAATTTGCCACTTCTCTTTAAATTATTTGTGCTAATAGTTTGTTTATTTATTATTTTATATTATTATGTTTATTTATTATTTTATACTATTAAATATTGAATTGCAATTGCAAAATACTCTTAATTTATATAATTTTTATTAATGTAAATTTAGTGAATTATGATAAATAAATATAATAAATTATTTTTTAAAGTAAGTTTCCACTTAAATTATTATTATCAATTATTTTTTTGTATAATATTTAGATATGACGAAGTTCTTATAAATTTAATTTGCATAATATTT
Source organism: Pinus albicaulis (assembly GCA_034641835.2). Lineage (NCBI taxonomy): Eukaryota > Viridiplantae > Streptophyta > Pinopsida > Pinales > Pinaceae > Pinus > Pinus albicaulis. Next base: position 1,591,331,006 of record CM076575.1, on the reverse strand, counting down.
ATACATCTTTTGTACTATATATTGGATGTTGTTTAGCATTCATTAAATTAGAATAGTGATTAATATATTTTTTCCTTTCCTATGAAATTTGATTAAAAACGCTTTTAAGAACCATTGGATCCAGGTCATTAAATAAGTTATTAAAAAACATAAATTACAGATTTATCTTTGTCTGATTCAAGGATTACATTAAAGTAAATCCACATCAAACCTACATGCTCCTGCATGAAAAGATTTGGTTGATTGATCCCATGCATGCCAATAAGCATCAGACCTGATACAACTTATTCATTAGCAATATATTTCTCCAATTACGTTACTGTGTAGGCATTGAATATTATTACAGAGAATTAAATGGGGTAGAATAAATATTTCAATTTATTTAAATATTTCAATTTGTAATGTCATCCACATAGTTTTGACTTGCTATTCCAAATTATTGAATTTTGGTATGTAGAGTTGTTTAGTTTTTATTATTAAATTATAAATTAGTTATTGATATATTTTCTAGTGGGTTGAAAATACTTTTAAGAACCATTGTATCCACATCATTAAATAATTTATTAAAGAACACAAATTACAGATTTATCTCTTCTCGCTTCCAGGATTACATTAAACTAAATCCATGTCGAATCTACATTTATCATCGGTCATTTCTTGATTGTACAAATGCTCACAGTTGTCCACCTAAACTGCTGCCAAAACCATCATGAAAAAATAAAACTCAAATTTCAATGTTATTAACTATACATAGAATCATTATTAACAATAAGGTTTTCCGCATCGAATATGTAATTTATCATATCCATTATGCAAGTGCAGATCTCAGTCGGAGGATCTAGTCAATGTCACAGACATCCCATGTATATCTCTTGATATCAACAACCATTAATTCAAAATTAAATAGCATAAAATTATGGCAGTTGTACCAGTTTCTACTTTTCAGTTATTACTTTTCTTGAAGCTTTTTAAATCTTATTTTCTCTCTTTAGATTTTCTGTTCTTGATCCTCGAAATATTTTTATTCTGCTCAACACATTTGCAACTAGATTTATCGTGCGACTGGACGTTGTACAAGCAAGCTTTGGCAAGTCAGGCTGGAACTGTGCGCCTCCGGTTACAAGGTTTGCTAAGCATAGTTTCTCTTACTCTTTTACGTAATTCCATATGTTAAATTCACTTTCTTGCTTTTATTCTGAGTGCAAAGTGGATGATATTATACCTGCAATTTACATATTATGCACTGTGTTTTTAAATGATAGCAGATGGAACATTGATAATTGCAACTCCATTCGAATTTGATAAAGTTGATACGTCTTACAAATCTCATTTCTTTTTGACAAATTTACAAAGTTCCTAAAAGTACTTATCAAGATTATGTCCTACAGAGAAAACATAGAAAATAGAATTTTGTTACGTCTCTAGTATGAGAATACCATTTGTATCAGCCTCGGAGGATTCAAAGTCATTTTCCTTGGAACGACTTTGTTTACTAAAGCTGTCGTTTATTAAAAAATGTAGATTATTATCATCATCATTTTCTGAATCAAATTCCACTTCATTTGTAGCTTCGGCCCATGAAAAAGGATTTGATTTGAGACTATGCAACTTCGACATCTTATCATCTTCCATATTGGAAAATTTTTCCTCCTTCGAAGAAGCTTATCCGTTTGCAATATTAACAACTTTGTTTACTAAAGCGTCTGTTCATTAAAAAATGTAGATTATTATCATCATCATTTTCTGAATCAAATTTCACTTCATTTGTAGCTTCGGTGTTAGCAGCTCAAAAACTATGTTCTTGTTCATAGAACAACATATTAGCACGATTATTATCATTTCTATCTAGAAGCACTTCGACCTTGACTTAATGGTGCAAAATTTGAAGATCTCCAATACAGACTTGTTAGACGTTAAATAACATACAAAGGCGTGCAAAGTCGAAACAAATATTATATATGATGAGAACAGGAGAGAGAAAAGAAATACTTATATTCCTTAACAATAAAAATTGCTATTACAATGTCTTTCTCTTACAGAGGGTTTTACAAAATAGTGACTGCTACAAGACACACCTGATTGTTCATCATTTTAGAAAGCAATTGGAACACAAAAAATTAGAGATAAAAAATGGAACAGTGAAAACAGAAGTAGCTAATAGAACAGATGCAAAGCCAAGGGTAGTTAAGACAGTCCCAAAAGCAAAACTCTATGACATAAATTAAAGTTCAAGCTATTTTGTGGCCATTTGCATCGTCCAAAAAATTATTGCATGTTATGCATATTATGGAGGCAAGAAAATACAAGCACCTCATTTGAAAGTTAGTCGGAATTAATCTTTAAACAATTGTTTCCAGAATACAAGACACCTAACAAGAGTCATTAGTTTAATTGATTGACTAAAAACAATACTAGGAGCAGTGAAAACAGAAGTAGCAAATAGAACAGATGCAAAGGCAAGCGTAGTTTATAGGTTATGTAGTTATAGCTTAGTGAGAATAGTGCTTGTTACACTATAGTCTAGAGATTTATAGCAAATTAGAGTAGCTACCCAAATAGTCATATTAGTCTTATTGCTATGGACCTATGGTGGTGGTAGTCTTAGTCCCATGCCCTAAGTTATTATTATAGGATCTTAGAGATTTCATATAGTATAAATCAAGATTGTTCTATGTCATCTATTATTCACATTATCCTGCACAAGTAACTATGTCTCAACTTCTGGTATTGCTCTTATTCTTTAGTCAATTGATACCTTTGGATAGTTAATTTGTTGTTTTTTTCTTGATGTTTTAGCAAAGTTAGGTGCCACTTGCTGCATTGAATGGAATATATCAATTTGGAACGATGGAATGTAGTGACATGCAACTTTCAAAGACGCTACAACAACTAATAGCAAAAAAAGACACCGCTAATATCAAAATAGATTGTAGAAACAAAGCAACGAAGAAAACAAGTGTTAGATACTTTGCATGTAGACCTTGTAAGAAGTGGTTTACCTGCAGCTTCAAATGGTGCAAATGTTGTTTTTGTATGCAGTACATTTGTTAATATGCAAAAAAATAATAAGCAGTTGTCAAAGATCAACACGAAGGAAAGCAAAGAAAAAAACAAATAATCAATACTTTAAATCTAGATGTCATACTAGGTCGTATAGATACGACTTCAGATGATCCAAATGTCGTTGTTGTATATACTATTATTGTTAATGTCCATAGAACAATGTCTGGTTGTTAGCAATCATCATAGAATACATTTATTCGTCATTGAAATGAATATTTTGTCTTATCACAAAAAGTAGTGTAAGCACCAAATTTTCAAAATATAATGATAGAATTAGTCCATATTATGTTGACCTATCTTGTTCAATATTTGCTACATTGACTTGGAAGTACATGCTTTGGTGCAATAAAGTTGGGACTTGCATAAGGAATGAATGCTTTGTAATAACTAAGTCGATTCTCACGTTTGGCTATTTGTATGAAGCATATTGTTGTCTTCAAGAATCTAACTGTAGAGTGCATATCTAACTATACATACATATTCGTAATTACAACTATGTTGCTTACAACTAGCAAGATTAGCTTTACTAGTCAAGACACATAGAATCTGTATTTCATGCTTTCTATTGTGTAGAAAAGTCAATTATTTCTAGAATACACAGCTTGTATGTGAGATTCATGTTTTCAGAGACAATAATCAATGTTGCATCTTCTTTGTTTTGCAGTGATACTTTTGAAATACAGAGAGATGCAAAATAGGAACTAGTTACTTGCAACTTTGCTTCTCTTATTTTACTGTTTTGAAATCAAAGATACAATATAATAGTAAAATTAGTATTTTGTGCTAGTAAACATTGTCATAGAGATATATTCAATAAACCAAAAAATATTATAGAAGCTCTTCTCATCTTTGAGGAAAAAAAATCTAAGATACATAGTACTTAGTAAACAAATCACCATACGAATCTGAAAAATAAATACATAGAAAAAAATGGTCGAAATCATAGACATTGAAAACTACCATCCAACAAAAAAACATCACATAGATACTAATATTGATATCGTTTTAATGAACCATAGTCTCTTTAGACTACAACAATTTGCATATACTCCTAGAGATTGTTTGTTCAATGCATTTGAAGTGCTTCTGCACTTTCGTTACTCGTCTATTGAACTGCGCAATGGAATAATAGACCATTTTCTCAATTGTCTACAGCGCAATGACACAGAGGCAAAAGAATCATACCAATATGAACTAGATCCTGTCATGTTATATCAACTTCATGGAATTCACGATGTTGACACATACCTTCGTAGAATGCGTTTTTCTGCATCTAATAGCAATTTCCAATCTGAAAGAGGCCTATGGGGAGACACATTTTGCATATGGTGGCTATCAAAGTGGTTGAACATACCAATTGGAGTCTGGTCGCTAACAATGAAAACAAGGTATTTGTTCTTCAACCACGATCTAGATACAATTCCACTAAACATTTTGTTTCATGATACAGATCCAATTAGTGGACATTTTGAACCCCTATTATACAAAAGATTATGTAGATGTGACTTTGTACCAAATTATTCTTTGTCACCTCTTTGCAAACATCTTGAAAACCATTATGAATCCGTTGTTCATGAAATGCAAATTCATGGATTGCATATAGCAAAAACAACTATGTCGAAATGTGCTAATAGCATGTTTACTGCAATTTGTTATTTAATAGCACCTGAATTTGATGAACAATCTCTTAGACTCTACATTGTCCAATCTTTTTGCAATGCACTAATGGCTAGGAGCAACGATGCATTGAATTGTATAGAAAAACACTTAACAAATGAAACTATACAAAGTCAAACAATGGTTGCAGATTGGCAACAATACCTAATTAATATGGCAATGCCATATGAAAAAGGAGGAATTGAGGGAACATCATTTTGCTTCCAATGGACATCGATCATATTTAATGTAAACATACAAATATGGTCATTTACTAGTAAAACCATTGTAAATTACTACCAATCAAAAACAAATTTCAACCAAATGTACAACATATTATCATTTGAAACAAGTACATCACACATTCATTATGAACCATTACTATCAAATCAAAATACAAATCGGTGCAATTTGCAACATAGAATAGTACAAATGCACGAAAACACCAACAATAGAATAAACTTGCGCAAATTGAAACAAATGATACGTACAAATGACCCAAATAAAATTGGAAAAAATAGAAATAAAATAGCAGATAAAAATTTCTCATCACGAAAAAGTACTCCCATAGAAACTTACAAATGAAAAATCGAAGACACACCAAAAACCAAATGTCCAATATGTAAGACATTGCAATTTCAAAAGAACATCTCAAGCATTGGACTTGAATTAGAAAAAATGTACATAAACATATCTAGAAAACAAAAGACATTGCATTTAAATATCATTTGTGGATCTTGCAAAACAACACTTGCGAATGCAAAGTTGCTTCACTTTGCAACAACTGAACAAATAAGATGTAACAAGCCATTGCAAACTGTAACAAGACTTTCAGAGCTTGAGGAAAGACTTGTTGCATTGAGAATTCCCTTTGCACAAATAAGACAATGTGGGAAGAAGTGATCACAAATGGGCTTAACTGGTTCAATAATCAATGTACCTGTCCAGATGGACATTGTCCAAAAAGCATTGCCACAATCCATAAACAATACAATCACAATTGTTATTGCATTAAAACGGCGACTAGAATACAAGAATGCATATCAAACAGGAAAAGTGCGTGTGCATATTGTCATGAGAGCACTTAAAGAACTATGTTCTCAAAATTTGTATAAAACTGAAAACATTTCCATTAATAGCAATTGGAATCATATACTTGAATTGGACAATAAAGGTAATAAATTCGATGATGACAACATTGATAGCAAAAGTGAAATTGATAGCATTTTAGAAAGTGAAAGGCCAATTGAACTGAAACCTTGGTACATGGATTCATAGCTTCACAACGAATTCATGATTTACAAGACAAGCTTATTGAAATAGCACCAGCTGAGGGACAACGACCACTTGGGATATTTAAAGACAAACATGCAGAAGAAATGAGTTTCCCAACACTATTCTTTGGAAATCCACGTGACGATGATATACTACAAAGATTTCGTTACCAAGAAATAGTAAAATGGGAACTAATGCATTGCAGTGGTCACTTTTCCTATCACATCACAAATTTGTTCTTCAAGACAATGCAAATACTCATTGAAAAGGTCATGTCATGCATCTCAGTACGAATAAGAAAAGGAAAATTACAAGGAAGAAAGTTGTTAGCAAAAGATGTTAAGTACAAGCCCAACTTAGAAAAGTTACTAAAAAGTCATATTGGATACATAGATTTCAAACACATAAGAATTTCTCCTGATTACCATCAACAAATGCAGAAACATATATTTGCAATGATACGACAATTAGGTCCTCCAACTTTCTTTGTTACATTTACAAGTGCAGAGCATCTTTGGACACCACTAGTACAAACTCTTACTGAATTACATAGCAATAGAAATAAAGAGAAATACATTGAAACAATTGAGGAATGCAACATTGATTATCTTGTCAGGAAGGACCCAGTAACATGTACACGTTACTATAGACATAAGAAAAATGCATTGAAGCAATTGATCTGTCAAGATAGCACATTCTTTGGAAAAATATTAGATTACTACTTTGTAACTGAGTTCCAAAATAGAGGTAGTGCACATGAACATGCTCTTATATGGATAGAAAATGCTCCAGTATATGGAATTAATACTAACTTAGAAATTGAAAACTTCTTGGATAACTATATAACTTGTAGCACAAATCTCCTTGACCCAGAACTTGTAAAGATACATGAACATCATCATACCAAAAGCTGTAAAAAATGAAAAGCAACCCAATATAGATACAAATTTCCAATGCTACCAATGAAAAGAACAAGGATTCTTGAACCAATTACTTCGGTAGATGCCTCGATAAATGAAAAAGCTTTGTCCTTGCAAAGGACCTTAGAGAAAAAACACTATGACAAATCAACTAGTCATGAAGATTTCTTAGATGAATACGAGTTAAAAGAAACTGATTATATCGAATTAGTACAAAGTACATTAACACAACCAATGGTATTCTTGCAACGAAAACCATCAGAAATATGGAATAATAGCTTTGCATACAATATGCCACACCTATGGAATGCAAATACAGATGCCCAATATGTTCTAAATGCATATGCTGCAGCTTCATATTGCACTTCATATATGACCAAAGTTGATAGATCTATGACAAATGCATTCAAAAGGATATGAAAAGAACATGAAAAGAGAAAAATTGATGCTATTCAAATGATACGGTCTCTAGGCAATGCTTTGCTTAACCTTCAACAAATTTCAGCTCAACAAGCAGTCCACATAGCTCTATCACTACCATTGAATCATAGTTCAAGAGAATGCAACTTTATAAACATAGCACCAATAGACGAACACACATTTATACTTAAACCAACTACTATTCTAAAACAAATTCGTGACAACTCTGAGGATGTTATGTGCAGTTCTATAATTGATTACTATATCAATAGGCCTAATGCTATTAAGCATATATGTTTAGCCGAATTTGTATCAAAGTATAGGAAAGATGGCAAACCAATATCAAAAAGAAAAAAAGAAAAAGTGATTCGATTCATTAAATACAAAAAACACATTGACTATGAAAACTATTACAGAGAAAACATTTTGCTATATTTTCCATTCGAAAACAATGAAAATGAACTAAAGCAAGACTTCTCTACATGGAAAAGTGCATACATGTTGCATAAGAACACAATAAAGAACAATGAAACTAAGTTCACATATAACATGAACAAGAAATGGGGTGATTTGGAAGAAGCAATTCAAAAAATTGATAGCAGCACTGCAACTTCTAATCATACAATAAAAAAACCTGGAATATCTAATGATGTTACTGAGAAGTTTGACTTGGCTAAAGATTTGCAATTTCCCCAATGCAATGAGAAAAAAAGACATCTTAACATTGGTTTTCAATTTACAGAACATCCATTTATGCTTAGCAATGAGGAATACTACAAGATTAGGAGAATGCTAAATAAAGAACAACAAGCAATACTTAAAGACATTGCAATGAAAAAACGAAAGAACATAGACAAACCATTCTACTTATTTTGAGTACAGAGGGTAAATGCTGAGAGAAAACATTCAAACAAAGAAAATGACCAAATCCTCATGTACATACACGGTGGGAATTGCATATAATGCAGGTGGAGTTACAATTCATTCTACATTGCTAATGCCTTTCAACAAATCTAGTTTTATTCCACTTAGCAACGATGTATTAGACAATTTAACACAAATGTACGAAGAATTAAGGGTTGTTCTCATTGATGAAGTATCTCTAATTGGAAGTTGTTTTCTATATCAAATTGATGATCGATTAAGAAACATTAAGCACAATCAAACAAAATACTTTGGAAACATTGATATCATATTTTGTGGTGAATTATACCAAGCACAACCTATACAAGATTCACTAATATTTGAACAACCTACAATAAGAAAACAACCAATAACATATGACTTTTGGAAAGAACATGTAAAGTACTATGAATTGCACATTGCAATGCGTCAAACAAATGAAAAATTCATTAGCATCTTGAATAGGATGTGTTTAAATAATCAAACAAAAGATGATTTGAATTACCTAAATAGACATTGTATTTGAAATGCTCCTAATGATCCTACTTTCCCCTATCTATTTTTTAGGAATAAATATGTAGCATTACATAACAAGAAAATGTTGTCTATTGTTCCTGGTGATGAAATTGTAATTAATGCAATTGATTACGAAGAAGAAAACCATGGACACATACCATATCATGCACAAATAGCAACATTGCCTTCACAAATTGTCCTAAAACTTAACATGCTAGTTGAAATATATGCGGGAAACTATGACTTACAAGATGGTCTAGTCAACGGTGCAGATGGTATCATTAAAGCATATGTAAAATTAGACAATTTTGATGTAATATGGATCAAATTCTATGATGAACGTGTTGGCCGTCGCGAAGCACATAAATTTTCTTTTCTATATATCAAAGAAATTTCTAGTGATTGGACTCCCATACTGCGCACAACAAAGCCAGTTTCTGTATTAGCAAAAACATGCAACTTGAAAATAAGAAAACAATTCCCAATCCAACTAGCATGTGCACGTACAATACACAGATCACAAGGCTTGACACTAGACAATCTTGCATTTGATCCTTTAGGAATACGACGCCATGGTTTAGTATATACAACTCTTTCTCGTGTGAGAAACATAGAATCATTGTATTTTCTTAGTCGACTTAAGAAACAAAATTTCCGAATTCGACACAAAATTTCTGTTGAAATGGAACGTTTACACAGAAATGCAAAGTGGCAACTAGACTACAACTATTCATTATTAGAAACAAAAGCATATATTTCAATTCTTTCTCTAAACACTTGCAGTTTACAAATACATATTGATGATTTGTTAAATGACTATGATCTAATGCAATCTGACATCCTATGTTTACAAGAAACACATTTGAATAATTCAATGCTTCTAAAAAGACTTGAAACATTCAATTGCATATCAAATCATAGTAAACATGGTTTGCTAATTTGTATTAAAAAGCATATAAAGATCTTGAACCATATTCATTTTGAAGAAAAAAACATTGAAGCTACACTAGAAAAGTTGCTTCTTCATGACATGGATATTATAGTTGTGAATGTCTATGTTGCACCATATGCAACATTGAACAATACATTGGATCTTCTTTCAAAAGCATTATGAAAAATACATTCAGATCAAACAATAGTGATTCTCGGCGATTTCAACATCAATATGCTTGAAAACAACAACAAAACAAACAAACTAAAATCGTATATGCACAATTACAACCTTTATTTTCTTTTAGACACAAATAACAATAAAAAATTATCAATCATTGATCACATATGGTCGAACATAACTTGTAGCTATAAGCCTTCAATGCATATGTATAGATATATCTCTACGTTTAACTATTTATTTCTTTCTACAAAACTATTGCAAGACCTATTCTTATATTACTAGTGCTAAGTTCTCAATAATGTACCATGCTTAAACTTGACAATCATGACCAATTTCTCATTTACATCAGAACTGTTACATGCATAATTCTATGAATGCCAGTCTTCTTGTTCTTCTTTTCTTGTCAACCGTTGATTCCTTTTCCTCACCCTTCTCTAGAAACTTGTCAAGCTTCATGTTCACTTTACACTTGAACCCTTTTTTACTAAGATCTCCTCCAATTTCCCATGTTGCTTCTTGTCAACCTCTAAATTTCCATAAATATAACATCAAATACAAATTAAATTGCTTCCAAAGTTATAACTCCATTTCAGTTACATCAAACTAAATTATTTCATAATCCATATGCATCTTAATTCACATTGTGCAATTTGAACAAAATGTGTCCAATCTCATCATTATTTCTCTTAATACCGTTATCATCTTTGAAATTTTATCTATACATTTTTTTTTTTGGTTTCTTTTGTCCTATGGTGTTTCTATGTTATTTTTCGTTGAGTAGTTCAACAAAGTCAAATGACATATATCTTGATCAACATATTTATTCTGTAAACTGCCAACTACCAATAATAAGTAACAACATTGGAAAGTGAGCTTGATCAAGAAACACATCCAGACTTGCTTATTATGCCCAAGTTACTTAGTCTTTGATGCATATGTAAATGTTTTCATGCCAATTCAGCAGTACCTGAACTTTCATACATCTGTACTAGATGCGTTTACACGTTTCTATAGTACTGGAGTTGTGTCATTTTTTCTATCAGCCAAAAAAAATTTAAATATTTGCAACTAAGATCAGTATATATCTCTATTGCACCAATAGAATTTTCTGAATTTAATATTGTATAGTTTATAAGTATTCCATTATCCAAGTTTTTAAATGCAATTAATATCTCTGTCAATACCTAATATTCAGTTTCCAGTACAATATACAATGACCTTATACTTTTATTTTTATTCTTAGTTATTAAAATTTACCAAAGACTTCGTGGTTGCGTTCAAGCGCACGATTCAGTGACATTGCATCTTTTTGATCTCGCAGTTCTCCGCAGCAACCTACAATAGACAAAGAACAACAAATATCAAGTGCAACTGAATTAGACAAGTAAGTAAACTTGAAACAAATTCTTATACGTACCATTTACATAGCATTCATATTTATCACCAATATATTTTACTTCTAATTGTTTCTTTTGCCACATCAACATCATCAATACACAGATCGAAAGCAACATATTTAGCTCCAGTTACCATTTAAGAACTAAACATTCGCAAAACTGGAAGAATGTTCAATGGAGATGTTATGGTTATCTATAGCACATATCTTGATAAAGTCCACAAAGCACGACAAATACTACGTGCAGATTTGACAGATGCCGAAGGAATAATGACAATCACATTGTCCATACCAACTAAGCTTATTGAACAACATGGCCAAAAAATATCACCAGGAAAAGCAATATCTATTACAAATTTTAAAGTACTTCCTAAAACAAATTATGACCATGGTGATTGCGATTGGATTCTGCTGCTAACTGAACTAAGCACTGTACAGAACGTACCAACAATTTGCAAAGAATACAAATTCATTCCAGATACAACAATAAAACACCTTACAACAAATATAGAAACATATCCAATTGGAAAAATGCAACAGTTGTGATAGCTGCACGGAAAGCTGGTTTCCAATATACATTGCAAATTAAAGATGGAAATTTCGATGACAATAGAGCAACGGTAACATAAATTACTTTAAAATGTTTTTATATTGCTAGTTCCATCCTACATTTGAATTCAGTTTCAAAAAAAATAAAATTATGTATTCTTTTGCAATTGCAGTTATTTGAAACATTTGCACCGCTCTATGATGAAATTGAGCAAGAATTGCAAAAAGGCCATCTTCCAATTATGTTATTCAAAAACATAACAAACAGGAAAGAATTGAGGGACAGAACACTTCGAACAACGCAAGCTACATTCATCACAAAATTGAATGCAGAAGCAGCATAAGAACTCATAAAATTGAACCCTCCAACATTCTTTGTAAGTACAAATGAAACAGTACCTCTACTACTCAATTTGCAATTGTTTCCCCATCTGTTTCTATTTTGACATATACTACTTGTCCTTCTCTATGAACAGATAAAAGGAACATTGACAATTGCAAGCATTTACTCTACACCATTTGAACCAGTTTGTGTTGAATGCAATTCACCAATACCAGCGTCTACAATGATAGAGGAGAATACAGTTGATTTCCTAAAATGCAATAAAAATTCAACCTTTTCCTATTCACAGTGTCTTAATTTCATAATCAATTCCAACAATACCAATTTGCAATGTTGCATTCGAATCAAATTCCTCTTGAAACAGTTATTTCCCAACCTAGAGCATATGTCTTTTCAAGACTATGTTAAAAGGAAACAAGCAACAATGTATATGCTACGCGATTTCAAAATCAATGGTACATTTACAATCAACGAAGACAACGAGATCGAATCTGTTGACAGCAACGGAAGCCCTACCAAGGCTAGGTATACTTATAATTACTCTTCATCTTTCAACAAAAAATCAGATATATGCAATTTAAATTATGCTATCCACAATAGCAAGATTTGACTAATTTTTTCCTTTTCTTTGCAGCACCAGCACTTCTTCAAACATTGGCTACAACAGAATCACATAGTAATCCAGAAATCAGTGCACAGTTCTTCTCAATTTTTGTACAAGATTTTACTGCTCAAATCTGCCTTTCTCAAAGTGCAGTATGTTTGCAACATTTTGCCAGAACAAGAACGTAGAGGACTGTGAACTGGTTCAGAAGATGCAATGACCTTCTTTGCAAAAACATGGATCGAGACATGGATAGAGATACAAAGCTAGATATTTTGTGTGATTAATGAGCTAGTCTACTACAAGTTCGCATTTTAGTTTAAGATATTTTATTTTAGATATATTATAGGAATAGTTGTAGTTATTTTGTTTTATTGAGTACCTATTTAAAGCCCTTTCATGCATTTAGAAAGGGGTGCTTAATTTGTAATATCTTTTGACTTGGAGATCACATTTTTGTACTAGATTTACTTCTATATTCTTTTATAAAGGGTCACATCTGGTGATTCTGTCTGGAATTATTTTTTAAGAGTTGGATTACTGTAGCTCGGAGTTGATTTTGCGTTGTAATTGCTCGATTCTATCTATTCACTGTTAATTTCTTTTGTCATATGATATTCTCTTTTAAATTTGCTAATTTTCGAGGCTTCAAGATTTTTGGGACTAGAAGAAGGGCCAAAGTTATGAATGGCAAGTAAACATAAATCTGAAAGCCATTCTAAGAGCACATGAATTATAGAACTGCACATAACATCTTCAGAGTTGTCAGGAATTTGTTTCAGAAAAGTGGTTGGTTTAAGTATAAATGTGCATTTGTCCATTGGTGTTGTGTTTATAAAGTTGCACCCTGTTGAACTATGATTCAATTGTAGTGATACAGCTATGTGGACTGCTTCTTGAGCTGAAATTTGTTGAAGGTTAAGAAAAGCATTGGCCAGAGATCGTATCATTTGAATAGCATCAACTTTGCTCTTTTCATGTTGTTTTCGTATCCCTTTTAATGCATTTGTCATAGATCTGTCAACTTTGGTCATATATGAAGTGCAATATGAAACTGCAGCATATGCACTTAGAATATATTGAGCATCTGTATTTGTATTCCATAGGTGTGGCATATTTTATGCAAATCTATTATTCCATATTTCTGATAGTTTACGTTGCAAGAATACCATTCGTTGTGTTAATGTACTTTGTATTAATTCGATGTAAGCAGTCTCTGTTAACTGGAATTCATCTAAGAAATCTTCACGGCTAGTTAATTTGTCATAGTGTTTTTTCTCTAAGGTGCTTTGCAAGGACAAAACTTTTTTATTTATTGAATCATGTACCGAAGTAATTGGTTCAAGAATCCTTGTTCTTTTCATTGGTAGCATTGGAAATTTGTATCTACACTGTCATGCTTTTCTTTTTTTATAGCTTTTGGTATGATGATGTTCATGTATCTTTGCGAACACTGTACTAAGACTAAAGTTAGTCTTATCTTCCCTGGTCTTTGCCTGATCATGATCGTATTTTGCCGTCACGCTCACCACAAAATAATTACAAAAACAACACAGACTCTCTGTTTTTTTTTGTTTTAAAAAAAATAAACAGTAAAAAAAAATTACATACCGTCTTTCGCACTATATTATGCTTTCAAAATAAAAAAATTGCAGTCTGTTACAATAGCCTCTCGTGCTTCTTACTTTATATATACCACGCATATTAAAACATAAAACAAAAACTATATGAAATGAAACTAGACTAAAATTTGTAGGGCATATTACAAATGCGCTTTGTATATATTTAAAACAGTAAAACAAACCAAATGTTGTGAAACCTTTTGTCGCGTCATAAAAGCATTAAAAAATTTCATTTGCGCATATACCTGCGGACCTGAAAACAGATTAAATCCGCTTCATAAACTGCATCGGATCCGAAACATAATATTACAAAGCAGCCAATGCAAAAAGTTCTGATGCCGATTGAAACGCAAACGCACGATAAATTATTAACTACACCATATAACATAGATCGGGTCCAGACTTATAGCATAACAAATGGTTCAAATAAAAAACTCTGATGCCGATTGTTAATCGTACCCGAGTTCAACTTTTAGTTGTGACCTATAACATGCATCGGCTCCGGTTCCTTTCACTGTTCAATTGGGCGACAAAGAAAACGCTCCCGATACGTTTCAACTTGCGATGCAATACGATAATGCCACGTGGTCTTGTCCACCCGCGGACCTTGGCTTAAGTAGAGGCCCATTCTTATATGAAATAGCATGCGATGTCTTTTTCACCAATACTAATTATTTTTTAATTAATATTTTTGTTCAATATTTAAATATATATATATATATATATATTTATTAACATCTTTGAATTATTCAATAGAGTCATTATTTACTTTATTTAATATAAATAATATAATATTGTGGCACATAGACTACAAAGAACTTCTCATCACAATAAAGAAATACGATAATATTCAAAATTCTAGATATCTTGTAAGAGTACAAGTGTGTACTCTTATAAATCATTAACTAATTACGCTAGATAATATGTTTTTTTTAATATTATTGATAAATAAACTTACATTTACAAATAATTCCTCATACTAATTGTTTCCATTGCTAATTTCACAATAATAACTAATTCTAATATCTTTTTTTGTAAGTTTATTAGGTCCGTACTATTTTTTATTTATGTAAAAAAACAAGCATAGTAGATACAAAAATTAGACCTCAACCTGCCTAAAGGAAACCAGGTCTATTAGCCATCTGAGTGCATTGTATGCCATCCAAAACATGTAATTTTTTAGATTGCTACAAAAAGTCTTTGGCTAACTAATATCAGAATTTACTAATACTAACATTTACATAATGCATCAAGAAAGCTAACAGCTAAAAAAATTGAATCTAACTTCTCTAGTGATTATCTAACTCCACTGCGGCCAGATCTTTAACACTGGAACCTAGCATGTCAACTTGCTGGATAGCCTTAATGTCCTTCTCCATTTTTCCAACGCAAGCATACTGATGCAATTGACACAAGTTAATTTCCAAGATGCTTTTGTTAATCTCTACCAGGGTGGAGACTGCCTTGGGATCCCCTCCTACCTCTTGAACTGAAGTAATGGCATTAACTAGCAGGCATTTTACTAACCAATAGATTTCGATTAAGTGATGAAACAGTGAGATTCTCCCTCGGCTATGCCCAAGGTCGATAATCACATGTTGTAGTTCTTTCGCTACCATATCATCCTCTTCTTCAATTTTGGTTCTAACTTCCGTCTCTCATCCGTTAATTAGAGATTTTATAAAACAGGATGTCTCCTCTAAGTATACCTGAAATAAGGGTTCCATGAGCTCTCTACTAGATTTCCTGCCTCTCTTGCCTAGCGAGCTTCAAATTTTTTCCTTGCCTTTGTCCATATTGAGCTTCCTGCCTCTGTTTTTCTTCACCATATTTGGATATCGAACTAAGAGGAAGACAATAACCACTAAAGCAACAACACGATAGAAAATACCAAAACAGTTAATGAAAAAAACGTACAATTGACAATGGTTGCAAAAGGTAGTTGAGGCATAGCAATCGTCAGCCACATGACGCTTCAGTAGACTATAAGCATTCCTTCCACCCCCTTTTCCTTCTTACCTAAATTGCTACCTACCCTAGTTCAAAGCAGATGCAGATTAATAGCCAAATGTAACTAGGGGGCATAGAAAAACAAACAATTGTCCTCTTCCCGTCACAATCCTTGCCATTTGGCACCCCAATCGGGGGAACTAATTCCAATATTTAAAAAGTAAATATAAACATATTTATTTTTTGCAAATATTTTTATACTTTGTGAAATATTTTATTATTATTTAAATAAAACTATACTGATTTAAAAATCCAAATCACATTAAATTTACTTAAATTTAAATTATAATATATTTATTATTTTAAAAATAGATATAAATATATTTTTACTTTTAAGATTATTAATTAAATTTTAATTGTAGTAACTAATTTTATTATTTTGAAAGTTATTTTTATTTATTTAAAATAGTCTTGTTATTTATTTATTTATTTAAAATAATCTTACACATATAGTTCTAGTTTTTGTTGGTATACTGGATCACCTAATGTTATAAAGTGTTTGAATACACTAATTACACCAAGAAAATATGGATGAAATTTAGGTTAATGGCCAGCTTTCATAAATACCTAAATATAATTAAAAATATATAATATTTATAAAACCAAAAAATAAAAGATTATAAAATTTATAATATTTTAATATTTTTTTTATTTACATTTATAAAGTGTTTATTGTCTTAAGAAGCAATTTATATTTTGTAACGACATATGTGTAGGCATAAATATTTGTAAAATTTAATATTTAACATTTATATGTGGTAGTCTTACTTTGGCATGTACCAATAAATTGAGATGTGAATTGGATAAGTAAATTGCTTACCTAGGGAGAAGAACTTGCATAAATTTAGGTGATTAGAAACCACTAATAACTATATATATTTACATTTTTACTCCTACATAAGTGACAAGCAAAACATAAATAATCGTCGGAAGTAACTCCTGATAAGTATCTTTATTTACCACCTATTCATATCCTTTTTTTATGAAAATACTTTCTTAAATTATGGTCGGAAGCAACTAATCGTAAATGTATTGTTTACTTCACTATGAATTATTGTTCAATGTTAAGTTAATAGTAATCAATAGACAAATTGATTGTTAGAGTTATGCATTGGCAACACTAATAATAATTCCATAAACATATTTAAACTTAATTAATAAACACATAAAAACTTAATACTTACAATAAAATTACAATATAATAATATTCTTAACAAGACACTGTACTTGTATACACAATACAACACAATATTTTTTAAATTAAATTGAAAATTAAAAAAATTATAAATATTTTGTTAGCCCTCTATGAATTCTTTGACAAGCAAACAGGGGGCTAAATTGTTTCTGAGCCTTCAAGGAATGCATTCCCTTTGAAAACACATCATCCTTGAAGGCTCCTCGTGCCTTATCCTTTGACAAAACCTCACTGTTGTCTTCATGAATAAAGCCTCTATGTGCTTAAGAACAATGTCCAAAGCCCTTTTTCCTCTAATTTCATCTCCACTTAACCTTTGTTTCTTCACCTTTTTTCCCCTCTTAAATCCTCATTAATCCCACGATAAATCACCCAAATCCCCTTTTAAACTCCTCAAACACCTTTGTTTGGCTTAAAATTCTTCTATTCCCTTCACCGAACGCCCTCTCCGGCCTTAAAAAGCATTAAAATAGGCCTGAAACCCATTCTTATCTACGACAGGTTTAGTCCCTTTTAAGGCCAGCCCCTTAACCACTTCCCCGCATGACCCCAACGCTAAGACGAAGCGCCAGCCCGTAAGGCGATTATCGCATCGGAGGATTGGGGCGGAACGCCTTTTTCCTTTGTAAATGAAACACCCGATGCCATGGTATTTTTTTATGTTGAACCCCCGCTGCGATCTGAGCCATCGATCTCCCTAGGTTCAATCGCCCAGCGCTATTCGCAGTGCGCCCGTCACCCCTATCCATCCACTCCTTCGATTGTGTGCGAGCCGTCGACCTGTCTCCAGATCAGATGACCCTCGTTCAATCGCATCTTCGCTCTAACCGCAGTCGGAACTTCTCGCTGTGCCGCCCCTCCGTCCCTCCCAATTGCGATCCTCCAATTAGATCACAGCCGCCCGTTTTTCGTGATCTAACGGCCCTCACTTAATCGCCTTCCGCGAGCGCCGGCTGCCACTATGTCAGCCCATTCCATCACATTCTCACTCATTACCTTTGTAATCTGCCCGCTTTCAACTTCAATATTCCATATTAAAATTTATTTCATCTCTCCGCTTAACTGCATATTGACATTCCCACTATAGCCACGGTTCCCGCTTCTGCGTTACCACGCCACCACTCCTCCACAGCATTCTTCGGCCACCGTCCTGGATTTTATAATTGGTTTGTTTTATTGTACAGGGTACACAGACTCATGAATTCACTCTATTTGCCATAGTCGCAGTCACTGCTCTTGTTAATTGAATATTTCAGACCTAATCCAGTGGTCAAACAAAAAGAAACAGTTTGAAGATAAAGAGCAAATGAATCAAGCCATATCTGCGCTCAGCATCAACAGTACATTTTCTCATAACAGTACGCCCTCAGCAGAAGTTTTCACGCCTCCTTGAGTCCCCAAAGGCCACTCCACTGACAGAAAGCTTCCAAAGACTATCAGGACCACAATAATGCAGGTATGGAAACCAAGAAGACCTGTAGTCACCTTACTTGCTTTAAAAGACAGAACAGACTGCCTTACAGTCAGAAAGGACACCAAACAAACATCTTAGGTCGCTATCGACCTGACAGAGACCTCGAAGAAGATCACCAAAGACAGTGCATTGCTACTAAGCAGATTTAATGTGTATCACCTACTTTTGCTATCCATTTTTGCTATAAAGAACCCCAGAAAAAAATTTGTAAAGGGTTGAATTGTGTTATTGCGAGTAGCAGAGTATTTTGTAAAATAGTAAGTTGGGAGGAGAAAGTTGAGACTGTAATCAGCTATTTGAGCTGAATGTATGTGACTGGTTTTGCATCAATTAATCAAGCAATTTCACAGGATCCTGGTCTATTACTACGGGTGATGTTACTCTTATCTCATTGTTATTTACATTTTTCATGTTGTTCATTTCTCTTCTAGTAAGAATCAGAAATATAGCATAGGATTTACCCTCAGATGTTATTTCCTGCTAGCTAATCTGTGAACTCGGAGCTTGGTGCTTGGATGTTTCTTGCTGCTCTCAAAGCAGGGAAAGTTAAAGGTCCTTCTCCGATCTATAGACTCTAGTTTTGCCTCAAATCTTGTCTCTGTTTTTCCCTTGGAGCATGCTAAAGCAGACCTGGACTTAAATGACCTCTGGTCCGATCTATAAGCTGCATCCTAGTGACTTGATTGAAAGCTGCCTTTGACTTGCCCTTTGAAAACCTTGGCTATTTGTTTGCATGTAATTACCTTTCATGACTCCATGGCCCAATGGATGGTAAAGACCACTTAGCCTAGATTAGCTTTTAATTTCTCATAGTAGACAGCAGCCTGCTCCAAAAAGTCAAACTGATCGACCTCGTGACTCCACACTCCATAACTCCCACAAGACCAAATGACTCCACTCGTAGAGGACTGTGAACTGGATCAGAAGATGCAATGACCTTCTTTGCAAAAACATGGATCCAGACATGGATAGAGATACAAAGCTAGATACTTTGTGTGATCAATTAAATCGAATAGCACACATGTTTGGTAAAGTGCTGGAGATGTATATGGCTAATCTAAATGCAAATGACGATTACTTAGAGCAGCCCATGCACTTTCCAGAACAAGAGCAAACTCCAGACCCAGATAATCAGCAGCACATGTATAATGCTCAAGAATTTGTAGAAGATGAGGAAGAAGGTAATCGGGAGGTGCCTGATGGCTCACCCCTGTCTTGCAATATGCTGACTAAAAAAGATCACAGTCTGATAACAAAAGCTAACAGGCAGTGCTGCATTGAGATAAAAACTGACCACATCGAAGATGCATAGTCCGAAGTAGAAGAAGAACTAGCACGCATGGAGGCTCCTCCTATAGCTGATTATTCTTCTCAGATTCCACTAGAAGAGTGGCACCCTGATCATTAGGAATCGACTGAATCAGAAAGAGATCAGGAAACCTCAGAAATTCGTCATAACTTCCTTGCAAACACAAGTAGTGATCCCACAGAAGAGGCTCAAGAAGATATCCAGCCTCCAAGTCAGTTAGTACAAGAAACAGAGGATTGTTGTTCTTCTGTCTATGCTAACGAGTAGGACATGTACGATGCTCAAGAATCTGTGCAAGATGAGGAAGAAGGTAATCGGGAGCTGCCTGATGGCTCACCCCTGTCTTGCACTATGCTGACTAAAACAGATAACAGCCTGATAATGAAGGCTAACAGGGAGTGTTGCATTGAGGGAACAAGTGACCACATGGAAGATGCAGAGTCTGAAGCAGAACAACAACCAACACGCATGGACGCTCCTCCTTTAGTTGATAATTCTTCTCATATTCCACTAGAAGAGTGGCACCCTGATCATCATGAATGGACTGAATCAAAAATAGATCATGAAACGTCGAAAATTCATCAGAATTTCCCTGCAAGCACAAGTGGTGATCCGACAGAAGAAGCTCAAGAATATCCAGCCTCCAGGACAATTAGTACAAGAAACAGAGGACTATTATTCTTCTGTCATCGATCATAGTCTCATCGGGCTCGGCACATCGGACCAGACTACATCAAACCTCCGAGAGCACACAACTGCAATAAACGATGAGTCCTCCAGTTCAGAAGATGAAGCAGACACTCTCGAGAGAGAGAGAGAGTCTTCCCCTTGGTCCAGTACAAGAAGGAGAAATACTGGTCGAAGCCTGCCTGTCAAATATTCATAACCAGGTATCTTATCATGATCCTTATGTTCATTTGTTGCAAATATTTGAAGAAGGATCAAAGGTCTTGTTGAACAGTATGTTGCAAACAGAAAGAAAACTTTTCGAAGCTGTTGTTGAAAAACAGAAAGAGTGGGAACAGCCCTGCCTAACCAGCCTCCAGTCATGGGATCACTTGATCCACTACTTTCATTCGAAGACAATGTTTGTAAACTAGACATATTAATATTCCAATTAGGGTAGGGTAGGTACCAAAAGATCAATAAAACCCATTCTGTGAGCATTTAGTCATGTGTTTTGAATTTCTGCCTGGATTTTATAATTGATTTGTTTTATTGTGCAGGGTACACAGAGTGATGAATTCACTCTATTTGCCATAATCGCACTCACTGCGATCCAAAATACAGAAAAGGCCATTACAGCAGTAGCTCAGTGAAACAGCAAAGATAGATTAAGAGGATTAAGGCTTGTTAATTGAATATTTGAGACCTAATCCCGTGATTAAAGGAAAAGACGCAGTATGAACATAAAGAGCAAATGAACCAAACCATATCTGCTCTCACAGGGCATTGCTATTAAGCACAATGGGCATAAGTACCACTCCCATTCTGTGTTAATAAATCCATTTAATATGTATCACCTACTCCTGCTATCCATTTTTCCTATAAAGAACCCCAGAAAACATTGTTTTGGGAGAGGGTAGAAGAGTAGTTTGTAAAGTAGTAGGTTGGGAAGAGAAAGTTGAGACTGTAATCAGCTATTTGAGACTGCTTTTGCATCAATTAATCAAGAAATTTCACAGGATCCTGGTCTATTACTACGGGTGATGTTATTCTTATCTCATTGTTATTTACATTTTTCATGCAGTTCATTGATCTTATGGCACGCATCAGAAATATAGCATAGGATTTACCCTCAGTCCAGGAACGCTAGATCCTAGGGCCCCAAAGTGGTTATGATGTTGTCTCATCTTTTGGTCTTGCCAATCTGGCCAAAACATGGGAACCCCGACATATTTTTTCTTGAAAATTGAATTAAAAATAAAAAAGTTATAAAATAAATTCCAACTTTTATTTTAGTACTAAAAATATTATTAGTACTAAGTTAGAAATAAAAATATTATTAGTGCTATATTAATGCCAAAAATAAGCTAAGCATATGTAGCAGATCTAATCTACACAACAAATGTATATGCTCATGGGCCGTCGTAGTAATTATCAATTGGTTACCATCATCAACACAAAAGTTCTTTTATTATAATTTAGATAGATTTAAACTACTACTATATGGCACATAAATTTCTAATTTTTACTTTGATTAAATTATATTTAAACTAAATTAAGTAGTAACTTTATCACAAAGAAAATACTAATAGATATATCTAATTACCTAGACTCACAAGCAAAATGCCTCAATTTACTATTTACTAAAAAACCTAAATTGATTAGATTGTAAACCTTAACACTTTGAACTAAATTAAACAGCAACTTTATTAAAAAGCAAATCCCCAGAAACATGTTGAAACTCAAATTGTAACATTTCTATATTTGCATTAAGCAACAGGTAGTAGCTACTCTGTTATACTCATATTAATGCCAAAAACAAGCTAAGCATATGTAGCAAATCTAATCTATACATCAAATGCATATGCTCATGGGCTGAACTAGTAATTATCAATTGGTTACCATCATCAACACAAAAGTTGTTTTACTATAATTTAGATAGATTTAAACTACTACTATATAGCACACAAATTGTTATTTTTTAGTTTAATTTAGTTATATTTAAACTAAACTAAGCAAAAACTTTATCACAAAGATCCTCATAGACATGCTCAAAGTCAAATTGCAACAATTATTTCTAATTTAATTTAACTATACTTTATTACAAAACAAATCTTCATAAACATCCTCAAACTCAAATTGTAACATCTCTATGATTACACTAAGCACCATGTAATAGCTGTAATAACTATCCATAGACATTTTCCAACATCACATTGCAACATTACTATATTTAATCTAAGTGGCAGGCCCCAAAGTGGTTATGATGTTGTCTCATCTTTTGGTCTTGCCAATAAGCATATGTAGAAGATCTAATCTACACAACAAATGCATATGCTCATGGGTCGTCCTAGTAATTATCAATTGGTTACCATCATCAACACAAAAGTCTGTCATACATATATCAATGCCAAAAACAAGCTAAGCATATGTAGCAGATCTAATCTATACATCAAATGCATATGCTCATGGGTCATGCTAATAATTATCAATTGGTAACCATCATCAACACAAAAGTTGTTTTACTATAATTTAGATAGATTTAAACTACTACTATATAACACATAAATTCTTACTTTTTTACTTTAATTTAGCTATATTTGAACTAAACTAACCAAAAACTTTATTACAAAGTTAATTCAAATGGAAACATTTAGCAAATCCACATAGACACATTCAGACTCAAATTGCAACAATTATTTCTAATTTAATTTAACTATACTTTATTACAAAACAAATCTTCATAAACAACTTCAAACTCAAATTGTAACATCTCTATGATTACATTAAGCAACATGTAATAGCCGTAATAGCTATCCATAGACACTTTCCAACATCACATTGCAACATTACTATATTTAAACTAAGCGGCAGGTAGTCGCTACTTGTAGCCTTGTTATAAGTATGAGGATGTGAGTCTTTAAAGTTCTTTAACTTTATGTAATCTCCACATTTAATATATAGTGGTAAAGAAAAGCATATTTAATTGACCGATGATAAAGATCACCAAGAACTCCATCACAACGATGATATTATATCCATTCCAAGAATTCAATAAGTGGTTAGTAATTGAAGGATGTAAAGTGCAATGTGGCTAGAAGATAACTCTCATGAATTCTAGAATTATTGAAATATTTTTTGTAAATTTTTTCTAATATTTAAAAAAAGAAGGTTTGTTTTTTAATTTTTTTTAAAATCAATTTATGATATATTTTTTTTTATGATTTATTAAAATGTTTTAATCTCAATTTTAATGTTTTTTTGCTTGTGCAATATTATTTTTCTTTATGTAGAATTCTTTTTCTTTTTCTTTTTCAATTTCTTAAATTTTGTTTTTTTTTGTTTTTTTAATTTTTTCTGACTTTTTTTTGGAAGCATTTTGTTTTATTTTTTAGATTTTTTATTTTTTATTCTTTAATTTTTTAAGTTTTTTAATATTTCATTTTCAATGTTCTTATTCCTATTTTTTTTAAAATAAATTTAGGTTTTATTTTATAATATTATAATTTTTTTTCAATTTTTTTGTTTTAAATGTTTTATATTTTTTTATTTTTTTTTTTAAGTTTTTTTTTTTTTTTTTTTTGAAATTTTGTTTTGTAATTTTATTTTATTTTTAATATATATATAAGATTTTTATGTTGTTGTTACTTAAAATTTTATGTGAATTATTATTTTTAGGGAGGGAAAAAACAATTTTAAATAATAATATTATTTTTTGGTGCATTAAAGTTATACAAATTCAATCATTATATTTTTATTTTTATTCATTTTTTTTCATAAAATCCTCTATTTGACATGTCAATTTTAACAAAAGTTTCCCGAAATGTGTATTTTTTCCATTAAATCTATATGCAAAAAGTGTATTATTTTGTCAAGTGTTTAAATTTGTTTTTTAGTGACAATTATTTTATGTGTATAGAAGTATTAATTAAATATATATATATATATATATATATATATATATATAACCAAACTTTAAAATACTAAATTTTTTAACTTAGCAAAAAAATTGAAATTTTCATTACAAAAAAATATTGCAAAGAAAAACGAACATGACAAACTTAAAAACTCTTAAAACACAAACATCATAGGAGGAAAAATAAAGAAAAAGAAGAAAACAACTTAAAAAGTGGTTAAATAACCAACATTTAAATAAAAATGTGCATACTTAGGGGTGGGAGGAGGGGGATGGAGGGATCCTTTGGGATCTCGTTGAACATCAAGAAATTAAGTTTGTGTGAGGGATTCGTAAAGAAACCAACAACATGGGATAAATGTATGGTCTTCTCCTGGGATTGAATTAGCTAAGGACCTTGGAATCTCCAAGATCGTTATTGTAGGGGACTCTCTCATAACCATTCAGCTCTCGCAAAAAGGTGCAACCTCCACGACCAACAAGCTAAATCTTCTTTTGCAAAGGATCAAGAGTATATTGGAATTTTTCCAGCACAAAAGCTTCTATCATGTCCTTGGAATCCATAATTCGGTGGTAGACCAGCAAGCCAATCATGCTTGTGGTCTATAGAAGGGCCAAATAGAGGTCAATGGGAAAAGGAGTTGGAAAAACATTCCATCAAAATGCATATGTATATGTTATATCTCCCCATGTTTTTGGACTACAAAATCATAAGAACCATTGGGAGTAAGCAAAGTTTAATTTCCAATATTATTGGATTAATTTCAAATAAGGTGCAATCAATGACAATTGTTGTGAGTTCCTTGAATGATGGTGGTCTCATATGGGATGGGGCGTTGGATCAGCATGTTGGTTTCACGCCCTCTTGTCCTCTATTATTGGTACAGTTGGATAGAGGATCTTGGCTATTAAATCCCATATGTGTGCATATTCTTCTCTTGGTCTTGAAAATCATATTAACAACACTAGTGAGAAGGATTGAATTCGTGTGGGGAGATCGGAGATCCCATCGAACATTCATGGAGGAGGGAACCTGGTCAGACTTGCACGGTATTTATCTGATATGGATGGATTTTCGATTAAAGAAAAAAGAAGGCAGGCTCTTTCTCCTTCATCTCCGGAGCCTTCGCCCTTGGAAGGAGAAGCCTAGATTAAAGCTCAGTTCGATCAGGAATGGTCATGCTAGACATGCAGCCACGCTGAGTCTTGGAATTTGCAAGAGACATGTCTGGCGGGAATCAAATTTGAAGCATATACATGAACCATTTGATAAAGGCAAGGTCGAATTGTTTCCCAACAGTCCAAGCGCAATGAAAACATCAGTGTGAAGGGATCACAAGAATTCATTTTGCAACTAGCTTTGAATTGGGTAGCCAACTTTTTCCAAGCTTGGTACAAGTTTCCTATTCTTCTTGCGAGTTCTTTAGCAAGTGCTTTCTCTCAGTATCATTGGTGCCATTTGTGTGAGGGCTTCAGAATAGTGTTGCACATAGATAGGCTTAGGAATACGAGAAGTGTTAATTGCAAGGGAATGATGGAATCCGACAGTCGTCATGATGAAGGAGATGGCCCCCCAGAGTGACCTTTTTATCCTCGTCCCCCTATCATCAAAAATATAGAAAATCACCTTCTTTTGCAGTTTATTCAGCAACTCCCCATCCAGGTAGCAGACAAATCACACAAGTTGTTCGCCTTTCAGCAAAAAAAGGATCGTTAAAATGATGAAATCAAATCTCTTAGTCGTCAAGTGGAGAATATGCCAAGGACTAGCTCAGCAACAAGACCACATTGAGCAAAAGAAATTGTAATATACCCCCCTCACAGTGAATGAACAAGCTTTGTAAAATGGTGTTTCTATGTGGTCAATTTTGCAAAATATATAGTTGTAATCATGTCAATGGGAAGTTTGTAGTATGTTGTTTTTTGTGAAAAGGAGGAAGATCCTCCAAGTAAGCTTTCTGTTGTCATAGAATCTAGATATACAAATGATGTAATCCTCTCGGTTTTTGTTGCTACTCGGGCACATATTTTATAAAATTATTACTAATTTACTGTTAAAAAAATGTGCATGCTTAAGACATAAGAAAATTTAAATTGTCAAAAATATCTCCCCCAAAAAAAAGGTTGTGTTACTTCAACACTTTTCAAAATTAGCAATAAAATCACCAATATTTAAAAAATATGTTCATACTTATTACATACGAAAATTTAAAGTGTCAGAAATATGCCCCCTCCCAAAAAAAAAATAACACAATCTTCTAAGTTTTAGTTAAATTTGTAATCAAAATTACAACCTCACACTTCATTCTGAGGATGTGAGATAAAGAAAGCAAGTTCAAGAAGATTAGTTGAAAATGCAAAGAAAACCCAGTGCAATGTAAAAATCACTAACGAAGTCAAAGGAGAAAAATGTTGTATAAGACAAGTATACAAAAATTGGTTATGGCATAGAAGGATGGATCATATAAACTTTGAAAATCTAGTAAAAATCAACAAGACATAAGTAGTAAGAGATATGCCAAGGATCTCAAAACCTATGGACACTATTTGCAATCCATGTTAGCATAGGAAGTATGTAAGAGTTAGTTTCAAACCAAAGGAGTACTCAATTTCAAATTCATTAGAACTTGTGCACACAAACTTCTGTTGTAACACCTTCCTCCCACATCTACTCAAGTAACCAGCCAACCAGGGTAAACATGTGATGAAGAGTTACTATGATATGGTTCAACTCACTATGTAATAGTTAAGTAAGTGGAACCAAAAGACATAAACAACCTGACCTTCTACACCTGCAATTGAAACCCCGAGAGCCATCCAACCCATCCAAGTGACCAGCCCCTGAGAAAAATTGACATTTTCCTGCATTAAAACCTCAGTCGCTCCCTTGACATGGGAATGCAAGTGATTGGGACCCTCCATTTTCTCCCACAACAAGGAATGCATGTGACTGGGACTTCTCCAAGAAGTTTTTTGCCAGCGACTCCGGATTCGGTGTCACTTTTTCAGGGCCAGGACTCAGGCCACTGCCCAGAACTCAATGAAACTTTCATAAATTAAAAATAACATTAGAACATGGATACGAATGTAAATACTTTAACAAGGATTTGACTGGACCCCTACTATCCATGACAAAAATTTCATCAAACATGTCACAAATATGTGTTCTACATGTTTAAACAACGTAACTGAGCATAGTGGTCTCACACTTATATCAAAATCACGAGGAAGCATTGATGCCTCATCACAATAACTATATGAACATTTATTAAGCCATACATTCATTGTACATTCAGTGTTTAACCAAAACATGATGAGAGCCATATATATCACTATCATAAAACTCAACCATAACCAGCATAAAACCAACATAAATATCAAGGATATAACAGCCATATAAACCACATATAAACAAGTATATTTACCCATAAAATACCAAGGAGAAAGAGCTCTTATTGATGATTGCATAGGTCGACCAAGTATGGGACTTCCACAAACCACCTAACCATAGACTAGGTTGAACCAAATCATTCTTTTGGCCATTCACCCATGTTCCATATTCCAAACATGAATGTGGGATCTCATAAAACACGTCAATCAAAACAAAACCAGAGCTTTCATAGGCCAAAACACCTCAACCTTCAACTAGTGATTCCACCTCACAGTCAGACATCACTAACCATCACCATATTGGTCTCTACCCAAGCTATCCAGGGCTCTAGAGTGTTTGTTCCAACTAAGGCTTCCAGGAATAGTAACTCAACCCACAGATGTCGTCGGGCTTCCAGAGCCTTTGTCCAACCAGGGCTTCCAGGACTAGTAACTCAACCCACCAAGGGCTTCCAGATCATTTGTCCAACCAAGGCTTTCAAAACTAGTAACTAAACCCAAGTTGTTATAAGGCTTCCAGAGTGTTTGTCTAACTGTTGACGGTGTTGGACCCACCAACATTCATGTAACAACCCTGCTTAAAATTCCATGTAAAAAAATATAAGACCATTATTGATGGGAAACTTATTCCAAGCTGAATTTTGGGCAAAACATCCTAATGGGTGTTCATTTCGATTGTTATGGCTAAAGGAAATTGGAAAAGGCAATGGAAAAGGCTTTGGAAAGGCATGAGGCATTAATTGGCATTTATTTATGAAAATAATGGGAAAAAAGGAGAAAAGGGAGGTGAAAGGTCACAGGTTGCATGTGAGGAGGAAAATGAAGAAAATAATGGAAAATGATGATAATAGAGGCTTGATTGATAAAAAGGCTTATAAGGATCAGTTCGCAAGATTTTGGCTCAAGCTTTTGCTCACACTTATGGCTCTCTTTCTATTCTCTCTCTCTAATACTCTGGGATAGAGTTTTCTTAGATCACTTGGGCATTGGATCGAGAAAGGAAAAGAAGGCAAGAGGAAGGAAGGAGCAAGCAAGGAAGAGCAAGATCAACCGGCTACAACATGGTTCTTTGCAGGTATCGATTTACATGTGTGATTTCCTTGCTAGATTTGGCATGCATGGCATTGCATGTGGTTCTTTTTTTTCATGGCATGAGTTTTTCCAGGTGTGAGAGTTTTTTAAGCCTATCCTTGCAATTTTCGGATAGCCTTGATGAGATGGGTTCTCATGTTTGGTTGAGCTAGATTGTTGGATGGATTCGAAGCTGAGTGAGGTGGATCTCTGAAATTACAAACACATAGCCTGGTGATTCCTGAATTGGACTGAGGATTATGGTAAATCCACTAGCCTAGTGACCCTTGAGTCGGATTGTAGGTTGCGGTAAAGCCAAGATTATGTGCCTCAGTGGGCCTAGTAATCCTTGTCGGTGAATGGCATGATATACAGTAATTCCAAGAGGTGGATTTCTCTCCATCGGGCCTAGTAGTCCCAGGATGGGACATTGTATGATAAAGCTTGGAGAGTGGGTCTTGGTGTCCAGCCTAGTGATCCCTGGATTGGACTGTGGATTACGGTAAATCCTGAGAGACTAGGAGGCAGTAAAATTCCTCACAATGTAGGTGGAGAAATCCGGTAGAATCCATGCTTTTTTGGTTATTTTTGGTTGTTTATGAGTCCCACATTCATTATTTGAATATGGCATAGGGGTGATTGGATGAAGAGAGATTTAGCTCAGCCAATATATGGTCGGGTGGAACGTGGTAGTCCCATCCGCAGTTGGTTTTTTACACTCATTAATGAGAATTTCATTTCCTTAGCATTTGATGTGTAAATGTATTGGTTTATATTTGGATCCTATGGTTGATGTATCCCTGATATTTTTATGGTTATTATGGTGGTTATGAGCATGTATTCTAATATTTATGATGTATGGCTCTCCTCGTGTTTTTATTTGTAAATGAATAAACAATTTATCTATGACCTAATAGATGATATTGCAGCTAATTATGTAAGGGAAAAATCCTTCTTAGAGATTCTCAAATAAGTATGAGACCCCTATGCTCAGATCTGTTGTTTACACCTGTAGATTGCATTGATGCCAAGTGTTTGACAGAATGCTAGTTTAGGTTGGGAATGGTCAGGACTATTCCTGAAGTTAGTTTTTGGTTCATTGGTCTTGTCCTCATGTGTTTAATGGATTCCAGAAGTTACAACAAGTTTTGGGCAGTGGTTGGAATTACGGGCTTGAAAAGTGCCTTAAATCCTGCAGACTTTGGCATAGGTCTGATGGAAATAGTCCCTGGAAGCAGGAATGCAGGCTTGTGCATGCATCCAAAGCCTCCCAGACGCAGGCATGCAAGCTTGTGCATGCATCTAGATCTCCCAAACACAAGCATGCAGGCTTGTGTATGCATCCAGAGTGTAAGTGGGTTTAAAACTCAGTGGACCACAAGGGCAGGATACCTGAGTGGTTGGGATGGCTCATGAGAGTGTTGTTGATGATGTGGAAGGTATTTTTTATGTGTTCCTGTCGATTCTACTTTCTTAGGGTCACCTAGGAGGTTGAATCATATCATAGTAACCTCATCGCATGTTTATCCTGGTTGATCGGTTACTTGGGTAGATGTGGGAGGAGGGTGTTATAGAGTGGCATCAGAGTGTGGTTGTGCTCTCCTTGGGCAGTGTGTTGGTCATGTATTCAAGTCAGTTGCATATGAGTTCTTCATGCTTGTGTTCTATGTTCTTGTTGCATATGCATGGTGTTGGTCATAGTTGCAGTGGTTTTTCCATGTGAAAGTTGATGGTGTTGTTGATTGAATGTCATCGTCATGAGTGCATGTCAGTTATGCATTTTCTATGTATGTCAGTGTCTATAAGTTTTATGCATGCATTGTCATTTTTATAGTTGTTGTCCATGAGGTCATTGTATGAATTTTAGGTCATCGTGGTGCTTTTGGTATGTTATGATGTTGATGTGTTGGTTGAGATAGAGCAGGAGATGCAGATCATTGAAGTGAATTTGCGGCACTAGACTTTGGGATAAGAGCATATTGTCATACAGGTATTGTATGATTGGCATGCAGGTATGCTAGTTAATGGATTGTTATAATAATTAGGGTTATGCACATGTTTTTTTGTCTATTGTTGTTGTGGTTACATGTACGATAGATGTTAGTGAATCAGTGTGGTCATATGCACATGTGTCGAGTAGTCATGAATGATAGTAACTTGTCGTTATATGCATTGTTGTTGTTTTATGTTAATTAACTTGATGATTATGTTATATGTTGTTGATAAGTATGTTATGTGTTAACTTTATGATTGTTACATGATAGTTAACTTGATGATTATGTTATATGTTGTTGATGAGTATGTTATGTGTTAACTCATTTTTGTTATATGTTAGTTAACACGATGATTAGGGTTATTGAATTAGGATCTGGATGTTACATGTGTCATTCTAATTTGGATTGGCCTATGCAGTTGGTTAGGGTTATGACATTCAGGTATGATTCGACCTAATTATGATAGTGTGTTGTACTAATCTAGACGAATTGTGCATGTGTGAGTGTTATGCATGAATGAATTTTTTTATGAGTTTATGATGCGAACATGTTAGCTAGTTATTGTTATGGATATCATGACATTATTTATGTCTAAGTTGATGTGATGTGAAGTTATATCGTGCTAATCTATATTTATTGCGCAAACAAGATAGCATCCCCTAAGATACATCACAATATGAGTTTGCTTATGCCATCTACTTGGTGTTTGAATCGTTGATTATGTCATTTATTCATTGTTCGAGTGTTTGGTGTCTATTATATCATTTATTTTTTGTCAGAATGTTTAATTGCTTGCATGATATGAGTATGTGCCTATAAGATTGCATGAAGAAATGATCTTTTTTTGAGATGGTTGTACTAACACACATGTGTTGCGATAGTTGATATGTACTTAGGTGATAGTTGTAGTATTATGATCTTGACTATTAGTTGAGTATGACATGGTTGTTAGTATTCATAGAGGGTGATTTTAGTTAATAGATATGATGTCTTGATATTTGGAACATGTGTGAACAGTTGCAAGGAAACATGCTTGGTATTTGCATGACAAAATAATAGCTTATTTGTTTATATAACTAACAGATGGGTGATATGACAGTACATAGTAGGACTTGATTATAGCCAGGTAAATGGTAAAAGAAAGGAATTGGGTAAGAATTCCTTTGGCTAAACCCTAATTCCAAACAAATGAGTGCTTTGCATATAGGAAGCCTTCTTAACCTTGATTTTTTTTTAGATTATGTGGATATGTGCTATAGTCATGAACATGTATTTGACAGGTATATCACTTGGTTTCTAGTTATGGTTGGATTCGTCAAGGGATAGGAGTCCCTTGAGAGATGATATATGTATGTGTTCAGATGCGAGGCAACACGTTTGGCGCAACAATGTAAGATAATTGGTATATTTTTATATTTATTTATGCGCTGTCAATTATGTGGTTATGGCAATATGATGCAAGGGATTGCATGGCAAGAGACTACCATTAAATCTTGGAGAAGGATCAGGTTGTGTTTTCCTTTGGAAGCACCAGGGACCCATGTGGATTGAGTCAAGATGTTTGTTGCCAATCTTGTGTTTTTGGTCTTCTGTGGTTTTTTGTGCTTGATTTGTGGCTTTGTTTATGTCTAGTGTATGACCATACCACTTTGTTGTAGTGTCGTATTGCTTGTGGTTTTTCATGGTCTTCTTCTTAATTGCTCTTGTTCTTGCCTTTTATTTTTTGAGAGTCTTGGGGATTGGTTGGGAAAAGAGGAAAGTAATGGAGCTCGGGGAGAGTTGGATGAAACCCAACAGGTAATGTAAGACTCGGATGAAGGTCGGCCCATGTATAAGGGCAGTGAAAAGCAAGAATCTGATAGTCAGTTGGATTAGTTGAGTCCATTGGGTAAATGGATAGTGGTAGATTAGGTAAAGTAAATGGATATGAGGTGTTAGATTCCTTGCCTAATTGGGAACTATGCTTCTCAATGTTGTGCACAAATGAGGAAGTTCTCTTAACCTTTACTTTATGCTATCTAGTAATTATGTTGTGATAATAATTATGTTGATGTTTATATATGTATACATGAATGTATGTATGTATGTCGTGTCTAACAGGGTCATTATGGATCATGAGTGTTTTATGCTAATGATTGTGTGTGTGTGTGTGTGTGTGTGTGTGTGACAGGGTTTTCAAGGATCATTCTTGTGGATGAATGATTGCTTATGCAGGAAAATGGCATGAAGAGATTCTTGGTCTTATGAGGAATCAAGTGGGAAGAGTAACCCTGACAAATCTATGAGGTCAGTATTATGTGGACATGAATTGATATTGTATGATTGTATTATGCCTATGTTTATGCTATGTACATTTAATGTTAAGGGGTACATCAATGAAGTGAAAGTAGTGTGATATGCGACATGTTAGGATAAGCATCAATAGTGGAAAGACACTAGAAGCAAGGTTGCTTGTTGGGTGAGTGTGTGGTCTATGGATTTGTTGTACTATTGTTGTGTATATGTTGTATATTCAGTGATTGTACCTATGGTGATGTGTACATGTAACATATGTAGTATTGTGTACATATGATGGTGTATTCTTGTTGTATATATGGTGTTGTGTGTATATTGCATATTTAGAGTTGGGTATAGATGGTGATATGTACATGTTTGATATGCGGTGTTGGGTACATATCATATTGTGTGCATGTTGGATATGTGAAGTTGTGTACATATCGTACCGTGCACATGTTGGTATGTGGTGTTGTGTGCATATGGTGTTGTGCACAAATTGGATATGCGGCGTTGTGTATGTATGGTGTTATGTACATGTTGTATATGCAGTGATATGTACATATGGTGTTGTTTGCATGTTGTACATATGGTGCTATGTACATATGGTGTTGTGTGTGTGATTGTACATGTGGTGTTGTGTGCATGTGATGTTGTGTACATGTTGTACATGTGGTGTTGTGTGTGGGTGGTGTCGTGTACAGGTCATGCATGTGGCATTGTATACATGTGGTGTCATGTACATGTCATGCACGTGGTGTTGTGTAAATTTGGTACACATTGTATGGGTGGTGCAATGTACATTTGGTGTTGTGCAGGTGGTGTTGTTTACATGTGATGTTGTGCACATGTTGTGCAGGTAGTGTTGTGTACAAGTAGTACTGTGTACATGTTATGCATATGGTATTGGTATACATGTGGTATTGTGTGCATGTCATACATGTTGTGTTGCGGGCATGCGGTACTATGTATGTGCATGGTGTAGTCATGGTATCTTGGCATGTGTATTCATTGTGTTGTATTATGCATATGTATATGCATTGTGTTGTGTTGTACACTGTATGTAGGTGTATGTGTTGTGTTGTGTTTTATTGTACACCGGATGTAGGTGTATGTGTTGTATGTCAGTGAAGGCGTATGTATTGTACACCAGGTGTAGGTGTATGTGTCGTATGTCGGTGTGGGTGCGTGTATTGTATGGTGTTGTATGTCAGATGTGGTTGTATGTGTTGTGATGTGCATTGTGTTTATGTGTACATGATTGAAGAGAAGAAAAGGAATTGGGTGCTTGTTGAGTGTGGCAACTGATCTGGTATGGGTACAAAAGAACAAAGGCAAAAGTAAGGACTGATGAAGGATAAGTATTGATATTTTATTTATGTTTTATTATGCATGTGATCTGTGATTCTGACTTATGATGGTTACATATGATTTATGATTATGGTTTATGGTGATTCCATGTGGTTCATGACTTTAATTTATGATGGTTGTGTTTTGAGATAACCAGATGTGATATGTTTATACATGATGGTTGATCAAACAACTAGTTTGACTTGTTTTGATAGGAAGTGAACATGATTGCAAGTGTACCTTATTGACAAGCTACTAATGAGGTATGATTTGAATTTATTTGAAATTATTTTGAATCTAATGGAAATTATGTTCTTGGTACAAGAAAGCATGGAAATGCTTGGTTGGGTGGTTTAAAATGACTACAAGAATTAGTAGCAATAGCAAAAGGAATTGAAATAGGCAGTAGTATCTTTGTAAATCATTTCAGGAGAAGGGTCATTGTGGGACAATAATACCCAATGGGGTCCATTGATTTCCATGAGCATGCTATGAACGGTATGATGGTTTTTAGGTAGGGATATGCCTTGGTTTTTAGACCTTTTCGATGCAAGGAAACCTTACCAAGGGAGGGGACGCCCGAGCAGAGAAGGGAATGCCCTCGGAACTTGGAAGGTGTGTGACTGCACAGAATGTGGTGACCGCATTTCCTGAGGGAATGTGCAACATAGAAGGGAAGTTCGGGGATGGATTTGTTTTGGTCATTAGCATTTCCAGATAGAGCAGATGCACATTGGGAGTGTGTCGTGGAACAATGAGTCGATAATTGTTCACTGAGAGGATTGTAGCATTGGACATTGGATGCAAACTTTGACTTTGGCAGTAGATTATAGAATTCTTGTGAAGGATGTGAATTTTGGTACTACTTTGAGGGTGGAGGTGTGAGTTTTTGTTGATAAAGGCATCGTATCCTTTTATTTTCTAGATGAGAAAATGTGCATATGTGTACATTATTGTAAATACTGTATCGAGATAGATTTATAAAGCTCCATAAATAGTATGATTATTTTTTGTTTGAGGAAAATGTATATGAGTATATGTGGTTGTTATTGTAAATACCGTAATGAGCTATGTTATAAAGCTCTAATAAATGATATGTTTTTCATGTTTTCAGTAGTGGCCATTGTAAATACTGCAACGAGCTATGTTATAAAGCTCCATAGGCAGTATGTTTTATTTTTCTGATTGTAGGTGTCATTAAACATTGAGGATAGTGTTCCCCCAAGGGGGAGGGCTCTGTAATAGCCCTGGTTAAAATTCCCTGTAAAATATATAAGACCACGGTTGATGGGACACTTATTCCAAGCTTAATGTTGGGAAAAACATCTTAGTGTGTGTTTATTTCAATTATTATGGCTAAAGTAAATTGGCAAAGGCAATGGCAAAGGATTTGGAAATACATGAGGCATTAATTGGAATTTTAATTATGAAAATAATGGAAAATAGGAGAAAAGGGAGGGGAAAGGTCACAGGTTGCACGTGAGGAGGAAAATGAAGAAAATAGAGGCCTTCTTGATAAAAAGGCTCCAGAGGATCAGTTGGCAAGATTTTGCTCACACTTATGGCTCTCTTTCTATTCTCTCTCTCTCTCATACTCTTGGATACTTAGATTTTTCTTGAATCACTTGGGCATTGGATCAAGAAAGGAAAAGAAGGCAAGAGGAAGGAGGGAGAAAGCAATAAAGAGCAGGATCAAGCAGCTACAACATGATTCTTTGTAGGTATCGATTTGCATGTGTGATTTCCTTGCTAGATTTCGCATGCATGGTATTGCATGAGGTTATTTTCTGTCATGGCATGGGTTTTTCTAGGTGTGACGGTGTTTTCAACCTAACCTTGTCATTTCTGGATAGCCTTGATGAGATGGGTTCACATGCTTGGTTAAGATGGATTGTCGGATGGAATCGAAACTAAGTGAGGTGAATCCCCAAAATGACAAACACATGTCCTAGTGCCCATGAATCAGACTGAGGATCGCGGTAAAGCCACCGGCCTAGTGACCCCTGAATCGGGCTATGGGTTGCAGTAAAGCCAGGATTGTTTTCCTCGGTGGGCCTAGGAATCCTTGTTGGTGAATGGCGAGATATAAGGTAAAGCCAAGAGGTGGATTTATCTCTTTTGGGCCTAGTAGTCCCGAGATGGGATGTACGATAAAGCATGGAGAGTGGATCTCGGTGTAAGACCTAGTGATCCCTCCATCAAACTCTAGATTATGGTAAAGCATGAGAGACTAGGAGGTAGTAAAAATCCTCACGGTGTAGTTGGAGAACTCAGGTATCATCCATGCTTGTTTGGTTATTTTTGGTTGGTTATGAGTCCCACATTCATGATTGGAATATGGCACAAGGATGATTGGTTGAAGAGAGATTTGGCTCATCCAATCTATGGTTGGGTGGAACGTGGTAGTCTCATCCCCAGTTGGTTTTTTATATTCATTAATGAGAAGTTCATTTCCCTGGAATTTGATGTGTAAATTGTTAGTTTTTGTAACATCGGATGTGTTTTAGCCATGATATTTGGTAGCGAGGCTATAATACATGTATTCTCCAAAACCCATAAATCATTTCCAGAAATTCCACCTAGAGACGAATTAATTAGATTTATTGGTCATTTTTTTTATATATGATTAATTAATCAGAATTATTAATTCATGGTGAGAATTTTCTAGAAAAGCACATGGATCTATTTCTATTTAATCCTAGCCATCGATTAATATTTAATCGTTGTCGTTGAAGTCTGAACGGAGGATTATAAGAAGAAGTTGATGCGGCTTGGAGAAGATACACCAAATCAGTTAAGCATTCAATTTTGCTAAGAATTCAATTTCCAGAGTAGCAGTTGTGTGTTGCCAAAAGTGATTAAGTGAGATCGAAGCAGTGAGAGAGAGGCAGAGATAGTGAAGTCGGAGGAATATTTCCAGATCTGGCTAGTATATTTGCAGAGAGGTAGAGAGTGCCCTCTAGAGGAAAATTTCTTTTTGCTAGGGAGAAAGTGAGATTCAGTGCTAGAAGTTGGGCAGGGGTTACACAGGTCGGGATAATTAGTTTCCCGAACAAAAATTGACAAGATTTCTTGAGGTGTCGCAGTTCCAAGTTGTAGTAACGTAGTGAATGCGTAGGGTGGCAGAAACTGCGTAGAGACAGTTGGGACGACTAAATTTCTAGTTGAGGTTAGTGTCGGATAGCATGTGGAGTGAGGAATTTTCCTCACTAGTTATTTTTTACCAGTTTATCTCTATTTGGATTCCCAGTTTGGGCATCCATGGTTTGTGCTCAGATTTCACTGCTTCTAATAATAAAACCCTAAGTTGTTGCACCAGTTTTCCTTCTTTGGGATTTTCTAGGGACATTGGTCCAAAAATAATGGTGTTAATTGTGTGTGCATATATTTCTTCCAGTGTTTTTATTTCTTCCGCGGTATTTTATTTGTGAAGGTTGCAATGTATTTAATTCCATTTTTGTCGTAGGAAACATCAAATAAATTATTGAGTAAATTAAAAATTAGAAGAATTAACATCAATTGTTGTAATAGGATTGGGGTTAGCCAAATTTTCACATGGTATCAAAGTGCAGATTGTAAGTCGAAGAGCTCAATTGTAGAAGAAGAGAAGGAGGTTTGCTGCTCTGTGTGAGTAGCAGTTCGAATCCTCCAGAGGTAGCGCAGTTCCTTGGCAAAGAGGGTCAATTTCTTGAGGAAAATCGATTTCTCTAAGAGAGAGAGACAAAGAAATATGATTTCTCCATATCTAGGATTACCAGAGGCGGAGGGAGAAGCCAGTATTTTCTTGTAGAGCAAATATCTAGTTGGGCGTAGTTATTTTGCAGCAATTGCTGGAGAAAAATAGTGTCAGGTGGAAGAAAGAGCACAAACTAAGGGAAAATTTTCTCTCAAGGAACTTCTAGTCTCAATAAGTTAAATTTTCCTTGCAGATTGGCAGTAGCAGCTAGCTGATTCACGCATTCCAGAAGGGAGTGCGTGTAGCAGAGCAGCATCCACGCAGAGGAAAGAGGGAGATTTTTTAGGCATATTTTCTCCAGTTTTGAGTTTCCAGATTTTTCAGCTCTGCAGGGATGGTTGTATGAGATTTCTAGAGGAGGTCGTGCGAGTTATATAGAATGCAGATATGGGAAACAGATTGACTTCCAGTTTTCGGAGGAAGTGAGAGTTGCCTAGTGCGAGTTGCAAAGAAAGGAAGGGTCCCAACCAAGGACTGGGCTTAAAAGGAGATAGTGGGGCACCAGATACAGGAGGAGGAATATGAGACTCTAGTGTGTCATATAGGAGGGGTCACGCATAGTTGCAACAAGGATATCAGTCACATCAGTTCCAAATTGTTGCAGCAGTACCATCACCTTTGCTATAGGAGCCCATAATATCACAGTAGCAGGTTTAGTGTCAACAGACGCAATTTTTCATTAGACAGTTGCAAATCTAGTTGTAGTCAGTACATGTGAGACAGTTGTAGAGCTAGATGCAATGACATAGGCAATGCGAATCGCCCAGTTGTAGTATGCAGGTGTGATTCTAGCCAGGATATTCCTAGCGCAGAACTGCGCAGTCTAGTTTCCATCGTAGGAGGACAGTGTGAGTTGTTAGGAGGGAGAAAAGATATTTCCCATTGGGAGATCGAGACTCAAAGGGAGTCTAGTTTCAGAAAGAGGATCCCTATCGAAGCTATTACTTCAGGATCTAGGGAGATCATACTCATTATTGCAGTAGTTGTAGCAACAATGTTGAAGCATCAGCAAAGCACGAGTAGCAACAGTATGAGTAGATCAGATTTTGCTATGATTGCAAACATCCCTCCAAGAGTGAGGTGGGGTGACTTAGTTTTATAGTCCCATAGTGTTATAGGTTGGGAATGATTATTGAGGAGGTCCACCCCTTGAATCAATACCTTGATATAGGGGCCCACCATATGCAGTAGCAGAATGGACCAGTGGCAGTTGGTGCAGTCAGGTGTCACAGTGACAGATGTAGTGGCTAGTAGCGGTCAGATACTGAGCAGTGCACTGCATAGTTGGCATAGAGCAGAGTCAATAGTAGCGCAGAGGCTTCAGTGAAAGTGTAGAGACTAGTAGTAGTCAGGATTCGGGTGACATATGCATCATATTGGACACAGATGGTTCAGTATTTTTGATAGTTCTCAGTTTCAGTAGCAACAGATGAGAGAGAGTTGCAGATGTTGCAGTAGCAGCAACAATAGAGTTGCAGTGCAGATTCAGTGTTGGCAATAGTTCAGTAGGGTCAATAGCAGCACATATCAGAGTTGCGCAGTATTTGGTGGGTAGCAGTAGCTAGACATCAGTAGCGTGACAGGAGATGATGCATTGTTTCAATGGGTTGCATCACCATAACACTTTCCTCGCTAAGAGGGAGTGTTAGTTTTTGTAGCATTGGATGTGTTCTAGCCACGAGATTTGGTAGAGAGGCTAGAATACATGTATTCTCCAAAACCCATAAATCGTTTCTGCAAATTCCACCTAGAGACGACTTAATTAGATTTATTAGTCAATTTTTAATATTTCCTAAGTCTAAACTTAGGGAATAGATTAATTAATCATAATTAATTAATTCATGGTGAGAATGTTCTAGAAAATCACATGGATCGATTTCTAGTTAATCTTGGCCATTGATTAAGATTCAATTGTGGTTGTTGAAGTCTCAATGGAGAATTATAATAAGAATTCGATGGGCCTTGGAGAAGATACACCAAATTAGTTGAGCATTCGATTTTGTTGAGAAATCGATTTCTAGAGTAGTCGTTGTGTCTTTCGGGAAGTGATTCAGTGAGATCGAAATAGTGAGAGAGGTAGTGAAGCCGGAGGAAGATTTCCAGATCTGGTGAGTACCTTTGCAGAGATGCAGAGAGTGCCACAATGAGGCAGTGTAGTACCCTCTAGAGGCAAATAATGTTTTGCTGAAGAGAAGGCGAGATTCAATGCCAGAAGTTGGGCAGAGGTTCCAGAGGTTGGGAGAATTAGTTTCCCATACAGCAGCTGGCGATATTGCTTGAGGTGACGCAGTTCCAAGATTTAGTGATGCAGTGACTGCATAGGGTGATGCAAAGACTACGCAGAGGCAGTTGGGACGACTCAATTTCAAGCTAAGGTCATTGTTGGATAGCCTGTGGACTGAGGAATTTTCCTCACTAGTTATTTTTTTCTATTTTATCCCTGTTTGGATTTCCAGTTTGGGCATCCATAGTTTGTACTCAAATTTCACTACTACATAATAATAAAACCCTCAGTTGTTGCACCAGTTTTCCCGCATTGTGTTTTTCCTAGGACATTGGTCCAAAAATAATGGTGTTAATTATGTATGTGCATCTATTTCTTCTAGCATTTTTATTTCTTCCGCAATATTTTAATTGTGAAGGTTGGAGTGTATTTAATTTGATATTTTCCATAGGAAACAATAGATAAATTGTTGAGTAAATTAACAATTAAAAAAATTTAACATCAATTGCTAGAATAGGATTCGGGGTTAGCAAAATTTTCACATA
The DNA here is from genome assembly GCA_034641835.2 of Pinus albicaulis. NCBI lineage: Eukaryota > Viridiplantae > Streptophyta > Pinopsida > Pinales > Pinaceae > Pinus > Pinus albicaulis. The sequence goes on along the minus strand of CM076575.1, from coordinate 1,591,289,471 downwards.
AGTGTACTGGTTTATATTTCGATCCTATGGCTGATGTATCCCTGATATTTCTGTGGTTATTATGTTGGTTATGAGCATGTATTCTGACAATTATGATGTACGGATCTACTCATGTTTTTATTTTTAAACAAATAAACAATGTATCTATGACCTAATAGATGATATTGCAACTAATGATGTAAGGGAGAAATTATTCTTAGCGATTCTCAGATAAGTATGAGACCCCTATGCTCAAATCTATTCTTTACACCTGTAGATTGCATTGATGCCAAGTGTTTGACAGAATGCCAATCCTGGTTGGGGATGGTCAGGCCTAGTCTTAAAGTTATTTTTTGGTTCATTAGTATTACACTCATGTGTTTAATGGATTATGGAAGTTACAACAAGTTTTGGGCAGTGGCTAGAACTATAGGCTTGAAAAGTGCCTTAAATCCCAAGGACTCTAGCACAGGTATGCTGGAAATAGTCACTAGATGTAGGCATGCAGGCTTGTGCATGCGTCTAGAGCCTCCCAAACATAGGAATACAGGCTTGTGCATGCGTCCAGAGCCTCCCAGATGCAGGCATGCAGGCTTGTGCATGCGTCTAGAGCCTCCCAGACGTAGGCATGCAGGATTTTGCATGCATCCAAAGCCTCCCAGACGAAGGCATTCAGGCTGGTGCATGCGTCCAGAGCTTAAGTGGGTTAAAAACTTGGTGGGACCTAGGGCCAGGATACCTGAGTGGTTGGGATGGCTCCTCGAAGTGTTGTCGTTGATGTGGAAGGTATGTTTGATGTGTTTGTGTCGATTTCACTTCCTTAAGGTCACCTAGGAAGTTGAATCATATCATAGTATCCTCTCATCGTATGTTTACCCTGCTTGGATGATTACTTGGGTAGATGTGGGAGGAGGGTGTTACAATTCAAATGATCTCCCTGATATGAAGTCCCAACTAGACCTCGCACAGTTTGGAGTAAATTCCTAGCAGTAGGGTGTTAATGATCTTCCTTGGTTTTAAAAAATTCATATAGTGGTGCACAGTGTCTTTGGTGAGAATGAGTGTGTGACCCTGCGGAAAGTCAAGTGTGATGCATGAAGGTTCCAACACACAAAGGGAAAATGAATTATGCCCCTTGGAAGCCTGTAATAATACGCAGCTTGGAAGGAACACACGAGAATAATGACATCACACAGACTAACATGGAGATTAGTCCACAAGTTAAGGTGACGAATTAATACATCAACATGTATCCAACAAGATTTATACAAATGAAAACGAAATATTCCATAAGCATATGTGTAAGTTAAATAACATATATTGAAAATACAACAAGAGTAGTCCTACTATATCCACCACATATGCATGAAAACGTGTTGACTCTGAGTTTTATTAAAAGTGATAATTCCAATCATACATAAACCATTGACAAACCACTTGCCCCAATAGTGGAATGTGAAGTCAATAACACCTACTTCTCCAAAGAAGTATACTCCCTCTATGCTACGGCGAAGCCAAGGCTCTCACAAAACTCCCAAGCTCTTCCTAAACCTAAGCCTAGCCAAAATATTGGCTCCCAAAATCCTATTAAATGAGTTATGAGGACATATTTATAACAAAGGGGGGGTGACTCTTCACATGCCCCTTTGTGACTCTTGGACTCCCCTCGTGACTCTTCAACTTCTTTAAAAAATGACTCATTACATTACATTATGACTCTTCACATTCCACTTGGAATTTCACTTTTACAAATAATTACAATTAATATTACATTTTCCACTCATACTCATATGGGAAAATATAGGGTGCATACAACTTGACAACCTAATAATACAAAACACTATGATGCTTGAGTTCCGGTGAACCCTGGCTCAACAAATTTTGCTTGATGCTTCTCGGTCACATATTGATTCCAAGCTCAGTACTATGTGATGACATCCCCAAACTACATGGTGGTGTCTGGCTGGAAGGGGAATCTAGCCTCCATAGCATCTGGGTATAATGATTTGGAACCAGACTTAAGTTCTTTCTCAAGCAAGCGCAACATTGTTCTAATCTAGACAGGGCCACCAATGTAGTTCTGCATGTTCTATCTGTTCAGCTCCAAACCCTCAATTGCTCCAAGTACTCATCGATCTCCTGCCTAACTTGATGTTTACACTTAGCTTCAGTGAGTGAGCCGACTGATGGGATCTTGTTGATTTGAGGCTTCTGCGATTTATGTTGTTGTTTTTAGAATCTTCCGGATTAATCGCATCCATTTTTTATGTAATCGACGCTTCGAACCAATCCTCTGTGGTTCATCATTAGGATAGATCAATGGATTCTGTCAGATCTCATCAAGGGGTATAAATGGAGAGTGAGTGACAATGAGCGGAAGGAAGCTGGGAGGCCGACCTTGAATGATGGAGGAAAAATAAATTAAATTAATAGAAATTATTTCTAAATGGTGACTTTTTTATTTAAGACCCTAAAGTTGGTTTTAATTAAATTGATATTACTATTTAATATTTTTCTTAATTTAAGTGGGTATTTCAAAACTAAAGTTATCTATGTTACTATTTTTTTATTGATGATTTTAATTGAGTAAAATAATCTAAAATAGTATCTAAAATAATATTTTTCTTTTTATTGGTTCGTTTAAGACCCTAAATAAGGTTTTTAATTAAATTGATGCTATTATTTAAAAATCTTTCCAAACTGAAGAGAGTGTTTAAATACTATAGTTTTTAAAATATCCATGTTATATTTATTGATGTTTTTAATTATAAATCATCAATATTAAAATAATATCTAAAAATAGACCTTATTTTGATTAAAGACTTCTAAAGTTAGTATTTAATTGTAGAGTTAGTATTTAATTGTAGAGATTAGTTTAAGACCTTTTTTATTTTTAATAGATATTTAATTGTCTAAAAAAGCTATTTAAGTTCCCTACTTATGTATTACTATTAATGAATAACAAAGTTTTATAATTATCACCTAATGTCAAATACTAATATCATGTTAATTTAAGGCAAGATTAGAGATTAAAGGGGGATGAAGGTGAATGTAGAGAACTTATAATTCTAAGAGGGGGTTATTTTAAGGTGGGTTTGGGGTATAAAATAGGAATCCAATTGTCGCTTATTTTCCAACCATCATCACGGTTGAGTTTGTTAGGGTGTTTTCCAATTTCAATGGCTTCCCTAAATTTCCTATGGTGATAATGGTTAATTTTAGCCACAACCTGAGATCCCTCAACACAAATGTGATGATTTGTTTTGCTGGAATATTCAACTAGAGCCGATGTTTTGGAGCGGTTATGTTTTATGTCAGCAGCATGTTCTTGAATCCTAGTCATGATTGATCTACCAGTTTCACCAATGTAGGGTTTTCCACATGAACATGGAATTAAATAAAATCCTTTATGGCATCTCGGATCAATGGGATCTTTGACTGATTTGAGACATCTGCTGATAGTGTTCAAAGGCTTGAAGGTTGTTTTAATGTTATTCTTTCTTAAAATGTGAGAAATTTTGTCAGTGGTTCCCAATATATAGGGGAGGTGAACTTTACCAGTTACATCTTCCGAAGTTTGCTTCTTTTTAGGGCCATTTTCAACATTTTTGAAAGCTTTGATTCCTTGTATTCTCTTGTATCCATTCTTTATAAATGTCCCTAGGAGATGGGTTTTCTCTTGTTCAAAATGATCATGATCAGAAATGCGCACAGCTCTGGTTGCCAAGGTGTTAAGGACCCCAAGTTTCTGCATAGGATGATGGTGAGAGCTGGCATGAAGGTATTGCTTAGTGTGGGTTTTCTTACAATATACTTGGTGGGATATGGAGCCATCAATGTTTTTTCTGATGAGGATGTCGAGAAAGGGAAGGACGTTGTTTTCTTCCACCTCCATGGTGAATTTGATGGATTCAGAACGACTATTCAGGTGGTTCAAGAAAATCTCTAGATTCTCCCTTCCATGGGGCCAAATGACGAAGGTGTCATCTACGTATCTTTTCCAAAGTTTGGGTTTTAGAGGGGTGGATTCAATGGATTTTTCTTCAAATTCTTCCATGAAAAGATTGGCAATGATGGGTGAAAGAGGTGATCCCATGGCAACCCCGCAAGTTTGTTCATATATTTCTTCTTTAAAACTAAAGAAAGTGAATTTGAGACAAATTTCTATTAACTTGGCTGTGTGCGGATCAGTAATATTTTGAACCACTTTCATGGCTTCATCAATAGGAATATTATTGTACAGAGATTTTACATCGAAACTTACTAAGATATCATTTCTATCTAGATTTAATTCTTTGATGGGATCTTGTGGGTTCTCACCATTAAATCTAAATTGTTGTATAATCGTACATATGAGGCCTGAAATTTCCCAATGAATGAGGTGAGCTTCTTGTTTTCTGAATCAACATCCGAACTCTCACTTTCTCCATCTCTTTCTATAGCTTCATTTTATTTACCAAGGTAAGCAATGCCCCCTTGTATTGCATTGTCCATTCTTGTATGGCGGTGATAACAACTTACACATTCTTAAGAGTCTTGACAAATATTTTTATTTGTTCTTGCAAGCCATGAAAGCATACAAATTCCTTATGTATGGTCATGAGCTCCTCATAGAGGTCTCAAAAGGTACCTCCAAGTGCGAATACTTCAGCATGTATTGTTGTTGTCATTTCCTCCAAGTATGCCTGTGCGGAAGATGCATTTTGCGCTGCTATGTGGAGCTATTCTATCTCTTGCAGGACAACCTGTAGATTTTGTATCAACTGATTATTCTCGATCATCAAATACTGAGTCTTTGATCTCGTTGCACCTGCAAAGGAAAATTTGGCTTCGACAATGGCATTTGGATTCCTACCGGTGTCCACCACTATCACACTCTCTATAATAAATGCAAGTGATGCATGATCATCTGGAAAATTATTTCTTCGTTCTTGTAAAATACTCTTCTCGAGTTCATCATATGACATATTGTATACATCCATTACCAAATCATCATCAAGAGGAACTATGCCCCCTTCCTCGCTCGGGGCTAACTCTGCGACTGGCAATGGTGGAGTCTAAATGGTGACCTGTGGTGTGCTTGGCATCAAGTCCACATTTTCATCCCGCGGCTCCAGTTCAAACTCCATGTCTGCAACTTTAATCAAGGCTTCAATTTGTTGAGCAATCTCTCGATCTTGCATCTATTCGCTCTCTCCCTCTGTTGTTGGATTGTTTTTTTTCTTTCTCTTCAACCTGTATTGGTGTTGTTTCTCCAACTATGGCACCCTGCCTTCCTTCTTCTTCATGCTTCTACTTCTCCTATTTTTCTCTCCTCCTTTTCTCCCATTCTTCCCTTAGTTATTTTTTCTTTTCTTTTTGTGCTCTCAATTATGCTTCATGCAAGCTCTGCTTTTCTCTCTTTCTCTGCTCTACTCTTTGTATCCTCTACTTCCTCTTTGCTTTTGCTACCAAAGTTGATTTTGTGAGACTGTTTTCATCTTCCAGCTTTTTCCTTCCTCTTTTTTGTCAGCAACCTTTCTCTTTCCTTTATCTTGTATTGGGTTGTTTCCATCTGTTATTATTTCTTTTGGAGTTTTTGTCATCTGTGGAGTGGCTTGTGAAGTCCCAACTATACTGACTGGCTCGCAAGGTTTGGAAGCATTGTAGCAATTCTTCCATGGATCCTCCTCTGGCCAATGAAATTCCCCATTGACCCAATTGTAGTAGATTCTCGCACAGTGGTGCTTGTGAATTACCCTCGAATCATACAGATTAAAGTATTTTGTACCGAACTCAAACTTCCCTATGTATTTTTCTTCAGTATCTACAAATTTGAGATTCTTAATCTCTTATGATCTGATATGCAAAGGAAGAGTGTGTCATAGTGCTTTCTTCTTCCTATGCAGTGTTGTTGACAATCACGTGGCAAGATGATATGACACTTCTTCCATGACAATCTTGTCGATGGCATACCTTGGAAAAAGATGCAACGACTTCTATATGTCGAACACTCTAATAAGTTTGTCATATGGTAAGGCAAACCAATATGTCATATTTGATATTTCCGCCATTACTCCTTGTGACATGCAAGGTGGGTCCTCCTCAAAGATAAGCTTGTATAGCGGAATGATGAAGTGACCAGCTAGTTGTTCCATAACTCCTCTATGGTTTCAATCCGAAAACAGCTTACAATAAATATGCACAGTAGATTCTCATGGAGTCCATGTCCAGTTCATGCCAAGAAATTGATTTTGTGCACAGATTGCATCCAGTAAGTATGCAGACATATAAAACCTTGCTTGCTCGCCCTTAGGTGGATCCCAGGTTTGTGCTACATGGGATCTCAACTAATGAGCCAAAAAATCTTATCAATTGAATGAATTACCCTCATTCACCACCTAGTTCAATAAGATTTAGACCCCTAAGGAAAGGTCTTTGTGATTTGTTGACCGTAGATTATGCAAGCCAAGATAAGTGGGTGTTTGTCTAAACTTCGATGGCTCTTTCACCAAACCTTTGACAATATATTTTGTGCTCGCATAGTTTTGGGTGGCATATAAGTATGATTCCATGAGCTTTACTGGCTCAGGAAGATGATATATGCAGTGATAATATGCCAGAAAGGTAGCAAGCTTTTGTCTATTGGCATTTCTTAATTTCATAGTCTTCTCATCAATGTACGAAACAATTCAGCTGATGACATATTCACATGGGAAGGTTGGATATCTACATGCAAGCATGTATAATATTGGCCACTAAATGCTGATATATACCTGTAGATCTTCCATATCTACCTCGAAGTCCTTTGAGAAATCATCTCTAACCATATGCCATGTTAGCGTTGACTCATTTTCTATAAACAATTGAGTGTCCACATATACTAACAAGTTAACTGGCGTTTTCTCAACTGCTTCCCTACTACTTCTTTCAGTGGTATCTTTTGAAGCATCTCCCTTTGGTGCCATGGTAACAATGACTGCTCGAAAGAAGTGCTCAACAATTTTGGTACCTGTGGGACATAAAAGGCACTCATGGAAATCAAACAACAATATTTATCAAATCTACTTTCAAGGCATGATCAAATAGAAAATCGAAAAACTAGAGAGAAGGATTGTGAAATTTTCAACGACAAGAGGGACTAGCTGCCTATGGGAACTGCACACTGCGCAATCCCAATAGCCAAGGATGAAGCATGAGGCTTGAGACTGTGCAATGTGCAATTCATCCTGGGAAATGCACTGGGAGAGGTTGCGTATTGTGTAGTCTCAATGGTCAGAGAAGTAGGTTGAGCCCTGGAACTACGCAATGCACATTTAGGCAAACTTGTACTACATAGTGTGCATTTCCAGAGGCTAAGCTCTTAGCTTGAGCCTTAGGATTGCGTAATGCCCAGCTAGGCAAAGTGAATATTGGCCAAGGAAAGCGCAGATCTGCCCAACGGAAGTGTGAAAAATGAGAAGATCTAAATGACGATGTGAGATTGAGTGCATATCTGACTAAGTATGATTAAATGAATGTAGATCAAGTGCATAAACTAAATAAACGGGAAGAAAACCAAATTCGTGAAGAGATTTTCCGCAACGATGCCCTTGGTGCAAAAACAAAGAAAGTGACGCGACACTTGTGAAAGGAAAACAATAACTTGAAACAACACTTATATAAGCTAAAACATGTTAGAACTCCAACATTCATGGAGATAAATAATCAAAAAAACACTCACACAAGAAAAACAACAAAAAGCGACAAAGAAAAACAGCAAAGGCGATCAAAACAAAACTCACCCAGAAAGTGACAATGACAACATCAAAGGTTCCTTGATCTCCTTGAGAATGTTAGAGCTCCAAGATCAAATGTGAAAATGAGCTCTAGATGTGTCGATTAAATAGATTTGAGCAAATTAGGGTTTATGACGTGCATGCCTAAAATCAAGAAAAAAATGACACATGGTGGAAGTTTCCAAAAATAACGAATGTGCCTCCTTCATGGTACTAAAAATAGATCCCTATTTTTTAGGGATGATTTTTCATTTTTTACCTTTTTTTCCTTTTCCGAAAAAAATTTCCATGCACACTGTCGGGAAATATTGCGCAATTCTAGGGAACTGGGCAACTTTCCAGCTTAGTGCACTCGTAGTTTTTTAGCTTAGTGAGGGATTGCGCAGTTTATGGGCTCAGTGTTGGGTTTCCTTCCATGATTTCATATTTTCTGAGCTTAAGGCTAACTATCAGTCTGAATTGTGAAATTTCAATTATCAAGGTTGTTTATCCTCAAGGATTGCACAGTTTCTAGAAGGAAGCCCAGAACTGTTGTGCAACCAAGTCGAGAGGTTAGCTTGTGACTTAGAAAGATTAGATAAGTGTGAAAGCAAGTGAACACAAGCACGGATGAAAAGTATAAGTTTCAATTACAGCATGAATACCTTATATCAATTCAAGATAAGCTCTTGTCAGTAGAAGTCATACTCCAAAATCTAAGCATAGGGAAAATTATGGAGGGTGGTTGTAGCCGCTACAACACTGGCGACACACTGGTAGAACTCCATCTCTCTGAATGAATCTTATCTCCAAAAAAAATGGTCTAACCCTTCTGGAAGTATTTTTTAATTCATTTATTACCACAACTTCTTCACTTAGTCTAAGTTAAAGACGTAGTCCCTTCCAATCTCTTTATCGGTGGCACACTAACCAAACCAAGTCAAACTGAGTTGTTTCGAATAAGGATGAGGAGTATATAAATGCACAAGTAGAAAAAATTTTGTCTTATTTTTCATCTCTCGTGTTTCTCCACTGTCGACAAGCCTGGATAGTACCCCGACAGAGTCACTTCAGGAACACAAACATTGCTCCGCTGCCAGCGAGCCTGGATAGTACCCCAGCGAAGTTGCTTGCTTCACCTCTCTACGCAGGAATCATTTCTCTTCTTTTGCCCTTTATCTTGTTTTTCTCATTTTTCTCATTTTTCATTCAAATAGTTGTGCATATGCACTTATTTATTTCATGGGGCGGAAGAGGGATCCTGAATTATTGAGAGCTTAAGATTTTGTTCCTTCAAAGAAGGATGTTTATATACACCTCTGACATACTTGTTAAGATTTTCAAACATCATGATTAGAGTAGGTGGTATTATTTATAAATTCAAACATCATGATTTCACTATGATTTTCACTCACAAGGAACATATTTTCCATCAGAGTATCATTGAATGAAATAATGCAAGATTTATGCAAAGAGATGGAATAGATAGGAAACCAAGGGTTGATAGTACAGCAACTTCCTCTTGGATTTCACCATGCTTACTTTAGAAGCCAAACACAGTCTCATGTGAAATTTATCCTATAACTAAAAAGAAAGGAAACAAAAGGAAAGAAGCGGAGAGGAAAGCAAACCGAAGTAAACAAAATCAAAACAAACAACTAAGAAAATCATAATTACTCCTACTGCTAACTTAAATAGAGCATAGGCGAAAATTGCGTGAAGTGATACTTCCAATGCAGCCACCAGCGCATTGGTTGGCCTATGTAAGCGAGGTAATACAAGTCAATAAATATATCCAAGAATAACAATAAACAAGAAAGATAAGACAATGTAAACCAATACATTTGAAGTTTGAAAGTATGTGCAGAAAAGAAATAAAGAAAAGCGCATGAAAGGCATTATGTAGATGCATCATGATGTTTCAACACATTGCAAGCCAAATAAATGCAGGAAAAAAAAATTGAACTGCGAAAATGGGCGAACATAAAGAAAGAAGAAAACTTTTGTTTTTCCACCGATCTCGCCACGAATGAGTCCTCCAATGACTGAGTGATAGGATCATGTAATACAGGTGGACGATGTGAAAATCGTGAGACATATTTATTCTCAATATGTGTGGTAGACTGATGAGGAGCCTCAAATGATTCAACACTATTATGGTCAAAATTGGAATGACCTCGAGACTACGAGAGCCTAACATAACCATCAACTTGGGTTGAAGTGCCTCGATAGCTTGGGGAAGTTCAAACTCATCAAAATATGGATCATCAAATATCGATGGCTTGGAAAGATCAAGAGTGGGAAAATCATAATCATGACCAAATGAATCATTGAAAAGGCCACGAAATCCACGATCAGAAAGTTCAAGATCGCAAATCGAGGCATTATCACGATCTGATGAATCATAAAGAGGGGAAGATGGAAAACAAAAAATTTCACCCTCTAAGTTTTCAAAAATATGAGATGAAATATTTGGAAGAACAAGAGTAGAAGATTCATCCTCTCCACATTTGGATGAAAAATTGACATTCCACGTGTTCTGAGAATGATCGGAATTAGTAACATCATGTGAAGCTAAATTTTCACAAGATTCAACATAAGTGACAAAATAATGGAAAATGTCAGGGTGTTGAAGGAGAGGTGCGGATGGAAGAAAGGCATCCTTCGCCGCAAATTATTGTTCAGTTATGGGCTCCCACACATAGTCATCGTAAATGATATCGCAGGTTGGCTGCTCAACAGCAAATCCATCAAACACTTGATCCTCATGAACATCAAGAGAAATATTTGAAATAGGTGAATGCAAAAACTCACACTCTAGAGGATCAGAGGGGCCAAAGGATGGAGGACAAGGAGATGACACTTCATCATAACCATCATATTTACAGTCCAAACCTGTGCTGAAATTCTGAGTATGTGGGGTAGGAGGAGATGGTGGTAGATTAACAAATGGATTCTCAATCTCTCCCACCTCCACCTGCGGAACTATAACTATTTTATGAGAAGGGGATGAAGGGTAACCTGGAACAACAACTTTGTCCATCGTAGATTTAGAATCTCTAATACCGAGGTATGTTGGGAGAAGTTTGGAATATTCTAACTCGTGTGGATTTTTTGAAATGTGTTAAATCTCCCTAACAAGAAAGACCAATCAACTTCATCTTCAGGAAATTCAAAACAAAAATGAATGAAATGATTTTGAAAATACTAAAGTGATTCATCAGGTTCTTTTCGCAATTTCAAAATTTTCCTCCACAGACTTTTACGATCATACATATCAAAAGCGTGAAATAGTTCCATGACAAGATGTTCAAAAGAGTGTCTGGAGGCAAGAGGAAATGTGCGACACCATTCCCTTATGCACCCTTCAAAAGTGAGAATGAACAACCTACAACCAACATCCTCACAGTGGATTTTGTGTTTTGTGCATAAATCAAGATAATGATCAGTGTGCAAAAATAAGGTTGTTTCATTGAATTTGAGATTAGACAAGTTATCAATCATTCGCACTGGCACTTTCAGATTTACGTTTCTTGAAAAAAATGTTGGTGTTATGCGTGTGGGAGAAGTCGTTAGATGAGTGAGGTAATTCAAAACAGACTTTAAGGGCTCAACTTGTCATTTGTCCCTCCTTTTAGCCCCATAAATGTTAATGTTTCTAGACCCTCTGACATTCAGGGGATCTCCCAGATATGAAGTCCCAACTAGGCTTCACACAGTTTGGTGTAGGAATCCCAATAGTGGGGTGTTAATGATCTACCTTGGTTGAAAAATGCAAAGAGTGGTGCACACTTTCTTTGGTGAGAACAAGTATGTGACCCTGCAAAGAGTCAAGTGTGATGCATGAAGGTTCCAACACACAAAAGGAAAATAAAGTGCACCCCTTGGAAGCCTGTAATATTATGCAGCTTGGAAGGAACACACAAGCATAATGGAATCACACGAACTAACATGCATAATAATCCACAAGTTAAGGTGACGAATTAATGCATCAACACGTATCCAAAAAGATTCATAAAATGAAAACGAAATAGTTCATAAGCATATGCATAAGTTAAATAACATAAATTGCAAATACAACAAGAGTATTCCTACCATATCCACAACATACATGAAATCATGTCGGCTCTGAGTTTTATTAAAAGTGATAGTTCCAATCAAACATTCACCTTTGACAAACCACTTGCCCCAATAGTGGAATGTTAAGTCAACAACACCTGCTTCTCCAGAAAAATATACTCTTTTTATGCTATGGAGAAGCCAAGGCTCTCACAAAACTCTGAAGCTCTTCCTAAGCCTAAGCCTAGCCAAAAGCATGGCTCCCAAAATCTTGTTACATGAGTTATGAGGACATATTTATAACAAAGGGTGGGTGACTCTTCACCAGCCCCTTTGTTACTCTTGGACTCCCCTCATGACTCTTCGACTTCTATACAAAATGACTCATTACATTACATTATGACTCTTCACATTCCACTTGTAATTTCACTTTTATAAATAATTACAAATAATATTGCATTTTCCACTCATACCCATATGGGACAAAATAGGGTAGAGACAACTTGACATCCTAACAAGACAAAATACTATGATGCTTGAGTTTGGGTGAACTCTAGCTCAACAACTTATACTTGATGCTTCTCAGTCACATATTAATGCCAAGGTCGATATTATGTGATGACATCCCCAAACTGCGTGATGCTGTCTGGCTGGAAGCAGACTCTAACCTCCATAGCATCCATCATTGAAACCAGTCTTAACTTCTTTCTGAAGCAGGTGCAACATTTTTCTGATCTGGACAGGGCGACCAATGTAGTTTTGCATGTTCTGTATGTTCAACTCCAAATCCTCCTTGGTGGAAATTTGTTTCAGCTACTCCAAGTACTCTTTGATCTCTTTCCTGACTTGATGTTTGCGCTTAGCTTCAGTGAGTGAGACGACTTATGGGATCTTGTGGGTTCTCACCATGAAATCCAAATTGTTGTATAACCATACATATGAGGCTTGAATATTCTCAATGAATGAGGCGAGTTTCTTTTTGTTCTAAAATAAAATCTAAACTCTTGTTTTCTCTAGCTTTGCCTACGACTTCATTTTCTTTACCAAGGTGAGTGGTGTCCCCTTGTATCGCATTGTACATTCTTGCACGACAGTTATAACAACTTATACGTTCTTAAGAGTCTTGAAAATCATTTTCTTTGCTTCTGCAAGCCATGGAAGTGGAAAACTTCCTTATGTATGGTCATGAGCTCCTCATAGAGGTCCCACATGGTCTCTCCAAGTGTGAATACTTCAACAAGTATCGTTGCTCTCATTTCCTTCAAGTAGACCTGTGCGAAATCTGCATTATGCACTTTTGTGTGGATATGTTCTATCCCTTGCTAGCCAACTTATACATTCTGTGCAAATGCTTATTCTAGGGCGTCAAATACTGAGTGTTTGATCTTGCTACACATGTAAAGGCCAAGTTGGCTTCAACAATGGCATTTGGATTCCTACTTGTGTCTGCCATTATCACCCTCTCTCTAACGAATGTAGGTGATGCATGATCATCAAGAAAATGCTTTCTCCATGCTTATAAAATCCTCTTATGGAGTTCAGCATATGAAATATTGTACACATCCATTACCGGATCGTCATCAAGAGGAACTATGTTCCCTTCCTTGCTGGCTAACTCTGCGACTAGCCGTGGAGTTTGAACGGTGACTTGTGGTGAGATTGGCATCAAGTCCACATTTTCATCTTGCGACTCTAGTTCCAACTCCATATCCATAACTTCAATCAATTCTTCAATCTATTTAGCAAGCTCTCGATCCTACATTTGTTCTCTCTCTCTCCCTCTGTTGTTGGTTGGCTTTGTTCTTTCTCTTCAACCTATATTGGCATTGTTTCTTCTACTATGGCACCCTGCCTTCCTTCTTCTTCCTGCTTCTGCTTCTCCTCCTATTCTCTCCTCCTTTTCTCACGTTCTTCCCTCGGTTCTTTTTTTTTCATGCGCTCTTAATTATGCTTCTTGCAAGCTTTGCCTTTCTCTCTTTCTCTTCTCTGCTATTTGTATCCTATATTTCCTCTTTTCTTTTGTTGCCATAGATGCTTTTGTGATAATTGGATCCATTTTCATCTTCCAGCTTTGTTCTTCCTTTGTTCTGTTGGCAACCTTTCTCTATCCTTTATCTTGTATCGGGATGCTCCCATCTGCTATTGTTTCTTATGGAGTTATTGCCATCTGTGGATTGGCTTGTGAAGTCCCAGTTATACTGACCAACTCGTGGGTCTTGGAGTCGTTGTGGAAATTCTTCCATGGATCCTCTTCTGTCCAATGAAATGCCCCTCTGACTCAATTGTAATATATTCTCACACAGTGGTCATTACAAATTCCCCTCGGATCATACAAATTAAAGTATTTCATACCGAACTCAAACTTCCCTATGAATTTTGATTCGGTATCTGCAACTTTGAGATTCTTAATCTCGTATAATCCAATATGCAAAGGAAGAGGGGGCCATGGTGCTTTCTTCTTCCTGTGCAGATCCTGTGGTGAGATGATATGACACTTCTTACATGACAAGCGTGTTAGTGGCATAACTCGACAAAATATGTGGCGACTTTTGTCCACTAAACACTCTAATAAGTGTGCCATCCAGTAAGGCAAACTAATCTGCGATCTCTAATATTGCCTCCATTGCTCCTCGTAACATGCAAGGTGGGTACTCCTCAAAGACAAGCTTGTATAGAGGAATGATGAAGTGATTAGTTGCTTGTTCAATAACTCCTCTATGGTTGCAATCCAAAAGCAGCTTATAATAAATATGCACTACAGTTTCTCATGGATTCCATGTCCATTTCATGCTAGGAAACTGATTTTGTGCACATATTGCATCTAGTAAGTATGCAGACATATAAAACCTTTCTTGCTCGCCATTGGGTGGATCCCGAGCTTGCGCTACATGGGCTCTCAACTGATGAGCCAACAAATATGACAGTTGAACAACTTCCCATCATCAACCACCTGGTTCAATAAGATTGTGATCTGGATTTATGCAGGAATGCAACAGAATAAACATATAACCATAAATACAGAGATGCAGCGGAAATAACACTTCATTTCATTAATATCAACAGTAAAGTTGCTTCTGAGACGAGAATGGAAATAAAACTAGCTAGGGCGCTGGTATCTATCTCTGAGAAGAGATGTGGCGGCTACAGGCCTCTGAACTGTGTTACAATGAGGCTCGAGGGCCTATTTATCATTTAGAAACAATGGGAAATCCTAAGCAGCCAAAACCCTAACCCTAGGAGATGAAGCGCCAAAACTATGGGCCCCGTTTGGGTAAATTGGTGTTTCAACTTCCCAGGGGCGTAACTTTGGCATACGATCTCCGTTTGACGCGTACCATGCCTCGTTAGAAAGATCTATCCGAGGACTACAAATTTGGAACGGGCAACATCGGTCCATGGACCCATGTTGCCCTCCGTTTTCCCAAAAAACGTCGTTTAGGACCTCAAAACGGCTCCGGAAGTTTAGGACCCGAAAAACTGCTAAAAATAGTAAACTGTGCCGAAACTGAAAAACTGAAATAGACAATGGTGGAGCCCCAAGTGGAATAGGCGGGTGACCACCAATATCCGCCTGGATCATTCCTCCCCCCTTAGGAAGCAATGGTCCCCATTGCGTTAAGTTCCTCCATGAGATGAGGAAATTTCTGCTGAACTTGGTCCCTGGTGAACCACTTTCCTTGGTGCAGGAGTTGGCCGGCTTTGACAACCCGATATAGTTGGATCTTCTGCTGGCGAGTGTTCTTGATTTGCATGTCCATGATGCAATCTGTGGTGGCCTGTTCCATGCAGTCTGGATTTAACTCAGTTGGTGTGAGTTGTTCTGCAATGTCCGAGGTGTCCAGTAGAGGTGGGAAGTAAGGATGAAGGTGATCCACATTGAAGACTGGGTGCAGACCAAGGAATGGTGGAATACTGAGCTCGAAGGCATTGTTCCCTACAGCCTTGGTGATGGTGTACGGCCCGTATCGGAGTGGGCAAAGCTTGCGGTGGGGTCCAGTGAGGCGCTCCTTCTGCAAATGTAGCCATACTTTGTCGCCCACCTGGAAGTTGTGTGGCACCCGGTGTTGATCATGGCGTTGCTTGTACTTGGCATTGGTTCTGTCCAATATATCATGAACCTGTTGGCGGATGTGTTGAATGCGCTCGATGAAGCTACTGGCTTTGTCAACTTCAGACTGGACATGAGCTGAATTGGCCTGAGCAGCTGCAAATGGCATGGTTACGTCAATGGGACATAGTGGCTGGAATCCCAAGCCCACCTGAAAGGGGCTATGTCCGATTGAACTGTGGAGAGCCCGATTATAACTATGTTGTACATAAGGGAGGTTCTCGTCCCATGTGCGTGGATGCTTTGAATTGTACATGCGCAGAATGTGTACAATCATTCTGTTGACGACCTCTGTCTGGCCATCTGTTTGGGGATGGAAAGTTGTGGAATTGGTGAGCTTTGTGTCCAACATTGACCAGAGGCTGGACCAAAATGTGTTGAGGAACCTGCTATCTCGATCTGATATGATAGACTGTGGGATCCCAAAGTGTACCCATACTCGTTCAAAGAAGAGTTTAGCAATAGCTTCTGCTGTGATATTCTTCTTACAGGCCGCCATAATGGCCAACTTCGAGAATCTGTCAACGACCACGAAAACACAGTCATTGCCATTCTTAGTAGAGGGCAGGCCCGACATGTAATCCATGGAGATGGATTCCCAAGGTCGACTAGGGGTAGGTAGTGGAGTATATAGGCCTTGCTTCTTGATGGTCGGTTTGGCAATGACACAAGCAGTGCAGGATCTAATGTGCTTCTCGACATCCTTTCGAAGGTTCGGCCAATAGAAATACTTCTGTAGTATTGCTACTGTTTTCTCGACCCCGAAATGCCCAGCGACTCGACTGTAGTGTGCTTCCCATATCATCTTCGCACGCTCGCTTGAAGGAACACAAAGGTGTCCCAGGTGACATAAAAGTGCATCTTGGATGTGAAAATTTGGAACTTGCTTACCCCCCAAGAGTGCCTTGTAAGTGTGGCCGAATTCTGGGTCACTCTCGTGACGACGATACGAAGTCTCGCACGAAGTTGAGAACGGTCGGTGAGCGATCATGATGGGTAGTTCGTTTGAGCGATCTGGGTGTGGTGCTACCCTTCTTGTGCCGGTGTTCAAATGGCTTCCCATTGCAGATATGTAGACCACTTCTGATGGCGATCATTCTGCAACTTCCCTTGTGTCTGTATGAACTGCAGGGGCCTGTGGTCTGTATGGATGATTGTTTCCTTCCCCAAAATGTAATGCTTCCATTGTCGACAAACTTGCACAATGGAGTACATTTCTTTGTCATATGTGGGGTACTTGCGAACTGTGTCAGACAATGTCTCACTGTGAAATGCCACTGGATGTCCCTGTTGAGTAAGAACTGCCCCAATAGCATAGTCAGAGGCATCTGTCTCGATCTCAAATCGCTGTTGCAAGTCTGGTAAAGTGAGCACTGGGGCAGAACAGAGGCGATTTTTCAATTCTATGAACGCCTTCTGTTGAGGTTCCGACCAAAAAAAATTTTCTCTCGCTCCTCCCTTGGTGACTTGACTCAAGGGCCAAGTGATATGAGAGAATCCCAACACGAACCTCCGATAGAAATTAGCAAGACCCAGAAAGCTGCGAAGCTCTGTTCTAGTGGTTGGGGCTGGCCAATCCCGAATGACTTGGATCTTGGCTGGATCCACATGCACCCCCCTTTCATCAATAATGTATCCGAGATATTGAACCTGGGTCATGCCAAAAGTGCACTTCTCCAAATTGGCACACAACTTGTGTTGCCGCAGTGTTTGGAGGACTTGTCGGATGTGGTGAAGGTGCTCTTCCCAAGTCTGGCTGAAGATCAGAATGTCATCCAAGTACACCACTACAAATTAGTTGGTGAATGGCCGCAAGATGTCATCCATCATCCTCATGAAGGTGGCGGGAGCATTCGTCAACCCGAAAGGCATGACCAGCCATTCGAAAAGGCCTTCCTTGGCTTTGAAGGCAGTCTTCCACACATCGGAGGGTTCAATTGGTACCTGGTGATACCCAAACTTGAGGTCGATCTTGTTGAAATATTTTGCACCTTTGAGTTGGTCCGGAAGGTCATCAATCCGTGGGATTGGGTACCTATTCCAGACAGTGATCTTGTTCAGCGCCCGATAGTCAATACAGAGTCTCCACGTCCCATCCTTCTTCTGTACAACCACGATCGGGCTCCCACAGGGTGTCGATGGTCGGATGTGTAGCGACTGAGCTGATAATGTTCTTGATTTCATCGTTCTCCGAACGGAAGCGGCAGGTAGATCGGTCCATTGAGTGGCAGCCGCACCTAGGTTCGGAATCTTAATCGGGTCGCCGGCTTCAACCGATCTTGAAGGAACATAACTGGAGTGAGTTGAAGATATCCCCATACTCCCTCCAAAACCTTTATCCATTTGTTGTTTGAAATTGTGGGGCAGACCTGTCTAGAGGTCGTGGCCACGATCTTCTTCTTTCTGGGGCGGGATCATCGGGAGAAAACAGATTTCCTAGTTTGAAATGAGCTTCTTGATTGTTTTGCGATAACCAAAGATATGTGGTAGGATTTGGTACCTCGCTTGGTATCACATGCAAATTATTTCTAAGTAACAATAACAGTGATAGTAGGGACTCATACACAACATGACGCTTTCACAAGTATGGTTGTCCTAATAATACATCAGAAACATCAATAGGAGCAACGTCACATAATACCTCATCCGTGAAGGGCTTGATGCTATAGGGAAGGCGACACTGCCGGCTGACGCGGAGATCTCGTCCTTGGTGAAGCCACCCGATGGTGTATGGATGTGGGTGAGTTGTGGTTGGCAAGCCCAACCGCTTCACGGCGTCTGCTGAAATGAGGTTCTTTTGGCTCCCATTGTCGACAATGAACTGTACAGGGGAGCCCTTTACCCACATCTGGGAGTGGAAGAGACGTTCCTCCTCCTCTGGATCTTCCGGTTCCTCCTTCTGGACCTTTGTAGTGGCAACAGTGGCGTTGGGCTCTGCATCAATAATATGTTTCCCTTTTTCATTCCCCTTTTCAGGTTCTGATTCGGAGTCGGAGCATGCATCTGACTCAGAAGCCCTCATCTCGGCCACTAGCGACTGCTTGGCCCGACACTCACTTGTGTTGTGAGTGGAGCTCTTATGGAACTCACACCACTGTCCCGTGTCCTTCTTTGGCTTTACGGTGTTGTTCTTTTCTTGTGGCTTTGACGGGTTGTCTTTAGCCGCCATGCTCTGTCCTTTGTTCTGCGGTTTGGAAGCACCTTTTCCTTGCTTTTGATTCGCAGATCCAAAGTATCGCTTCTTCTGTTTGAATTTCTGCTCAATCTTGGCAGCATACCGGTATGCCGTACCAAGCGAGGAGATGTCGAGGAACTCCATTTCCTCCTGAATGTATCTGTGCAGACAACTGCGATACTTTAGCACCAGATGTTTCTCTGAATCTTTGATACCCAACTTGGTGCGTAGGGTATGGAACAGATTCGTCAGCTCATGCACATCTTGATCCCTTTGTTGTCGCAGCGTGGTCCATTGTATGTACTTGTCCTCATAGCTCCCCACGGGATAGTATTGTTCCTTGATGGCGTCTCGGAAAGAATTCCAAGTGGGTATGGCCGAGAACAGAGAGGGTTCTGTCTCATCCTTTTTCTCATAGTGGGTTTCCCACCAGTCCTTGACATGGGGGGCAGCTTTGAGGAGTGCAAAAATAATCTTCTCCCTGTCGGAAAAGTCATGAACTGAGAAATATCCTTCTAATAGATTCAACCATCTATCTACGGCATCTACATCTATTTGACCCTCAAATATGGGAATGTCAAAATTTACTTGTACCTTAAAGGGAGTCGCAACTCCAGAGTGGCTACTGGATGCAGATGCGCCGCCAGTGGGCAGCCGTTGAAGGATCTGAGCAAAGCTATCCATCATCGCGTTCCTTTGTTTTTCGAGGGCCTCCTCGAGCAATATTTTGATAGGATCTACTGCTCCCTCATCTTTCTTTTCGTCCCCCATGGGCGTCCGTCGAGGTTTGCGAGGCTGATCTTGCAAAGGTTCCACCAGATCAAGCCCTAGCTCCTTATACCCCGACCTCGTTGGGGACATGCAAGGAAGGATCGAGAAAAAGCAGACCGCTCTGATACCACTGATCCGGATTTATGCAGGAACGCAACAGAATAAACACATAACCATAAATACAGAGATGCAGCGGAAATAACACTTCATTTCATTAATATCAAAGAACTGAAATTTGCTTACAGACAGAATGGAAATAAAACTAGCTAGGGCGCTAGTAGCTATCTCTAAGAAGAGATGTGGCGGCTACAGGCCTCTGAACTGAGTTACAATGAGGCTCGAGGGCCTATTTATTATTGAGAAACAATGGAGAACCCTAAACATCCAGAAACCTAACCCTAGGAGATGAACGCTTCAAAAACCAAGTAAACTATGAGCCTAGTTTGGGTAGAAAGAATTGGTGTTCAACTAAAAGGATAACTTTAGC
This sequence comes from Pinus albicaulis, assembly GCA_034641835.2. Classification (NCBI taxonomy): domain Eukaryota; kingdom Viridiplantae; phylum Streptophyta; class Pinopsida; order Pinales; family Pinaceae; genus Pinus; species Pinus albicaulis. The sequence goes on along the minus strand of CM076575.1, from coordinate 1,591,269,156 downwards.
TATGCATAACTTTAGCTATGATCTTAATTTGACGCGTACCATACCTCGTTAGAAAGATCTGTTCGAGGACTACAAATTCAAAGTGAGCATAGTCACGGACCCATGGCCTCTCGTTCTCCCAAAACGTGGTTACAGGCATAGGCCCGGCTCGAAGTCGAACCCCAGGCTTGCTAAAAATAGTAAGTTGTCTGCAGAAATAGAAAAACTAAAAGAGGCAAATGGTGGGGCCCCAAGTGTAATAGGTGGGTAATACCATGTCCCTGGATCATGCCCACCCTTCAGAAAGGTCATAGTAACTACCCATTTGGTAGCAGGTTAACAAACCAATATAACCAAGAGTTGATAGGCCTTCCTGAGTGACTTTGTCTCGTATGAATGGGTGGGTGTATGTCGAAACTTGGATCTCTCTTTCACTCAACCTTTGACAATATCTATTGTGCTCACATAGTTGTGGGTGGCATAAAAGTATGATTCCATGAGATTTACTGGCTCGGGAAGATGATACATGCGCTAATAATATTCAACCATAAAGGTAGCAAGCTTTTGTTCGTTGGCATTGTGTAATGTCATAGTCTTCATCAATGTGTGAAACAATCCAGCTGATGGCATTTGCACATGGGAAGGTTGGATATTTGCATGCAACCCTGTATAATCCTGACTGTTGAATGTTGATATATACCTATTGATCTTCTAGATCTACCTCAAAGTCCTTTGAAAAGGCATATTTAACCATCTGTCATGTTCGTGTTGACTCCTTTCCTATAAACAATTGAGTGTTTGCATATACTGGAAAGTTAACTGGTGTTTTCTCAACTACTTCCCAAGTATTGCTTTCAATGGTCCCTTTTGAAGAAGCTCTATTTGGTGCCATGGTAACAATGACTGCTAGAGACAAGTGCTCAACATCTGTGGTACTTGTGGGACACAAAAGGCACTCATGGAAAGCAAACATATGTCTTGATCAAATCTACTTTCAAGGCATGATCAAGTAGCAAACCGACAAACTAGAGAGAATGATTGTGTAATTTTCAACAAAAAGAGAGATTAGCTGCCTGTGGGAACTGTGCATTGCGCAGTCCCAACAGCCAAGGATCAAGCCCAAGGCTTGAGATTGCGTAATGCGCAGTTCAGCCTGGGTAGTGGATTGGGAGAGGTTGTGCATTGTGCAGTCTCAGTGGCCAGGGAAGCAGGCTGAGCCCTTTAACTGTGCAATGCGTAATTGGGCCATCATGTACTATGCATTACACAGTTATAGAGGCTAACCTCTCATCTTGAGCCTTAGGATTACGCAACGCTCAGTTGAGAAAAGTGAAAACTGGCCAAGGAAAGTGCATATATGTCCAATGAAGGTGTGAAAAACGAGTAGATCTAAATGATGATGTGATATTGAGTGCATATCTGACTAAGGATGATTAAATCAATGTAGATCAAGTGTAGAAACTGAATAAATGGGAAGAAAACCAAATCAATGAGGAGAGTCGTTGCAAAAATGACCATTGGTGCAAAAACAAATAAATCGATGTGACACTTGTAAAAGGTAAACAACAACTTGAAACAACACTTCTACAAGCTAAAACATGTTAAAAATCCCACATGCATGAAGATAAATAAGAAAAACAACACTCACACAAGAAAAACGACAAAAGGCGACAAAAAAGTGGTAAAAGGCAATAAAAACAAAACTCACCCGGAAAAGTGACAACGACTGCACCGAAGGCTCCTTAATCTCCTTAGGAATGTTAGAGCTCCAAGATTGAATGTTAAAATGAGCTATAGATGCATCAGTTAAATAGATTTGAGAAAATTAGAGTTTATGACGCGCATGTCTAAAATCAAGGAAAAAGTGACACATGGTGGAAGTTTCTAAAAATAACGAATGTGCCTCCTTCGGGGTACTAAAAATAGATCCCTATTTTTTAGGGATGTTTTTTTGTTTTTTTTCGTTTTTTTGCTTCTTTTTTTTTAGAAAAATTTTCCATGCACACAGTTGGGAAAGATTGCGCAATTCTCTGGAACTAGGAAACTTTCTAGCTTAGTGCACTACGCAATTTTTAAGCTTAGTGAGGGATTACATAGTTTCTGGGTTGAGCGTTGGGTTGCCTTCCATGACTGCGTAGTTTACGAGCTCAAGGTTGACTGCTAGTCTGAAATGCACAATTCCAATCATCAAGGTTGCTTGCCCTCAAGGATTGTGCAGCTACTGGAGGCAAGCCCATAACTGTTGTGCAACCAAGTCGGAAGGTTAGCTTGTGACTTAGAAATATTAGCTAAGTGTGAAAACAAGTGAACACAAGCACAGATAAAAAGGATAAGTCTCAATCATAGCATGAATACCTGATAGCAATGTAAGATAAGGTCCTGTGAGTAGATGGTTAGGCTCCAAAATTTAAGCATAGGAAACATTTTGGAGGGTGTTTGTAGCTGCTACAACACCAATCAAGGCTTCGAGGAACTAGTAACTCAACCCACAACCGAAGGCACAAGAAAACCAACCAGAAAACAAAAGTAAAACCCACAACGCCATGGCTATCTAGGAAATGGTAAGGATAGCGAAAACCACTGTCAATCCAGGAAATCCTCCATGCTAATGACATATCATAACCAAATAACGACATTCATATTCCTTACATGCCAAAAATAGTAAAAGAATCATACATGCAACTTGGTACCTGCAAGCAGAACCTGTTGTAGCTATTGATCTCGATGCCCTCTCACACTTTCCTGCTCTTCCTTTTCCTTCTTGGTCCAAATCCCAAGTATGCCACACTCCTCCAAGAGTTTTCCAAGAAAACTCTAAGTGTCCAAGAGTACGAGAGAGAAAGAGAATAAAATGAAAGCTCCAAAACTGAACTGAGAAAAAAAAGTTAGTGAATTGATCCTCATAAGCCTTTTTATTAATTAGGCCTCTAATTTCTTCAATTTTCCATTATTTTCCTTCATTTTCCTCCTCACATGCAACATGTGACCTTTCACCTTCCTTTTCTCCTAATTTCCGTTATTTTCATAAATAAAATTCCAATTAATTCCACTTTGCCTTTCCAAAGCCTTAGCCATTTCCTTTTTCCAATTTCCATAGCCATAATAAACCATATGAACACCCACACTAGAATTTTTTTCCCAACATTCACCATGACCAAGGTCTTATTTTACTTGTATTAAATTTTACATGGATTTTTTCCAAGGTTGTTACAGAACACTCCCCCTTGGGGGAACATTGTCCTCGGTGTTCAATGATACCTGCAACCAACAAGACTGCTGAAAGAAAAACATATTTCCCATGGAGCTTTATAAATTAGATCATTACAATATTTACAATGATCAACATGTTGAGAAGCAAACCAACATGACAACATAAAAACATGGAAACCATAATCACATGACACCATACCTCTTATCAAAGCTTTATAACACAACTCATGGTGGTATTTACATTCATATACATATGTACATATACCAAAACATCATACCAAGCATATACCAAAGACATATATCAAGGGCATTCGCTCAACCAACTAATATAGAAGGATACATAGCCCACAAATGATCTACCATATCCCATGTCACTTCATTGGTCCCAAAGTGCTTCCACTACACTTTAACCTTCTCGATTGCTCGAGTTTGGAGCATGAGCATCTTTCTCCGCAAAATGCACTATGGTTCTAACGTGAATTCTCCTTCTGGATCTACCTACAATACAGACCAATCAATCACATGATGAACATCTTTAACATACTTCTTAAGAAATTACACATGGGAAAAATCATGGAATTTCATTGGAGGTAGTGCAAGTCAATAGGCTACTAGTCCAATCCCTTCAAGAATATTGAAAGGTCCACAATACTAAGGTGTTAGCTTTGCACGTGATCCAATCCTCGAGGATCTCTTCCTAGTCTTGATGTGCAAGTACACTTGTTCCAAACCTGAAACTACTTAAACAACCTATTTCGATCCGCATAACTTTTCTGTCTATCTTGTGTTGCCTTCAAATTTTGCTTGATAACTTGCATTTCCTATTCCATCTCTGCCAACATATCTAGTCCTATCAATACCCTGTTAACTATACCAGTCCAACTAATAGGAGTATTACAACTCTGACCATAGAGTGCCTCAAACCAACTCATCCGAAAAGACTTCTGATACCCATTGTTGTAAGCAAACTCTATTATTTGAAGATACTCTTCCCACCTTCATTGTTGATGCATCACATACATCCTCAACATGTCCTCCAATATCTTTTTGACCATCTATGTCTGTCCATTTGTCTGCAGACGATAAGTTGTACTGAAGGCCAACTCTATACCTAAACATGTAAACAACTCCTTCCAAAACTTAGAAGTGAACTTGGCATCCTTCTCTGACACAATCTTGTTTGGAACACCATGCAACCTCACTACATTTATGATGAAAACTCGGGCTACATCGTTGGTTAAATAAAGACTTCACTATAATTAAGTGTGATACCTTTGTCAACCTATCAACCACAACCATAATCGAGTCATGTTGTCTAGATGTCCTCGGAAAAATTGTCATGAAGTCCAAGGAAATGACCTCCCATTTCCACTCTGGAATTGAGCTTAGATGTAGTAACCCACCTGGATGCTTACTTTGCCTTTACCTGTTGAAAATCCAAGCATCTCACCACGAACTCTACCGCTTATTTCTTCAAGTTAGGCCAGTAGTAGAACTTCTTCACCGGTGTCAATGTCTTTTGACATCCCGGGTGACCTGAATACGATTTCACATGAAACTCTCTCAAGTTAAGTTCTTGAGCTTGTTGTCATCTAGCACATATATCATGTCCCTAAATTTGACCAAGCCATTTGTTGTGAGAAGATAGTCCACATCTTGTGCACCTGTACCTGCACCTATACCTGTACTCTATTTTAACATGTGCTAAGCTCCATGTACATGTTATCCTGATCACCTGCTTGTAATATCTGAGCATATAAATATGTCCCATAATAACTCATAGTTGTTTTGTGGTTCACCTATATATGCCTGCTAAGAGCATATGCAACCCTATTCTCTTTACCTTTAATGTACCTGATCTCAAAGTTGAACTCACTGATTGTGGCCAACCATATAGCTTTCCTGGCATTCAAATTCGGCTGGTCAAATAGATAACTCAATCCGCTGTGATCGCTCATCAGTACAAACTTCTTGCCAAGAAGATAGCGCCTCCACATCTTCAATGCATGAATGATCACTGCCAACTCAAGATAATGTGTCAGATAATTCTGCTCATGCTCATTCAGTTTCCATGATTCATAGCATACTACCTGTCCTTTCTCCATAAGAACTCCACCAAGTCCTTTTTTTCAAGCATCTATGCATACCAAAATTATTATTATTATTATTATTATTTATTTATTTATTTTTATTTTTATTTATTTATTTGTTTATTTTTTTCGGATCTGCAATCTTCAGCATTGGAGCATTTGTCAACAATTATTTCAACTGTTCAAAACTTGTTGCACATTCCTCTATCCATTAAAATTTATTACCTTTCCACTACAACAACGTGATAGGATATGCAATACGAGAGAAGTTCCTGATGAACCTCCTGTAGTAACCTACTAACCCCATAAATGATCTTACCTCATCCACATTCCTAGGAGTTTCCCATTCCATTATAGCCTTTATCTTTTTTGGATCTAATCCTATGCCTTCCTTGGAAACAACATGCCCCAAGTAATGTACCTTTGCCTGGAATAAACTGCATTTTCTAAGCTTAGCGTACAATTGATGCTCTCTTAGCAATATCAATACTGCTACTAAATTTTCGGTATGCTCTTCCTCATTCTTAGAATATACCAGTATATCATCAATGAATACAATAACAAACTTGTCCAAATAAGGACACAACACACTATTCATCAAGCACATGAAATTAGTTGGAGCATTAGTCAAACCAAATGGAAATATAACAAACTCATAATGTCAATGCCTGGTTTGGAAATTTGCCTTGTGAATGTCATCTTCTTTAATGTGTACCTGATGATATCCTGATCTCAAATCAATCTTCAAGAACATTGTTGCTTCCTTCAACTGATCAAACAAATCATCAATCCTAGGCCATATACATGATCTTAATGGTCAACTTGTTCAATTCCTTGTAATGAATGCACAACCTCAGAGTACCATCCTTCTTCTTCACAAACAATATTGGTGTGCCCCGTGATGATACACTTGTCCTAATGTATCCCTTGTCAAGTTTTTCCTTCAACTACAACTTTGACTCTACCAACTATGGAGTACTCATCCTGTATGGTGCTTTTGATGTTGGTGTTTTCCTTTGTACCGACACAATAGAAAAATCCACTTCCCTGTGAGGCAGTAACTCTGAAATATTTGCAAGAAATACATCCTAAAATTGTTGTAGAACCAGGTACCTCCTCAAGATATCCGCATGCTCAAATTCCTTACCTTTGTCACTGGAAATATGTATTGCAAATAATAGACACCCTTTCATGTGACTACACTTTGCCTACATAGTCGTTACCATTCTAATTGATGTTTCCTTCTTCTTTCCTTGTAATATTATTTGTTCTCCATTTTCATCCAAGCACTCAATGGCTTTTTCATAAAAATCCACCTTAGTCCTAGGAATATAGAACCAATCCATACCCAATAGCATACTATATGAACCCAATGGAAATACATTCAAATGTGTTGATGGAGACATACCATTCAACTCAAATGCACAAGCTCTTACCCAATGATGAACTCGCTTCTTTGTACCTGTAGCCAACTGCATTAACCAAGACTCTACATGCACTTCTTTATTCAAGCCAACTTATCCACCAGCTCAGGATTAACATAACTATAATTAGATCCGGGATCAATCAAAATAGAAACAACTTTATCAAAAAGCTTATCGTCCATCTCAATAATAAACATCTGGTGATTTGCCTGCCTGTTATTCAACGCTACATAGATATGAGGAACAATTTGTCCAACATCCCCCACTGCTTGCGTTTCTTGAGCAATGTAGATTTGCGGTCTACCACCCTGATGTTGTGGACAATCTATCTTATGATGGTATTTTCCACAAGTCCCACATTGTATAGGCCTCCAGCCTGCACCCTTGTTCTGCTCCTCAAACTAAAATCTCTTCCCTTTTTCAGATGCATTGAACTTATTGTGTTGTGTTGCATTATATTTGTTACCTATGTCCCGAACCCTTTCTTGCTACTTATCCCATTTCCTTTATTCTTGTCATTACCTTTCCAGTCATGCTTAGTCTCAAATCTGCACTTTGATTGCTCATAACAATGCTTTAGCTTCTGGATGGCTTGCTCCAATGATCTAGGCTCATCAAACTCAATCTTTTCTTTAAATTCTATCTAAAACCCACTGATGAATCTCTGAAGCTTGGATTTCTCCTCCTTGTGGTAAGGTACATACCTTAATAACTCCAGTAACCTACTAGTGTAATCCTCATCAGTCATTGATCCCATATTTATCTCATAAAACTCTTTTTCCATGTCATCACAGTACCTCTCCGATAGGTACTTCTTCATGAATATTCTCTCGAATTCACTCCAAGTCAACTCCTCCACATAAATATCTTTGGCATTCTTTACATCTTCCCACCAGATATCTGCTTTACCTTTAAGACTAAAATTAGTTACTTTGGCCTTCATTTTTTTATGAGTAATCATATAACCTAGAGAACTTATTCATTGCAAGCAACCATGATTCTGCATCCTGTGATTTCTTCATTTCCCCATCAAATGCAGGTGGCTTTTCTTTCCTAAACTAATTTGGCATATGTCCCCTATCACTCCTCCTATAAGGATGATAACGATGATGATCATGATACCTATTAGAACCAACACTGGAATAAAACTTGTGTTCATCACCTCTCCTGTCTGGAGTATCCAAGAACCTGCAATCCTTGATCGTGTTATCTCTATTTGACTTGTGCTCACTATGGGATCTATTGCCATAGGCCCCATTAGTCCTATCCTCTTGTCCATAACTGATCCGAAGTGGTCCCTGCCTCTGCAATTCTGACAAACTCTAAAGAATTACTATATTGACTTATGCTTATTTCTCTCGTGCCTATTATTGTCTGCTTTGCAACTCCATATTTATTTTATCATTATCTGCTTTGCAACTCCTTATTTCTTCCCTCAAACTCCTCAATGTGTTTGCTAAGTCAGAAGAGTTCCCAACACCACATTTCTCATATGATTCATAGGGATCATCTCTATAGTCTACCATCTTGCTAGTCATCTTTGATCTCTTCTTTCTGCAAGGTGTATTATGTCATCTAAACCAAATCATAAACAAACTAGTGTACCTTAGCATAGTTTGGGGAGGATATCTCATCTGCAGGACTGACAAAATTAGCGCAACACACACACACACACACACATATAAACATAATCAGATAAATATGTAAGCATCTTTTCATCCATTGTCCAGTTATAATTGCATGACTATGCTGACCATATACCATGACTTCATGCACAACGACCATCATCCAACCAATGCATGCATAACAACATATAGACACTGACACACATAACCAATATACGATTGACGTACATTCACGGCAAATGCATTCAACAATGACACCATCAACTTTCATATGGTGACACGATTGCAAACATGACCAATGCCATGCATACACAACAATCACATAGACCAAAAGCAGAAGGACCTATATGCAACCAACATGTACATATGAAAACACATTCATCAAAGGGGAACGAAAACCAAACATAACTAAGGAGAACGAAACCATGCTCTAATACCACTTTGTAACACCCTCCTCCCACATATACCCAAGTAACCAACCAACTGGGGTAAACATGTGACAAAGAGTTACTATGACATGGTTCAACTCCCTATGTATCAGTTAAGGAAGTGGAATTGACAGACACAGACAACCAGGCCGTCTGCACCTGTAATAGAACCCCCAAGGGTCATCCAACCCATCCATGTGACCATCCTGTGAGACAAACTAACATTTTTTTGCATTAAAGCCTCAGTCGCTCCCTTGACATGGGCATGCATGCGACTGAGACCCTCCAATCACTCCCATATCAAGGCATGCATCCGATTAAGGACTTTTCTAGGTAGTTCTGTGCCAACAACTCATGATTTTGTGCCACTTTTTAGGACCAGGATTCACGGCACTACCCAGAACTCCATGAAACTTTCAGAAATGAAAAATAACATCGGAACATTGATACGAATGTAAATACTTGAACAAGAACTTGACCGAACCCCTACTAGCCATGACAGACATTTTGTGAAACATGTCACAAGTATGCATTCTACAAGTTTAAACAATAGATCTGAGCATAAGGGTCTCACATTTATCTGAGAACCACTAAGAAGCATTGATGCCTCATCACAATAACTACATTACCATTTATTAAGCCATACATTCATTGTACATTCAATGTTTAACCTTCTTTGGAACACCATGCAACTTCACTACATATATGATGAAAACTTATGTTACATCGTTGGTTGAATAAGTAGACTTCACTAGAATTAAGTGTGCTACCTTTGTCAACCTTTCAACCACAACCATAATTGATTCATGTTGTCTAGATGTCCTTGGAAAACCTTTAATGAAATCCATGGAAATGACCTCCCATTTCCACTTTGGAATCGAGATTAGATGTAGTAACCCACCTGGATGCTTACACTTTGCCTTTACCTGTTAACAATCCAAGCATCTCTCCACGAACTATGCCGATTATTTCTTCAAGTTCGGCCAATAGTAGAACTTCTTCACCGCTGTCAATGTCTTTTGATATCCCAGGTGACCTGAATACGGTTTCACATGAAACTCTCTCAAGATAAGCACTTGAACTTGTTGTCATCTGGCACACACATCATGTCCCAAAATCTGACCAAGCCATTTGTTGTAAGACTATAGTCCACATCTTATGCACCTGTATCTGCACCTATACCTGTACCTGTACATGTACCTTTTTATGTACCTACACTCTATTGTAAGATGTGCCTAAGTTCCATGTACATGTTATCTTGCTCACCTGCTTGTAATATCCGACCCTATAAATATGTCCCATAATAACTCATATTTGTTATGTGGTTCACCAATATCTGCTTGCTAAGAGCATCTGCAACCCTATTCTCTTTACCTTTAATGTACCTGATCTCAAAGTAGAACTCACCGATTTTGGCCAGCCATCTAGCTTGCCTAGCGTTCAAATTCGGTTGGTCAAATAGATACCTCAATCCATTGTGATCGCTCATTAGTACAAATTTCTTGCAAAGAATATAGTGCCTCCACATCTTCAATGCATGAATGATCGCTACCAACTCAAGATAATGTGTTGGATAATTCTGCTCGTGCTCATTCAGTTTCCATGATTCATAGCATACTACCTGTCCTTTCTGCATAAGAACTCCACCAAGTCCTTTTTTTCATGCATTTGTGCATACCGCAAATTCTTTGTTCGGATTTGTAATATTTAACACTGAATAATTTGTCAAAAATTGTTTCAACTGCTCAAAACATTCCTAGGAGTTTACATTCCATAATAGCCTTTATCTTTTTTGGATCTACTCCTATGCCTTCCTTGGAAACAACATGCCCCAAGTAATCTACCTCTATCTAGAAGACACTGCGTTTTCTAAGCTTAACATACAATTGATGCTCTCTTAGCAATATCAATACTACTACTAAATTTTCAATATGCTCTTCCTCATTATTAGAATATACCAGTATATCATCGATGAATACAATAACAAACATGTCCAAATAAGGACACAAAACACTATTCATAAAGCATATAAAAGTAGTTGGATCATTAGTCAAACCAAATGGAACTACAACAAACTCATAATGTTCATGCCTGGTTTGGAAAGTTTTCTTGTGAATGTTATCTTCTTTAATGTGTGCCTGATGATATCCTGATCTTAGATCAATCTTCGAGAACATTGCTACTCCCTTCAACTGATCGAACAAATCATCAATCCTCAGCAACAAATACATGTTTTTAATTTTCACCTTGTTCATTCCTTGTAATCAATGCACAACGTGAGAGTACCATCCTTCTTCTTCACAAACAATATTGGTGCGCCCCATGATGATACACTTGTCCTAATGTATCCCTTGTCGAGCATTTCCTTCAACTACAACTTCGACTCTACCAACTCTGGAGTACTCATCCTGTATGGTGATTTTGATGCTAGTGTTGCCCCTGGCACCAACTCAATAGAAAAATCCACTTCCCTGTGAGGCAGTAACTCTGAAATCTCTGCAAGAAATACATCCTAAAATTTTTGTAGAATCGGGTACCTGCTGAAGACATTTGCATCCTCAACTTCCTTACCTTTTTCACTAGAAATATGTATTGCAAATAATAGACACCCTGTCTTGCGACTACACTTCACCTACATATTTGTTACCATTCTAATTGATGTTGTCTTCTTCTTACCCTGTAATATTCTTTGTTCTCCATTGTCATCCAAGCACTCAATGGCTTTTTCATAAAAATTCGCCTTGGTCCTATGAAGATACAACCAGTCCATACCCAATAGCATATTATACAAACCCAGTGGCAATACATTCAAATGTGTTTATGTAGACATACCATTCAACTCAAATGCACAAGCTCTTACTCAATGATGAACTTGCTTCTTTGTACCTGTAGCCAACTTCACTAACTAAGACTCTGCATGCACTTCTTTATTCAAAACAAATTATCCACCAAGTCAGGATTAACATAACTATAATTAGATCTAGGGTCAATCAAAATAGAAACAACTTGATCACAAAGCTTACTGTCCATCTCGATAATAAACGTCTGGTGATCTGCCTGCCTGTTATCCAACGCTACATAGATGCAAGGAACACTCTGTCCAACATCCCCCACTGCATGTGATTCTTGAGCACTATAGATTTGAGTTCTACCACCCTGATGTTGTGGACAATCTCTCCTATGATGGTATTTTCCACAAGTCCCACATTGTATAGGCTTCCAACTTGCACCCTTGTTCTGCTCCTCAAACTGAAATCCCTGCCCTTTGTAAGATGCATTGAACTTATTGTGCAGTGTTGCATTATCTTTGTTACCTATGTCCTGAAGCCTTGCTCACTTCTTATCCCATTTCCCTTTATTCTTATCATTTCCTTTCCAATCACGCTTAGTCTCATAATTGCGCTTTGATTGTTCATAATAATGCTTTAGCTTCCGGATGACCTCCTCCAATGACCTAGGCTCATCAAACTCAATCTTGTCTTTAAAGGCGATAGGCAACCCACTAATGAATCTTTGAAGCTTGGATTTCTCCTCTTGTGGTAAGGCACATACCTCAATAACTCCAAGAACCTAGTAGTGTAATCTTCGTCATTCATAGATTCCATATTTAGCTCATAAAACTCTTTTTCCATGTCATTACAATACCTCTTCGATATGTACTTATTCCTGAATAGTCTCTCGAATTCACTCCAAGTCAAATCCTCCTCATAAATATCTCTAACATTCTTTACACCTTCCCACCATATATCTACTTTACCTTTAAGACTAAAAGTAGCTACTTTGGCCTTCATGTTTTATGGGTAATCATATAACGTGAAGAACTTATTCATTACAAGCAACCATGCTTTTGCATCCTTTGATTTCTTCATTTCCCCATAAAATGTAGGTGGCTTTGCTTTCCTAAACTCATCTGGCATATATCCCCTATTACTCCCCCTATAAGGATGATAACGATACATGTTAGAACCAACACTAGAATAAAACTTGTGTTCATCGCCTCTCTTATTTGGAGTATCCAAGAACCTGCAATCCTTGATTGTGTCATCTCTATTTGACCTGTGCTCACTATGGGATCGACTACCATAGGCCCCATTAGTATTATCCTCTTTTCCATAGTTGATCCTAAGTGGTCCCTGCCTCTACAATTCTGACAAACTATGAAGAATTACTATATTGACTTATGCTTGTTTCTCATGTGCCTATCATTGTCTACTTTGCAACTCCCTATTTATTTTATCATCTTCTACTTCGAAACTCCTTATTTATTCGCTTGAACTCCTCAATGTGTTTGTTAAGTCAGAAGAGTGCCCAACACCACGTTGCTTATTTGATTCATAGGGAGAATCTCTGTAGTCTACCATCTTGCTAGTCATCTTTGATCTCTACTTCCTGCAAGGTGTATTATGTCATCTAAACCAAGTCATAAACAAACTAGTGTACCTTAGCATAGTTTGGGGAGGATATCTCATCTACAAGACTGACCAAATTAGCGCAACACACACACACACACACACACATAATCAGATAAACATGTAAGCATATTTTCAGCCATTATCCAGTTATCAATGCATGACTATGCTGACCACATACCATGACTTCATGCACAATGACCATCATCCAGCCAATTCATGCATAACAACATATAGACACTGACGTAGATAACCAATATATGATTTACATACATTCACAACAATTACATTCAACAATGACACCATCAACTTTCATATGGTGGCACAGCTGCAATCATGACCAATGTCATGCATACATAACAATCACATAGACCACAAGCACAAGACCTATATGCAACCAACATGTACATACGACAACACATTCATCCAAGGGGAATGAAAACCAGACATAACCAAGGAGAATGAAACTATGTTCTAATACCACTTTGTAACACCCTCCTCCCACATCTACCCAAGTAACCGACCAACTGGGGTAAACATGTGACGAAGAGTTACTATGATATGGTTCAGCTCCCTATGTATCAGTTAAGGAAGTGGAATCGACGGACACAGACAACCTGACCTTCTACACCTGTAACATAACCCCCAGGAGTCATCCAACCCATCCTTGTGACCAGCCCTTGAGACAAACTGACATTTTGTTGCATTAAATCCTTAGTATCTCCCTTGACATGGGCATGCATGCGACTGGGACCCTCCAATTGCTCCCACAGCAAGGCATGCATGCGACTGGGGACTTTTCTAGGTAGTTTTTTGCCAACAACTCTAGATTTTGTGCCACTTTTTTAGGGCCAGGACTCAGGGCAGTGCCCCGAACTCCATGAAACTTTCAGAAATTAAAAATAACATCGGAACATTGATACGAATGTAAATAATTAAACAAGGACTTGAATAGACCTCTACTAGCCATGACAGACATTTCGTCAAACATGTCACAAGTATGCATTCTACAAGTTTAAACAACAAATATGGGCATAGGGGTCTCACAATTATCTAAGAATCACTAATAACCATTGATGCCTCATCACAATAGCTACATTGCCATTTATTAAGCCATACATTCATTATACATTCAATGTTTAACCAAAACATGACGATATCCATATATTATCACTGTCATAAAACTCAGCAATAACCAACATATAACCAATAGAAATACCAAGTTTATAACAACCATATAAACCACATATAAACAAGTATATCTACCCATAAAAATACCAAGGATAAATAGCTCTAATTGATGACTACATAGGCAAACCATGTGTGGGATTTCCAGGAACCACCCGACCATAGACTAGGTTAAACCAAATATTTATTTCAGTCAGTCGCCCCCATGCCATATTCCAAGCAGAAATGTGGGATATCATAAAACACATCAATCAAAACCAAACCAGGGGTTCGAGAGTCCAAACCAACTCAACCGTCGACTAGTGATTCCACCTCACAGTCAAACATCACGAACCATCACCATATTGGTCTCTACCCAAGTTGTCCACGGCTCCAGAGCATTTGTTCCAACCAGGGCTTCCAGGACTAGTAACTCAACCCACAGCTGTCGTCAAGATTCCATAGTGTTTGTCCAACCAAGGCTTCCAGGAATAGTAACTCAACCCACAGCTGTCGTCAGGATTCCATAGCGTTTGTCCAACTAAGGCTTCCAGGAATAGTAACTCAACCCACCAAGGGCTTCTAGAGCGTTTTTCCAACCAAGGCTTCCAGGACTAGTAAATAAACCCAAGCTGTTATAGGGCTTCCAAAGCATTTTCCCAACCAAGGCTTCCAGGACTAGTAAGTCAACCCAAACTGTTACAGGGCTTCCAAAGCATTTGTCCAACCAAGTCTTCCAAGAACTAATAACTCAACACACAACCAAAGGGACAAGAAAACCAACCAGAAAACAAAATTAAAACCCACAACACCATGGCTATTTAGGAAATGTCAAGGCTAGGAAAAACTATTTTCAATCCAGGCAATCCTCTATGCCAATGACAGATCACAACCAAATAACCACATGCATACGCCATGCATGCCAAAACTAGTAAGAGAATCATACATGAAACTCAGTACCTGCAATAAAAACTCGTTGCAGCTGTTGATCTTGATACTCTCTCGTGCTTTTCGGCTCTTCCTTTGCCTTCTGGCTCCAAATCCCAAGTATTTCACAGTCCTCCAAGAGTGCTCCAAGAAAACTCTAGATGTCCAAGAGTATGAGAGAGAGAGAGAATAAAATGAGAGCTCCAAAACTAAACTGACAAACTGTGAACTGATCCTCATAAGCCTTTTTATTAATGAGGCCACTAATTTCTTCAATTTTCCACTATTTTCCTTCATTTTCCTCCTCACATGCAACCTGTGACATTTCACCTTCCTTTTCTCCTAATTTCCATTATTTTCATAAATAAAATGCCAATTAATGCCACTTTGCCTTTCCAAAGCCTCAACCATTTCCTTTTGCCAATTTCCATAGCCATAATAGACCATGTGAACACCCTCACTAAGATGTTTTTTTCCTAACATTCAACTTTTAATATGTGTCCCATGACCAAGATCTTATCTTACCTTTATTAATTTTTACATGGATTTTTTACCAAGGCTATTACATTTGTGGTCCAACAAGAACACAAAATTTAAAATGTGATAGTTACTTTATGTTGCCTATTGAT
Organism: Pinus albicaulis; assembly: GCA_034641835.2. Taxonomy (NCBI): domain Eukaryota; kingdom Viridiplantae; phylum Streptophyta; class Pinopsida; order Pinales; family Pinaceae; genus Pinus; species Pinus albicaulis. Next base: position 1,591,253,268 of record CM076575.1, on the reverse strand, counting down.
GACTACACAAGACTGACATGGGTTACATTTCTTAATGAAAAATATGAAGCATTTAAGAAGTTTAAAGCTTTCAAATCCCTAATTGAAAATTAGGCTGATTAAAAATCAAGTGCTTAGTATGAGATAGAGGAGGTGAGTTTAACTCTAATGGATTTAATGAATTCTACGAGAATCGTGAAATTATGAGACATTTTTCAGTAGCAAGGACCCCCCTGGAAAAATGGAGTTGTAGCAAGGAAGAACATAACTATGCAGGAAAGGGCTAGAAGAATGTTGAATGAAGCCAAACTATTGGACACCTTTTGGGGAGAAGCAATTAACACAATAGTCTACATTTTGAATTGAGCACAAATTAGACTGAAAAACAACAATACACCTTCTGAATTATGGAAAGGTAGACTAGCAATAATCCACTGCTTCAAAGTATTTGGTAGCAAGTGATATATCAATATAAATGAAGATATTTTAGGCATGTTTGATTCCAAAACAAATAAAGATATATTTCTTAGCTATTGATCTGGAAACAAGGCCTACAAGTGTTACAACAAAAGACTATGCAAGGTGGTAGAAAGTATTGATGTAAGAATGGATGAAGCGATATCTCAAAAGGAAAAGAGAGAAACAAATGATAATTCAAAGGAGACATTCTATGCAGAATGAGAAAAGGAAGAAGAAGAAGATGAATAAAGTTTAAAACAAAATAGAACACCAATATCCAAAAACACCATCCAGACTTGTCCAAAAGTGTCATCTAGAAAATAAAAATTTGTATTATATATATATATATATGAGTTTAGACAAGAAGAGGATTGGTAAGTGCAACTAAAAAATAAAAAAATTCCTTTGCTATCCAAAATAGAGCCCAAGAACTTTAAACAAGCTAGTGAAGATAAGCATTAGGCCAGTGCTATGGAGGAGGAACTTAATTAGATTGAGAAGAATGAGATGTGGGAACTTGTGCCCAGACCAAAAGACAGAAATTTGATTGACACCATATGCTATGTTGCCTTGTGATTTCATACATAGAGAATATGGACTCTTTGTTTTATGAATTCCTTCTTCCCCTGCATCATGCCTCCATAGTTTATGGTTCCACATCTAGCCAGAATTTTCTAGCCTAGTGAGATCGTGTCACCTGCCTCCTTGTCTCCCTAGGGTCTGCTCGATTTTTTTGTTTGTTACAATTTTTTTACAACCGATGGCCAGGTCACCTTTGCATGGCTTTAGCCATACTTAGCCTTCTTCCCCGTCTTGTCATCTTTCTCATTAATTTTTTCCTCTTTTTATCATATCAGTTTTCCAAGGAAGTCATAGCCTTTGTCCTTCTTTTCTTTGTTGGAATGAATAACACAACCAACTATTTAAGGAACACCAACTAGCCTCCTTGGTCGTCATTTAAATAGTCATATTTCCTTGTTTTCCCAACAATCTCCTTCCTCAAAATTTGGAATCTGTGTCCCAGTTTCCTCAGCCATTTTATTTTTTAATAAAATAAATTAAAGAGTTTATGATAGGGGAACAAGTCAGGGGTTGTCACATACCTAACCTCAAGGTGACTTGTACAATTTGAACACCCCTAAGTTTCGATCCACAACCTTAAATTTTAAACTCTAATTGTCAACCCATAAACACTGACCTCTTACTCCTTAACTCAAATGAAAAATGGCCTAAATAGGACATGAAACTAATGTTACATCAATGCAATAGATAGATTTTGAAACACCCACATAGAGTTAAAAAGACATAATTTAGTGTCATATGACACAAGTGATGACACCAAATGACACAATAAGGTTTAACAAAGAAATAAACATGACATAAAGTAGACACCAAAATGATGCAAACATTATACAATTGTAAAATAGACAAATGAGTTCCCAACATATATGTTGCACGATATTACAATGGACGCCCAAAGGATTCCAAATTGACACAAACTTAGTCACACATAAAATAGTAAAAAAGATAATAAGGGATGTAAAATGAAAAAAAACGTGGTGCTAAAAAACCACTGTGGATCCCATTCTTCATTTTGCACAAAATGAGCACTAGAGAATGACACTATAACCTTGTATTATAACAATGTTTAATTTTTTAATTTTTTATGAACTGTTGGAATTGACCACTAGGATGAACTTTCACTTGCATGACATGGGGTCGATTATGACTGCTACCATTATAACCTCCAAGCATACCATCGCATCCCCTCACGGGGTACATAGGCCTAGTCGGGGGTTTGAACCAATGACATCGCAATGAGTGCCTTAGCAGTGCACCCTATTACCAACTGATCTACACCATGGAGGTTGTGTTGTAGTTAGTGTTAGTACCCTCCACAACATCACAATTTTTTCGTAGATGCTTTTAGTTAATGATGTGAGTGGTGCCTTCCGTAATATGTGAGTTTAATACATGGAGACAATTGAATCTCATAATATATCTAATATCATTTCTACTAAATTCATGTAAGGCTTGCACTGAAACTCAACTACATGAGTTTTCTCACTTGCATGGATAAGATGACGCATGAGGGGCAAGTATACCATTTGGGAGAATCAAAACTTGGTGGGGGTAATAATAACACCTTGCTTTTACCAACCACCACCCATTAGCAATGCAACACTACACTTGTTCTGAGTGACATATATATATCGATAAGACAAAAGAGTGTTTGGAAGATCGAGATTGTGTTCACCACATGCTCACTGGTATGATCATAACCCTTCTCCTTTATGCTATTGATATTGTTCTTTTGGCAAGGAGATATCACAATCTTAGCAAGCAACTCAAAATCTTGCAATATTTTTGCTCCAAGATGGATATGATTGTAAAAACTAACAAAACTAATGTCACGATAATTAAATCCAAAACGATCACCTATGATACTTTTATTTGTGATAATGGCGCCTTGGAGGTGTTGTCACTCACATTGAACCTCAGGTTGAGAGAGGTAATCCCGAGGTAACCTCAAACCACGCTTAGCCAAGTAGCTAGCCCTACTAGGCCAGGAGAGGGCTCTCTCCATATAGTTCACAGTCAAAATGACTGAGGAAATAAGTTTTTAGGCTAGGTATAGTAGCTCATGGTTTTGATTTTGATTGTATAGGGTTTGCTGGATCAGGAGGAGTCAAACAGCTAGGGCAAGGAAATTAGGTCAAAATTTGCAGGGGTTCAAAGGGGCAAGGTAGGTAGAAGGTTTAGCATTAAAAGATGATTATAGTGAGGTGAATAGACTGGTGAGGAGTTAGGAAGAGCAGCTTAAATAAATTCTCCCTAAACTGAAGAAAACAAACAAATTATGTTAAATTCCCCAAAACAGAGCATGAAAGATGAATTCTTCCTTTCAACTTGAAATTAAGCATATCATAGACATAAAAATGGTTTATGAACTATAATAAATTCATACAAATAATCACAAAGAAGAAAATATGTCAAACACTGCATACCACATGGATCCCAAAGAAATAGCTGCAAATTTATCATTAATTGTCCAAGCCAAACTGATACAAAATGTCTCTTGAGATGCCAAAGCTCCAAGTGAGTCCAAACTCTACAACTGACTGATAAAATACATCATATAGACCTCAAAACCACTCTTCCTAGCCTCAGGGAGTCGAATCCATGAGATAGGGATCAGTTTCACCTACTCTCAAACAAGAATATGAAGACTAGGAAAACTCAACAATTTGCCTCTAAAAGCAAGGAAACTGATTCATTTGACCTCTAGAATACTTATCTGGTGCATCTACCCTAGATGAAAGTCAAAACATGACATTTACATTCACCATGATCATTTACATCAGTAATTTTCTCATTTGCCCAAGTAAAAATTCAAAAAGTCAAAATTTTTCTGAAGATGATGAAAACTGCATTTTCCTGGTAAACGCGCAGCACCATGACAGAAAAAATAACCTGTCTCGCAAGCAACTTTTGGAGGCCTTCCCAGTGTCCAAATCAGCTCCATGATAGCTCATTGTAAATCTTTCTGAGTCTGGTTTCCAAATATGCCTCTAGTTTCCAAAATGGTGTCCATCCGCCCTGTCAAAAACCTGTTCTCCCAAAACTGGTAAACGCGCAACACCAAGGCAAAAACAAGGGCAGAAACATGTTTTTTTGGTGGGTTTTTGCCTTTTTGAGGGACCATTTCTCCTCAAAATCTTCCAGAAATTGTTGGAGTTAATGTCCTCATCATTTCGAACATGATGGTGGTGGCCATTTTGCAATTGTATGCCCCAAAAAAGAGCACAACACCAGTGGCGCTGCGCGTTTAGCATAATTTTTGTTTGCCAAAATTGCCTAAAAACCAAAATTTGCACTAAAGTGCCAAATGTGCCAAAATTTGTCCAAAATTGTGAGGTTACTTGCTGATCAAGGGTTGGAGGCATGAAGAGACACCTCAGAAAGTATTTATAACCTCTCCTTCTCCTTTTGCTCAGTCAAAGCTTGAATTTTTGCATGGGCTCGTTTGAGCTTGGCCCTTTGCAATTTTGTTCCTTATGACGTAATGCTTTTCCATTTTCCTCTGAATGTCATTGTCCTTTTGAGCCTTGGACAAGAACCGCTCCAAGTGTTGTTTGACCCTCTCAAACCTTGCTTCTTTGCCTTTAAGAACTACATTGGTGATTTTGTCCTCATTTTCCTCACCTAGGTAAAACAACTGAAATTCATGCTCTGTCTCATATTTTCCCTCCTCATCATCAATGTTTGGCTCTATTACCTTTTCCTTACCTTTGTCTACCTGTTGTGTTGATGAATAAGGCATGGCCCCTTTCACTCCAAGTGAAACAAACACGTGCCTATGACCTCTCCGATAGGTATGTACCAATATGCCCAAATCAGCCCTCTTAGGATCGCTAATTTCACCTCTGCTAGGTTACCATGATGTATTTGGTGTCAAAAACCTAGGGAAATGATGAATGAAATGGAGTGTGAAGTGAATGGAGGTTTGGGGAAATGAATGAAATGGGGATATGTAAGGGTGCCTAGGCTAGTGAAAACCATAGGGTAAATGGAATGAGATGAAGGGAATATGGATTTGAAAGGAGAAGCTCTGACAAGTGGAGGAAGTGATAATGTAAATGATAACCTAGGTCTAATAAAAACCCTAGGATCTTATAGCTTTGACTGATATGTGTTTAGGGACATGAGGATATGGAAAAATATAACACTGTAGGGATTAGGTTTGAAATGAGAACTAGGGTTTCTTCCTTAGGAAAAGTTTCAAATGATTATAAGGCACAAAATAAATTAATGAGATGATGCTAGGGTTTACTCACTGATAAATGGAGCTTTGAAGACAACCTCTGCAAAGATTGAGCCTTAATTGATGGAGTGGGAGTCTTTAAGAGAGTTTTGAACTCTCTGGGTGAACGCACAGCACCTCTGTGCCCTCTTCCAAACGCGTAGCGCCATCTTCCAAATGCGCAGCGCCATTCCTGAACGCGCAGCGCCACTGCAACACCTTTTTGTAGACCATATTTGAAGGCCTTCCCGGTGTCAAAATTGGGCCCATTATAGCTCGTTGGAAATATTATCCTGTCTAATTTCCAAATATACATTTGGTTTTCTGTTTTGAGTTCATTTTCCTTGTCAAAAGTTTATTTTCCCAAGACTGGTCAAAAAGTGTTGAATGAGGGTGTAGAAATGCAGAGTGTTGGTGCAGGCAACTTTTGGAGGCCTTCCTCAACTCCAAATTAAGCTCATGATAGCTCATTTGAAAAATATCTCTGTCTCGTTATCATTTGACTCATCAATAAAGTCATTTGGACACTGCAGATATGAGAAAAAAATATTTTCCCAAGGTCACTCCAGAAGTGTAGCAACTCTCCTGTGGCACCTGTATTTTTGACATTTCTCCCAAACCATGATACCTATGTAAAAAAAGAAGGAGGTTTTCTTTATTGGAATATGAGGGACAAAAACCTCTCTCACTTTTGTTAATTTCATCTTTTTTTGGTCAGAAACATAGTTTGAAGCAAAACTGGCCCTATGAGTGGCAAATGACTTGACTCTTGGAATGAATTCTCATAAAATGATGGAGACGTGATCTTATGAGTTGGAATGGCCTCATACTTACTGATATGACCTACCTTATGGCTCCTCTTCTCATATGCCTCTTTTTCATAGCAAACCCTAGCTCAGTGGGAGAGGAAATTAGGGTTTAGTGCTTGTGAACAATGATGACTTGGGCACCCTTGGGAAAAGACAACTCCCTTTAACATTTGATGTGTTGGCATGTGGATTTCTAAGTTGGCAGCCTTTGGGAGACTAAATATTTATTACATTTGAACTGACTAAAGAAAATCATGAGTTTATTCTGGGTCACCTTCACACCTTCTGCTACCCTTTATTGAAAATTAGACAATGCAATGATTTGTCCTAATGAAACCCTAGTGACCTAATGAGAAATGAAAGAACTGACTCCACGAGTGATTTTGACTAAAAGTGAAATAGGAGCAGACTTGTTTTCAGCATGATGAAGACATGGAAGAGGGTCAGCAAGCATATACTTGTGAAGGAAAATGGGACACTTGACAAGGACAACCACCAGTGGAACAATTTTATATCATGACCTAATGGAATGATTGAAAATTCTTTAGCGTGGGACACCTAAGATGCACATGCAAAATTTGTTTTTATCCCTGGTGGAAGTATGCAAATACTGACACTAACAGGAGGAAGGTCCTTCCTACAAATATATGGGAATCAACATCCATCATAAGCTCAATTGGAATTGTAGTGTTGAGAAGAGGATAAATGGAGATTGGAAAGTTTACTATTGACTTGAAAATAATTGTAAGTGAATAGATCTTTGGATTTAAAAAAAAAATCTCTCTGATACTCACATCACCCCTCTTATTTTATATGGATGTGAGGTTTGGATTTGTAGTATATCCAAATAGTCACAGGGGAATATTGAATATCGAAAATCAATTTGAAAGCTACAACTTGAAGATTAAAGGACATACTCCATATTCTATCATTCTAAGTGAAATAAGCACGACAAGAGGTTTCCTAAAATTGCTTCTAACTCTAACCAAAGGCCCCACCTTCGACTCAAGTGAGGGTGGCATAAGGATGCCAAATATTGGCTAGATAATTGGAGAATAAAGGAGGAGACCATCTTGCATAATATAGATAATATTAAAAATAATAGTACTTCCGAATTAAAATAAAGAGCTAGATGGAAAAAGGAAACTACAATATTATAAGGAGGTGGTTAACCCTAGTTTCATAAACCAAAATTATCTCTCTGTTTTGACTAGTGCTAAGAATAAAATGAACATTTCCAAGATTAAAACTAACTTTCATGAGCTTCATAGTGAAACTAGGGATTGGACAATTTCTAAAATGCCAAGGGATGAAAGAGTTTGTCACTTGTGCATTTCTAAGAAGGTTGAAGATGAAAATCACTTTCTCTTAAATTGTTTATCTTATACTCACATTCGATCTAGTTTTCAAAATATTTGTTGTATTACCAACCTTCTTGACCTTTTAACTAAACAAAATTATGGTGATATGAGAATCCTACTCTCACTTCTATTTGAACATAAAAAATAAAATGTTAAAGAATTTTGATTAATCTCTTACCTTCTTAAGATGTAATAAACTATATAAATATTTGAATTTAGTCTTCTGTGATCCATATCATGAAAAGCAAGAAAACTTTCGGTAAAAATCACATCATTAGAGTTTTGTCGACGTGTTTTGAACCATCTAGTGTGGTTAATCGTCAGGACAAGATGAAGAACCAAGATCTTGGCATCAAGTTAAATAGATGAAGATAAATTTCTTTAGTCGTTATAATATAACAATTAGATTTGGGCGCGATGGAGAAGCGTAAAAATGGTTAGGGTTTCGAGGAGGCCATGGCATTGATGGAGGTTTGCCGAAAAAGGACAAATGACAGTAGTAACTAGCCACTTGGAAACACATGGACACCACATGGCCTTTTTGAAAACAACCTAGGGAGTTGCACTGCTTTGGGTTGTGGTCGCATTGTCCCCGCAACACTTGCGGTTCTCTCCTCACTTCTTTTTTTTCAAATTGCATTTCATCACCTTCAGTTTTTAGAGCTTGGGAGTATTACGACTTACTATGGAAGCTTGGGGGTTATACAAATATTATTCCTACATTAATATTATCATGTTTTGGATAAGAATTATGGTTAAACCAATAGAGTTTTTTGACCTGGAGATGGAGGCAGAGGATATTCTTACAATATGGGGTCTAGAGCCAACGAAGCATAACCTGGCCATGGTGAAGCTTCCAGCTAGGTCTCCAGATGGCATGAAAGGAGTCAACAGACTCGCGGGGTGTTTGGAGGGTGGTTTAGGACCTATGGCAGTTGATGATTTCGATTGACTAAAGGCGGTTACGGGAGGACCTGACATTAGTATCCAGGAAGGAGCAGAGACAACAATTTTTGGGGCATTTTAGGTAGAAACCAGAAATGTGACAAACCAAGAAAGTTCAGGCTCCTCTCTGCAAACTCCTGCATCTGGTTTTTTGTCGAGTGGTTTGGAGGATATCGTTATAAGTAGTAGTTTAAGAAGGAATGAAGGTTTGAAGGCATGTTTAAAAACTACTGGTGTTCAAACACGACAATATCAGGGCATCATTTCAAAGGTATAGGTGTAGACCGGGGTTTCGAAAGATTCCAACAAACCTCAAAGACATACCTTCAACAAAGTTATGGCTTGGAAGCGGAGCAGGGCAGGTTTTCTCTCTCAAGGAAATTGGAGTTAAAAGGAGGGGGTTCCCATATTTCCACCAGATTATGAAGGGATGGAACAATTAAGTGATCCCCTTATTACTTCCAAATGTTTCATCAAGGAGACCAATCAGAAAAACATAACCCATCAGGAGGGTGTTTTCCCTTGAGGGTTCGATATAGGAGTTGAGGAGCGTATTCAAGAACATGGGTGTATTAAGGGGTCAGAACATGTGGAGGAATGGCTAGGGCCACTCGAAGAGGAGGAGGCCTTTGTTTGGGAGGGAGTAAACCCTTAAAAACTCGGAGATAAATGGTGGATAGGTGGGTCATAAACGGAAGAAAGGGAAGACAATCAAGAAGAAAACAAAATAAATTAGCCTAATACTGGGGTTGATATCCAAATTGACAGGGCTATAGCCCCTTCGGAGCACATTTTGGTGGGTAGAACGAGAGGGAAATCCTTATCGACTCAATTAATCTCAGAGTGGATCGAAAAATCTTGGAGTGACGCGCCAGAAAAATATGTGGAGGTGTTTATCGTGGCCAAAGGTTGGTTTATGGTCCATTTCACTAGCAGTGCGACTCTGGATTGGGTATTAAACCGCAACTAGGGTTTTGGTAGGGCACCAATTCTCTTCAAGCGGTGGTCACCCCTTTTCGATGCCCAAAAAGAAAGAGTGGAAGAGATCTCGGTCTGGGTTTGACTTTCGTCCTTTCCTCCTCATCTCTGGTATGAGGACGTTTTTAGAGCAATTGGAAACAGTCTCGGTACCTACCTGGAGATGGATTTGTCATACTAAGAAACAAAAAGCAAAAATGTGGCGCATATTCTGGTGAGGTTGAATCCAAGAGAAGGCCTGGCAAAAGAAATTCAGATTCAGATCGGTGGTTTATCCTATTGCCAATTTTTTTACTATGAGAAATTACCGTTTAGATGCCATAGATGTCATAATCATTGTCATCTAACCTGAGATTGCCCTTTGGGCTATAGAAGGAGGCGAAGACAAAGAGATGATAGTAGGCAAGAGAAGCAGGCTCAATATGAAGGGGAAGAAAAGGTCCAAATGGAAGGGGTTGAGATACAACATGCAACAGAATAGTCGACAATGGAAGGGCTAGATGATCTAACTTCTCGTCAGGAGAATATCCAGGCGTCGAAGCATGATCACGCCTAGGAAGCCCCAGGATCAAAAGAAATTGCACCTGTCTCGGCGGGTACTATATTTTGCTCCCCATCCTCTCTTCATGATTCACTAAAATTCTTGTTAAATGTTATTCCAAAGCCCGGTCCTTCTAGACCACATACAAATGAATCTCCTTGTCCAAACAATCTCTCTCTCGCAATGGACAGTATAATCACCTCTATCCCTGTCCTCTCGCTTGATAACATTCCTTAAAACCTCCATCCGAGGGATAAAAGAGTTATGTTTGTAGATCCTATAGGGGGGTTTGGGAAGCCTTTCAGATATATAAAGGCCTTCGAAAACCAAGGGAAGGAAAATTGATTTTTCTAAGGCACAATTAAAATCCAAGCTAAACATAGTTGACGGGAAGCAATTATCACTAAAAGGGGCCCTTAGAGCAACGTAAACCCCAGTCACTGTTCCAAAATGACCTTGTTGTTCTTCAATTGTCATGGTTTTGCAAGCAACCATAAAAAGCTAACAATAAAATCCCTATTCCATAAATACAACCCTAATGTAATCATGCTCCAAGAAAATTTGGGCCCTGGTGTATATGTTATGAACTCTCTTATGAAACTTATGCCAGGTTGGACTTTTGTGATGATTATTGCTAAAGGAATATCGGGGGGTATAGCTCTAGGAACTAGAGACAGTGTTTTAAAATTGAATAATTCTTGGGGCTTAGAGTTCGTACTAGGGGCAGAGGTATATTCAAATGAACTATGTACTGAATTTACTCTTATAAATATCTATGGCCCGTTTTAGGAGAGGGATATCTTATGGAATAACCTATTCTCAAAGACTTTTATGCAAGCTCACAATCTAGTGATAGGAGGAGACTTCAAATTCTCTTTAGGCTTGTTTGAAACTTTGGGTCCTCAGGCACAAGCAGATCCCTTAGCAAATTTATTTTTGAATAAAATCAGGGACAATTGCCTCATTGATACAAATCTGATAAAAAATAGACCCACATGGAGGAATAGGAGAGTGGGGGAGGCTAGGGTGGCAAAGAGGCTGGACCGTTTTCTTATAAATGGGGATTTTGTAAATCTAAACATTGGTTTCAGGTAGTGGGTGGGCTATGGAGGGGAATCTAATCATTCCCCTATACTAATGGAGCTAACTATTCCCAACAAAAAGCTTGGATCTCCCTTCAAATTTAATCTGGGGTGGCTTAAAGACCATAGTTTCATCTGTTTGGTTAACGATACTTGGAGGCCAATGGATAGGTCTCGAAACACAAAACATGCTCAATCCCTCATGGCCAATCTAAAAGACTGAAATATGAGACTATTATCTGGGCTCAAGAGAAAAAGCTAAGGGAAGAAGCTGAACTCAAAAGTATTGGGGAGGAGATGGAAGGGTTGGAAAGCTTAGAAGAAGATGGCTACGAGATAGAGGATAAGAGGGATAGGATAAAAGCTTTGGAGACAGGGAGGAGGAAGACCTTGAATGACATTGAAGAACAATGGAGAATAAAAAGTCAAGCCATATGGCTCTCTGCAAGGGATGAAAACACCAAATTTTTCCAGAATTATGCAAAGGGGAGAAAAAACATTAATTCCACATGGGAAATGAGTCGCCTGAATGGGGGAAAGGCTAAATATTTCAATGACCTGCCTTCATTGGACAGAGACCTTTTCAAAAAATTATTCACAACACGAGAGGGAGCAACTATAGTTGAGGTTATCCGGGTAGCCAAAAATTTCCCCAGATATGCAGAGGAGGAGAACAATGAGATGCTAATGGCTCCTGTTACGGAAATTAAGGTGGAAGGTGTCTCAAAATCTATGCAAAAAGATAAGAGTCCTAGACCTAATGGTTGGACTGTGGAGTTCTTTCAACATTTTTTTGATCTTATTGGGGAAGAAATAATCGGAGTGGTGGAAGAATCAAGGAGCAAGGGATTTATTCATGAACCTTTTAATACAACCTTTCTCGCTCTTATTCCTAAATCAGATGCCCCAAACTCCTTCGAAGAGTTTAGATCAATATCTCTTTGCAATTGCATTTACAAAACCATAGCTAAAACTATTTATATCTGACTGAAACCAATTCTACAATGCAATATTTCAAAAGGACAGTTTGGGTTTTTGGATGGTAGGACAATCCACGAAGCTATAGGGGTGGCTCAGTATTAAGAATTCTAAGAAAAAAAGCATGATTGTAAAAATTGACCTTTCAAAAGCTTGTGAGAGGATTAATTATACATAAGACTTATGATGACTCATTTGGGCTTTAGTATTGGGTTTATAAATTGGATTATGGGATGCATATCAAATGAGTCTTTTGTTGTTCTCATCAATGGGGTGGCCTCTCCTTTCTTCCACATCGAGAGAGGGCTCAGACAAGGTTGCCCCTTATCCCCTCTTTTGTTCTTATTATTTGTTGAAGGGCTAAGTCAGTTACTTCTTTCGGCCAAGAGGAGTGGTGACCTAAAAGGGATAGAAGTAACAACAAATATTTTCATCTACCACCTTCTCTTTGTGGATGAACTCCTGCTATTCAGTAATGAGACTCAGGAGGATATCAATCAACTGGAATCCTCCTTGGAATTGTTCCTAAAGGATATTGGAATGAGTATAAACTCACAAGAATCCTCAAATTATTATGAAGGCTTCTCATGTAGTGACTTGGAAAGAATTTCCATCTCTCTCCCCTATGAAGTCCTTCCAATGGGGGATAACCTAAAATACTTGGGGTTCTACCTTAAACCAGACTCCTATAAAAAACAGGATTGGAATTGGCTAGTGTCAAAAATAGAAAAACGTATAAATTTTTGGAGTTTCAAATGGTTGTCCAGGGCTGGAAGTTTGGTTATCATAAAATCTATTCTTATTTCCATTCCTACATATTGGATTGCGCTCACTTGGGTACCAAAAGGCATTCTATCCAAAATGAGGAAACTTTGTAGTCGTTTCCTTTGGGTCGGGACAAAGGAGGACACAGTGCTCCCCTGGGTAGCATGGGATAAAATTGTCCGCCCAAAAGAGTGGGGAGGATGGGGGATAAAGGAGCTATAATCTTTTGCCTTGTCACTAGCAGCAAAATCAGGATGGAGGATCTTGACAGAGGATAACTTATGGACAACGGCGGTAAAACGAAAATATATTTGGTCTGGTTCCCTTGGATGAATTGATTCGCAAGCTTGGGAAAGACTCAACTAATGCATCAATCATATGGAAAGCGAATATTGTCTCATTTAAGCTAGTGGAAGAGGGCCTAGCCTGACAGGTTGGAAAAGGGGAAAAATCAGAATAGGCATCGACCCATGGGTGGGATGCAATGAGGCTTTTGCACTTTCTAGAGGGATCATGGAGTCACTACACTCAAAAGGGATAATCTTCATGAACCAGATAACAACGGCAGAGACAACTACAATTTGGCATCAGGAGTGGAAATCTCCGGAGGATAATCAACTTGAGCCCCAATGGGGGCTAGAGTGGCTTAATTATATACAAGAACTCCAATGCACAAATGTAAGGATAAAAGATTGTCCAAACTCTCTTCATTGGGTTCATGCTCCGACATGATACTACTACCCTAAGTTTGGTTATGGGTTTCTAATGACAAGAAGGATTTCGAGGGAACATGTCTACTGGTACAAATCACTTTGGAAATTGAAAAGCCCTGCAAAAGACATAGTGTTCTTTTGGTGTATACTAAATGTTGAGTGAAATAGGAGCAACTCCCATCGAAGCAATTGCTATGGTGTGGCTCATAGGATATCTAAAAAGAATTGAGCAAATGTGAGTAGGTAGATGGCCTAATGTTATCTTCATGGAAGGCATGAGTGAAAGAAAGAAAACATGGATGAGACAAAACTACACATGGATGCAAAAATGGAATATCTACCTCAATGCTTGTCCCATAAATAACAAGGAGCTAAAGAATTTTGTTATGGAGAAGTTTCGCAAATAGGTATGGGGAAAAGAGTTGGGTAGAAAGAAGAAATACTACATTGAAGAATTCAACCCTATGTATGATCTCCAACAAAAAGAGTACATTGGAGCTAACATTCTATGGAGGGAAAAGGTTCTTATTGCTCAATTAAGAACCAACTTGCATAAACTTCGATGTGAAGCAGGATGGTTGAAACGGCCTAAAGAAGCTTGGGAATATTGGGTGTGTACATTTTGCATGTCCGGGGCAGTGGAATCAAAAAAATCATTTCATTTTGGAATGTGATGCATTCAAAGACATCAAAGAAATTTATGGGAATATGTTCGCATCGGTTTCTTGGCATTGTCTTTTCAGCGATGGGATTGTTGGAAGCTTGGGCCAACTCATCATCAATTTGAATAAGAAAAGGATTGAAATGCGAAAGGCGAAAATAGGGAACTCATAGTCCCATAAACTATTTTTAGTCTCGTGGATGCATGGTAAAATTGGTGGACATATGCTTTAGATGAAAATATAAAAAATATTCCCTTAATTATTTCATGGGGGCTTTGGCTAGCAAGAAACAAAGGCATCTTCAGGGACATTGATTCCTCTCCATCGTTGATTGCTGGTGAATGTGCTTTGATCATCTCACTGCTCCCCTCAAATGATAATCCCTGGCCTATTAGAAATATCAGCGCAGAACAGATCAATCGTGATGTCCCATGGGCTTATTTCGATGGGGCTTTAGATGCCCAGAATAGGTGTGGCTCAGGTTTGATTATTCATTTTATTGACAACAGATCAATAAAAGCCTTTGTGGGTATTGGTAAAAGCATAAACAATTTTGTCGAGCTTCTCTCTTTAAAATATCTACAATGCTGGCTCATTCACTTGGGGATTGTCAAAGTCCAAATTTTTGGTGACTCCAAGAATGTTATTAATTGGTTCAACAAATCTAAGAGATGTCAAAACATGTTTTAATCCCTATCATTGAAGAAAGTTTTATTTTAAAGATGTCATTTGATCTTATTACTATGTGCCATATCTATAGGGAACATAATACATCAGCGAACCTCCTATATAAGGAGGGCCTTCAGCAAGATAAGGACATCTAGCGCATAACCGAGACAGTTGATGATACAATTCGTGTGTCGGACAACATGCCTTACAACATATAACTCTGTTTTGGTCTTTTTGCCTATGGACAAAGTTCTCTTATATCATTAGTTTATCTAGGTGACTATAGTTCTTTTGTAGCTGGTTATCATGATTTCACCTGTTTTCTTTGGGTGAAAATGGTATCTATTTGTAACTGGTATATATTAGATATCATTTTTGGGATTCAACTGCGTTAGGGAAGTAACTGGTATATATGTTTATTTGGGACAATTTTCATAAACTGTGTTTTATTTTTGGGTCATGTTCCCCTCTGGGGAAGCCTGCCTACTGTCACTCATATTTTTTGGGATTCTGTCTATAACTCTCACTAGCATAGATTTTTGTGGGTTTGTGTGCCCTTCACGATGATCTCTATTACTTAAATGCTTTACTGCATATGCTATGTAACATTTTATTTTCTTAATAAAAAGTTCATTTTTTCCTGGAGAAAAAAATAACTATGAAATTTGACTAAATAAATATTATTTATTAATAAATAATATTTTAATATAAAAAAATAGCAGTTAAAATATAGCTGTTAAGGTTAATATTGAAATAAAGAAAGTAATTAATAAAAAAAAATTGTTTTTTTAATGAAATCTTAATAAACATTAATCATAATTAGGATAAATTTTTATAATTTTCAATTAATTATAGAAATTAACTACGTGGAACGAAATACCAACTCATGATATTCTGTTTTAACTTTTTGTCTGAGTAAAACACTTTTGCTAACCCATAAAATATAAAGATATTCGTCGAATTACGTTTAATAAGGAAGGAGGTCTTCATGGTTACAAGGGTTTGTGCTTGCTTTATTCATCTATTTCTATGGTATAATCGATCTGCAATCACCAGCAAATGGAGAAATCACCGGCCCATCCCATCTCGCTGTAAAAGTGTGGTCATATGGTTATCATTTTGGTTAATCAATGTTTTATCGATCGACAGAGTGAAGTTGCAATGCATGGAGCGGAAGCCCCTCGTATCGGCTTCCCTGTTCCGTTAGTGACCAGCAAATCTTTTCCGTGGATCGGCTCTTGTTGCTTATTTTTCGCCCAAACGAATTCGAGGAACCAAAGATTGATTCTTTTTGGCAGTTAATTCGGCAAAGGAAATGTAAGTTTTTCGGATCTTCTGCTAAATATTTTACTTCGCTCTTTTCATTTGCAGAAAATCTGTGTTTGAAGCATTTCATTTTGCTGGATTTGCCCGGGCTTCTCTATAATTCAAAGCTTAATGTCTTTCGGCTGTTGTTTGAGTATGTGATATATCTCGGCAAGACCATTGAAGTATTCGCGAGTTGTCGGAAGTAAAATTTGGTGAAACTGTTAGGTTCGCGTTTTATAGGGTAAAAAATTTATGAGTTGTGGAAGTTTGATGTTTATAATGGTAAATGTTCTGGAAATAGTTGATTTAGAAGTTTTCGACTTCATGCGGAATGAATAGTTGGGCTCACGCTTTGAAATTTTAACAATTAAAACCTATATTTGAATAAGAATAAAGCGTAGAAAGATAATATTGTAGAAATGCGAGGCTGCAAAGTTTGAACGGTGAAAATTAGGTCATGAACAGGAAAAATATCTATGTTTAAACGTTTTGTTAAAGCCATTCTACGCATTTCCTTCAAAATTGATGTAATAACTGTCAAATGTCCTTGTATTTCGTTTTTATTGACTTATGATCAGATTGAATTCTATTTTTTGCACAGGTAGAGAGATTTTCTAATTTACCAGTGAATTTTCAGAGTCGAATTTGTGCAAAAACCGAAAATATTTGTCATTCTGAGGTATTTACGACCTCGAGGAACACTCGGCATAAAGGATGGGGTTTTTAGTAGAAGGAAAGGTTGTGGATCGAATAGAGCTTTTGAGATGGAAATCATGGCCATGGCGCTTAGATATATGGCCTTTTGCAATTTTATATGTCGTTTGGCTCCTGGCTATCCTTCCTAGCATAGACTTTGTGGATGCAGCTATTGCACTTGGTGCTTTCGTAATTCTTCACATTCTCACCTGGCTGTTTACTTACTGGTCAGTGGACTTCAGATGTTTCGTTCAGGCAACCAAGGTGAGTACAAGCATTTATTTCTCAGCTATATTTATGAAGTTGATCAGCTACAAGTAATTATGATTTTAGTGCGAATTTGCGACAGTGTGTTTCTTTGGCATTTTAACATCATCAATATTAATTATCTCTTGAATTTCCTTATCTTCGTAAATTATTTATATAAATTTATATTTCTCTCTTTAATACTTTGTTTTTGTGAGATATTTATATAAGAAAGTACAAAGGGTTGAACTGGTGGGGTTATATAATTACGCCACTTGAACTTCGCATAGATAATCCCGATTTTTATGATTGGAAAGAACTTCTATAAAATTCTGCCTATTGGTTTATCACATTGACAATCTTTATAACTGCGAAGATTTTGCCTTTATGAGAGTCATTCCAAGAAAATAGAGGGATTGAACTTGTCAATGCTTAAGATATTGCCCCTATTGAACCTTGCAAATAGTGCCAATTTCATAATTGCAAATCATTTCTTATATTCATTTTTTTGTTTTGGTCTACTGGCTTTTCTTTTAATTGTTTTGGTGATATTTATAGGCGCAGGAATTGTTAAAAAATCAATGAAGTTTTGCCTACTCTCTATATATACTTTCACTTTTCTGGGATGAATCTATTGTTGCTTTTAAGGTAAAAACTTGCATTTCTCATCTTTGGCCATCAGCCGTCCTGGATAACAAAGTATTGCACCCCAGGGGTAGGGTTTTTTAAATCAGAAAAATAATTTTTATCTATATTTATATAATTCTCTAGGACAGAGCAGCCAGCCAATCAGATCAAGGTTTGTCGCAGGGTGAAGACTTGAAAATAATCTGGAATTACATTAAAACTATAGTTTGACATAACAAAGCCTGCTCTCAGGAATTTTACTACATATACTAATTGCATATTGCATAAGCCTTTTTCTGTTTTTTTCATGAGAAATATCTTTGTATTCCATATGAGGATTATGCATGTTTTGGTCCTCGAGGGACTGCTCAGACTCAGCAATAAGGCTTGAAGCCTCATTTGTGGGAATTGAACCTGGGTGGGGAGGATAACAATCATTCCTCCCAACCACCCATGATAAACCCAATTGATGCATATTGCATAAACTTATCACAACAGTCTGATAACACAGCAGCAAACAGACAGTGCAGAGCATTAGTAAGAAATACTCCATCCTGGAATTTGCAGCTAAGGCTTTGGGGAGCTTGAATCTGTTTTCTCCTCCTCGATGATGGTGCTTCGGCGGTCTCTGAACATGCTCAGCACTCTCCCTGAATTTGGCCTTTAATTGACTGTTCCTGTATTCCATTTCTTTTTTCTTAATGAAAGCAATCAAGGACTTGATGAATCGTGAAGCAGTTCAACTATGATCTTTCCAGCCCTATGTTTTCTTTCTGTAAATTTTTGTAGATGTTCTATGCTTGATGCAACTTTACTTTTATTCCAGCAATCACCCAAACAGTTAAGTAAAATGCTGATAGAACATACCAGTGGATCTATAGAAGACAAACCAGAAACAGAAGAATGTGATGGTGTGTTACGGCGGTCAACAGGATGCTTCAACCAGCAAAGTCTCCTTGATCAGCCAACCCAGAATGTGTCACAACAATCCTCAAATCAGTCACTGAGTCAACACAAGTCAACTCCAGAAAAGTCAACGCAGGGCAGCAACATAAAAGTCAACGCAGCTCCAACTGCGGTCAACCTTTTGACCTCGGTTTTTGTGCCAATGTGTACGGCCCAATGTTGCACGAAGTGGGGACGAAGCGGGGACGTTTTTTGGAAGCGGGGATGCGGAAGCGTCATTTCCAAAAAATCTAGGAAGCGAAGCGTTTCGGAAGCGTCTACTATATATATATTTTTTTATTTTTATTTTTTTGCATTTATATTAAAAAAATATCCAAAATACCAAATTAATTCTAGAAGATATGGAAGCATGCATATTTGTACATAAATCAAAATAGATACGTCATCCATTGTACATTAATGATTAATTTTTGAGCATCAACCATTTAGATGCATCAACCATCTATAATCTAGATTCTTCTCCTCTTGTCTAGCCTTTGCCTCTACCTCGATTATCTAGGGACATTAGTCAAAATTGCCCAATTTTGATCAAACCCTAATGCAAGCCTTAAAATATGGTAGAAAGAACTTAACATGCTTGATCGATTATTTTGACTTGATTGAAATGTAATTTTTTGCTAACGACATGACAAAGGAGTTAAACAATTAACACCACCAACACTAGGGTACATATAGGGCTTGGTGCACTTGATTAAATGCTAATCACATACCCTCATACATGATATAATCTAATGACATGCCACCATGCCATTGATCCTGAATTCCTGAAATCTGTTAAGTCTGCTGAATTTTGAATAGGATATGAAATTCTATTTTCTCCATATGAAGTCCGATCAGGCTGGAACCACTCTCAAACATCCCGAGTCATTTCATGGTAATGTTAAAAATTTAAGTAAAAGGATGAAAATGAAAAATAAATGAGAATGTCACTTTTACTTTAAGAATTTAACATTACCATGAGCGAGCATCTAAGAAACATCTGAGGAGGTAAAAGAGAGCTTATATTTTTTTCATCATATCCCTAACTCAGCACTAACTCACCTACTAACCCAACCAAAGACAAAAATAAAATAAAATAAAAATCGTTTTTCTAACCTACATTAGTCGGATCCGTACGGCACTGTACGGAACCGCTGGCGATCCGTACGGATCCGTACTGCGATCCGTCATACGGATCCGCTGTAAGGAATCGCGGATCCGAGTGTACGGATCC
Source organism: Pinus albicaulis (assembly GCA_034641835.2). Taxonomy (NCBI): domain Eukaryota; kingdom Viridiplantae; phylum Streptophyta; class Pinopsida; order Pinales; family Pinaceae; genus Pinus; species Pinus albicaulis. The sequence continues at coordinate 1,591,233,467 of CM076575.1, read as the reverse complement.
GAAAAACCAGGAACCGCAAATTTTTTTGGGATCCGCGTTTTGGAAAATCGGAATCGCGGTTCCGAGGACGGATCCCGTACGGTTCCGTACGGGACGCGGTTCGGGCCTTGGAGCTGGGGGGGGGGACGTTTCCTGCAACATTGGTACGGCCTCCTAAAATTGAAGTCTCCAACAAATTTCAGCCCTTTTGGACCATGCGTTGACCAAAGTCAACGCTGGTCAAACTTCCTTGGAAACCCTAGCTGCAGCAATTTCGTCCTTCTTCTTGGGCATGTGATTCGTTCTTCCTCCCGTGTATTTGAAATGCGTCCTCAAGGAGCTCGTGCCTGCAATCGGAGAGGAGAAGATGTGATGAGTTGGTGTAAATACTCTCCAAGTACATTGTGTACACGCATCATTGAGTGTGACACATCTGTTGGGGGTGTGAAACCTTAAGGCTGACCTGTACATATAATTTATTATGAATAATAAATTCAAAATAAATGTTCTGCTCATCGGATTAAGACATATTATATATGGATTTTACACCTCTCCGAAAGAGGAATCCAACAAAAATATTAGCCTCTTAATTTGAGCATCATAACATGGAGTTTGGACCTAGTTGTCCAAATTTAACACTCCCTCTCAACTAGGGAGAACTCCATCCATCAGTACAATCAAACATCGTGCGTCATCCCGTCGTAACTTGCTTTGCTGGCCTCTTTATTTCAGAACAGAAGTGGGTCAGTCACAAAGACATCATCCCCCGACTGACAAATTCAGCCCAGAGGTTCGAAACCTCTATCGGACTCACAAAGAGTCTCCAACCAACCCGAAGTTGGTTCATCTGACCCGAAGTCAGGCGGAGGTCCGAGACCTCACTAGACTTGATCCCAGATCAAGTGGTTACCCAATACCCATCCTACTTTCAGATAGGCCAGAAGTCACGGCAAATTCGTGCGTCCATCGGTCTTTTGCTACTAGTCTAGCAATTACATCTCATTGGCCAGAATGAAGTGCTACACCAGTCACGAAACTCAATGGGTAGGATGCATACGGGGCACTGATAATGGGAGGTGAACCAACTCAAAATCACAACGGTGGGGTCCAAGCACACCAACAAGGTTTGGCAAGCCTAGCCTTGTGGTTGCCCATAGCTCCGAGAAGCTCTCCCCAAAGCCCCCCCAGAGCTCCCAGAGCTCATCGTCCAACAGGACCCACATCATAGGGTCGTTCCACGATACCAAGATTCTCACGGAAGGTTAGGAACACGACCTTCCCCAAGGGCATAGTGAGAATATCCGCGACCTGCTCATCAGTTCCTATATGATCGAGCCTTACGACGCCTCGCTGTACCATATCTCGGATAGTGGTACCAGCCATCAACATGCTTGGATCGTTAGTGGAACACGAGATTCTATGACAAACGAATCCCCCTTTAGTTATCACAAAGGATAACGGTGGCATCTAGCACATGCTCAAACAACTCACTAAAGAGTTTTCGCAACCAAGTGACTTCATAACAGGCCATACATGTTACAATGTATTCGGCCTCAGCGGTGCTCAAAGCTACTGACTTCAGTTTCCTGCCCGAAGCAGATCTACATGTGAAGTAGCATCCAAATGTGCTCTTGCGATCCACCACACTGCTAGCCCAATCGACATCAGTATATCCATGGAGTGTCACACTCCCGGCAGTGTATCTCAGCCCATGGTCTATCGTGCCTCAGAGATATCTCAAGAGTTTCTAGGCACCAACCTAGTGAATGTTATGATCAACCATGTGTTGACTCAAAGTTTTCACTGCACAACATATGTCCGGACGGATGTTCCCTAAGAACATCAGGGCCCCGACACTCAGTAAGATTTTCTAACACGGGCCCAGCAGCACTGCCACTCAACTTCTTAAAGTTGAGTTCCATCAGTACGGACTTACAGTCCACCATACCAGAAGCTTCATAATGTATTTTCCTTGAGAAAGGAAAATTTCGCCAGGTCTCTACTAGACCTCTAGGCCTAGGAAGTAGTGCATCAGTCCTAGGTCCTTCATCTCGAACTCAGTATCGAGCTCCCTCTTACACTGAGAGGGTCAACACCTGTCAGAGAGAGATCGTCCACATACAGCGCCAGAATGAGAGGCTTCCCCTGGACAATCTTGAAGTAAAGGTTCGGATCAGCATTACTTCGAGTGAAGCCCAGCTTCATCAAGTAGCTATCTATCCTCTCATACCAAGCTCTGGGTGCTTGCTTCAGCCCATAGAGGGCTTTCTTCAAACTGCAGACATGGGTGTCCCAATCCTGGACTTCAAGCCCCAGAGGTTGTTCTACATACACCTCTTCCTTTTGAGAGAAGCTTCGGGCAACAAATCTTGCCTTGAACCTTTCAGCACTTCCATCAGATCCATGCTTGATCTTGTAGAGCCATTTTGCGTTGACAACTGACTTGTCCTTCGGTCTTGGAACCACATCCCAGACATCATTCTTCATTATGGACACATATTCTTCGTGCATAGCATCCTTCCATACTTGATGCTTTACGGCTTCCTCAAAAGATCCAGGTTCAGATTGTACAATAGTACTCATGGTAGTTAGATGTCCCTTGGCATCTTGATTTCCAGGTCTTGCTTCATGATTTTCCTCAGATCTCGGAAGATTTACAACTTTCTTCAGGGAAGCATCTTTGTCAAAAGTGACGTCATGTCATATCTCAACTTTCCTTTGACCAAGTACATAAACTCTATAGACTTGAGAGATTTCACAGTAGTCCACACACATTGTGGTCTCCCTCTTGATGCTAGCTCTTCTGCAAACGTTCCTGAACATGTTTGTCTCATAAAAAGAACATCCTGTCAAGGATGTCACGAGCAGCATACTAGACATATCAGAATGTATCAATGCAAGACATCAAATGCTAGTGGGGAGAGGTGCCCTTTGAGTGTTTTCCTTCGGCACAACCCTTACATACACCTTCATGATTATTTCCAAGATCGGGCATCCCTGTCACCACCTTCCTTGCTTCGGGAAGGGCCTTGTAATGAAGGTGTCAAAACCTTTCGGTGCCATAGTTTAGTTTGTCGGATAGTATCACATGTCATAGCTCCTAGAGGACTTCCTTCAACCTGGTAGAGTGTTCCAACTCTAAAACCAATCACGATAGCTTCCTTGAGATTCTTCTTCCACATGCGCACCTTTCCATCAGTGAATGCCACATTGAAGCCTTTGTCTTCGATCGCTGATATAAACACAAGGTTCTTCTTCAATTTTGGTACATAGAGTACATCCTGCAAATGTAGGACTTGTCCTTGAGACAAGTGGAGGGTCACAGTCCCTGTCCCTCTCACGGGATATGTGGCATTATCTCCAAGGATAATTTCCAGATTAGTATCTTTCTCAACCATGTCAGAGAGTGCTTCCTTGAACCCGGTGATGTGTCTTGAGGCACCACTATCTATCAGCCAGACATCCATAGTGTCGGGCGGGGATGCAGCAGAGAGGGCAGATACAAGAATGTATTCATTTCTTTTATCAACAACATTTGACTCCTCATACCTGGAGTTTTTAGACCTTTTGAAAGGTTGATTGTTTCCGCCAGAGGGAGCCTTCCTCTTTCCTTTGGACTTGTTGTTTCTTTGATTTCCATTCCTCCGGTTGTTGTTGTTGTCATCACTATCGGGAGAATCCTTCTTGAAAGGACATTCTCTAGCATAGTGACCAGGCCTATGACAAGTGAAACACTTGCCCTTCTTTCCTTGAGCCCTTGATCTTCCTTTGTTCTTAGGACCACCAGAGTTCTTCTTTCTAGAATGAGCAGCATAAGCAGCGTTCTTGTCATTTTCGTATTCCTTCATTCTTGTCTCCTCGTGCATGCATCTGGACAGTAGCTCGTCAAAGTTAGGAATTGTACTATTATTGAGAATGGTAGTGTTGAATACATGCCATTCATATGGGAGTCCTCCAAGTGCGGTGAGTACCATCTCACGATCGGCTATTGTCTCCTCAATAGCCAGCAGATTATTCCTGATCTCTGTCAATTTCAGAAAGTATGTTTGAACAGACTTATCCCGGCCCTTCTTCAGATTCTTCAATTGATTCTTGAGGAATAGCACTTGGTTTACATTGTTTATCTTGAACATAAGAATCAATTTATCATACATCTCTTTGGATGTGCCCAACTCAGAGATGTAGGCCATCAGGCATTTATGAATGGATTCCCTGATCATCAACTTTGCTTTGATCTCCCCCTTCTTATACTTGTTTTTAGCAGCAGCAGTAGCATTGGATGGAGGTTCTTGTATCTTACCCAGTACATGGTCCATGAGATCATGGTCTTCCAATTTGAGATCTAATATCATCTTCCAGGCATGGGAGTCATCCCTTCCAGTCAGTTTGTCAGTCTCCTTGAATTCATAACTTGTGGAACCCATTTTCTCAGATGGTGATTGCTAAAGGTAGGGCTTGTCTTCACCTCAGCTCTGATACCATGTAAATTTTTGTAGATGTTATATGCTTGATGCAACTTTACTTTTATTACAGCAATCACCCAAACAGTTAAGTAAAATGCTGATAGAACATACCAGTGGATCTATAGAAGACAAACCAGAAACAGACGAATGTGATGGTGCGTTACGGCGGTCAACAGGATGCTTCAACCAGCAAAGTCTTCTTGATCAGCCAACCCAGAATGTGTCACAACAATCCTCAAATCAGTCACCAAGTCAACACAAGTCAACTCCAGAAAAGTCAACGTTGTCCAGAAAAGTCAACGCAGGGCAGCAACATAAAAGTCAACGCAGATCCAACTTCGGTCAACCTTTTGACCTCGATTTTTGTGCCAATGTGTACGACCTCCTAAAATCGAAGTCTCCAACAAATTTCAGCCCTTTTGGACCATGCGTTGACTTTGGTCAACGCTGGTCAAACTTCCTTGGAAACCCTAGCTGCAGCAATTTCGTCCTTCTTCTTGGCTGTACAGATTCGTCCTTCCTCCCACGTGTGAGCTGAAATCGTCCTCCAAGGAGCTCATACTAAATCAGAGAGGAGAAGAAGATGTGTGATGAGTTGGTGTGAAATGCTCTCCAAGTTTGACTGTATTTATATACATCATTGAGGTGTGTGACACATCTGCTGGGGGTGTAAAACCTTAAGGCCGACCTGCACATATAATTTATTATAAATAATAAATTCAAAATAAATGTTTTGCTCATCGGATTCAGATAAATTTTATATGGATCTTACACCTCTCCGAAAGAGGAATCCAACAAAAATATCAGTATCTTAATCTGAGCATCACAACATGGAGTTTGGACCTAGTTGTCCAATTTTAACACTTTCCTTTGAACTTGAGGAAAGCTCTTTGACTGCACACTGAAGCCCATGCCGAACCACAAAATTCTCAGGTCTTTCGTGGTTGTCATAGGAGTAGGGGAACCCCATGGTTTCTTTGTTGCTTCTGCCAGGCCTACTATTTCATGCTCCAAAGTTCTATTTCTGTAGTGATGGCAGCAATGCTGCAACCGATTATGCATTGATCCATTCATTTACATGTATAATTCTTTTTCAAAATTCCATTTGTACTATAGTGGTATACGATACTGCTAACAACTTCAAAAATGATTGATACGTGAATTGTTCAAAAATCAAACATCATTCATGAAGGAGCTATATGCGTCTTCTTAAAAAATGATTCAGATCACAACTTATTTTGAGTTCTAAGTTGAGAATTATGAAGATTCTACAAGCTGTTGAATATCTTAGCAGAATTAGGCTTTTTCAGAATTCTTGACTTGAAACTGGAACAAATTTGCAACCATGGCCAAAATTGGTACAAATTTGTGACTGAATATCTTACATTTTATCCTTCAAATATCTTTTGAATCACTGCATTTGGATCTGCCAACCAAACTGTATACAGAACAGAAGATGATATTCTGTTTTCGACCCTTCCCCAGGACTGCATTGAAGGTCGACATTGCTGGGCTGTATCTCTTTGAAATCCATGGCAATTTTTCATCTATGTTAATTGAGCAATAATTTCTTTTGAACAAATCTTATCGCACCGAATTTGGGTTTCTCTAGAAAAAATTATGGCTATAGAAACAAAGGGCAGTTCTCAAAATGTCTGTTTGGAATCAACTCTGTTTTGGTACCACTTGTAATGTGTCAGATTGTACAAGAACAGAGTGAACAACAACACAAAACAACAAAAGGATCATGAAATATTCAGAAAACAACAAGTTTTGAGATACACAATAACTCAAATGCTAAGTTGCATGATATGGGGAAACAGGTACGAGTTTACTAAATGGAGATGTTCTGATAACATGACCCTAAAAAATTTGGAAATGGGGAAGCAAAATATATAATAATAATAATAATAACATTATATTGAAACTTTGAAAGAAAGCATTATGAATAAATGAGCAATAATATTTAAATGACAAATGGAAATGATGAGTGACACATCACAATTTACTAAGCAGACCCATCTCTATATTATTTTTCATATATGCTTAAGCAACAACACCCAGAATCAGCCTTTATAAATTAGACTATATATTAAAAATCAGCCTCTATATACGAGGCTATGATATTACATGTATCAAACATAAAAATAAAACTTGAGCTAAGTTTGTAAAGCCTAATAGTCTTCATTCTCATCTTCATTATAAAAAATTGAAGATGCATGTTCAGTGGTGGAATGTGGTGTGGAAGAACTATTTTCAATTCCACTTCCAGGTTCCTCAAGATTCAATGCAGCAAGAGAGATGTCCAAGTCAGAAGATTTTGGGTCCACATCCCAATCTAAAATCACTCTAAAAGGCTAAAAATCTGTTTGCTGACTCGAACTGCGTGAGGAAAATATGAGAGGTAAATCCTTTTTATGCAAAAAATGTCTGTTCTTAGAGGCTTGTAGAAGTGTCATTAAGACTCTAATTAATCTTAAATTAGGGTTTAGAGTTGCTTTGGTGCATCCTTGTGGTGCAACTATGTCAAAAATTGCCTAAATCATTTTATAAATGTTCTGTACAGATCTGTGATAGTGTTTCAGGGTTTTAACAAAAGTGTTTTGTGTTTATTTATGTTTCCATATGTTGTATGGCCTTTTAGGGCGTGTTTCCTACAACATAATTTAAATATCATGAATTATCAGCAAGTCTTAGAACATTATGTTCCAAAGGACAAGTAATGAAATTTTCTCCAACATTTAGGAAATAAGGAATGCTAATAATAGTCTAATGCCTACATCATCAATCCAATGACATTAGCACAAACTTTCAGAATTCGAAATTATGAATCAATTATGCTTGCAGCCTAAAATCAAGACTTAGAGTTGTAATAGTACATCATTGATATGAATGATGCTTGATTTTGGAATGAGCTCTCTGTATATAAACTATCTGTGTCTTCAAAACTATTCAAATCCCACCCCATTGAATTGTAAGTTGAGAGTTTTGAAAATTCCATAACAGGTTGTTGAATATATTTGCATAATCGAGTGTTTTTTTAAACCCTTAAGTTGAAACTGGTACAAATTTATGATTGAAATTTATCAAATATTGTCCAACATGGTACAAATTTATGATTGAATGTTGTACTTTTTGTCTTGTTAGAAACATCTATTGAATCACTGAATTCAAACATGTAATGTCCTGGTTTTGACACCTGAATTAAACTATGTTAAATCATGTATTATTCGAATGATACCATTGGAGGGAAAGAGGAAAGGGGGTAAGGGGTTGATAATTAATCAGTTTTCTGTGTCCTATCTTTACCCTTTTCCTCATACCATATGCTCTATTAAAAATTTGGAACCTCTACCTTCAATCATTGAATCCATGTGGTAGTTTGTGGGGAAGCCCACCCTCCATAGTTATGAGGACATGAAAGTTGAGTACAATAGGAGGAAGAAGTGCAAGAGACTCCATCCCCCTAGGAATCTAAACCTTCTCTACTCTTCTCTCTCCTCGTGCAAATTTGAATTGGCTGATACGCTTACTCTTATCATTGGTTACCATTCTTCTCACCACTGGAAATTTGTGACCATATCCTCTCATGCCAAAGATTATTTTGAAGCTCTGGGATCTGAATGCAAACCTGCAAGTGATCTAATTGAGTTAAAGAAAAGGAGATGATGCCCCCAAGGAGAGAGATGGATGGCTGCACTAGCACATAGAGGCTGAGCTGCATACATAACCATCCATCTCTGTATATTGGTGCTCATTGAGTTCTCTAGAGCGAAGATATAACTTTGCTGGTTTGTTCTTGGTGACAGACAGTGGATTGGGCTCCTTCAGTGCATACTGAAGAGCATTGGAGGGAATAGTATTCCTCAGGGACTGTTGAGCAGATAAGGGAACATCTTCCATGTGTTGTGTGGGGCAATGGCTAGGCTGGCTGGATGGTTGCCTAAAGAGTTTTATGGTGATTATTTGGCTGAGTATGAGATCAATTGGTGTAAGTAAGCGACCTGATAAAGTTCTTGGCCTGTTTCTTCTGCATTTGTGGTATTATGGCTTAGCTAATGTTGAAAAAATGGGCATCGGGAATAAATCAGCAATGTTAAGAAAAATGAAAAATTGTAGAAGTCTGAAAATATCGGTAAAAGTTGCCCAAGAAAAGAAAAAGAAAGGTATTTTTTTTTTTTTTTTTTAAAGCATTTAAAGTATCCACAGCATCAGATAAATGCATTGCCACATAAATATGAAAAGAAAACTAATATAGAAGATGTATTAGAAGTCTAGTGCTACATCACATATCAACAATGAATCATGCTTGAATCCTGAGTCCTTAATCAGCCCTAAGAGTCAAAATATCAACATGAAATTTAATAAATGTATCTCATCATCACGAGTCATCTACAATAAGATTAGGTACATAAACTAGTGGGTTTCTCTGCCCCTTTTACAAGAAAGGGTAATGGCTTTTTGTTAAATTTGGGCAACTAGGTCCAAACTCCGGGTTGTGCTGCTTAGATGACGATCCCAATATTTTTATTGGATTCCTCTTTCGGAGAGGTGTAAGATTGATCTAAAGATCATCTCAATCGGATGAGCAGAACATGTACTTTGAATTTATTCCACTTATGTGCTAGGTTAGCCGGGAATATAATATAGACTTAAATGTCTTAAAGAACGTGTCACACACCCCCAAAGATGCCTATATATTCGAGAGAATTGGAGTTCATTATACATACAATATGTGGAGGATTTTCTTCTCTCTTGATGGCTATGGAGCTGCGTTCTTGGTGCTACATCTTTGTGGAGTATTCTTTGTCTTAGGGTTGTGTGTGACACGCTTGGCTGAATGACCTATTGGAGACTTTGCTGGTAGAAGCATCTTGCTGATCGCCGTAACGCCACCATTCATTATTCTCTGTTTTGGCTTGTTTTCTATTGATCTATTGGTATGTTCTATCTGCTTCAGTATTTTGTGCCCTAACCTTGAAATGGCATAGAACATGTTCAGAAATTAACATGGTATTAGAGCTAGGAGAAGACAACGCCCAACTTATGTCAAGAATCAAGGGCAGTGTGAAAAGGGTTGCTCATACCTACCTCTGGAATGTCGCTGGACTGAGGCTGAAAGAAGAGTTTGGGGCAGGATTGTCTTGACGTTTTGGTGCGTATATCTTGAAGGAATAGGGACGAGACATCTGAGGTAAGTGTGGGCCATTGAGTGCTAAGTTCTACCATTATTTACCTTTTGTTATGGGCCGCACAACTTGCTATAACTACAACAAGGTTGGAGTATCTGGTTCAAGGGCTAAGAGACCTGGCGAGACACAGAAACTCCGCTGCCTAGATAGATAGTGTAACCTTTGAATCAGTGATCATAATTCTTTGTGGAGCAGCTTGGTGAATTGTAGAATGGCCTAGGAAGGTATTCAGGGTAACTTGATCTAATATTTTGCTTCCTGTTGATTCAAAGAAAGGCCGTAGTTTTTTTTGGAAGACTGATGCTATAGATTTGACCCTAAGGACTGGCAAAAGGTAGCATCCTTCTTGTCAAGCAAAGCCGTAGTGAAAAGGAGGTGTTCTGATTCAATTAGAAGGGTCGTTAGCCCTAAGCCTCTTCAGTATGTCAGGATTGTAGTCTTGTGTGCACCATCGATTTATTTAAAGATTGATGCCTGTCACATTTGAACAGCGAGTAGAGCTCTCAGTTCTTGAAGCCTTGAAGATAATTAAGGGCATGAGTAGTGATGGAGGGAGTATATTGTTAAAATTGGACAACTAGGTCCAAACTCCATGTTGTGATGCTCAGATGAAGATACCGATATTTTTATTGGGTTCCTCTTTCGGAGAGGTGTAAGATCGATATAAAATTGATCTTAATCTGATGAGCAGAACATGTATTTTGAATTTATTATTTATAATAAATTATATGTGCAGGTTGGCCTTAAGGTTTTACACCCCCAGCAGATGTGTCACACACCTCAATGATGGATATAAATACAGTCAAAGTTGGAGAGCATTTCACTCATCTCATCTCATCACCTTCTTATCTTTTTGATCTAGTATGAGCTTTCAACCAGGACAATTTCGGATGCACGTGGGGAAAAGAAGGGGCAGAGGTGTTGTTCTTCTTTATGGTTCATTATTCTTCATAGTTACTACCCGGTGTTGTGCCGGTGTTGCTGCCCCGTTGTTACCATTATATAAATTATTCTTTAAGTCTTTCTTTATTATTCTCCAGATTCTTTTCTTAGTTATTCTGCTAGTTATTTAGATTCTTTACCCGGTGTTGTTGCCATTGTTGATTCTTGCCCAGGTATTGTTGCCGTTGTTACTGCATTTACTCTGGGTATTTAATTCTCTGGAGTGTTATTGCCCGTTTCTTTGCGTTTGTTGAGTTATTTCTTTGTTTATTTTGGGTATTTCTTGCCATTGCTGTCGTTGGGGCAACGTTGACTTTTCTGGGGTTAACTTTGAGTTGACCATGTGGCTGTTTTGAGGGTTGTTGTGACACATGCTGAGTTGGCTGACGAAGGAGACTTTTCTGGTTGAAGCATCCTATTGACTACCGTAACGCACCACCACATTTTTCTGTTTATGGTTTGTCTTCTATAGATCCACTAGTATGTTCTATCAGCATTTTACTTGATTTTTTATGTGATTGCTATGGTGAAAAGTAAAGTTGCATCAAGCATAGAACATCTACATAATTTTACATGGTATCGGAGCCGAGGTGAAGACAAGCCCTAACTTATAGCAATCACCATCTAAGAAAAATGGGTTCAACAAGTTATGGCTTCAAGGAGGATGACAAGCTGACTGGAAGAGATGACTTCCATGCTTGGAAGATGATATTAGATCTCAAATTGGAAGACCATGATCTCATGGACCATGTACTGGGTAAGATACAAGAATCTCCATCCAATGCTACTGCTGCTGCAAAATCCAAGTATAAGAAGGGAGAGATCAAAGCAAAGCTGATGATCAGGGAATCCATTCATAAAAGCCTGGTGGCCTACATCTCTGAGTTGGGCACATCCAAAGAGATGTATGATAAATTGATCCTTATGTTCAAGGTAAACAATGCAAACCAAGTGCTATTCTTCAAAAATCAATTGAAGAATCTGAAGAAGGGTCGAGATGAGTCTATCCAAACATACTTTCTGAAATTGACTGAAATCAGGAACAATCTGCTGGCTATTGGGGAGACAATAGACGATCGTGAGATGGTACTCACCGCACTTGGAGGACTCCCATATGAATGGCAAGTATTCAACACTACCATTCTCAATAATAGTACAATTCCTAACTTTGACGAAACCCTTTAGAAAAGATGTGTAAGAAAGAACAAGGATGAGTTGAAAATGACGGCTCTTTTCTCTTGCTCATTTTTTAGAAAAGAACTACCGGTGGTCCTAGAAGACAAAAAGGAAGGCAGGAGCCAAAGAAAGAAGGCCAAAGTGCTTTCACTTGTCATAGGCACGGTCACTATGCTAGAGACCTTTCAAGAAGGATTCTGCAGTGGTAAGCAGCAACAACAACTGGCAAACCGGAGGGTCGTCGTCAAAGGAACAACAGGTTCCAGGGAAAGAGAAAGGCTCCCTCCCGCGGAAATGATCAACCTTTCAAAAGGTCAAGAAATTCCAGGTATGAGGAATCAAATGTTGTTGATAAAAGAAATGAATATATTCTTGTATCTGCCCTCTCCATTGCATCTCCACCCGACACTATGGATGTCTGATTGATAGATAGTGATGCCTCAAGGCACATCACTGGGTTCAAGGAAGCACTCTTTGATATGGTTGAGAAGGATACTAATTTGAAAATTATCTTTGGAGATAATGCCACATATCCCATGAAAGGGACAGGGACTGTGACCCTCCACTTGTCTCAAGGTCAAGTTCTCCACTTGCAGGATGTACTCTATGTACCTAATTTGAAGAAGAACCTCGTGTCTATATCAGCCATGGAAGACAATGGTTTCAATGTGGCATTCACTGATGGAAAGGTGCGCATGTGGAGAAGAGCTTCAAGGAAGCTATCATGTTTGGGTCTAGAATTGATACACTCTACCAGGGTGGAGGAAGTCCACTGGGAGCGATGACACGAGATGCTATCCGACAGACCGATAATGGCACTGAATATGAGACAAACGAGTTTAAGAACTTTTGCAGAGGAGCTAGCATCAAGAAGGAGACCACAATGTTTGTGGGCTACAGCGAAACTTCGAAGGCCTATAGATTCTATGTGCTTGGTCAAAGGAAAGTGGAGATATGCCACGATGTCACCTTTGATGAAGATGCTTCCCTGAGGAAAGTAGTCAATCTTCTGAGATGCGAGGAAGATCATGAAGCAAGGCCTGGAAATCAAGAGGAACCGAAGGATGAGACGATGCCTGATGTTGAAGGACTAGTGGACCCGATTGATCCACCTCCTTCACTAGGAAAGAGACTATCATGGCTCAGGGACACTCTCGAGGATGCTGAGGGACATATGGCCCCAAAGGGGGACATTTCGTGAAAGCAAGAAGCCGAGTAGATACCAAGGGTATCTAGCAGCCATGAGTACTGACATAAATATATAGAACACGGATCTTTTTACATTCGTCGCTTGTCAGAGTACGGAAGGGATGCTATGCACAAAGATTATGAGTCCATAATGAAGAATTATGTTTGGGATGTGGTTCCTAGACCGGAGGTCAAAGCAGTTATCACCTCAAAATGGCTCTGCAAGATCAAGCATGGATCTAATGAAAGTGTTGAAAAGTTCAAGGCAAGATTCGTTGCCCGTGGCTCCTCTCAAAAAGAAGGCATAGACTATGATGACATATTTTCACACATGACCACCATCCAATCTCATCACCAGCCATTTATGCTACCTGCAAAGGATGGAGTCTTATTCAGATGGATGTTGAAGATGATTTAATTTTTACGGATGTTCTATGCCATTTTAGATTAGGGCACAATACTGAAGAAGATAGAACATACTAAAGGATCGATAGAAGACAAGCCAAAACAGAGATAGGAAATGGTGGCGTTACGGCGATCAGCAGGATGCTTCTACCAGCAAAGTCTTCAATAGGTCATTCAGCCAAGCGTGTCACACATAACCCCAGAACAACCCAAACAAAGAATACGCAGCTTCAACGCCATCAAGAGAGAGAGAATTCCTCCACACCAATGTGTGTCAAATGAACTCCAAGTCTCTCCAATATATAGGAATCTTTGGGGGTGTGTGACACGTCCTTTAAGACATTTAAGTCAATATTTTATTCTAGGTCGACCTAGCACATAAGTGGAATAAATTCAAAGTATATGTTCTGCTCATCCGATCGAGATGATCTTTAGATCAATCTTACACCTCTCCGAAAGAGGAATCCAATAAAAAATATTGCGATCGTCATACGGCGGCCTAACTTCCAGTTTGGACCTAGTTGTCCAATTTTGGCACTCCCTCTACTGAGGAGAACTCGAATCACCTAGTGCAATCCAAACATCGTGCGTCATCCCCTTAGTAACAGCACAGCTGGCCTCTTTATTTAAAAACAGTGAGTCCCGATCACAAAGACATCATCCCCAGGTGACCAATTCGGCCTAGAGGTCAAAACATCTATGGGACTCCCCAAATAGTCTCAACCAACTTTCGAAGTTGGTTCATCGACCAAAGTCGAGCGGAGGTTCGAAAACCTCACCATCGGTCCTGAAAGAGTCTCCAACCAACCCGAAGTTGGTTCATCTGACCCGAAGTCAGGTAGAGGTCCCAGACCTCACTAAACTTGATCCCAGATCAAGTGGTTGGACCGTGCCATCCTAGATAGAGAGTACGATCTGCCCATTTCTGATTATTTCAGCAGACTTCTCGTAGGGCTGTCAAAATTTGCCTAGCTCAATGACTTACATCTGTGCCCATTTCGTCAACAATTTGACCACTACATAGAATTTCCCAAGGACTTCAGCAGTCAACCCTTTAAAACTTCCAGCTTCAATCATGGGTGTCTGTCTATGTCACTGTCATGATGACAGTGACATAGAATCACTGATTTAGAACTATCACATTCATCACTGCTTGCTGAATCACTGATCTGGCCAAGACTGCAGATCTCAATTCAGCGATTTCTCCTCTTGAATTTCACAGATTTAGGAACCAATCATACAGATTTTATACCCTTCTCCATGTCAGTTCATACAGATCCGAGACAGTCATAGTGGCACCCCTACTCATCAATGTTTCAGCCCCAACCATCCAAAAGGATAAATCAGGACAAGACACTTCATTGCTCTTAAAGACTCTGTCAAGTACATCAAAACAATTTCTTTGTCTTCACTTGAGATCCAGTCTATGCCACATGCACAGATTTGGGAATTACTGTGATTTGTGACCAACTCTTGGCTTGCAATCTACAAAGTTGTTCTTGTTCACCACCAAGATCTTTACCATCCTTACCCACGATGATTTCCTGTTAGAGCTCGAACTCGAAGATAACAAAATGAAATCCCAAAACCAGGGACAAAAATTCGTAATCACGCAAACAAACACAATCACACAGTTAAGTACGAGACTTTCATGGATTGTAGTGAATTATTTCTAGTTCAGACATATAGATGACTTTTCCTGGATAATTTTCTTAATGATTTGATTCACTATCACACCCGAGCATCGTGACTCCAAAATTTCCACGATTTGATCACTTTCCAAGTATAGAGTTTCAAATGATTTGAAGACACTATGTATAGCCCATAAACAACATCCTAAAAGAATTTGTCAAGGCAGCATATTCTCCCGTGCATTGCGCACAAGTCTTCAGCAGCAAGAACCTCCTCTGTAGTAGCATATGGTCCATACTGGAATTCTTTTGTAGGATAGTGCCTTCAATGCTGCAAAGAATGATTGCACCTTCTCCACAATTGATGTCAGCTTAATGGTAAGATACAGCCCTGATGAGAGGTGAATCAAATCATCCGCCATTACTCCATCTCTGTTGAAAGGAGACAATTCATATAGCCATTGGAGAAGCCATGTTGGCATGTTGCAATATAGGCATCAAAGAAATAGAACTGCAGCCACTGATGTCATGTTTTAGATCTGATTGGACTGGTACAAATAAAATCACTCGGCCCTCTTTGATAGACAGCGACATGGCAACATGCACATTACAAGCTACTACAGGCACAAGAAATTTGCGACATATACACCAACTCAGCATCGCATAAACTCACTATTACAGGTGTACAATCTGAGGGTTTGCGCAGTTATAAACATGATGACCAGAGAAGCTGTGGACAATTCGATATATAACAGCATGGTTTCCATCTGCCGCCTTAGTTGTCATTTCAAGGTTTTGGAGTGAGCATGCAGGGTGAAATATTGCCCCCAGATCGATACTCTTTAAATGGTATATAACTACATGGTTTCCACCAACCCTACCTGGAGCGACCCGAATTGCTTTCGTGACCTTATGTTTCGGATCGAAGACTTCTGTAGTAGAGCTACCTAGTAGGTGATAGCCATCAAACAGGGTCACGACGGGTCAGTTAGGAAGGCGTCGAAGTGGTCTTCGAGCTTCTGGTGGGATTCCTCGTTACAGAAGTTGACGGAAAGATCAATGGCACCACAATCGGCCCCGTAGAGGACACTGGACGGCGTACATGCAAGAGAATTACGTTGTCACCCGGTCGGAGATAGTTTGCCACCGCCCATTTTACGGCAAACGCGCTCTCGTTGCTCAGATCAACTGCAATGTCGATTTTCATGTTTCCAACATCCATTGTTGTATTTGTTGCCACAAATTTCCACTGCCCACTCTTCTTAATTTTATCGCAAAATCTTCCTCATGCTTAGTTCCAATTCTTGTGTCTTCCTTGTACACGTGAATTTTGTCTCATGTAGCTTAGTTCCAATTCTTTGAATGAAGTTCGTACACGTAACTGGCTCATTCAGCTAGTTCCACTCTGAATGAAGTTTAGACACGTGAATTTATGTCTGTCCGAACTTATCCTATCAATAGAGTCGTATTAAATAAGACACGATATAACGGTTAACGTAGACTCGTTTCGTTTATTCATTTAACGCGTAATCCGGTTGTGCTAGCTGTCACTCATGATACACTGTTTTATATCCGGTCGCTGCAACGTTAAATGCCGACACCGCTTGGTGAACAAATTTGTCCACGCTCAAGATTAGCCGCCGTAAAAATATTGCCCACGCTCGTCTAAGAATGAGGAAGGTACCGTGGCTCACCCATGCTGGCGCAAAGATATGCGCCCGTATTTACCGCACCCAAGACACATTTCTGTAGGCTGAAATAGCTTTTGCTGCCTCGGCCTTCCCTCATAATAATTCGGTCTTCAAGATAACCTTAAAACAGATCTTTAAAAAAATTATCTTTCCTAGATGCGGCTAGGGCAAATAATTTCACCTCTCCAACGAGTCTTTCAAAAGGGTGAGTGATTGCTCTCAACACAAGTTGAACTTGTCTTCACCTCAGCTCCGATACCATGTTAATTTTGCTCACGTTCTATGCCATTTCAGGTTAGGGCACAACACTGAAGAAGATAGAACATACCAATAGATCGATAGAAGACAAGCCAGAACAGAGATAGAAAATGGTGACGTTACGGCGATCAGCAGGATGCTTCTACCAGCGAAGTCTCCAATAGGTCATTCAGCCAAGCGTGTCACACATAACCCCAGAACAACCCAAACAAAGAATACGCAGCTCCAACGCTCTCAAGAGAGAGAGAAATCCTCCACACCAAATGTGTGTCAAATGAACTCCAAGTCTCTCCAATATATAGGAATCTTTGGGGGTGTGTGACACGTCCTTTAAGACATTTAAGTCAATATTTTATTCCAGGCCGACCCAGCACATAAGTGGAATAAATTCAAAGTACATGTTCTGCTCATCCGGTCGAGATGATCTTTAGATCAATCTTACACCTCTCCGAAAGAGGAATCCAATAAAAATATTGCGATCGTCATCTGAGCAGCACAACCCGGAGTTTGGACCTAGTTGTCCAATTTTAACAGAAGACCGCACTTCTGCATGGTGAAATAAAGGAAGAGGTGTATGTGGAGCAACCTCTGGGGTTCGAAGTCCAAGATCAGGATACCCATGTCTGCAGGTTGAAGAAATCCCTCTATGGGTTGAAGGAAGCACCCAGAGCTTGGTACGAGAGGATAGATAGCTACTTGATGAAGCTAGGCTTCACTCGTAGTAATGTTGATCCGAACCTTTACTTCAAGTTTCATAGAGAGAAGCCTCTCATTCTAGTGTTGTATGTGGACGACCTCTTCCCGACAGGTGCTGACCCTGTCATTCATCAGTGCAAGAGGGAGCTCGCTGCTGAGTTTGAGATGAAAGACCTAGGACTGATGCACTACTTCCTAGGACTGGAGTTCTGGCAAAGACCTGGCGAGATTTTCCTTTCTCAAGGAAAACACATTGTGAAGCTTCTGGAAAGATTTAGTATGGTGGACTGCAAGTCTGTGTCGACACCGATGGAGCTCAACTTCAAGAAGCTGAGTGGCAGCGCTGTTGGGCCCGTATTGACAAATCCTACTGAGTATCGTCAACTCGTAAGGCCTTGATGTTCTTAGTGAACACCTGTTCGGACATATGTTGTGCAGTGAACACTTTGAGTCAACACATGGTTGATCATAACATTCACTGGGTTGGTGCCATGAAACTCTTGAGATATCTCTGAGGCACGATAGACCATGGGCTGAGATACACTGCCGGGAGTATGACACTCCATGGATATATAGATGCCGATTGGGCTGGCAGTGTGGTGGATTGCAAGAGCACATCTGGATGCTACTTCACACGTAGATCTGCTTTAGGCAGGAAACCGAAGTCGGTAGCCTTGAGCACCACTGAGGCCGAATACATTGTAACATGTATGGCCTGTTGTGAAGTCACTTGGTTGCGAAAGCTCTTCAGTGAGCTGTTCGAGCATGTGCTAGATGCCACCGTTATCCTTAGTGATAACTAGAGGGGGATTCGTTTGTCATAGAATCCCGTGTTCCACGATCGATCCAAGCATGTTGATGGCTGGTACCACTTTATCCGGGATATGGTACAACGAGGCGCTATAAGGCTCGATCATAGGAACTGATGAGCAGGTTGCGAATATTCTCACTAAGCCCCTGGGGAAGGTCAAGTTCCTAACCTTCCGTGAGAGTCTTGGTATCGTGAAACGACCCTATGATGTGGGTCCCGTTGGACGATGAGCTCTGGGAGCTTTGGGGGGCTTTGGGGACAACTTTTCAGAGCTATGAGCAACCACAAGGCTAGGATTGCCGAACCTTGTTGGTGTGCTTGGACCCCACCATTGTGATTATTGAGTTGGTTCACCTCTCATTATCTATGCCCCGTATGCATCCTACCCATTGAGTTCAGGGCTCATGGGAAGTACCTCTCATTTGGCCAATGAGGTGGGAAAAGCTAGAGACTATTAGCAAAGACTGATGGACGCATCAGAGATTTCCGTACTCTCTATCTAGGATGGCAGGGTCCAACCACTTGATCTGGGATCAAGTTTAGTGAGGTCTGGGACCTCTGCCTGACTTCGGGTCAGATGAACCAACTTCAGGTTGGTTGGAGACTCTTGTGGTCCCCGATAGTGAAGTTTCGGACCTCCGCGACTGGTCGGATATGAACCAACTTCGGGTTGGTTGGAACTCTTTGTGAGTCGTGGTAAAGTTTCGGACCTCTTGCTTGACTTTTAATTCGGATAATATGAACCATAAGGGTTGGTTCGACTCACTGGCAGTCGATGGTGAGGTTTTCGGACCTCGCGACTTCGAATTCGAATGAACCAACTTCTATTTGGTTGGGCTCTTTGTGAGTCTAATAGAGTTTTGGACTTAAGATAGTTTGTCGACGAGGGATGATGGTTGATGTAGTGACCCTTACGTTGCGGAAATAAGAGAACTTGACAAAGCAAGTTACGGCGGGATGACGCACGATGGGTTGCCTTTGATGGATGAGTTCTCCTAGTTGAGAGGGAGTGTTAAAATTGGACAACTAGGTCCAAACTCCGTATTGTGATGCTCAGATCTCCATATTGTGATGCTCAGATTAAGTGGCTAGTATTTTTGTTGGATTCCTCTTTCGGAGAGGTGTAAAATCCATATAAAATATATCTTAATCCGATGAGCAGAACATTTATTTTGAATTTATTATTTATAATAAATTATATGTGCAGGTCGGCCTTAAGGTTTTACAACCCCAGCAGATGTGTCACACACCTCAATGATGGATATAAATACAGTCAAAGTTGGAGAGCATTTCACTCATCTCATCTCATCACACCTTCTTATCTTTTGATCTAGTACGAGCTCCTTGGAGGACAATTTCGGTTCACACGTGGGAAAAGAAGGACGAAGAGGTGTTGTTGCCGTTGCTGCCGTTGTTGCCGGTGTTGTTGCCGTTGCTACCGGTGTTGTTGCCGTTGTTGCCGGTGTTGTTGCCGTTGCTGCTGTTGTTGTCGGTGTTGTTGCCGTTGCTGCTGTTGTTGTTGCCGTTGTTGTCGTTGTTGCCGTTGTTGCCGGTGTTGTTGCCGTTGTTGCTGTCGTTGGGGCAACGTTGACTTTTCTGGGGTTTACTTTGAGTTGACCGTGTGGCTATTTTGAGGGTGGTTGTGACACATGCTGGGTTGGCTGACCAAGGAGACTTTGCTGGTTGAAGCATCCTGTTGACTACCGTAACACACCACCATATTTTTTCTGTTTCTGGTTTGTCTTCTATAGATCCACTGATATGTTCTATCAACATTTTACTTGATTGTTTATGTGATTGCTGTGGTGAAAAGTAAAGTTGCATCAAGCATAGAACATCTACATAATTTTACATATATAAAGGGAAGCTGCAGTGAAATCTCAGATCTGCTTTGTGTGATCAAGATGCCGTGAGCTGACTGTGTTTTATCCCTAACCAATATTCATTATTTCAGAATGTCTCCAACCTATGTTGCACCCGAATATAGAAAGGACCTAAAGGAGATCGAATGTTTCAGTTCATCCCCGTGGCTATGAGCGCGGTTCCTCATTTTCACATCCGGATATAATTATCGCGACGGAACCCGCAACAGAGTTGATTGCAAATCATAAGGAAGGCTGAGAGCTTTGAGATTGGAAGCCTTGCTTATTGGGTTAGTATTCCAAGGTGGTTGAATTAGAGGAATTATCGCACAACGAATGTGACTAATACAAGTGTTGAGTCCCAATAAAGGTAGGCAGCGTCATTACCTAACTCAAAAAGCCAAAATATTGATCTCAAGGCGCCTATGATTTCGTTGTTGCATTGGTCAAGAATGTGGTCGGTGGTCGAGACAAGGTGAAATGGAGTTCCGAGCCGATAGTGAAAAATTTGCGGGTGCAAAAGGCCAAAGACATTTTCTTGAAGGAAAGATGTGTTTAGTTTTTTTTGTTGTTGTCTCAGATTCTGAATGGCTAGGTTTGTAGGCATACTGGTGGAAGTTCTGGACAGAATTTTTTTTGGTAATCTCTGCAACTGTGGGTTGGATTTCTGTACAAGGATGGTCAAAGACCCCTACTGATGGTGAAATCAAGGCCGAGTAAAGGCCGAGTCTTCTCAAGGAACAAAGCAGTAGATTGCAGGTCCAAACTGAAGTTGGACGTAGATCACTAAGTGGCCTAGATATGTGCATAAGCAAGACAAAAGTGACATTTAGAAGATGACACACCGTGTCATTTAAGACCACATGTTAAGGAGTTGTACGAGGGCAGATATGTACGGGTCACCTTGAAAAAGAGAAATCAAGATGAGGTATGTTCATAGGTGATGAACAACAATGGTTGATGTGCACTTATGATTGTGCTAGATCTGCGTAAAAGAAAGGTGTCATATAAGGTATGGACTGGCATGAAGAAGGGTCAATCCAGTTTTTGGAACAACTGTATGATTGGTTTCTAGATCTATGCAATTTAGGAGACAAATTGCAGAACTGAGATCTGAAGATTTGAAGCCCTAGATCAGTCAACCATTAACTGTAGTTGGGCAGATCTGGAAGCCCTAAGAAACAATTTTTTTTTGGTGGAGTTGGAAGGATTTTTAGAGGGTTGACTGCAGAAGCCCTTGGTGCAATATTATGAAGTGGTCAGATTGTTGACAAGATGGGCAAATCTGCAAGCCCTAGGGAGAGTGACAAGACAAGTTGATTTGTCATACAGTTAGGCCAATCTTGGTAGCCTTAGAAGTAGTCTTCTAAAAATGACCAGAAGAATGACAAATGGGCAGATCTGGAAGATAAGAAGCAGTGTAGGATGCAATGCCAGATGTAGTAGATGAAGACCTCAAGTGTAGGATCATGAGAGAAGGAATCATGATATATTCTCCCTATTTGACAGTGACATATGGCAGAATATGTATGACCATGAAGTTTGAAATCTTCAGTATCGTATGGCAGTATGACAATGATGAAGAAGATAGTGATGGGTATGATAAAATTATGGCAACATCGTAATCAACGATATGACAGGGATGATAGTTCTGTAGTCGCAAATTTGAGGAGCTAAGAAAGTAATTTGTGATTCTATGTTACTGTCATTATGACAGTGACATAGACAGACACCCATGTTTACGAAAATCATAATAGCAGTAAGCTTGTGACAATATCAGTCTTACGTTGAAGTGTAATCATAAACTTGAAAGTGTGAACTGAGAAGTTTTTGAAGCCTTCAGTCACGTCGTTGGAGTCTTGAACCATGATCAACAAAGCTTGTGAAGTTTTAAATAAATATTGTATACGATATGTGCCAAGATGCATGATAGCTATATGATAGTATATGGCTATGAGTCTTGGATGGCTTTGACTGTGGTAGAATAAGATTCAGGCCCCTGAGTACAAAACTCCTTTCCAAGTTGGTGTCTGGGATGCCCTCATTTAAAATAGATGTCTTCTCTCTCAAGAGAATTTGGCATTAAGAGGGAGAATACAACTATGCTCCTGAGCTAATATCATTGCTGAAAGAAAGGAGACCCTCATGGCTCTAAGATATATGGCTTCAAGGGGGTAATTCTGGAAGAAAAACAAGAAGCCATATAAATACCAGAGGTATCTATCTGCCATGAGTACAAAGAGTATGAGTCCATTATGGAGGGTGATGTCTGGGATATGGTCCCTAGACCACAGGACAGAGCTGTTGTCACCTCGATATAAGATCAAGCATGGATCTGATAGAAAATGTGTTCCCTGAGATTTCTAGGAAGACATTGATTATATTTACTATTACCTTTGCTGCTACGCAAGGACGGAATTTTCATCAAATGGATGTGAAGAACGCCTTCTTGCATGGTGCATAAAGGAAGAGGTATATGGAGAGCAACCTTTGAGATTCAAAGTCCAGGATCGAGACACCCATGTTTGCAGGTTGGCTAGCCCCCAGGGCTTGGTACGAAAGGATAGATAGCTACCTGATGAAGCTGGGCTTCACTCATAGTAATGTTGATTCAAACCTTTACTTCAAGGTTGATAAAGAGAAGCCTCTCATTCTGGTGCTGAATGTGGACCCTCAGATGCTGACCCTAACAGATGTTGACCCTGTCATTCATCAATGCAAGAGGGAGCTCACTGCTGAATTCGAGATGAAGGACCTAGAACTGATGCACTACTTCCTAGGCCTGGAGGTCTGGCAGAGACTCGGCGAGACTTTTCCTTTCTCAAGGAAAATTCATTGTGAAACTTCTGGAAAGATTTGATATGGTGGACTGTAAGTTCGTGTCGACACCGATGAAGCTCAACTTTAAGAAGTTGAGTGGTAGCGCTGTTGGGCCCGTGTTAGCCAATCCTACTGAGTATCGTCAACTCGTAGGGGCTCTGATGTTCTTAGTGAACACCTGTCTGGATGTATGTTGTGTAGTGAACACTCTGAGTCAACACATGGTTGATCATAACATTCACTGGGTTGGTGCCATGAAACTCTTGAGATATCTCTGTGGCACGATAGACCATGGGCTGAGATACACTGCCAGGAGCATGACACTCCTTGGATATACTGATGCCGTTTGGGCTGGCAGTGTGGTGGATTGCAAGAGCACATCTGGATGCTGCTTCACACGTAGATCTGCTTCGGGCAGGAAACGAAAGTTGGTAGCCTTGAGCACCACTGAGGCCGAATACATTGCAGCATGTATGGCTCGTTCTGAAGTCACTTGGTTGCGAAAGCTTTTCAGTAAGCTGTTCGAGCATGTGCTAGATGCCACCGTTATCCTTTGTGATAACCAGAGGGGGATATGTTTGTCAGAGAATCTCGTGTTCCACGATTGATCCAAGCATGTTGATGGCTGGTACCACTTTATCCATAATATGGTACAGCGAGGTGTCATAAGGCTCGATAATTTAGGAATTGATGAGTAGGTCACAGATGTTCTCTCAATGCCCTTGGGGAAGGTTATGTTCCTAACCTTCCATGAGAATCTTGGAATCGTAGAACGACCCTATTCTGAGGGTCCTGTTGGACGATGAGCTCTGGGAAGTACCTCTCATTTGGCCAATGAGGTGGGAAAAGCTAGAGACTAGTAGCAAAGATTGATGGACGCATCAGAGATCGCTGCACTCTCTATCTAGGATGACACGGTCCAACCACTTGATTTGGGATCAAGTCCATGTGAGGTTTCAGACCTCCAAACTTACTTTGGGTCAGTGAAACTAACTTTGGGTTAGTATATATGAGACTCTTTGTGAGTCCTATAGAGGTTTCAGACCTCTGGGTTGAATCTGTCAGCCGGGAATGATGTCTTTGTGACTGACCACCTTTTGTTCTAAAATAAAGAGGCCAACAAAGCAAGTTATGGTGGGATGACGCACGATGTTTGGATTGCACTAGTGGACAGACTTCTCCCTAGTTGAGAGGGAGTGTTAAATTTGGGCAACTAGGTCCAAACTCCGAGTTGTGCTGATTAGATGACGATCCCAATATTTTTATTGGATTCCTCTTTTGGAGAGGTGTAAGATTGATCTAAAGATCATCTCGATCGGATGAGTAGAATATGTACTTTGAATTTATTCCACTTATGTGCTAGGTTGGCCTGGAATATAATATAGTCTTAAATGTCTTAAAGAACGTGTCACACACCTCCAAAGATGCCTATATATTGGAGAGAATTGGAGTTCATTATACATACAATATGTGGAGAATTTTCTTCTCTCTTGATGGCTATGGAGCTGCGTTCTTGGTGCTGCATCTTTGTGGAGTATTCTTTGTCTTGGGGTTGTGTGTGACACGCTTGGCTGAATGACCTATTGGAGACTTTGATGGTAGAAGCATCCTGCTGATTGCCGTAACGCCACCATTCATTATTCTCTATTTTGGCTTGTCTTCTATCGATCTATTGGTATGTTCTATCTACTTTAGTATTTTGTGCCCTAAACTTGAAATGGCATAGAGCATGTTCATAAATTAACACTTTTTCTTTAGAGGAAGAAGGCCTTGGGGCTGGAATTGGACTCTGATGTCCTCTAGAAGAAGAAATATGAGGTAGCCTCTGATGTCCTCTGCTGGTGACTATGCTAGTTGGTGTCACCTCCTCCTCCTCCTCTACCTCTCTCCCTTGCATCTTCTACCTCTTTTGATGCCTCCTCCTCCAACCAATTAGGGACAAACCTCTTGGTTTCAATCATCCATGCAACATTGGTGTCAATCTGATCCAATGAGATGGCATCCACGTTAGGGGTTTTCTGAAGTTGCCTCACCCACAATCGGATATTGTAGTAGACGTAGACCATGTTATTAAGGTGTTGGGACTCCATGTATGAGGGCCATAAATTATAAATTAATAATTGAAAAATTTAAATATTAAAATGATAAATTATTGCATTGAGAGGTGCTCTCTAGCCTAGTATGGAAGAGATGTTGTAACGTCTTGTCCTATTCTATTATGTAAACGGTCAAATTACATGAAA
This sequence comes from Pinus albicaulis, assembly GCA_034641835.2. Taxonomy (NCBI): domain Eukaryota; kingdom Viridiplantae; phylum Streptophyta; class Pinopsida; order Pinales; family Pinaceae; genus Pinus; species Pinus albicaulis. The sequence continues at coordinate 1,591,208,110 of CM076575.1, read as the reverse complement.
ATAAAATAAAAAAACTAAAGCTAATAATTAAAATAAAATTGAGATTAAATAGTCAATTTACCTTTTTGGGCTTCGGGTTTTGACAACCATGGTTTTTCCCATAGTATTATTCTCTAATGTAGCCTATTTAAAGGCATAACATATCTAATGAATTTTCCTTTTCTCCAAAGAGAGATTTGGTTGGGGCTTCGAGTGTTATTTATCTTCGCAATATCACCAACCAAAATGAGTTCTGTAAAATTCATACCTTGTTTATTGGGTATCGGGTTCAAATTTGTTTGGTGGTTTTTTCATAAAACTCCAAGCTCAAGCCACGTAGCATGGCACTGATAATCTCAACAAATCTAAGGATTCAACAATTCTTAGCCGAGTTACTAATCCAAGGACAAAAAACCAAGCGATTGAAGAAGGCCTATGGCGTTGAGGGTTTCAAATTACCAATTTGTAATTTTAATTTACCACCGTCATCCTCGAAAGATTATCTGTGGAAATTTATCACCGTCATCCTCAAAAGATTGGCTATGGGAAGCTCTCAATAATGAACATCTCGTTGAGCCAGAAACTCTTCCCACCATTGTTTTCCACTATGAATGATCTCTGCCTTAAGATGTTGCAGATCTTTTCCAAGTAAGCATTCTTCACGTGAAAACCCTAAGTATCTTTATAGATTAATATATTCTGTATCAATTCTCTTGGGAATTTACCACTGTCATCGTCAAAAGATTATTTGCGGGAAGCTCTCAATAATGAGCATCTTGTTGGCTCAGAAACTCTTCCCACCATTGTTTTCCATTGTGAACAATCTTCGCCTTCAGATGTTGTGGAGCTTCTCCAAGTAAGCATTCTTCACGTGAAACCCTAATTCTCAGAGGTTGGAAATTAATATATTGCATATCAATTCTCTCATAATGATACTTGCATTATTGATAAAGTTGGGCAATGGGTGATCTGCTAACTTCTTTTTTTTAATTAAATTCATACTTGTTCTCTTAGAATATTGTTTAAGATATTATAATTTAGGGAGAAGTATTTTTTTTTTCTCTCTGTGGTCAACAAACCCCAGAGATTGGTGATCACTACGTGCACAAAATATTTGTACTTGGAAGATCCACCGTAAGGGATTACTTCCTGCAAGCTCAAACATGAAGCTTGACCCTGATGCTTGACCCTGATGATGTCAGGAGAATTGAACCCATGACGTCTCTGTAAAAAAGGTGCTTTAATGATGGGGACTCCACCAATTGATCTAACCTTCACGGTTGATTTAGGGAGAAGTCATTATTGAGAAAATATTTATTTAATTTTGTGTGTTTAGACATTAATTTAATTGTGATCTCGGTTCGTGCAATTTTAACATTAAGTAAAATTAGTTAAAGAATATGCTCAAAAAAGTTTTTAAAATGTAGAAAAGTTAAAATACCACTTTAAATTCAATTACTACACAACTACATATGAGAATATATTCCGCATTTTAAATAAATAAAAACATTTAAAACATTTGTGAATATATAAATATATATTTTAAAGAATTTTTTTAATATAAAATGGAGAGCAATTTATATAGGTATATCATAATAACTTTAATAAAAATAATAATTAAACCAACTTAGATCCATCTTCACTCCAGATCTAGCAAGCGTCAAGAGGGATCAAATCTCTTTTCACTCTAAAAGAGGTTTACACCTCAGGGGATTTGATCCCTCTCGACGCTTGGTAGATTAAGAGTTAAGATGTATCTTGGCTGTTAATTTACAATCTAAGTCACTTGACACGTTCCTGCCCTCGTGTCTCAAATCCTTCATGTTTGACATGTGTTCGACATGAGTTTGACTCGTAGGACATGAGTTTGATTGGGTGTCGAACATGAGCCCTACTGTTGTCCCAAAATTTGGACATGTGTCTTGTGAAAAAACATTCTGAAATTGATTTATTGCCTCATTCTCATGTAATTCAGTGACACAATATTGGAGCTCTCAAAGGTTTTATAGTGCAACTAGGGGTAATTAAGCAATGTTAGAAGGGATTCGAAGTGTTGGGAAGTGGATTTGTCTAGGTACTAAATTCTTAAAATAAAAGGATGAATGAAAATTAAAGATAAATTGTGTTACTTAAATTTTTAACATTATCATTAATTGACTTAGGATGTTTGAGAGTGGTTTTGACCTCATTGGATTTCATATGGAGAAAGTAGAATTTTAGATCCCACTCAAAATCGAGTAGATTTAACAGTTTTCAGGATTTCAAGATTGGGGGAATTACAACGTTTCCATTGGAGTTTGTCATGTATGTATGTAACTAGCATTTAATTAAGAGGACCAAGCCCTCTATGTACCTTGATGTTGGTGGTATTAAGTGTTGAACTCCTCTGTCATGACAGTAGTAAAAATGCACCCGTCACTCAAATAGACTATCGAGTTTCGATTTGACATGTTAAGATTTGTCTATCTTATTTTAATTCTTAGAGGGTGTTATTGATGATGAGGGTCCCAATTTAGGAAAAGATTTTGATGATATATAGTACTAGTTATTTGTTGTTGCATGATTTTTTTGGACTATATAGGCCTTTTAGGGCCTCTTTATTGATGTGTTGTATTTTTGGTTCAGAGATGGATTACATTCACACTCAATGCTATTTTGGTTATATGCATTAGTTGTGTGATTGGATTTGTATCATCATCATGTAAATGTTTTATAGATTTCATATTTTATGTGTAATTCACTAATTTTTAATATTTTTTAATATACTATAATGTGTCCTTCATGTTATGTTCTGAGGGGTTGCTTTGTCATGTGTCAGATACTCGCATTTTCATGTACTCCGTGCCCCATGTCCTCATGTCAGTTGACTTAGTTTACAATGAATTCAAAAATTTAATTTGAAATTTTTTAACTTGTTGTGCTTCTCGGTATGTACTTTTTCAAATATACTCTAGTTGTGTTTGAATTTAGAAGAAGAACATGTTTGGCTGAGCACTCGAATGGCAAGCTTTGGAGATTGGGTACTTTGCCACCAAAACTTGTCCACCAAGCATCTAGAAATTGAAACAAGTAAGAGAAACATAAGAAAAAACATTGAATTTTGAAACTTGAAACAAATTATGAAGACACAATGAACTTTGGAACAAGCTAAAGCTTACCTGGCATTTTGGTCTTCCTATCTTTAATAGCCATGTTAAAGCTAAAAATGCCACCTGCCAACCTGTATATCTCCATTTTTTCAGAAATCTCTTCACATGCTTGCTTAGATGGCACCATCATGTCAACACGAGTGAGGAATTCATCCATTATCTCAACATCAAATCTGAAACCATAGGAGTAATAAAATGCAAGATTGAGGTAAATCCCTGTAGCATGATTGGTGCGATGGAGGGTATTGTTCCATCGCTCATTAATCACTCTCCATATCAACTACTGTTTCTCAAACCTCTTATTCTCCTTATTCTCATCATAAGCATGAATGGCTTCTTTGACCGTATCCATGGCCTCATACAAGTAGCCCATTGTGGGCTTATCTACATTAACTAATTGAAGAACCTTTACCAAAGGTTCAAAAATGGCACACCGGCTCTCATTGATATGAAACTAGTTGGCATATGCCCTCTCCCTTCGATTTGCGGCTAAAAGATAAAGCATCTCACTCTAGTGAAAGAAACATGGTCTTCACATTCCATATAGAATTCAACAAAGATTGAAGAGATATGAAACTAGTGGTAAACTATGTAATGGTAGGACACACCAACTCGTTATTGGTGAATCTTGTCATCAAGCTAAACACAAATGCATGATGATATATAAATTTTGTTACACTCTTGATGATTCAACAATATCTCTTACAAAAGGAATCTTTCATATATCCCCTAACATCAAGTCAATACTATGTGCAACACAAGGTGTCCAAAACAAGTTAAGATACCTTCATAAGCAACTTGGCGACAACAACATAATTTGCAGTGTTGTCTGTTATGACTTGGACAACATTATGTATACCTACCTCCTGAATGAAGATGCCCAATGACTCACACAATAATTGTGCATCTTTAATATGTTCAGATGCATCAACAGATTTGATAAACATTGTCCCTTTGGGACAATTAACTAGGAAGTTAAGAAGGGTCTTACCCTTCTGATTAGTTCAACCATTTTATATCACAGTGCATTTAGTGTGTTCCCATGATTCCTTAAACTCTTCCAATAAAATAGAGCAATCAACCTTTTCATTTTGAAGAATAGGCCCTCTCAACTCATCATAGAAAGGGGCTTTGTACGTCAGGCCAACAATAACAACAACATCAAACATAGGTCGGTAGAATGGATTGCTCTTGGCAACGTTGAAAGGAATGTCATTTCATAGAAGACACCTACCCACTAGCTTGTCAACTTCTTCCTTTTTTCTTAAAGTGTTGACCCAATAGAAGGTTGTGCAACGAGTGTGGTTCTAGGAACAAAAAATCATGAGGCAGGTAGAGGTGCACTAAACTTAGCAGAGGGACCCACAGTCCACTATTTGCAGTTTTTTTATTATTTTCTTGTAAAGGGACCCACAATCCACTAGTATATTGAATGTTTTGCGGACTTAGGTCGAGCTCTTGAAGGGGAGATAAGGTAGTTGGTGGTCAGTTCGATTTGCATTAGTTGTGCGTGTGTTTATCTTAGCTAATCTAGCCATCTTTCTCAGCACTAGGGCATCATTTACCAGTGTAGGGGGGTAGAAGGAAAGGAGCCATACCAACCTAGATTTTTCAGCTAAGTGATTTCTATAGCAAGAGGTCGGGTTTCAGCTCAAATAGGTCACGTAGAGGACTATATAGACCTATACAAATTTCATATAGTGCGCAGGCTAAGAGAGGGTCATGCGCACGAGGAGAGGCTAAGTAGATTGTGCAACAAACCAGTTTGTGCGCAACAAAAATTTCAGGGGTTTTGAGAAAGAAGGGAAATTTCTCTCTGTTCATTGTAATTTCTTGATAATAAATAATAAGAACACACATGCTTTGCAGTTTTTCCCCTGTTGGAGTTTCTTGGTTAAATTTGTGTTGAGTATTTTATGTGCTTGCGTCTTTAGTTTTATTTTCCATTGCATTATATAGTTAGAAAAACTCAGTATATTTGATGTAAGTTTTTTGAAAGTTCAGTCCAACTTTTTCACTTCTGAAAATACATCAAATTAGTTGTTGGGTTTTTAGAAACTAACATGGTATCATAACTCAACCTCTGATTAAAGACTAGAAAGTGTGTTTACTTCCTCAGGAGCAAGTTTAAAGGTAGATAAAATGCAATTTATCAGTGAGTACTTGCACTAGGGTTTTCTAGAAATGGCTCTGTGCAAGGGTTTTATGCAAGCAACTCTGCATTAGGGTTTCTTAGTAGATCGAACTATAGTATGGCATATTGGAGTTGAGATTTGAGGATCGCCGACTGCCTTGATAGAGCCTCAAACTTTTGTTCTTGGAGGGAGAGGATTGGTGTAGTGTTGGATGAGCAAGGAGTTTGGGAGTTTGTAGGCAATCCACCAGCCCAACCAATAGACCCTCAACAGCTAACCCAACACAATAAGGACACAAAGGCTAGAAGAATTATCCTTGAAGGAGTTAAGGATAATATCATTCTTTACCTGTCTGGAAAGAAGACAACTCAGGCTATGTGGGCAACCATCATAGGGCTGTACCAGGGTTCGAGTGAGGCCAAGAAGCTAGTACTTAGAGACAAACTCAGAAACATTAGGATGGTGATGTTTGAGTTCGTGGTCACATATCTCACCAGATTCACCCAAGTGAGGGACGAGTTAGCTGTGAGTAGGGGTGACAGTCTCAGACAGAGACCTTGTTAGATTTGTAGTGAGTGGTAGAGAGAAGCTTCTAAGTTGGGAGCGACTATGGAGTGATTGTGTGTCTAGGAGGAGATTCGGAAGCAGACAAGATTCAGGTCTTATGTCAAGTCAGAGGAAGAGGAGAACTTTGTCCTAGTTGGCAAAGGGGGCAAGGCGAAGGGTAAGAAAGGCGCAGGAGGGACTGAGTCCAACTCCAGAGGCGAGAAGAAGAAGAAAGATCTTAGCAAAATAAAATGCTTCTCTTGGCATCAGTTTTGACACCACCGCACCAATAGTCCAAGCAGGAAGAAGGGGTCCAATAAGGACCTCGTGGCAGCATCAATAGAGGTGGAGTTCACTTCTCACTTTGAGAAGGAGTTCTCACTCATAGCTTGCATGGCAAGCTTAGTGGCCAACAACGTGTGCTATGTTGACAATGGAGCATCTTGTCACATGACTGAGAACATGGAGTATTTCAGCCAATTGACTGAAAAGGACATGCAGTTTCACATAGATTTGGGAGATGATGGTAGGTACCTAGCCAAGGACATGAGTACTGTCAAGTTTGAGAGGGATTTTAGGAACCCTCTCTACCTCAAAGATGTCCTCTATGTCCCAAGTTTGAAGAAAAACCTTATTTTAGTCTTAACCTTGGAGAATGAGGGTTATGAAGTTATCTTTAGTAGAGAGTCCTTTATCAAGCCTTTCAACTCTAGAGCAGTCAAATAGATTGGAGTTAGAGTGAAGAACCTCTATAGGCTTCAATTTGAGATAGTCGTAACCTTGAGTAGTAGAGTAGTTAGTGAGCAGAGTGGTGGCCTTGGGGAGCTTTCGCATAGGCATATGGGTCACTTACACCATGGATTGTTGAAGATTCTTAGAGATATTGCCACCAGTGTTTACTAGCATGATGTGTGCAAGGGTTGCATACTTGGTAGGTATGCCAAAACATCCTTCACCAGTAGAGACAACAGGTCTGAGAGCATCTTGGAGCTAGTGCATTTGCATGTCTGTGGTCCATTTCCTCTCCATCCTTTATGGGATACAGATATTATGTCACCTTCAATGATGACCACTCAAGAAAGACTTGGATCTTCTTCATTAAGAAGAAAGATTAAGACTTCTTGAAGTTCGTGGAGTTTAAAGCCTTGGTGGAGAACCAGACAGGTAAAAAGATCAAGGTGTCGAGTTCAGAGAACGAAGGGGAGTACATCTCCAACCCGTTCAGGGACTTGTGCACCAAAGACGAGAAATCTAGGGCAGTGATTTTGATGCCGCTAAAGGACAGTTATTGTGTGCCAAATCTAGGGCAGTTAGTTTAGGTCTCCTTTTAAAATGATTTCTCTTACAATTGCAAGTTCTTGTGATGTTATTTTAACTCTTCTTTATTAAATAAGGTTCTTATCATCAAGATAAATACCAAACAATAAAGTAGGCTTGTCACCAAGGCCTTATTTTTGCACATTAAAATTATGTTAGGGGATTTAGAATAGGAATTCAACCTCTAAAGGTCTAATATAAATAGAACTTGCTCTTATTGTGAGAGAGCATCATCATCACTTGGATTTCTCTTGTAAAAAGACATTCACACCTTTTCTCTTGGACGAATTGGGGACTCTTTGATGCATTTCCATATCTTTGGAAGCTCTAATTTCGTTCTTCTTGGAGCTACATCTTGGTTTATGGTTGGATATATCTCATTGTCATCTTGTAAATGCTATCTTGTTGAAGATCTCTCTTTGAATAATGTCTAGCATGTGGAATTATTACAACTAGTTAATTTTGGTGCCCTAATTTGTTGAAAATCATTGTAAAAGGTATTTTGGCAATAAATTGCACATGTTACTCATTGCATGACAATTAGATGAATGTTCCTAGTGGATGGGAATTTGTTTTTCTTCCATGAAAATCCAGAAATCTAGAGTAGGTAAATGTCGAAGATTGGTTGCTAGGGCATCATTCTTTAGCCTCCTTGAAGAGGGTTTTGGGAAATCTTGAATCATGTTAGACTCCATAGCCTAAGGATTAGGCGCTAGTCCAAGACAACTTGGTGCTCTTCCCTCTCTTTTCTCTTCTTTAAAATATTGGCCCCTCTTTCCTTGGATATCTATATAGGGCATCCGATGAAATTCTTTAGAGGAGGAATTTTCAAATTTTGCTTGGATCGAATTCTACCTTTGTGTCTCCTCTAGAGGATCTCAAATTTTGGTGGAATTTCCACAGTTATTTCTCCATAAATTTATGTGCCCTAGAAGGGAAACATAGTTAATTTTCCTTGGATAAGGTGGCCTTCTTGAGGGTCATATGATCCTTGTATTTGATAGAATAAATCACAAAGGACCCTTTTCGCTCTGTTACCTTGACCTAGAGAATACCTTGGAGTAATGTCTTCCCACGTTATCCCTAAAAACCCTAGGTCTAGTGTAAGCTCTTTCTAGGTCTCTCAAAAGGAGCAAAAGCGTATTGGAAGTGTTAAAATCATTTCGAAAGCTTCTTTTGAGGTCTTATTTCACTCTTGGATTCTTGATTCTAGGCATACCTATCCTCATTACAAATTTCAAGCCCTAGGTCTTGACCTCCATCCTAGGTCTTTCTTGGAGAGCCTTTTGCTTCCTAGGAGCATTAAGCCTTAATTGAGCCTCACCATGAATGGGCCTTGTGAAATCACTTTATTCATAGTCATTGGCATATCCACTATAAGTGATTTCCTCCTATCGAGACTCCTCCCATTGGTGAAAGTACGTAAAGAGCAAGCGACGTTGACTGAGGTGATAGTGGTTCTTTGTCCCATTGTTGTCATTTGGTCTAGTTGTTGTCCCATAGGTTCCCCTCCTAGGGTCCTGCTAGATTGTGTAGCAACAGGGTCAACAACTGCTTTTGGTTCAACAGGAAGCAAAGATCAGTGTCACTGAGCTCAGCTGAGGCCAAGTATATGGCTGCCCTGCGAGGCCATATGGTTGAGGAAACTACTTGTTAGGTTGTTGAGTCAGAAGTTGGAGTTGACAATCATACACTGTGACAATCAGAGCTGCATCAAGCTCTCTGAAATTCCAGTGTTTCGTGAGTGCTGCAAGCACATCAATATCTAGTACCACCATATCAGAGATTGTGTTCAGAGGGGTAAAGTGAGACTCTAGTACGTCCCTACATAGGAGTAGACAATAGATATTTTGACCAAGGCATTTGCAAGGGGCAGATTTGTCTACTTTAGAGATAAATTGGGTGTAGTACAAAACACCTTCATCTCTAAGAGGGAGTGTTGAATGGAGATAGAGGAGGAAGGGTTCAGCCAAGTTTAAAGGTGCACCAAACATAGCAGAGGGACCCACAATCAACTATTTGCAGTTTTTTACTATTTCCTGGCAGAGGGATCCACAGTCCGCTAGTCTTGTGAATGCTTTGTGGGACCAAGTCGAGCTCTTAAAGGGGAGATATAGCAGCTTGTGGGCAGTTCCATTTGCATCAGTTGTGTGTGTGTTCTTCTAAGCTATTGTAGCCATCTTTCTCAGCACCAGGGCATCATTTACCAGCGCAGGAGAGCAGAAGGAAAGGGGCCATTCCAAACTCAGATTTTCCAGCTGAGTGATTTCTACAACTAGAGGTTGAGTTTCAGCCCAGAGAGGCCACGCAAAGGACTGAACAGACCTGTACGGATTCCGTCAGTCTGCAGGCTGAATGAGGGCCGTGTGCAGGAGGAGAGACTAAGTAGTTTGTGCAACAGAAAAGTTTGGGCGCAATAAAAATTCAGAGGTTTCTGAGAAAGAAGGGGAGTTTCTCCCTGCTCATTGTGATTTCCTGAGAAAATAATTTGTTGAGAATAAATAATAAGAACACACATGCTTTGCAGGTTTTCCCCAGTTGGGGTTTCCTGGGTGAATTTTTGTGTAGAGTATTTTATGTGCTTGTGTCTTTAGTTTTATTTTCTGCTGCATTATACAGTTAGAAAAACTCAATATATTTGATGTAAGCTTTTTGAAAGTTCAGTCCAGCTTTTTCACTTCTGAATATACATCAAATTAGTTGCTGGGTTTTTCTAAACTAATAGTTGGGCACTGTGGCTGTGGAAGGTGATGCTGAAGAAACACTCTCACTTGCCGCAACTCCTCCCCTTGCAATTCGACTTCTCATAACTGCCCTATTATCCTTGGCTTCATCTTTATCTTGTAGTGATTTGATGGCCTTATGGATGTTTTTTGGATTTGTAGTTGGGCAAAGTTCTATATTTCGTCCCAGAATTTGCCCCAGATGGTATATCAATCGGTTGATGCCCCTTGAAATATGCTTCTCACAAAACTTGCAATTCAAAATTTCTTAATTGAACCCCACTTCCTCCCTCGGGTTTACCATATTCCCATAGGGTCCAAATGCCTTGGCATTTTGTCTTCAAAAGTTTAATGTAATGATTGGAGTTTGAACCTAGGGCACAAAAATATTGGAAAAAAATAAAAAGCTGTCATTTTTAAAAAGTGGAATGAAGATTTAAAATATAAAGAATTTGAATAAAACAAATTTAAATTTTAGTAGTTTACCTCACTATAGATCTCCTACAGTCCCAAAAAACATTTGAGGAAGAAAAATCCTCTTCACTCATGGAAGTTGGATGATGTTGGGAGACCCTTTCCACTCAAGGAGATATGTATGGGTGTAAAATTTTGTAGATGTTCTATGCTTGATGCAACTTTACTTTTATAACAGCAATCACATAAACAGTTAAGTAAAATGCTGATAGAACATACCAGTGGATCTATAGAAGACAAACCAGAAATAGGAGAATGTGTTGGTACGTTACGGCGGTCAGCAGGATGCTTCAACCAGCAAAGTCTTCTTGGTCGGCCAACCCAGAATGTGTCACAACAGTCCTCAAATCAGTCACCCAGTGAACTCAAAGTCAACCCCATAAATGTCAACGCAGTCCAGAAAAAGTCAACGCAGGGCAGCAACAATAAAGTCAACGCAGCTCCAACTTCAGTCAACCTTTTGACCTCGATTTTTGTGCCAAGAGTACGGCCTTAAAAAATCGAACTCCACAAAATTTCAGCCAATTCGGACCATGCGTTGACCAAAGTCAACGCTGGTCGACTTGCCCAGAAACCCTAACTGCAGATTTCTGGTTGCAGTGAATTTCGTCCTCCTTGCTGCGGTAAACTTCGTCCTTCTTGCTGCGGTAAATTTCGTCCTTCTTGCTCCTTAGATGCTTGTATAATAGGAGGAGATGTGTGTTGAGATGAGTTGAAAAGCTCTCCAACGTTGACTGTATTTATATCCATCATTGAGGTGTGTGACATATCCGCTGGGGGTGTAAAACCTTAAGGCCGACCTGCACTTAAATTTATTATAAATAATAAATTCAAAATAAATGTTCTGCTCATCAGATTAAAATCAATTTTATATCAATTTTACACCTCTCTGAAAGAGGAATCCAATACAAATATTGGAATCTTCATATGAGCATCCCAAGATGGAGTTTGGACCTAGTTGTCCAAATTTAACACTCCCTCTCAACTAGGGAGAACTCCATCCACCAGTGCAATCAAACATCGTGCGTCATCCCGCCGTAACTTGCTTTGCTGGCCTCTTTATTTCAGAACAGAAGTGGGTCAGTCACGAAGACATCATCCCCTGGCTGACAAATTCAACCCAGAGGTCCGAAACCTCTATCGGACTCACAAAGAGTCTCCAACCAACCAAAAGTTGGTTCATCTGACCCGAAGTCAGGCGGAGGTCCGAGACCTCACTAGACTTGATCCCAGATTAAGTGGTTGGACCGTGCCACTCTAGATAGAGAGTACGACAATCTCTGATGCGTCCATCAGTCTTTGCTACTGGTCTCTAGCTTTTCCCACTTCATTAGCCAAATGAGAGGTACTTCCCATGACCCCTGAACTCAATGGGTTGGATGCATACGGGGCACAGATAATGAGAGGTGAACCAACTCAATATCACAACGGTGGGGTCCAAGCACACCAACAAGGTTTGGCAAGCCTAGCCTTGTGGTTACTCATAGCTTCGAGAAGCTGTCCCCAAAGCCCCCCAGAGCTCCTCGAACTCATCGTCCAACAGGACCCACATCATAGGGTCGTTCCACGATACCAAGTTTCTCACGGAAGGTTAGGAACTTGACCTTCCCCAGGGGCTTAGTGAGAATATCCGCGACCTGCTCATAAGTTCCTATATGATCGAGCCTTACGGCGCTTCACTGTATCATATCCCAGATGAAATGATACCTGATATCAATATGCTTGGATCGATCGTGGAACACATGATTCTCGGTCAAGCGAATCCCACTCTGGTTATCATAGAGTATCATGGTGGTATCTAGCACATGTCCAAACAGCTCACTAAAGAGCTTTTGCAACCAAACTGCTTCACAACAAGCCATACTTGTTGCAATGTATTCGGCCTCTACGGTGCTCAAAGCCACCGACTTTTGTTTCCTGCTCATCCATGAGATCGAAGTAGAACCAAGGTTGAAGCAGCATCCCGATGTGCTCTTACGATCCACCACACTGCCAACCCAATCGACATCAATATAACCAAGGAGTGTCACGCTCTCGGCAGTGTATCTTAGCCCATGGTTTATTGTGCCCCGAAGATATCTCAGAAGATTCTTGGCACCAACCCAGTGAAAGTGATGATGCTCAACCATCTGTTGACTCAAGGTGTTCACTGCAAAACATATATCTGGACGAGTGTTCACTAAAAACATCAGGGCCCCTACGAGTTGATGATACTCAGTAGGATTTGTCAATACGGGCCCAGCAGCGCTGCCACTCAACTTCTTAAAGTTGAGTTCCATTGGTGTCGACACGGACTTACAGTCCACCATTCCAGATCTTTCCAAAAGCTTCACAATATATTTTCCCCGAGAAAAGAAAATCTCGCCAGGTCTCTGCCAGACCTCTAGGCCTAGAAAATAGTGCATCAGTCCTAGGTCCTTCATCTCGAACTCAACAGTGAGCTCCCTCTTGCATTGATGAATGAGAGGGTCAACACTTGTCAGGAAGAGGTCGTCTACATACAGCACCAGAATGAGAGGCTTCCCCTGGACAACCTTGAAGTAAAGGTTCGTATCAGCATTACTTCGAGTGAAGCCCAGCTTCATCAAGTAGCTGTCTATCCTCTCGTACCACTCTCTGGGTGCTTGCTTCAACCCATAGAGGGCTTTCTTCAACTTGTAGACATGGGTGTCCCGATCCTGGACTTCAAACCCCAGAGGTTGTTCTAAATACACCTCTTCTTTTATTGCACCATGCAGAAAAGCGGTCTTGACATCCATCTGATGAAGACTCCATCCTTGCATAGCAGCAAGGGCTATGATTGATCGAATGGTGGTATATCGTGCCACAGGTGCAAATATGTCATCATAGTCTATTCCTTCCTTTTGAGAGAAGCCACGGGCAACAAATCTTGCCTTGAACTTTTCAGCACTTCCATCAGATCCATGCTTGATCTTGTAGAGCCATTTAGAGGTGACAACTGATTTGTCCTTCGGTCTTGGAACCACATCCCAGACATCATTCTTCATCATGGACTCATATTCTTCGTGCATAGCATCCTTCTAGAATTGATGCTTTACGACTTCCTCAAAAGATTCAGGTTCAGATTGTACAATAGTACTCGTGGCAGCCAGCTACCCTTGGTATCTACACGACTTCTTACTTTCTCGGAATGTCCCCCTCGGGGTAGCATGTCCCTCAGCATCTTCGAGAGTGTCCCTGAGCCATGATGGTCTCTTTCACAGTGAAGGAGATAGATTGGTTGGGTCCATTGGTCCTTCAACATCAGGCATTGTCTCATCCTGCGGTTCTTCTTGATTTCCAAGCCTTGCTTCATGATTTTCCTCAGATCTCGGAAGATCTACTACTTTCTTCAGGGAAGCATCTTCGTCAAAAGTGATATCATGCCATATCTCTACTTCCCTTTGACCAGGTACATAGACTCTATAGGCCTTAGAAGTTTCGCTGTAGCCCACAAATATTCCTTTCTTCCCAGAAGCATCCAGTTTACTTCTCTTTTCTTTTGGCATGTGAGACGTTAGGTTTCTTACCAGTGAAAACCTCTTCGGGAGTTTTGGAGTCCAGGGCAGAATGAGGGCATCAGTTTTGAATGTACACAACAGTATTCGCAGCTTCTCCCCACAGAGACTTCGGTAGACCCTGGTCACATAGCATGGCATGGGTAGCTTCCACAATGGTCCTGTTCTTTCGTTCAGCAACGCCATTCTGTTCAGGAGTATAGGCAGTAGTAGTCTCCCTCTTAATGCCAACTTCTCTGCAAAAGTCCTTGAACTCATTTGACTCATATTCAGTGCCATTGTCAGTTCTCAAAATCTTGATCTTCTTCCCTGTCATATTTTCCACCAAGGCTTTGAAGGTATGGAACCACATGAAAGCTTCATCCTTCTTCTTCAAGAAGTATATCCAGGTTTTGCGAGAGAAGTCATCAGTGGATGTCATATAGTAAGAACATCCTCCCAGGGATGTCACGGGTAGCATACCAGATAGATCAGAATGGATCAGTTGCAAAATATCAGATGTCTTTGTGACACTTGAGGGGAAAGGTTCCCTTGTATGCTTTCCTTCGGCACAACCCTTACATACACCTTCATGATTATTTGGAAACTCGGGCATCCCTGTCACCACCTTCCTTGCTTCGGGAAGGGCTTTGTAGTGAAGGTGTCCAAACCTTCGGTGCCATAGTTCAGTCTGTCAGATAGTATCACATGTCACTGCTCCCAGCGGACTTCCTCCAATTTGGTAGGGTGTATCAACTCTAAACCCAATCGAGATAGCTTCCTTGAAGCTCTTCTTCCACATGAGCACCTTTCTATCAGTGAATGCCACATTGAAACCTTTGTCTTCCATGGCTGATATAAACACAAGGTTCTTCTTCAATTTTGTTACATAGAGTACATCCTGCAAATGTAGGACTTGTCCTTGAGACAAGTGGAGGGTCACAGTCCTTGTCCTTTCACGGGATATGTGGCATTATCTCCAAGGATAATTTCCAGATTAGTATCCTTCTCAACCATGTCAGAGAGTGCTTCCTTGAACCCAGTGATGTGTCTTGAGGCACCACTATCTATCAGCCAGACATCCATAGTGTCGGGTGGGGATGCAACAGAGAGGGCAAATACAAGAATGTATTCATTTCTTTTATCAACAACATTTGACTCCTCATACCTGGAGTTTCTAGACCTTTTGAAAGGTTGATTGTTTCCGCTAGAGGGAGCCTTCCTCTTTCCTTTGGACCTGTCGTTTCTTTGATTTCCATTCCTCCGGTTGTTGTTGTTGTCATCACTATCGAGAGAACCCTTCTTGAAAGGACATTCTCTAGCATAGTGACCAAGCCTATGACGAGTGAAACACTTGCCCTTCTTTCCTTGGGCCCTTGCTCTTCCTTTGTTCTTAGGACCACCAGATTTCTTCTTTCTAGAATGAGCAGCGTAGGCAACATTTCTGTCATTTTCGTATTCCTTCATTCTTGTCTCTTCTTGCATGCATCTTGACAGTAGCTCGTCAAAGTTAGGAATTGTATTATTATTGAGAATGGTAGTGTTGAATACTTTCCATTCATATGGGAGCCCTCCAAGTGCGGTGAGTACCATCTCACAATCAGCTATTGTCTCCTCAATAGCCAGCAGATTGTTCCTGATCTCAGTCAGTTTCAGAAAGTATGTTTGGACAGACTCATCCCTGCCTCTCTTCAGATTCTTCAATTGATTCTTGAAGAATAGAACTTGGTTTGCATTGTTTACTTTGAACATTTGTATTAGCGTATCATACATCTCTTTGGATGTGCCTAGCTCAGATATGTAGGCAACCAGACTTTTTTTTATGGATTCCCTGATCATTAGCTTTGCTTTGATCTCCCCCTTATTATACTTGGTTTTAGCAGTAGCAGTAGCAGTGGATGGAGGTTCTTGTATCTTACCTAGTACATAGTCCATGAGATCTTGGTCTTCTAATTTGAGATGTAATATCATCTTCCAAGCATGGAAGTTATCCCTTCCAGTCAGCTTGTCATCCTCCTTGAAGCCATAACTTGTGGAACTCATTTTTCTCTTTTGGTGATTGCTATAAGTTAGGGTTTGTCTTCACCTCAGCGCTGATACCATGTAAAATTTGTAGATGTTCTATGCTTGATGCAACTTTACTTTTATAACAGCAATCACATAAACAGTTAAGTAAAATGTTGATAGAACATACTAGTGGATCTATAGAAGACAAACCAGAAATAGGAGAATGTGTTGGTGCGTTACGGCGGTCAGCAGGATGCTTCAACTAGCGAAGTCTTCTTGGTCGGCCAACCCAGAATGTGTCACAACAGTCCTCAAATCAGTCACCCAGTCAACTCAAAGTCAACCCCAGAAAAGTCAATGTAGTCCAGGAAAAAGTCAACGCATGGCAGCAATAATAAAGTCAACGCAGCTTCAACTTCGGTCAACCTTTGACCTCGATTTTTGTGCCAATGAGTACAGCCTTCAAAAATCAAACTCTCCACAAAATTTCAGCCAATTCGGACCATGCGTTGACCAAAGTCAACGCTGGTCAAACTTGCCCAGAAACCCTAACCACAGATTTCTGGCTGCAGTAAATTTTGTCCTCCTTGCTGTGGTAAACTTCGTCCTTCTTGCTGCGGTAAACTTCGTCCTTCTTGCTCCTTAGATGCTCGTATAAGAGGAGGAGATGTGTGTTGAGATGAGTTGAAAAGCTCTCCAACGTTGACTGTATTTATATCCATCATTGAGGTGTGTGACACATCTGCTGGGGGTGTAAAACCTTAAGGCCGACCTGCACTTAAATTTATTATAAATAAAAAATTCAAAATAAATGTTCTGCTCATCAGATTAAAATCAATTTTATATCAATTTTACATCTCTGAAAGAGGAATCCAATACAAATATTGGAATCTTCATCTGAGCATCACAAGATGGAGTTTGGACCTAGTTGTCCAAATTTAACAACGGGTGAAAAAACACTCCTATCTCCCTACCAATTTCATGAGAAAGAAGGGTCATTGAAACCCACATAGAAACTAGGAAAAAAAAGAAAAAAAGGGGGAAATCACTGCCCATACCTGCAAGTCTGCGGCTGCTGGAAAGCACTCATGAACAGTGGAGAAAAATCGATCACTGCTTGAAAAACTTGCTTTTCTCCTTCTCCTCCACACCTAGAAACCCTTTGCTTCTCCTTAGAGCTTGAAACGCATCGCTGAGCATGCAAAATGATCCAAAAAAACATCAAAAACTAATTTAACTCATCCTGGCAGCAACCCGTGATTTTTTCCATCGACTTGGGAAACGATTGCGACTTTAATGATAAAATTGGAAGTTTTTCAAATAAAAAACTTGGTGATAAAATCGGCACTCCGAAAAACTGGCAAGTCGCTGATTTTGTCAATACTTTTGCAACTCTGGGCCTGGCTTTGTGTGTGTGTGGGGGAATCCATAGCTGATTTCTATTGTTGGGTTGAAAACTACTTCTTAGCGACCAGTTTCATGGACTTGCATTTATTTACAGATAAGTATTTATAGCCATGTCTGTTGGAATGCTTTCTGTTTGCAATATGACATGTTCTGCGTTGAATTCAGTGGGAAATGTATGAAATTTGATTTAGAATATGCATTATTATTCCGTTAGTATATCGATTATGCATATGGATTCAAAATGGTATTGCTTTTAGTGTTTGTATTTAGCCCAACAGTTGGTTAATTGAAGAATGAATTTTTCATGGAGCGCCCCAATGGTAAAGTAAGGCATCTCTATATGTATGAAGAAATGAAAATGTACTGGCTCTTTTCCAGGGCTGCATTAAAGGTTGACATTGTATGGGTTGTATCCATGTGAATTCTGTGGTAGTTCCTGCGAAATTTTGATCTATGTAAACCTCAACTAACTGCTTTTTAAAAAAATCTAGTCACACTAAATTTGGGTTTGTCTAGAAAAAGTAAAGGACACTCCTCAAAATGCTTTTGTTTGAAATCAACCCTGTTTTAAAACTACTTGCAATGCTTCAAATTGTAAAAGATTAGAGTGCACAACAAAGTATACACAAATACAAAAAAATTCATGAATTATTCAGTAAATAGGCACAACATTAAGAAAATGGCCCAAAATATGATGAATGATGCACAAATAGACGATAACAAGTGGAATCACACTGCTTTCAAGTAACAATGGAACAAACAGCCCCTGCTCTGTAAACATTAATGGGGGCACTCTATTGCCCAAATAGAAGGTTTAACACGTAAGGTTCTACCCCTAAATTATGGTGGATGTGCCTGCACATGTAATAAATAGATTTATGGGTGTACAACAAAACTGCTGATCATATAAAATGACTGGACTCATTAGATTGACTTGTATTGTTCTACTAACCTCTGAGAACCTCTAATATCCAATAAAACAGTAATCTTATATGTTATACATGCCATTTATTGTGCTATAGGCGCTAATTTTTTGTTGCACTGTGAGCATTTTATTGACAGAATTTAGCATGTTAATGAAAAAAATGGTGGTAATTGAACAGGAAAAACTTGCGTATCGTAATACTTTTGATTATTTGAAAACCCATAATTGTTGGAGAGAGTATCTCTCAGGTTTTCTAAATGTTTATGCTTTTTCATTTGCAGGTGAATGATATCCACGAAGCAAACATATGTAAAGTTATTCCTAAAAAGTTTGTTGGTTCAAAGGAAATTGTACCTATTTTTTGTAGGAAAGTGGTAAGTGTGACATTTATGCCTTTATTTTCTTCATCTTTTCAGTTTTATTACTCTCTCTTGCGATTTATGTAAATTCCCCATGGTTCTCTTTCAGTATAATAAAAAGCTTTGGAGAAAAAACCTGTTTGAATTTTGCTGAATGCCTTTTTTCCATTCACAAGTTATTTGGTACAATAAAAAGGTTCTATGTATCTTTGGATAGAATAGGCCTTCAACCTTGGTTTGAGTATGTCGATTTTAAAAGTTAGTTCTAATTTTGGAAGCATGCCATAGTGTCATTCGATTGATTTAATTTGACCATTTGGTGGAGGCATAATTGATTTCATATAGAAACAATATGTAGCAGCGGAAATTGTAGATTTGGTTTCTGTAGCAGCAAGACTTGTAGATTTGTTGACTTAATAGCAAAATGGCTTTAATTATAAAAATACACAAGAGGTATTTAAATAATAATATTTTATTAATATGTCTATGAAAGATGATTTGAAAGTTACAATGAGGCCCTGCTTTTATACTTATGCAGGTGACCTTTCATGAATAGGCATGTCTTTTAGACATGCTTTTCCGGCTAACTTAATCACTAATTTACATAATTACTATTTAACAATTAATGAATATATTTATTACATTAGTTATGAATTAGATTCATAACATTGCCTTCTTCTCGAAAAGCTTTGTCCTCAAAGCTTAACTTTTCGACAATTTCCTTTACTTGGGATTATCTGCTAGACATGTCATTCATCACTGGTACCTTGACATGTATTCTCCAATAACGTTGTCTTGAAACTGGTTCTCTATTGCCCTTTTTGTTTTGTTTTTTGTTTTTTTGAATTGAATAATATATATCTACATATATTATTTTTTTGTTTTAGTTTAATTTAATTAATTAAATAATAATTTTAATTAATTAATTTTTTTTTTCTTTTAATAATAATAATAATTAAATTATATAATTAAAGTAATTAAATTAATTAATTTATATGAATTAATTAATTAAATTATAATTATATAATATAATTTGATTTTTTAATTTTTGATATACTGACCCATGTTAACCAAACGTAGCACGTTGTACCTTTTTGTAAAATCGATACACCGTTTGGATGTTCGCAAAATGAGAAGGCAATATGTAATAAACCAGTAGCAGCCGTAACGGAAGGAGGAGAATTCGAACAGTATTCCATTTATGTGAATAATGTGGACTCCGCGTGCACGACAACGGTGGCATCGGCTTTTGTTCCAATATTCGTGGGTTGCTGCTGCGGTGGCAAGGTGTTGTGTTCGTAAAGTCCTCTTCTTCCCAATTATTTACTGAAATGGCATTTCTGAGATCCTTTCGGAGTACTGACAAGCCTTTGACATCGTCCACGACTCCATCAACCTTGCAGCAATGCTCATTCGACAGCCGGTTGGCGGGTGGAATTTTATTCACCTTTGTATCTTTGACAATGCTGTCTGTGACATTAGGCAATGTAAACACCAGCGCGTTCACCACAGCATTTGCGTATTTTTTGGACGCTGCGGTGAACAATATAATTTCGAACAATCTCGTGGCCTGGAGTTTCGGCGCCACAACAAGACCATAATTGTTACTCATCCGCCGGTGAATGACGTCAGGGGTCACATTCGGCGGAAGATTGGACATACGAATGAGCGGAGTTGGTCCTGTGTTAAATATTAAAGTTTATCCTGTGATAAATATTGTACTCCGTGTTTCTTAAAGCCTCGGGCTGGCAGTCCAGCAACCGAAATAGACGATCAGTGGCAATTTTGCCATCCGGCTGAATTGAATATTTCTTTTCCGAGACGGTCACCTAAGACCAGTGCCCAAACAAATCAAATATTTTTAAAAAGTGGGCAGCTCTCTGTGCTTCCAAGTGGCCTTCCATTTGTACAAGACCATTCAATATATTGAGTTGGAGACTGTCACTCATCGGTATGATCACAAAAAGCTTGATATTATAATTTGACTTTTCTCTCAAGATAGATGCTTCCCGTAAAGTAGAATAAGAATGAAAAGATTTCAAGCCTTTACAAACTGCAGATGTAAGGATAGCTTGTAAATATCCAGTATTGAGATTATCTGCAGAAATATTATCAGTATTGCCCCTTGGCCTTTTCTTAGATGCAAAGTCTTCAGTTGAGGATTTTCGAATTCTTGGTACAACTGTGGATAAAATTTCTTTTACCAACATCATTGCAGACTCAAGACTATTCTGAATTGATTCAGATGCCGGCAGGGCAGCAGTAATCACTACAGGGACCATTTCAGGGGCACTGCTGCTTTGAATTGGGTGGTGAATTGAAGATAGATCCCTCTAAGGTCGAAGTCATTGTAAATTGTCCTAAGCCCAATACTGCTACAGAAGTTAAAAGTTTCTTAGGGGCAGCACAATATTGGAGAAAGTTTATTTCTAACTTTTCTTTGATTGCAGCTCCTCTACATGCTTTGACAAGTGTGAAACAGGTGTTTTAGTGGGGAGGCAAACAACAGAAAGCCTTCGACACATTGAAAGAAAGGATCAGTACAACGCCAGTACTAGCATTGCCAGATCTTCAACATCCATTTGAGATCGAGACAGATGCAAGTGAATATGCCATGGGGGCAATGTTGATGCAGCAGAGAAAGCCCATATGCTTTCATTTTGAGACATTCACGCCAGTAGTAATTAACTATTCTACATACGATAAAGAATTATATGCATTAGTACAGAGTGTTAAAAAGTGGAAACATTACCTAATGGGAAAAGAAACAATCATACATACAAATCATCAACCACTACAATATTTACACTCACAAACTAAATTGCAGCAATCAAGACACTATCGTTGGATGGGTTTCTTACAACAATTTCATCTTGTAATCAGATATAAGAAATGCATACATAATAAGGTTGCAGACATGTTATCAAGACCAATCATAAATGCATCCACAATACTTGAGCATAATTCAGTAATGCATGAAAACTATATTGAACAATATGCTCAAGACATAGATTTCAAGAATGTATATGCAACTTTAAGTCATGGCAAGCAGGTAGAAGAATTTGATTATTTCATAAAGGACAAACTCTTATATCATTTGGGAAAGTTATGCATTCCACAAACTGAAAGAGTTAATTTGATTCGAGAAGCACATACTTCTCTAATTTCAGGTCATTTTGGTGTAAGTAACAATTGCACAATTACAAAGATTTGCTATTGGCCATGAATGAATGAAATAGTGTCAAGATATATTAAAGGATGTACTATGTGTGCTACAAGCAAGCCAAGTAATAGAAATTTAGGCTTGTACAATCCACTTCCAATTCCTTCTCGTCCTTGGGAAAGTTTATCCATGGATTTTGTTGGGGGATTGCCAATGTCTAAAAAAATGCATGATTATTTGTATGTAGTTGTGGATAGGTTCAGTAAGATGTGTATTTTGATTCCATGTACTAAACAAGTCACAGCTGAACAAACTGCAAAGTTGTTCTTCCAAAATGTATGGGTTCACTTTGGATTACCCACTTCTATTGTATCTGATCGAGATTCTCGATTTGTCGGGAACTTTTGGTCAAGTTTATGGGAACTCATGGACGCTAAGTTAAAGAAGAGCACGACATTTCGTTTGCAAGCAGATGGCCAGACAGAAGTGGTCAACAGGATAGTGGTACAGTTGCTTCGAGGTTATTGCAGCAAGCATCCCAAGCTTTGGGATGAACATTCGTGTTATGTACAACATGCTTACAACCATGCAAAACATTCTTCTACTCAGAGATCTCCATTTGAGACTTGTTTTGGCTTTGAACCAAAGTCTCCCTTGGATTTTGTCTTTGGTAAAAACATAGCAGTGGATGGACACAACGATGTGGACAAAGCAACCAAGTTCATTGAACAAATCCGAGAAATTCACCAGGCAGTACAAGAACAGCTGGAAAAGAGCCAAGCAAAGTATAAAGCGAGGCACGACAAGCATCGAGTTGAGCATAGTTTTCAAGTTGGTGATCAAGTCTGGTTGTACATCAGCAAAGAAAGACTTCAAGGGGAAGGTAAAAAGTTAAAACCAATTAGATATGGTCCTTTCAAAATTCTTGACAAAATTGGTGAAAATGCTTTCTGCCTTGATCTACCAGCTTATAAGCAGATCTATTCCATTGTAAATGTGGAAAATTTGCGATTATATGAACCTTCAATGATTAAAGATCCAGAAGAGCAAAGTCAGGTACCTTCCATCGAAGATTTTTCACCAGAGTATCTCAACGAGTTGCAAGAGGACACAATTCTCGACAGGAGGATAAGGACTTCGTGTCAGGGAGAAGTTGAGTATCTTCGAGTTGGACTTAAAGGTACAAATCCAAGTAAAGCGCGATGGATAGAAATTGGAAAAGTGAAGGAAATATATCCTCACTTACTCGACAGCTAAAACCAACTTTTGGTGGTCCAAAAGCTTTCCAGTGGGGAGGAGTGATCCAAAATGGATGCAGTTTTGCCTCCAGATCTAAGTCTTCAAATGCAGTTGAAAAGGGAATCAAGTTGAAGTGCTCGTTGACAGCTTTCCAACAGTGCGAACGATGCGTGAAACCGACTTCGTATGAGGAAGTTGTGGCAAGTCAAAGTTTCAGGGCAAAGTAGGGCAAAATGGAAAAAGTCAAAGACAAACAGTCAACAGTCAAAGTCAAAGTCAACAGTATGATGTCAGCGGGACATTTGTTGTCTTGAGAATGCGCCATTTGTCCAGGTTGATGTCATTGAGCTCAGTGACGTGTCGAGATATGATTGGTTGATATGGGCCAATCTGGAGTTGACATGTGGCAGCCCAAATTTTTGCCCAGTTTGACCTTGTTTGCAAAAATATGGAGGCCAGGGAGGATCGAACCCCTGACCTCTTGAATTGCTAAGTTTTCATTGGAGTCTAAACACCAGTTGGGCCAACACTTCAATTGGCTTTTGAATTAAAGGTATATATATATATTAATGTTGCAATACATTATACATCGTAACAACCAACACAACCTTTGGTTATGATATATCAAAGGTTTATGTTATAAATGTCATCGCATATATTTGCGTGACCGTTGGAGCTCCATAACATAACTGCTGAAACATGGCACCGAACCATTAAAGGTTGCAATGTATAAACCACCGCATATATGCAATGCATATCGCATATATTGATCCACCGCTGAAACCTTTGATAAAGGTTTAAATGCATCGCAACAAACCATATGATATATCACAGTTGGAGATCAAAGGTTTTAAAGGCGCATTTTTAATGTTTGCCTACACCGCCTGAAATATATAGATTGTAATATATATAGTTTGCTAAATATATCATAACGGAGCAGAATGGTGGGCGGGGTTTTCGACCCACCGACCCATCTAAAAATCTATTTAAACCAACGCCTTCGCACAAGAGCGCTAACCATCTGCGCTACAGTTTGGACTTGTAAGTCAACCACTCCAATTTTTATTTGTTTATGCAGGTGCCGAATGCGCCCAAAACCACCAGCGCAACTTCCAAGGCAGATTTTGCACAGAGAAGTGGTTTCTTGCAGATAGAAGTGGTTTTGCAGAAGGCAGAGGTGGTTTTTGACTTTCCAGGGGGTCTGGAAGTCACGGTGGCCAAACATAGGCAAATTTATACTCATTTTGACCAGAATTTCGAGCCGGTCATCATGGTGAGGTCTATTTCATCATTTGAGTCTCACTTTTTGAGCTCATGTTTGTAAAGCATTTGAAGACATAATATAAAGCTCAGCATTGGAAGCTAAAGGACCAGGAGACGTAGCCAGGAAGTCTGGTGAACTCCTTATTAAGTTTTGCTGTGTTGATATGTTAAAAATGTGTCTTTAATGGCTTATGTCGTTTATGTTAATTGCAATCTTTTCGATCTATTGCATAATTTAACATAAGCAAGTTCACATAGATGTCAGTAATTCCTTTTGCATAATTTCAGATCAGGAGGATACATAAATCATATTTAACTCAGTTCTTAACCTTTTTACACGTTTCAAAAACCCAAGAAGGGTCTCTTTGAATGAACAATGACACTATAAACTCAATATTAATCTTAGGAGTCCACAATGGGGACTTCGACTAATATAATGATGAGCCAAGCATGAAACCCATGCTTTAAAAAGTTATTGTTACAACACTAAAAATTCTTTTCTTTATTCTTTGTCAAGTACTTTCATAATGACTTTAATACATTAAATGAAGACCGAATCTAGTTACAATTTCCAACAATTTCAACACTCCCTGTCAGCTAAGGAGGAATGTCCATCTACATCATAAGTTCTCATCTCGAATGACATGTCTCATTATAAGAAGGTAGGCAACTGCATCATCATTTCATCAGGTCTCATCTCATAGAAGAAGAATAATTCACAATCAATGGTAGGGGAGATCGGTTAGATCCTCCAAACCCTACAAGTTACAAGGGCAAGATGCATAACCTTCATCTTAGCTGCATCAAAAAATCATTTATCTCATCATATCTCGTCTCAACTTTGATCATCAACTGAACAATGATGTATCGATCTAAAGAAGAATCATCATAGGGGAGCTCTGGCTTCCACCCTATATCCATAAACAATAGGGGAGATTAATCTTCCACCCTATACATCTAATTGGCAATAGGAAAGATACAACTTCCAGGCAAGGATCACAACCATCCTATTGTCCAATGGTTAATAGGTGAGATACCACTTGCATAAGAGGTAAGGATCACATCCTTTCGTCTAATGACAATGGGCGAGATACAACTTACTGGGCAAGGATCACATCCATCTTGTTGTCTAATCAACAAGCGAGATACTAAATGCCATGAAAGGTAAGGATCACATCCATCCCAATGTCTGTCGAAATTCCCACTTTGACCCTCAAATTCAAGTGGTAGAACTCCAGTGATCCTGGACTTAGGGAGCTTAGTTTACTAGACGTGTTCGTCATGGGTAAAGCTACCCCAACTTAAGACTCTTCCCTCCTCATTGGTTAGATGAGTGGTACTCCCCACAAGTCTAGTTTGTGGGTAGGATGCATACTGGGTATACTCTGTCAAGTCCAAACCATGGCGGGGATAGCCAATTTGCCATAAATGACAATTATCACACACACCCTATAGCGACAATAGGCAGATACTACTTACCGCAAAGGGTAAGGATCACATCCATCCTATTGTTTAGAGATCCCTCAACCCCAGGAGCTCTCCGACTCCATTCCTCTCCCTAGGAGCTCAAACAAGGGGGAAGAGCATAACTCAGTGTCCTTGATTAGTCGTGACCCCTTCCTCTCATTAGTGCCTTCGCTAGGCTTACGACTGTTAGTCTTGGCCATAGTGCATGGCCCTTAAAGAATATTGGGTCAATCTCAAGCTTACATGTTCCAACACAAGATTCCAATTGTTTGCCTGCTCATTAATCAAAATGTGATGGAGTCTCATTGCTTCTTTTCTGCACTATGTTCAGGATATAGTGATATCTGATCTCAATGTGCTTGAGCTTGTCATGGAACACATGATTCTCTGCGTGTCGGAACCCATAATATGTCACAATATCTCATAGTCGTGCCCAACATATGCTTAAACAACTCTCCAAAGAGATTTCTCAACAATAATATCTTGCAGCCAACCATGCTAGTAACGATGCACACTGTCTCTCAAAGCAGCAAATCTTATGCTAGGAAATCATCTAGGAAACTAGAGTAGACCTAAGGCAACACTTGGATATGCTCTTCATATCATCGATATTCTCAACATCAATGTATCCATAAAGTGTGAAGTATCCGATAGTGCATTTCAGTTCATGAATGATTACATAGCCTATATATCGCAATACCAACTGTGCAACATTCAAATATATATATATATATATATATATATATATATATATATATATATATATATCCAGGCTCTATATGGCTCAAAGAACATACTGCAAATCAAGAATCCATCTAGCTGTTGGCTCATCATGGGAATTCATCAAAACTATGTTTGAAGAAGAGGCTCTCTCATCATGCCAAGTCTTTGACATCATACTTCCCTTGACAAGGAAGTCCTCAACATCTCTTTATTACACTTCTAATCTCAAGAAGTGGAGAATTTTAGTTTCAAGAGTCTCTGAATGTTAGAAACAAATTGTCAGCATATAAATCCAAATATCAAAGACATACCTTCAATTATGAAGATATGTTGGGATCTGCATCAAATGTGTATCATGCCAAATCCAGAGGGCTTACTTCAGTGCAAATGGGACTTTCTTATATCTGTAATCGTGATTCTCATTTTGTGTGCCTCAAAGCCTGGAGGTAGCTCCCAATCCTCATATTTTTGATAATAGTGCATTAGGCAATGGGAGTTGGGATCTCATCATAGCCTTCTTTCTCTTAGAGCATATTTCTTATCATTGTTTGAACTATATCACAAAAGCATCAAACACTGCTACCTCTTAGTCATCGAGAATGGTCTTTGCATGAAGGACATATCGCTCTCAGCATCATATCAAACTAATACACTTAATCTACTCCCTCTGAATATGAAGCTTGTTCAATCTGTCATAAATAAAATAATGTAAATAATGATTATTTAGTTAATTAGTAATTAGGTTGAAAGGCCATGTCTGATAAGACATGACCTTTCGTGAAGAGGCACCTGCGTAGGTATATAAGTAGACCTCATTTGTAACATTCAATCATCTAATCTCATACATTTTATATAATAATATTTGTATCCTCATGGATATCTTTGTATTCCAAGTCTTCTGGAGTATTTAACTTAAAGAAGGAACTTTGTTCGCTTCATTTGGTATCAAAGCAGTTCGAGTCTTCAGCCGCTTAAGCGCTGCACAGAGCCACGCTCTTCGATCCAAGTCTTTGACCATAAAAATCGTCAACCTTGTTGCTGTCGTGACTGAAGCATTCGCTACAAATTTTGGAGTTTCTCTATTGCTGAGTTTGTTAGAGGCCTTTGGCCATAATAAAAAATTGAAAAAAGAAGAAATATATATATATATATATATATATATATATATATATATATATATATATATATATATTAATAAAAAGAAAATAAAAGAGAGAAGGAAATTTAACATAAAGGGGGAAATAAATTGAAAGGAAAAAAAAAGATTTGGAAGAAAATAGTTCCAAAAGAAAAAGAAAAGAAAAGAAAAAAAAGAGATATATATAAAGAAGTACATATACGTACATACCAAGACAATTTAAAAATAAAAAGGAAAAAGAAAGAAGGAAGAGTAGATAAGGTTATTTTTATTATTCTTTAAGTGGTTTACAAGCTCGTGGTTTTAGAAGCCCATGGTAATTTCCCATGGTATTTGCAAGGTAAAACAAGAACAAAAGGAATAAAAAACCTCTATGTGAGTGGTAAGTTTACTTTTACTTGGAGAACATTAACCTAGTCAAATACACATAAGTGGACATATATCTTATAGGCGAATATAGGTGAATAGCCACGTTTCACTAGGGTTGTAACTTTTCAAAACAAAAAACAAAAAGAGTTAAAAAAATCAATTGTTTAAAAAAAAATAAATTATAAATAAAAATAAATAAATAAAACTAGAATTTACTTAGTCAAAGAACTCATCACTAAAGGAAGACTATATTTAAGGTTATATAAAGGAAGTAATTTTCAAAAAAACGAAAGAAAAAATATTATTAAGAATCTCTTAAAATATTAAGGAATCATTATTAAAATTAGGAAGGGTTACCTTAAAAGAAAACCCTAAAAACTCAATTCAACACACAAAATGGAATCAATCATTGATGAAAAGGAAATTGAATCTAATTTGGAAAGGAAAAAAGGAATATTTCCTGAAAATTATAGTATGTTTGCCCGTGCGCTAATTAGAATCAAAGGGTCACTTGCGGGAAAGGAAGTTCTCATATCTATTGATCTTAATCAAAAGGATAATTACGTTAATACTGAATGTGCTAACCAATTAGTGATCCCTGAATCAAATATAATTGAAACAAATTCAATTAACGCAAATGAAAAACAATACAACATAAGAAATCTACACCTAAGTATTGGGGAGTATTACTTGGTCTCGCAATTTACCGTTAAAACCTTATTTTATAACAATAGTGATATAATTTTGGGTTTGCTCTGGATGGAATCACTAGGGTCATTCATCCTTAATACAAAAAAGAAGTTTTTAACATTCTCCTACAAAAAGAAGAAAATAACGCTACAGGACGTTAACTTAAAGCCAAATTCAGTGACACCTGAAGACATTCAAGAAATTTCAAAAGTAATTTCTCAAGAAGGTAAAAAGGTGATACAAAATATGCAGAAGGAAATTGAAAAAATCACCACTAACAAGAATGAAGAGGTTGCTCGCCTCAAGGATCACAACAATAAATTACTAATGCAAATTGAGAAATTGAAGAAAGACAAGAAGTCGTTGGAAGACAAGGTGCAACAACTTGTCGAAAAAGAATCGTTGAAACCGACAAATGTAGAAGTTCAAGTTGCAGGAAAAACGAACATTGATTCAGTAAATGTCACAACTCAAGAAGAAGACAAGCAAGTTGCAGAAGATACAAACTTCGATGTTGCAGTTCAGACGAGGAACATACATACTAAGTGAAGGTTCTGTAACCTACTCAATAACATCCTCGCTAAAAGGAAATCAAAGTCACACCAAAAAAGTTCCCTATCGACATCCAAATCACGGGAGCAAACAACAACTCAACCAAGCTATGTATTCAGAACAGAAACAAGCTGATATTCTGAAGAATACTATCGAATCATCACAAGTTTCCAGTCATCGTAAGATTCCTCAAAAGATTGATTTAGGATGGTCCGATCCATTCTCAGTGCGACAATTTGTTTGTCACTTCGAGGATCATATCAACTTGTATCGACAAGGATGACTGCCCCGAGACAAGAAGATGTTCGTAGTAGGAAAAGAAATCGAGGCCTTTCATTGACAAGCTTTGAGGACAAAGCTTTTTGAGGGGAAGGCAATGTCATAAATAAAATAATGTAAATAGTGATTAATTAGTTAATTAGTAATTAGGTTGAAAGGCCATGTCTGATAAGACATGACCTTTCGTGAAGAGGCACCTGCATAGGTATATAAGCAGACCTCATTTGTAACATTCAGTCATCTAATCTCATACATTTTATATAATAATATTTGTATCCTCATGGATATCTTTGTATTCCAAGTCTTCTGGAGTATTTAACTTAAAGAAGAAACTTTGTTCGCTTCACAATCATAGTTATCAACCAGGGAGACTGCAACTCTTATTTCAAGGTCTTGAGCGCTTGTCCATTTTCAAGTGCCACTCTAATCATGGGATAGTTTCACATCTTCCTCAATCTCAGTGTAGATGACTTACTCCTCACATTCATCAGACATACCTATTTGTCCCAAACCAAGAGCAAGAACAATAGTAGCGAAGTAAATGAACATAATGAAAGTGTACCTGGTGATGAGGCAGGATTGCCTTTCCTTTCTAGATGTAAGAGTGGCTTGTTCATTTTCCCGCACCAACTCTCTCTTGGAGCTAACCGTTCTTGCACCACTTTGCATCTTGATGATCCCAAAGATGGATCACATCCTCATTTAAGAATTTAGTGAAACAAACAAAATGCTCATGTAGGAAGAATCACCAATAATTGAAAAGAATAAATTCACAAGAATAGTGACACAGAAACGACATAAGTCTTGAAAGTACTTATCTTTATGTAGATTGTAGGAGGTTCTCAAGTCACTCTTGATCCTATCTTCCTTTTAGCGAGGAGGCACCATTGTCCATTGATCATATGTCAATGTTGTCTTCAGAAGAAATGCATCCTCGTGAGCATCACTTGTATTCTCTTTCTGATCCTTTCAAGCCCAGTTACAAGATAATCATTACAACACATCCTCTCCCATATCCTAGGCCACTTCAAGGGTTTCTCCTAACCCTAACCTTCTCTTGTACAAACAAAGCTTCCCTAGGGTTTCCTTCAAACCCTAAGATTCTTTTGAGTCTCTGCCATCTTCATTTGCATCCATTATCAGTGTCTTAGTGGGTGATCTTATTGACTTTTCTTCAACCTAGCTTATATACCATGTTAATTTTTAGGGCTAGATTGTTCTTTGCTTTAGATAATTGCATTAACAAACTTTTCATCATTTACATATTGCATTCACCCCATAACATTATAACATCATTTGCAATTATGTACAAAGAACAGTAACATCAACAATGCAGTGGAACAATAAAAGACAATAGAAGAAAAACATACACAATAGAGACACCAAGATTTAGGTCAAAGACCAGGGCAAAACCCCACAAGGGGGAAAACCCAACTAGATTATTCTTATATTAGATATTTATCAATTGTCCAACCGAGATACAAGGTACAATGAGACACATTAAACATACTAGGCCACCTAGGGCCAACCATGGATCATATATGATCCACATAAATCAAATTACATCAAGCCAAGTACATCACTGTCATATGAGCTGCCATACATCCCTGCCTAGTGTCATCATCATGAATCATAAGAGCAGGGTCAATGTCACTTGTATCATAGCAAGATCATAGTCACTTTTATCATACTGTTATCACTGTCATTTGGAATAACCACAACTTTACCATCACTCAATGTCATGCCATATAAGATGTTGTACATTATTGTCCATATAAGTTACTTCCATATCCATGGTTTTTGTCATATCAAAGGGTTACTATCACAACAAGATCTCACCTTCACTGTCAACAATGCTACCGTCATATTGATCAATGAAGGTTTACTCACAGTCTTATTGTCATGGAGATTTATATATACTGCCAACTACCATAAAGGTATCTTATCACAAGTATATAAGCGATCATAGAGACAAAAATGCAAGCTTCAAGAAAGTTGAAACCTTATTAGAGTGTGAGCCATATTGATTAACACTGAGCCTCAGAAATACACATGTGAACCACAAAGTTATAGAGATGCAAAATGTACACAAACCATAGAGTTAATACAAATCACAGTGAAGTGATACAAACCATAAGGAATATATATGTGAGCCACATTGAAGTTTTGTAATAACAGGAATGAAGTGTTATATTAATTCGTCAAGCGTCAACGATGCCAATGTGTGATGTAATGTGATGATGCTAGAATGTAAAGCGATGCTACTGACATAAAATGCGAGCTTCAGTACAATCCGAACTACAGAGCATGCAATATGGGCCAAAAACAAATACAAGCTATAAAAAAATGAAAGTGAGCCACAAGGAATCTGATGCGAACCACAGTGAATCTAATGCGAGTTACTAGCCATAGAAAAAGCAAGCTGTAGGGTTATATGAGCCACATCATAGAGAATATGATCCATAAAGCAAATGTGAATCACTGTTGATTTACTTCATGCCATAAAAGATGCGAGCCACTAGAACACATTAAACAAGTCACTAAGGATTGCGTCCAACGCGCCACATAAAAGGTCATTGAGCCACAAAGCTTAACCACAGAGTGTGAGTAAGCCACATAATCAATCCATAGAGATGCGAGCTATGGGATGTGTGCAACAAAACCGTTCCATAAGATGCAAGCTAGAACTGTCCCATAGAATGCGTGCCACAGAATCGAGCCATATACGAAATTAGCACAAAAGTTAGAACATACGAACTGCAGAGGCCTAGTGATCAAATGAGGCATATTGATGGGGAATTTATAGTTGTTTCAACATGTGAAAAGTCACATCCATTAGGGAGGCTGACTTGAAGAAGCCAACATGAGCAATATAAAAATTGATTTGTAGAGGGAAATTCAAATTCAAATATTATTGAAATATAATTGGCAATCCTCTTTGTATTTATTCGCTCAAATAAATTTCCCCTTAAATAATAATATCTTTTTGATCATTCTAGTTGGGGCATGATGGGCTTCTTTTAGGGCTATGGGAAATTTGTCCCATAGTACCCAAATTTCACCAAGCCCGACCTTCCAGATGAGCCTATGGCACCTTTGGATCCTTTATACCCCCCTCCTTGTCATCCTTCTTCTAGGAAGAGGAAGAAGCTTGTAGGAAGAATCCTTGGGCAATGGAGCCTCTTGTTGGAGCATGGTGGGATGTTGCTTCTTGTGGTTTGAAGTTAATGGAGCATCTAGCCAAAGTGACCCACTTCTCCAAATCGAGGTGCGTGTAAGAGAACAAATAAATTTAACAAATACTCCTATAACAAACTTCGAAAAATCTATTCCTACTGGGTAACGATACCCCTTAAAGCAAAAACACAGCCTATAACAAAGCTTAAAGCAAAAAACACAAAGCAAGGTTACCTCATGTTAATCATCAAGCATCCACACAAAGCTTGTCACTTGACTCCCCGTAACTTGTCTCTAACTCATTATTAACTGACTGCGAGTCTTAGTGAGACTAGAGACAAGTAAAAACATGTTTCTTTAAAAATAGGGAGCTAATTTATTCACCTTTTTTGAGTGAATAATTGACTTTCATGAGGAAAAATTAATATTTTTCTCAAGAAGGGGGTACCAAGGTAAAGTGGGTACTCCAGAGTCCGAGTTAGAAATCAAGTACCCCCAGAGCATATCACACCTCATAGTACCACTTGTTTAATTGCTACATAAATTTTACAAGGAAAATTCCTAATTGCGGAAATTTTTTAATTATAAAAAAATTCTATAAAAATCTAATGCGATTTCGTAAGCCTTTGGATAATAAGTAGCATGGTAATATACATTGACTGTAAACATAGACAACACCGCTAAGGCCTAGCTTTTAGGACGTACTCCAACTTTGGAGGTATGAGCGGAAAAACCTAGGAAAATGTTAATCACTAAAAAGCGAAAAATAATGAACCAAGTGAAAAAAAACACCATAGAGTTACTTCCTTAATAACAAAGTCCTAGGGAGCTAAGTCTTTTACTTAAGTTTATCATGCTAACATTATTTATTACAATGCCCCCAGGAGGTTACAAAAATTGCATAGAGAAGAAAAAACAGAAGAAAGGGAAAAATTGTCCTGCAAAGCTTCTGTGTTGGAAATATTGAGAGGGGGGTGAATCAATATTTCTTTTCAATTGTTAT
The DNA here is from genome assembly GCA_034641835.2 of Pinus albicaulis. Taxonomy (NCBI): domain Eukaryota; kingdom Viridiplantae; phylum Streptophyta; class Pinopsida; order Pinales; family Pinaceae; genus Pinus; species Pinus albicaulis. Next base: position 1,591,174,529 of record CM076575.1, on the reverse strand, counting down.
TTTTACCAGTTAAGATCACTTATAATTAGAACACAAAATTAACAATGTAGAATAAATAATTTTACTAGTCAGATATAATGAGGACTTCAATCCTCTTCTTTACAATATATCCAATACAATAATGTGTAGGGCTCCAACCCTAGATGAAGACACCAATCTCCAATCCACCAGGCTCCAACTGGTACTTCGCCAAGCACCGACTTGGACTTCACGAGGCTCCAACCTCTAGGGTTCCAACCCTATCTTCCAAGGCTTCAACCATGTCACTATGAGGGACTAACTCTAGGGCTCCAACCCTATCTCTGGTACAGGTTCCAACCTGGTCTTCTTGAGTATTCCTATCCTCTAAGGCTCCAACCCACGACTTCAATTCGTTAAGTTAAGTTTAGTGATTCTTCACGGCTCCCAATATTTTCTTCAACGAGCCTTGTCAATATCTTCACCTTTAGCACCGCCTTCAAATGATCTCCAAGGCACTTAGATCATCAATGACAACTTTGCCTTCTCATGAAGGTGTCTCCACAGCTCTTCATGGTACCCAAACAATTTTTTTAAGGTCACTTCATGATGGCTTCAACAATGCATCATGGTCTTCTTCAACATCAACTTAAGTCTTCAATAATTCTTTCCTTTGATGTCTTCACAATACCTTCACAACATCCTCAACAAGCTTCTTGATGCTGACTTCAAAGGATGTTCTATACTCCTTCAGAAGTCTTCACTTCAACAAGACTCAAGTTAACACAATCAACTTCAAACCGCTACACTCAAAAGATCCTCCAACAAAGCTTCAAGTCTGTCTTCAAAAGACTGCCTTTAAGAACTTTAAGTCTGTTACGAGGTAGACCAAAATGCCTTCTCGAAAAGTGTCTTCAAGGTCTGTACTATAAGTTCTCAAGTCAACACATAGGCTCTTCAATGACGTTGCTCCAAGTTACTTTAAAGATCGGCTTCCTGAGGAATTCTGAAGGTGATTGTTCCTTCCACAAGTCTACTGGCCCAACATATTTACTATAGCTTCAAGCTCCTTATTTATTGATTCGGATCAAGCTTCAAATGTAGGGAGTCAAGGTGTGTCCGAGCTCCACTATTTCAAGTCACTGCTCACAAGGCTGAGCGAACCCTTCACTAATTACTGTGCTATATAATCTTCCACTATTCTTTCCTCAGGTCAGTCGTAAGGAATAGACCATAGATGCTTGTCCCTAAGACTGTGACTTCGGTCTTCTATAGGCAGTCTACCCACAGGTTTGAAGCTTCGAGGTAGTAAGGTCCGAGCTATCTTTATATGCCACTAATCCGAGCCACCAGTTTGCAGTAGTCTAAGCCTTCCTGTTCACTTATAGTCCGAGCTCCAAGGTTCACACCAGTCACAGAAAAGTTCGTGCTTCTTCCACAAGTCAGTGATGAGGTCTAGCCGAGCTTCAGTTCACAAGTGACTGTCCGAGAACTTGAAAGGTATTTACCACAGAAAATATATCGAAGTCTGCTGAGATCTTGAAACGTATCCCAAGTCTGCTGTCCTCAAATCTGCAACAGTGATCACAACCGAGCTGTAATGGAATATATAAAGATTTTCCCAAATGACTCAACATCCTCCTCGGCCTTCTACCTCCTTTTATGCCTCTTGTCCGAATTGAACACCGAGATCTATGTTTTTTCTTCACTGAAAATTATAGGAGCTGAAATGGAGCATAGCTTTATATTTATATTGGTTTGTCCCTATGAAGAGACATGACTGTTGAGTGAATAAGTCGACATGAGAGCTGACATGAGAGCCAACATGTCCAGATTTATAGATATTAATTTTAATTCCAGAGGCCGACTTGAATTAGTTTTTTTTTGTTAGATTGTTGCATATGTGTCTTACCTTGTTTTGGTAATGGTGCATGTTGTAGTCTTCAAACTAATTCTATGCAGCAATTGCTTGGCTGTTTCCTGAATTTATTGAAGCATCATTAAAGGCTCGATTCATGATAGTTGAATCAAAGTATTGATTCATTACCAACAACCTTCACAAGAATCTGAAGCTTGCCACTCAAAAATTGTCGCTTGTCCCTGTGAGCATCTTCTATAATCTGCTGCAAGCTCACTGAAGCATGTTGTTTGTTATGAGTCAGTGTTGATAATATCGCCGAAATATCGGCGATATTCGGAAATATCACTGAAATATCGGCTATATTTCCGAAATATCGCCGATATTTCGGGAAAATATCGCGCGATGATGGTAAATATCGCCGGGCACTCCTGGGCGGCGGCTAGAAAAGGGAATTTTGTCTTTTTTTTTGTCATTTTCGTCTGTGAGGCTTGGAGAAGGAAGGGGAAGAGCTTTGTGGTGGTTGTCAAGGAGGGATTGAGGATCAAAGAGCCATTATCACTATCAACTCATAATTTTTTGTTGATCAAAGATTGAAGAACAGTGAGAGAAACTTCATTTCTTCCATTAATAGGTATGTTCTTTAAAACCCCTACGTCAATGATTTTTTCATAGATTTAGGGTTATGATTGCTTGCCTCTTTGCCTACCAAGATTTTGTTTCTTTGTTTTTTTCCATTTGCTATGATTTTCATGTGCATGAGCCAATGCAAGGGTTTTCTCCATATTTGGACAACAAGCTTCATTTTTTTTACTTTCTTATGCACCCTCTTATTGCCATTTTTTGTGTATGCATGTTTAATGCCAATTATTTGTTTTTTTGGTGCCCTAGGTTTGAAATTTGAATTAGTTCACTGCAAATATGCCAAAATTCTTGGACCCATTTTGGGAGTATGGGGAGCTTGATGGTGGGACAAATCAGGCACATCTATTGTGCAAATTGTGTGGGACCAATATGGTAGGAGGGGTTACACGATTGAAATACCATTTGGCTAGACTCCCTAGACATGATGTTATACATTGTACAATTTCTAGTGCGGAAATTGTACAAAAAGCTCTTGAAGCAATTGCTAAAAAAGACAGAAAGATAGCTACTAGGGAGAGGGAACTGAATCCTGATCTCAGATAGATAGTTGCTAGTTTTATTTGTTTTGTAGCTTTGCTACATATAACTCATGATGATGAGATACTTTTATATATGTGATGTTATTTTGTATTGGTTCTCCACATTCCAGTCCTTGATTGGACAATTATCAGGGATCAGCAGGGTTTGGTATTGCCTTTGATATATCATTTTTATTTTACATCCACTGCATCATATATATCAGTGCTTTATTTATATCAATGTTTCAATGTGTTTATTTCATGTTGTTATTGCTTTATATGTTTGAAAATCTGAAAAAAATGGATATATTATGCATTTTTTTATGCTTGTCGATATTTTCGCCGATATTGCAGATAAGATGTTTTCTGGACCCTCGGCAATATTTTTCCAATACCGATATTATCAAAACTGGTTGTGACCTTGTCTATTATTCTCATAAGAAGCAGACAAAAAAATTCTCCAGAAATCATAGATTGCAACATCCCAATCTTGTACTATTCAAGGCACTCCTCTAAGTGCTAGAGAATACGCTTTAACACTAAAATGATGCATAGTTCTTGAACCTGTTCCTAATAAGTTAGCCCTGCCCTCTGTGTACCTTCAGAAAAGGTCTCCGATAATAATGACAACCTGATCCAATAACCGTCTAGATATCTTTGTAGACCTAGCAGAAGTAATAGCTACATCAATGCAAAGAAGAATTGTAGCTAGAGATCCCAGTCAAGAATCAAATGTTGCAAAATCAATGCCACCTTATGCACTTGACATTCCTTTAGCAACATGAGACATGACATCTTCTACATCACTGGGCCACTCGTAGACAAGAGAAAATATGTTGAAGCCATGAGTGTTATCAATCCCATCAATAATATCACTAATCATAGGATGTATAGAATAAATTTAGCCAAGAACTTTCCAGTGTCCTTCATTTTAACATGTATGCTTTCTCTACTCCGTTCTCCTATTTGGCACTGGATGTAATTCGTCTATCATGTCTAATTCCAGGACTTAGAGCTACATCATCATAGCTAGGGGTATGTCATTATATTTCAATCTTCATGCTTAGGGTAACATGGACATATGTACTAGGGTTTGCATGGGGTTAGGGCAACATCACAAAATGGTCATTGATCCATCACAAGGGCAATGAGGTTAAGACTATTCATGTATCACAATAATATTTACCATCTCCAACAATGCCATATTGACATCAATGACAATTTTGACCAACATTCTGAACTTGAAATTTGAAAATGTTTCTTGTTGAACCTTGGTGTCTCTTTGCACGTCTTTCCTGGTACATCTTGGGAGGTAACAATATGTTGGACAATGGAAAGTTATTTGTTATTATTGATTGGCTAAAGCTATACTTGTTGGGAGAGGGTGTGAACATGATTTCTCATTTAATATATAGTTTTATTTGTGTTATTAGATTGGTGGGGTTGGATCGGATATGGATTTGGATTTGCTAGGATCAGCCTAGGGTTCTCTTTGTGGCACATGTATTCTGGTTCGACAACTTGATTGGGCAATGTTGCCATTCTCTTAAACCCTCCTCGAGATCAATACAATGAAATATTCTCGGGATGATGCAATTACAAACCCCCGTGCATAAATGTGAATCCCTGTCCAACAGATAAAACTACAACGCCTTTGTTCAATACTCTAGTTAGACAAGTGAACTCTTCTGAGCCATGAATTTTGAAGAGCGAATACAACTATGCATCGTTGGTCAAGTTAAATCCTTCTGTTAAGATTGATTTACGAGAAGCAATCCCACCCCGAATACCCCTTGTACTATTAATGGGTGGACCATGGAATTGATAGAGAACAATGGTTGCTTAGTTGTTCGGTTCCTTTCATATGATTGCCCTTTCTGTGTTAATAGTTTGTTTTTTGAGATAAGATTGCATTGCGAGCAGCAATGCCACCCCAAATCCATTGTTGTACTTCTAATTGTAGAACACCTGAGGAATCTTTGGCACTCTCGTTTGGACAATGGCTTTGGTATATGTCATTATGTAAAAGACGAATGTTTCTAAATAGTTGGCCCCAATAATTACAGTTTGGATCCCTTAGTTTATGTTTATAATTCTTATGATAGTTAATGATACATTTTGCATTAATCAATAACTATTTCCTAATGATAGGCATAAGGCTTTAAGAATATTTTAATTCATATAAAATAATTAATGTATATTACTTATAATATGATAGTTATAAGTTTATTAATCTAATACATCAATTATTGTATATAAATATTATATGCAATTATAAGAAATTATATAAAAAATTAGTTGTATTTTTTATATAAATTTTATTTTTATAAATTATAAGAAGTATATTTATATTATTTGTACTTGGTGTTTCCTCATGGTATCCGAATCTTGACTTTTCGAAAAAATAACATATCTGGGTCCAAATTTGGATCTTGATCCGAATCCTGGTAACTTTAGTTTTATATATTTGGATGCATATATATATTTAACTCATTGCTGGGAATGTCGATTTAATTGCATAAGATAAATAAAACACACTACATAGGCTTTTGTGTACTTGTAGATCAATAATACATTTTTAAGTGCTTTAATCATTAAAGTATCAACTACTTTATCCAAAGATAACATCAACCATCTATCGGTTATAACATTGGGATCAAGTACACAAAAAAATCACTTAAATGATTAAAGCACTTAAAAATGTACTATTGATCTACAAGTACACAAAAGCCTATGTAGTATGTTTTCTTTATCTTATGCAATTAAATCGACATTCCCAATGATTATCTGAATATATATGCATCCAAATATATAAAACTAAAGTTACCAGGATTCAGATCGGGATCCAAATTTGGACCCGGATTTGTTATTTTTTCGAAAAGTCAAGATTCAGATACCATGAGGAAACGCCAAGTACAAATAATATAATTAAAGTATCAACCACTTTATCCAAAGATAACATCAACCATCTATTGGTTATAACATTGGGATCAAACAATCAACTATAACATCAACCTTCACGTTTCAACAAATAACATTTTGATTTGACGTTGACTTCTATTTGTGATAAATAGCATCAACCATGAAACGAAACAACCATTATGATGAGAGAGTTGTAATGTACAATGAACTATCATAAATGTTTACAAAATAGTCCATGTGCTCAGTTGATAAAATGGATTCTAGAATCTAGATATTAGAAATTAAAAACTTGAAACTAAACAGTGAAAAGAGAAAACACCAGTGATAGGCTTTTCAAAACCGTCACCTGGTATTCAGTTCCCAACGATTATTAACGGAACGAATACACGGCCAGATTCCCAACACAAAAAATATAGTGGAAGCAAAAATTACTCAATCTAAATCACACACACAAACAGATTTATGCCCAATCAACAGTTTCTCATTAATAAAATAATCACGAAACTTACTTGGGCTCCCGTACTAGGGATAATGGCTCAACTGAGAAAATACAATATTGATCACCAACCTCATTGCACTCTCTTGGACCCAGTACGCACACACTGAGAAGCGTCTCTCAATCTTGTGCTAATGTTGTGTCTCATCTCCTCACTTGAGCCTTTATTTATAACTTTACATTGAGCCAAAACCCTAATCAACCTTTAGCCTAATCTCAAAGTTATGGATGGTCGAGATTGGATCTTGCCTCACTTGAGATTGACAACTAAGATTAAAACTTAATCAGTAAAGTAAATAATTTACTTTATCTAAGTTTTTATATTAGCTCAATAAGCCAACATATAATTATGTGCTTTTTCCTAAGTTTAACTTAGGCTAAGTGACATCAGCAAATTTTCAAAGGTGATATGTGGGCGACTTCTACACACCTAGACACAAGGCTTGTGTAGAAGTACCTGCCCGAGCTACAAACTTCAACACTCCCTCTTAGCGAGGGAGGTACTTTTGGAAGAACTTCCTCAACCTGGATTTGTCTCCCAGCCCATCTCAGTATGTGTAGCTACTCCCTCTGATATTGAAGACTATCCTACCACCTAATCTGAAACTTGAGCTGAGAACTTGTTACATCCAACCATGCTTCGAGGATCCTACTCATGAGCATCCATCAATGTTATATCATACTAACTGAGGCTCTTGACAGTACCTGAAGAATCGCTCTTCCTCGTCACCTGCTCCGTCTCAATAACTGACACTGATCCTATATCCAAGATCTCCTCGGATATACCCATAGGTTGTCCCAGTGACTTGTATGCCTGTCCTTGTCTGTTGCCAAGCACTACAACTGCATCCAAGGTTGCTCCCTCTGAATATAGAAGCACCTATCCATCTTAGAAGAAAATTCTATATCCAACAACCTCCAAGGCTAATACTGAGAGCACGTGTACCATTGACCTTGGAACAAACAATATCCCTATCACCTCCAGAAATTTTCGGAACTCTAGCTGGAATCTCACACATCCAATCCCCTTCACTGCATGCGTGGTACTAGCTCCACAACTCACATGGCAGTCTGATTTTGCCTTTGAAACATTGTGGAACACTGACCTCATCCCTGTCATGTGACTGGACACTCTACTGTGCACTAGCCACGATCCACTTTCCTCATACACAACAATACTATTGTCATAAACACAGAAAACTAGAGAAAATTCCTTCTCGAATTTCTCCGTAAAGTCATCAATCTCAGTTGATGTTGATGCATCCACTTGATCCTCCTCCTTGTGTGGACACTGGCTCACATAGTGACCATTCTTGTGACACACAAAGCACTTCACTTTGCTCATGTCCTTCATGAAAGCAGATCCCCCACTTTCTTTTACTTTACCTTTCAAGCAAGATTAAAATTTTCCTCATCATCGTTTCCATGATGTTGGCCTGTAGTTTTGGAACGTTCCCTTGTCTCCTCCTATACGAAGTCATCCCACAATCTATCTCAATTAGGCATATTCTCCCGTGTGACGATCCCATCAACAAAGGCATCCCACTTTGCGGGAAAGCCACTCAAGGTTGATATGACCAACTCTTCACTATCAATAGTTTCCCCCACTACTGCTAAATCATCTCTAATTTGAATGATTATGGTTTCTCCTTCAACACCATCTTACTGATTTTGTTTGTACTTTGGTACAATTTGGTTAAGGGTGCCCACATCTCATAGGTATACTTCTTCCCCATCACATGAGGTATAACATGGTCTCTAATGGAGTCACATGATTATTTTCTTGGCCTTCACGTTCTTCTTATTGAACTCAACCAATTGAGTAGGATCTGCAGGAATTGGGTCAATGTTTTCAACGATGTTCCCCAACTCCTGCTCCTTAAATAACAGAACAATCTGCTCCTTCCACGGGCTAAAATTTCCTGCCCTGTCGAACTTGTCCCCATAATGTAGCCCAATAATCATCTTAGTCACATTGACCAACAATTAATATTTATTATTAACTGGCTGTCCCGTTGCTTTACTCGATCTTGCACTGAATCTATGTGCTATTGTTCAACCACAATATGACTCTGACCCACTACCTCGTGTAACGCTGTTGCTTCTCTACAACTGCCTTTTCCCCCTTCGACCTATCCTTAGTGGCTGCTCCTCTAATCGACTCTTGGTTGACATGGTCGGGCTATTGCAATCCGTTACTAATCTATGCTCTCGATTCCTTTCACCTAGCTCAACTATGCTCTTGTCAACCACTAAACGATGACGACAATCCCTTGTCAACCCGTGTCCTGCTAGATCTATCGTTTTCCCCCATCCACGTTTCCTCATGCCTTGTGGTTGCCACCTTTGGATCCCCTGTTGATACGCTTGCGTATTCGTGCCACTTGGTTGTTGGGCGACCCGCTGGATTGCTATCTGCTATCAATTTTTCGAGTTTTGCCTTAATCAAGTCCTCTCTGTGCGTGCGAGATCTAGCTCTATCCGTGGGTGGTTTGCTGTTGGGTTGCTTGACTGGTTGGTTCGACTAGTTTCAGATCCCCGCCCCCCCAATCCTCTGCGCAAGTTTCAAACTCTGTCGCCGTCGACCAATAAATTTGGACCGATAACAAATTTCGGTTTGATCATAGGTCTCGCAGCGTGGTCCGTTCTTTGTGCATGGTTTGGGTATCGCGGTTGTGATTGTGCTGGCCGATTGGCTGCTGGCTCGACCGACGACCAACTGGCTCGAGTGTCGGCTACCACTCAGTTGTTCACCCTTTACTTTAATGAATTAATTTTTATTATTTTTAATTGGGCTCCCCTTTTTCTTCTTCACCTTTTTTGAATTGTAATTTTTTTCTTCTTTGACTCAAAAAGCCATTAATTTTTTTCCTCGACCCTTTAATTTTTATTTTTTTAAATCTTGCTGCTTTAATTTTTTTTTCTCGTTTGTATGATCCTAGCCAATTTGACTTTGACGATCTGATACGAACCTTCACAAGTAATTCTGAGATCGTTTCACAGTTGGTGCTTTGATACCATGTTAGACTTTCTAAACCCAAGACTCGGTGTTTGGTTCCCAACAATTATTAATGGAATGAATACATGACCAGATTCCTAACACAATAAATATAGCGGAAGCAAAGACTAGTCGATATGAATCACACACAAACAAATTTGTGCCTAATCAACATTTCTTCATTAATAAATTAATCACAAAACTTACTTGGGCTCCCATACTAGGGATAATGGCTCAACTGAGAAAATACAATACTGATTACCAGTCACTACACTCTCTCGGACCCAAAAAACGCATACTGAGAAGACTCTCCTAATCTTGTGTTACTGTTGTGTCTCACCTCTTCACCTTTGCCTTGCTTTATAACTTTACATTGAGCCAAAACCCTAATCCTAACCCTAAGCCTAATCTCAAAGTGATGGATGGTCGAGATTAGATCTTGCCTCACTTGAGATCGATGGCTAAGATAAAAACTTAATTACTAAAGTAAATATTTTACTTTATCTAATTTTTTTATTTTAGATCAATAAGCCAACATATAATTATGTGTTTTTTTCCTAAATTTAACTTAGGCTAAGTTACATCAGCAAATATTCTAAGGTGATATGTGGGCTTCTGCATGCCTAGACACAAGGCCTGTGCAGAAGTACCTGCCTGAGCAACAAACTTCAACAACCAGTGAGTCAATAAGCCTAATTTCTATTATGAAAAAGACAAATAATTCTACCATACTCTTGCCACAAGCAATTTTTTTAACTGTGATCTAACGATAAGAATAGTTGGATGTGGTTGTATAGCTTTGGGATGAGCACCATCATGAGCTGCATGGCCCCATATAACAGTGGAGGTTGTGAAGGTAAAGCTGCTACATTTGGATTCTACTAGCACTGACAATGGATTTAAATGGGAGTGGCATCTCAACAAAATCAACATCCTGAGTCACATCTTCCAAGAGTTCTGCCTCCGAGCGCTTGAAAACTACAGTTCCATCCTCCAAATTAGGCTCTTATAGATTGTTGTCTGAGATCTGATGTGTTTTCTAATTTTTTTTGCTAAAGACCATTTTATGGATTTTTTCAATTCATGTATGTCAAGTTCATTTTTTTTCACAGGTGCAATGCTGTATATTCTATATGAGAAATATACAAGTACTGTCAATACTGTCAACATCTGTCATGTCACTTGCGAGAATTGAATTTTGGTTGGGAGGATTAAATTCCTTCCTCCCAACCACCCGAGATTACCCCAATTGGCATATCATTGTTTATTCTTTATTTAATAATGTTAGAAATTGTGCTTAAATTTAACAAAATGAGCTTGCCAGCTAATCTTTCTTTGCCTGATAATTATTAAGAAACTGGGTTAATTGTTTGTTCTGTTACATGCATGATGAAGTTGATGGCATACTTGAAGCCAGCAACGTTGATAATGACCAAAATTGTTTATGTTTCTTTGAACCTCCGTGAGTTGAAGTGTAATGCAAGCAAACCTGAAATATCAATGAAGCTGAATTTAAAATATAAAAGTTCAATACCAAATGGAAGCACTATTTTAGTCGCATCTTCTGGACTTTTACCTTGATACTGTTGAATTTTATATGTAACTTTTTAAGCTTCGCAAAATCTGAGAAATTGGTAAAGGTTTCAAAGATTTATATTTGGTTAGGGCACAGTAAATAGTACTTCTGTCCATTTCTTTGGAGCAATTGATTGTATAGAGAGGATTTGTAAGTTTCTTTTATCTTTTAACTATCTACAATATGGGTGATGCATGTACAAGTCTTTGAAGTAATTTCCAAAATAGAAGTTCAATAGACTTTCCACTTAAGGCAGGAAGAATTGACAGTTGAGCAGTTGGCAGGATCGTCACCATCCTCGATAACAGAGGTTGAAGAATTTTCTTTTGACTTTCGGAAGCAGCGGTTCATTTTTTCTGAAGAGAAGCACATATTTTACAAACTCCCATATCCATCAAAAGAAACAGCTGGATTTTATATTAAAAACACTGGATATGGATCAGATACAAAAGTGAATGCAGCTGTGGAGAAATGGGGGCGAAATGTGTATGTAACTGATCTTCATTTACTTATGTTTCTATGTTTAGAAAGCGTTGAAGCTGTCAAATATTTATTCCATTAATGAACTGTTGGTTGTAGTTAAAACCAACTGTTAGTTACTTTTGAGATCTAAATAACCTTTATTTGTTCTGTTCTTTGCATATCTATCTATCTATATATCTATATATGTGTGTTTAAGAGTTCATATTATTTTGGTGGCAATGCTAGGCGGGTAATGTGCCACGTTCGTTCAAACCGAACTGTTTTATAATAATAATAAAAATTAATAATCATTTATGACAGCTTCAATAATGTGACGGCCCTTTAAATCTTTATTGACAGCAGGAAACAGGACACAAAGTAACACAAATGATACAGTATCACATAGTCCCATTCTTTCAGAAATTATACAGTATCACATAGTAACACAAATAATCTAAAAATTAAATGAATAATAAACTGTCATAGTATATCGTTAAGGTGTAAAGAGAGGTTGATAGGTTTTTTAAATTAGAAAGCGTTGAAGCTGTCAAATATTTATTCCATTAATGAACTGTTGGTTGTAGTTAAAACCAACTGTTAGTTACTTATGAGATCTAAATAACCTTTATTTGTTCTGTTCTTTGCATATCTATCTATCTATATATCTATATGTGTGTGTTTAAGAGGGAGTATTACCTTCCACGAATATTGAAGTTACATAGATTGGTCTAATGCCTATCTGACTGTACATCTTCATGGCTTCCATCATGCTCTTGAATTTACAAACTAGGGTCTGTTGTCTCAAATCTTGAGAAGCTATAAATGTATGTATAATGGTTACTTTATATTAGTGACGTGATCAGTGCAACATTTAGTTGTTGAGATTGGGGTGAGGTGTTTAAACTACTTTAACCACTAGCGATGTTATAATTGTAATGAGACATGATGTAAGTGGGTGAGCAATGGATTTATGGAGCACTAATAATAAATTCAATTCTCTAAATTCTTACATGGTAGCAGAGCCATACTGGTCCTGACTTTACGATTTAAGAATGAGAGATTTGTCTGCAATTAATTTTGACGATTATGTCTGGAGCTAAATATGGCAAGTGAATGTAGCATAGGCTATTGCAGAAATCGTGGAGTTGTCAGTGAATAGAACATTAAGAGACACTGACAAGTAAAGCCATTTGAGCTTCTGAAAGAGCAGATGCTGAAATGCTTTACACTTGCTGAGAACTCTGAGGAAATACCTTTTTGACTTGAATGTGAGGAAGCATGATCAGTAAGATGCCCTAACTACTGATTCCATAAGAAACATCCACTATGAGAGCAAGATGAAGAACATCAAGCTGGTAATTTATTACCAGGTAACAACTCAGAACATCAAGCTGGTGAGAGGCGATGGTGCACAGTTGTAAACATGAGGTCTCAAATACTCGGATTTTTCCTAGACATGGGATCTTGGATGCTCACAAATGCTGCATATAGTCTGAAGAAGATGCTGCAAACTGCATACAAATGCAGAAATCTCCTGTGAAGTCTTTTGTACATGCCCAGAAAAAGCATGACTGAAACTATGATGTATCATGTGGGCAGTTGAACAGAAGTAGAGTGACTCAAACATTTGCAGATGTGAATTGTCCAACAGATTGCAGCTGTCAAGGGAAGACATGAATTCACTCATTCAGGCACATACAGTAGGCCAAAACAATGCTCTGTTTTTTTAACTTTTTTTTTTGCTGATATAAGTAACAGCTTTGGCACAACACACACTAATGTCCAGGAATTGTGAATAAGGTAGAAAATCCCCACGAAGATAGCAGTCGCATGTGGACATTTTTATTGAAATTCCCCATGAAGATCAGTAGCTTGCCCATGTGAAAACTGGGACACACACAAAACATTATTATTCTTACCCAAGAAGAAATATTCAACCTGCAAAGGATCACCCAGATCTAGGGCACACATGATTGCTGCAGTAGGTGTTTGTCCCACAGCATTCTATGATGGTGTTGGAGAAATCTACAATTAGAGTTGTTTTATTTCATACTTATTGGAGTTTTTCATGGAGAAGTAAAGCAAATTTAACACAGACATAGGTGTAATCCTTGATTTCAAGAAGTTTTGCATATATTTTAATATTTATTACACTTACCAAAACAAATTATTTAGTTCAAAACTCAAGCACACTGTAACACTGTTCTAAAATATTTGTAGGAAATGAAATGTGAGAGTACCAATATTAAAGGCTACTTGTTTTGACTAGCTGCTAAGGCTATTTAGTGAAAGGGTACAAGAGTTAAGAGTGCAGAATTTAACTGATAGTGATGGTGAAACCAGCAATCTTCTGCTTTCAACATTAGAATGCACATGGGTAATGACAATCTTCTAGAATATAATAATTGTCTAGGTGTTTGGTGGAATTCTACTATCAAAATGAGGTAGGTGGCAGTATAGAGCACTGATGAAAAGACCCAGATCTAGAGATGAGAGGAAACTGAAGATATGACATGTATCCAGCTTGCCATCCTAGAAAACCAAGAAGCATGGCTGTTGGTTACCCACGGGTCTGGAAGGGATATTATTTTAATTGTTTTTTTGTCTCTTCAATGCTTTTAGGTGGATTTCTAAATTTATAAAAAGACGATTTCACATAACATTTCTTAAATGTCCTAAATTCTAATATAAATTTAAATATATATATATATATATATATATATATATATATATATATATATATATATCGCGTTTCCCGTTTCCAAAATTTGGGGAGGTCACATTTCGTATCGCTTCCCGTTTCGGAAACTCGTTTTTGTTTCCCCGTTTCGTGCAACTTAGGTTTTCCCCCTTGATCACGACTATAGCCTATAGGGTTTGATAGGCTATTCCGCCCCCCCCATGGGAGATTAATCCATTGGGGACATTAAACCTGTGTTGCTAGGAAACATGGGTTCGAGGATGGGAATGGGAACGGGTATGTCACTTTTTGAAACACTGTACGTGGGTTCATTGGGTATATATATATATATATATATATAATAAATTATAATATATATGAACTTGTATATTTTCCAACTTTAAACAAGAAAAATAAAATATTTATTTGTAGTTTTATATCAAGGAGTTTACATATTAATAAGAATCATGATATGTGTCCATTGTCATACTACGTTCAAAATTTGCCTTAGGGCATCTCCAAACATGAACTAGGAAATTTCAAAACAATGAACAATGGCTTCCTCATGCCATGCCATCAACATCACTTAGGTCTACAGTCAACATGCTATCTAGGTAGGAATCACTCCCATCTTAAGGCTCATGCTCATCCATAGCAACTGGAGGTAGATCAATTAGGCCATCTGGTTGTATCTCATCGTCCACACACATAACATCATTTGTGTATTGGTCTCATCTCTTGAAAGGGCCCTCCTTGTACCCAGGGTCTTTTCAAGATATGAGAAGAAGTGTGCTATGAATGTACACTAAGTTCTCTGCCGCCTTTGAGCTCAACCGATTTCTCTTTACTGAATGGATCAAGGAATATGTACTCTAATTCCTCTCGCAAGATGGGGAACTAGGTACGTGGAATGGTAGGGGAGCCCATTAACTTAATTAAAAAGAAAAGAAATAAAAAAGAAAAAGGAAATTTAATACAGAAATTGAGAAATAAGATGAGGAACTCCAAACTAGCTATCTGTCCAAGTAACCGAATGGAAAATTGCTGTGACTACCGCACTTCCATGGAATCCGTAATTCCCACCTTGGAGATCCTAGTTATCGGTTTGAAAGTTTACCAACACTTGCAGGTTTTGGTGTAACGACAAACCTCTTTATGGTATCAGAGCCTGGACCTAGGTTTGATTCCCCCTAGTTGCATTTGAGGGGGGTGTTGATTCCCCCGAGCTCCGTTTGAGGGGGGTGTTGGAGTAATCACCGCACTTCTATGGAATCTGTAATTCCCACCTTGGAGATCCTAGTTACTAGTTTGAGGAACATCAACACCATGAAGCTGTTGAGATTTTGTATAGTTGGTGTAGCATTGGGTGTGCTCTAGCCCTGAAATTTTGTGGAGGGGCTAGGACACACTTGATCTCCAAAACCCAGAAAGTGTTTTGAGAAATTTCAGTTGGTGTTCAAGTTATTCAAATAATTAATTATTTTAATGGATTTCCTAAATCTAAACTTAGGAAAATAAAATAATTAAAGTGAATTAATTAACACATGTGCTGAAATTGTCTTAAGTCACATGGATCAAGCAGTCTTTTAATCTCAGCGGTTTATGAATGCTTTAGTCTCGGTCGTTGATGAGATGAATGAAAAAGTATAAGAGAAAGGCTTGAGGGTCAATTGGAAGAGACACACAATTGCAGAGCTGAGGAATAGATCTTGAATTCTAGGGCGGGTTTGCTAAGAATTTCCGGAGGAATTACCTGCAGCAAGGGGTACTATTGGCTAAGGGGATGATCTGATCCCAGAGCCAAGAGTCAGTAAGAGGCAGAGGAGCAGCAACAAGGACAATGCAGAGAAGTAGAGTAGCAGCTACGCAGGCGCTGTGCAGCCGTTACGCAGGTGCTACGCAGGACAACGCAGAGGCTCTAGGGGGCTGCAGAAGTTACGCAAAGGGTCTCCAGGGCCAGCGTAAGGCCTGCGTCACCCTTCCAGGGGTTACATAGTCCCTCTCTGGGCAGGCGCTGGGTAGTCGTTACACAGGACAACGTAGAGGCTACAGGGGGCTGCAGAAGTTATGTAAAGGGTCTCCAGGGCCAGCTTAAGGCCCGCATCACCCTTCCAGAGGTTACGCAGTCCCTCTCTGGGCAACGCAGTGGCATTATGAGGCTAGCAGGGCTGACGCTGGGGCTTTACTGGCAGCGTTGAGGGTTTCTAGGGCTAGATCTGGGCTGAGTCTTGCAAATCCCGTTTGAGGGTGTGGATCAGTGCGATATTTGGCACTAGAACTTCAGGTTAGTTGTAGATTTGACTTTTTTTAATTCTCTGTCGGGTTTTCCAGAACTGGAACCCAGATTTACTGTACTCGGAACTACTTAATAATAAACCCTCATATATGCTGCACCGATTTTCCCGCTTTGGGTTTTTTCGGGACTTATCTCCAAAAATCCATGTGTCACTTTGTTGTATGAGCGTATTATTTAGTAAATGATCTGCATGTGTAGGCTGTAGTTGTGTTTATTTTGGTATTTTCTGAATCTAATTTGTGAAAATAACTTGTATTAATCTAAATCAAGTAGGAGAAATAGACCAAGATACTACATTAGAATTTTCACATGGTATCAGAGGGATAGCAGATCAAGCTGAATCTCCAGCAATCAGCTGAAGAAATTTGTTCTGCAGGGTGGCAAAAGAAGCAACAGATTCAGAAAGGGCATCTTGACAACAGGAGAATGCAGATCCAGAAGAGGACAACGCTGAAGCTGCAGAAGGCCTTCAGGCTTACGTAGACCCTTCCTAGGTCAGCGTAAGGACTATGTCACCCAGTCTGGGGTTACGCAGCCCACTTCTGAGCAGCGTCGAGGCTACGTTGGGCCAATAAGTGGGATGCAATACAATAATTTCTCTAGTTGCAGAAGAATTTTTCCAAGATCCGGATGAATTGCTTCAGATATTCAACAATGTTGGTGGGGTGGAGATTCTACAGGTGCAGAATTGCGCCTAGCTAAGGCAACAAAGGCGGGAGGAAGACAGTTACTCAACAGATCTGAGCCAAACAGATTTGAGTTTCTATCAAGAGGATTGGAGAGTGCTGTCCGTTTGTGTTTGGGTGAAAGATTTCCAGGAGGTTTAGCAGAAGCAGTCACTAGAGGGTTTCTAGTCACCAGGAAACCCAAATCCAGAGGGAGAAGTAGTGTTTCTATCAGATCTGAGCAAGATGGCTCGATATGGACTGAGGGATCAAGATAGATTGGATGACATGTCCAACTATGTTATCTGGAGGGCTATAATCCTTTCAATTTTGGATGAGTATGGTCTCTAAGATCATCCAGAGAAGGTTCTTGATGTACCAACTGATGCGGATCCTCTGAAGAAGTATGAAGAAAATCAAGCGCGGACTAAGCATTTGATCATAGACGGAGTTAAGGACCACATGATTCCTCATATTGCTGGAAAGACTTCAACAAATGACATGTGGGTAGCCTTGGACACGATGTACCAAGGAGGCTCTGTCCAAAGAAGAATGCTTCTAGAGAACCTGATGCGGTTGTTCCAAATGATGAAGGGTGAAGAGATAGATCCATTCCTCTTCAGGCTTCAAGTCATCCGAGATCAACTGGTTGGCATTGGTGCTACTCCAGATGAGGGGCTCTTAGTGAGGACTGCTCTGAATGCAGTCTCGGAAGATTGGGAAATGTTTGTCCAGAGCATTCTAGGAAGGGCAGCATTACCATTTTGGGCTGACATGTGGGCTATCTTCCACCAAGAGGAGATCAGGAGGGTCACCAAGCGACAGAATATCAGTGGAGGAAGCGGAAAGACCAAAGTCAAGGAGGAGGAGGAGGATGATGCAGCCCTTGCGTCAAGGGAAAAGAAACAAGGGAAGAAGAAGAAGGACCTTTCCAAGGTCCGGTGCTTTAAATGTGGTGATATTTGACATTTCGCCAACAGTTGTCCTAAAAAGAAGGACAAAGGATCTTTTGATTCCAAGGCTGCAACAACAAAGGAAGATGGCTCTGATGATGATGCAGCCATGAGTGCTCATGTACCTCAAGAGAAGAGGTGGGGTGACATGGATCTGAAGAGCTTCTACAAAAAATTGGTAGGATCCTTCAGTCAACCCTACTCTTGGATCACATAGGAGCTACGAGAGCTTTAAGACGATAGTGGGATGAGTCGGGAGATGGTTGCAAAAGGCCACATTTAAGTAGAAGAGGGAGCTGAAGAGGGAGCAGCGTAATGCAGAGGCATCAACAGCGTGGAGGCAGTAGTGCAGAGGGGCTGATGGGATTTCAACAGTGCAAAGAAGCTGTGCTCACGCAGTGCAGTGTTGCATCATGACAATGTCTCCAGGAGGGCAGCGTAAATCAACATCCAGGGAGCTTCAGTGGTGGAAGGCAACTTGACTTATATATCAAACAATTGGGCAGAGTCCATCAGTTGCTTACTTCTTTGCAACTGAGTTGCAGTGCAGTAGTTAGCAGTGGTAGTGCTTTGGGCAGCATGATGCAGCAATTTGAGAGGGAGTTGCAGTACAGATGTGACAACATCAGTGGCAGTGGCATGGGCAGCAGTATAGAGAGCAACAGTGCAGTGGATGGAGGGCAACAGGCCAAGCATCAGCAACACAAAATCCAACTTCAAGATCTTGTAGTGCATGGTGTGGATGTATTGCTAGAGTACACTTTCCTAGAGCACACTCCGTGCTAAGAGGGAGTGTTGAGATTTTGTATAGTTGGTGTAGCATCGGGTGTGCTCTAGCCCTGAAATTTTGTGGAGGGGCTAGGACACACTTGATCTCCAAAACCCAAAAAGTGTTTTGAGAAATTTCATTTGGTGTTTAAGTGATTCAAATAATTAATTATTTTAATGGATTTCCTAAGTCTAAACTTAGGAAAATAAAATAATTAAAGTGAATTAATTAACACATGTGCTAAAATTGTCTCAAGTCACATGGATCAAGCAATCTTTTAATCTTAGCTGTTGATGAGTGTTTTAATCTCGGCCGTTGATGAGATGAATGAAAAAGTATAAGAGGAAGGCTCGAGGGTCTGTTGGAAGAGACACATATTTGTAGAGCTGAGGAATAGATCTGGAATTCTAGGGCGGGTTTGCTAAGAATTTCCGGAGGAATTTCCTTCAGTGAGGGGTAGTATTGGCTAAGGGGATGATCTGATCCCAGAGCCAAGAGTTAGTAAGGGGCAGAGGAGCAGCAACAAGGACAACGTAGAGAAGTAGAGTAGCAGCTACGTAGGTGCTGCGTAGCCGCTATGCAGGACAGCGCAGAGGCTTCAAGGGGCTGCAAAAGTTACGCAGAGGGTCTCCAGGGCTAGCGTAAGGCCTGCCTCAACCTCCCAAGGTTACGCAATCCTTCTCTGGGCAGCGCAGTGGCATTCTAAGGCTAGCAGGGCTAGCGTTGCGACTTCAGGGGCAGCGCTAAGGGTTTCTAGGGCCAGATCCGGGCTGAGTCTTGTAAATCCCGTTTGAGGGTGTGGATCAGTCAGATATTTGGCACTAGAACTTCAGGTAAGTTGCAGATTTGATTTCTTTTATTCTTTGTCGGGTTTTCCAGATCTGGAACCCAGAGTTACTGTACTCAAAACTACTTAATAATAAACCCTCATATCTGCTGCACCGATTTTCCTGCTTTGGGTTTTTACGGGTACTTATGTCCAAAATCCATGTGTCACTTTGCTGTATGAGCGTATTATTCAATAAATGATTTGCATGTGTACGCTGTAGTTGTGTTTATTTTGGTAGTTTCTAAATCTATTTTCTGAAAATAACTTGTATTAATCTAAATCAAGTAGGAGAAATAAACCAAGGTACTGTAGTAGAATTTTCACAGAAGCCACCACCAATCAATTGGATCCTTCTCTTCTTATGTCTATCGGCCAAAGCTGCATGTGAACCAAAGACACTTCGGCCATGTGAAAATTGCTCAAACTGAGATCGTATATCAGAGGATTCACAACTGATAGGGCTTGCGTCACTCCCTTTGGCTGATCGATCTGTTGGTTGGATGCTTGATCCTTTGGCCCTTCGCTCTCACACCTCAACTATCGGCACTTGATTTGATCTGCTCCTCAGCAAATTTGCGGATCTCCTCACAGGCTCTGCGTTGCCCAGCGTGGCTCTACATTGCCTCTCTGGATCTCTCTTTGCCTTCTCTGCAATGTATTCCCAGATTAGGAAACCAACAATCGAAAAACTATCCCTTGCCATCACTGCAAGAAATCTTCGTGATGATTTCTCTGACAAATACTGCGCTGCTCTCTTGAGAAATCAATCCCTTGATCTCCACTCGATGTGTCTTCCAAATGACCATCGAAGTCCTTCTTATAATCTTCTTGTTGAACAATCAATGACCCATATTACTTCCTAATCAATGGTTCATATCATCTTGACTCGATCTTTGTCTTTCTAGAAGTTTCACACCCAGTTCCATTAATACCCTTTAATTATTTTAATTTCCTAAGTTTAGACTTAGGCTTCCGTTAAAGATAATTAATTATTTTAATAAAACTGTCTCCGGGTGGAATTTCCCAAAACGCTTTCTGGGTATTGTGGAATGCATATGTCCTAGCCTCCCTGCAAAATATTGAGGCTAGAGCACATCCGATGCTACCAAAAATCAACATTGGATGCGAGAATCAGACATGTGTCCGATTCGTGGGATTTGGGACACGGGGGCCGGGGGGGGAGGACGAATCCAATTTCTTATCTTGTACTCCGTTTGAACCATTGCCCTTGTTGCTTTGCACACTGGAGTTGCATCAATAACAACTTGAACAACATTGGATGGCCCCACCTCTGTAATGGCATCACATAATTGGTCTTTCAAGAACATAGTGTTCTTGTCTTGACCAGAACAATCAATGGCCCTGAGAAAATAAGGACTAGACACTGAAGAGACAATGATGTTTACCAATTGACGATTCCTACAATCAATCCATCCATCCATGACAATTGAGCATCCATCTACACTCCAAGATGCCTTCAAGGGTGCCAATGTCTTCTCAAGATGAGCTTTCTCCTTGTCCACCAACAGAGTTCGGAGCTTCTCATGACCAGGTGCTTTATACCCTGGAGGTCTATCATTAATAGCGCAAACGATTTGCTCAAAATAGGGTGAACGAGCTCCATTCAAGGGAATGGCACATGCAAGAAAAAATCTTGCTATTGCATGATCAACACCCTCACTACCTTTCACATCAAACATGTCAAAAAGGACACCATGTTTAGGCTTCATGATTAGTAGTGCATTTTGATGCTCTAGATGGCACATGCTCATTACCAACTTGAACTTCCTCATCAGATGGTAATTCTTCCTCATTGGAGTCATCATTTTCATCAACATTGCGACATGGCTTGGAGATTGCCTTGCCTGCCTTACCATCAACACTTTGTTGCTCTCTTTTTTCACTAGGGAGTTTAGTGGGATCATCAGGGCTTCCAGTGCAAGCATCAGCACCCTTCCTTGGTATCTGCATAAAATGAGCTTTAACTCTGGTATAGCTCTCTTTCCATTCAAGTTGACAGAAATTGCATTTTATTGCTGCTGTCCCCCCAACACCCTTTGGAGGTTTTTTCCTATCCACATATTCCCAAAGTGGATAGTGTGGATTTGATGAAGACATTTTTGGTTTTGCAAATTTTGGAATACAATCTGTTTAACAAAGTTCAAAGTGAAATTTCTGTTAATAGAGGTTAAACAGTTAATGGACACCAAGAAGCTACAAGTAAAGATCTCCAAGGAAAAATTCAAAAAAAAAAAATCTCCAAAGAAGTGGTAGTATTGAGTTAGAATGGCCAACGACCATGGTGCACCATGTCCTTCACCAAAGTAGCCCTGATGCACATAGCCTGGACATCTCATGCAATCATTTTTGCAGGTATTTGTCTGACTTAACATTTGAAGAGAGGAAGAATATTGCAATAAAGAGGTTCATGTTCAAAAACTATCCTCCGTTGTCTTTCCTCATGAGCGATGATTCTTTAAACCAAGAATTCCAATATATTTTTTACGTGGGGAATTTTCTAACTACTTTTTACCTAGATATTATTTTGGTTGAACTAGAAACTGTGAAAGAAAAGGTTTCACTGGAGTTGAACAAATTTTATATGCGAGGGCATCAAATTTATATATAAAACTCATTAAGACTTTGAGTAGTGTAGTTTTTTTCTTATAGTATTTATGTGTATATCTAAATATGGGAAAGAGAGTTCAGGAAAAATGTTCTAGAAAACTATTAGGAATGATATTTTATCACTGTAAAATGAAAAAAATTGAATCTTCGAATGAAACAACATACAGTTTCCAGAAAAATACAATACTTTCTTAGCCTTCATATATTGAACAATTCCTCGCATTTGGTGCTTGATGAAAAGCATTTGAAAGATGTATTTATTTCATTATACCACACCCGCTTCATATCTCAGATTTCATAGGACATAATCCCATCATTGTTCATTTGTACCGCATTACATTTGAATTATTCTCCACGTTTTAAAAAATAAAGTATTTTTCGTACTCATGTCAATTTATGAATCTTGAAACACACACATAGGAATTTACAAACACATAAAATTAAATCACGTATAGCAACCTAGAAAACACAACTAGTTCTGAACTTTCAGGCATGAGATTGCATCTCTGTGGAAAAAATTCAAGTCGGTAAGTTTTTATTCTGGAGGATCTGCCTAGATCCTCTCAGTGGCTGGAACAACAGTCCAAAAATATAAAAAAAAACTGCATGTCCTGAACTCATGGATCATATATAGCCCAGTTACATCAAACAGGAAACTTGTATCAAAATCAGTCATATAAACTATTTGAGGTACAACCTATGAGGCTTCTTACAAAGGTAAAAATCAAAATATAAAAAGAATCACCAAAATATAGAACTAAACTTGAGGAATGTGGCCCTCCATGTAGGGTTTGTGATAGAACCAAAAGTGTTCATCATTCAGGAATTCTTCTATGAGCCACCACCCCTGGTCAAGTTGTAGGCCATCCTTAGAAAGCCTATCTGCTTCCCTATGTTGGAAATACTGAGAGGGGGGTGAATCAGTATTTCACTTACAAGTTGCAATTAGTCGATTTTTCTTTTACATAGCATTAATTAACTTCAACATCACATCAAAACCCAAATCAACAGTACACAGTGTCAAAAGACAGTGGATGTCAGATTTTTAGGTGGAAACCCTTCCGGGAGAAAAACCACCAAACACTTATCTAAGAATTTTATGAGTACTTTATATGGTTTAGCTCCAACTGAAAGGGAAGAACCAATGCCCTAGTACTCTAGAAAAGTGTTCAATTTTCCAGCCTCAACGCCCTGGTTTTAGTAGCTGCTACTGATAGGATGCTCCAAAACCCTTGCAAGCTCCAACTTGTTCTAGCACCACCCTGCCACCCTGGAGTGTTTTCAGGCTACAACCTAAAGGTGACTTCAATCACTTGCCTTGCACCACCCAACCACCCTCAAAATGATAATAAAATGTATAGACAACTTATGGGTTCCCGATACCAGGGACAATGACCCACTTACAATGATCGTCAACCAAGCCCTTTCTGCTAATAACTTCAGATGTACATTTAAACAATGAAACCCTTGCAGCTGAACAAATGATGAAACCCTTACTGCATAACTTCAGAACTTTTTTGGCCAGACTCCTTAATGTGTTGTATGATGATAATGACAATGGGATGCTTGAACAAATGTACCTCTATCTTGATACAGTACCTCTGATGTAGTGGAAGCCAAGAGAGTGATGATCTCTACTGCCAGACTTCTTCAACAGCTACAGAAAGATGTGATATTGGGACTGCTACAAATGATAAAACCTTTACTGCTACAAAATGATAATGAAGCTCAGACTGCTAACATTGAAATCGTTACAGCTGCAAGATGTGACTGCTGACAGTGACCCTTATTACAAAACCAATTTTTTTATCTGTGGAACCCTTACTCCATCCAAATCTCAATGACACTAAGACGTCTGTTCGCAATACAAGGCAATGCAAATCTGAAACCCTAACTGATATAGCTTAGCACAGTGCATTGGTGAATTAAAACCCTTACAGATGTACTGAATTTGATGCAGATAGAAACCCTTTTCATCAAACTTTCTATGGTTGAATTTGGTCCCGAGGCTAGAAGTTTTGAACCAAAATATGCATAGATGCAGGAATCTGTCTAAGGCTAATGATGAGCGTATAGACAATTCTTCTTGGAGAGCCAAAGTAAGACAGATCTGTAGTCTTATGCTTCTGTTTTGGAGGCTGAAACCAATGACAATAATCTTCAGCAAAAGGATTGTAAACCAGGAACTTGATCTCCTTACCAGACCAAATGTTTCAATGAAGAAACCCTACTCTGCCCTCACGCCATAAATAAGATGAAGAGTATGTACAAGAGTGCCGAGTCAAATCACTGATTTGGGCTCTTTGAGTTTCACACAGATCAATTATAGTTAGGTCTACAACCATATTGAAATTGAAAAATGCAAGCCACAGATATACCTGGTAAGTATCCGCACATATATAAATATGCTTAGACTTCGTTTGAAGGATCTAGGGCATCGTTGAGAGCTTATTCCAGTGAAGATGCCAAGGAGACCTTTGAAGGGGTAGGCTGACCTTAAATTAGGAGGGAGCAAAAATTTGAAATTTGAATTTTGTTGGAGCCAAAATTCAAATCACATGAGGCCGACTTGATATTAGAGGGCTATTTGAATTTTAAAATTCAAACTATTTTGGAGCCAAAACCCTTGTTAACCTTAGGCCGATTTTAATGTCGATTTTAATTCAAATTTTGATGCCATCAATGAGATATCTTAGCCACAACTATTCAATTTATTCTTTAATAAGAAGACCTTTTTGACTTCATGATTTTGCCAGCTAATAATAAGTTGCCACATCAACCATTTAATGGGGCTTTTGACCACAAGGTGGGGGCACTGAATTCAATTTGAAATAACTCTTAAACTGTGAGGAGTCTCATGACGTGGGACATCTTCTGGTGCTGCTTGGGTTGACATCAATGACAACATTTCAACACCCTGTTGTGCTGCCAGTGAATGTGGATGCACAAAAATAAACAAAATTGTGCTTGATCCTCTGCAAATCCTCCAGAATGTGAGAAAGTAGTAGATTGCGACAATGTTGAATCTCATTGACCCAATTTATAACCAACAACGAATCACCAAAGACTTGAAGGTGTTCAAACTTCACATCCTTTTTCTTGAGCAAAAGCCAATAAAGAATGACAGGAAAACAATTATGCCAAATTGTTTGATTCCCTCCCTAACCCCATCCTGACATGAAATTAATACTGCTCAGACAAATGCAATGCTGGTGGGAAATATTATCATGCAATAGTTGCTATTCCCTCTTACTGTATCATAAGTGGAAAAAAACACAACTGTATATTGCTGCTGATGTAGGTTTTTTTTTCCAGGTGTAGCAGCAATCTTATCTTCCATGGTACTAACAATAAGTGGCATAAAATTGATCCCTTTGCTGGAGATAAAAATCTCACAGTAATTTGCCCATGCTGCCTTTATTTGACAGCTGTCTTCAAATCACTTGCAGGTGGCCTGTTTTCTTTTTTGTTTTCAGAAATGAAAAAACTCTCATTCTTATGGACTGGATTTTCCTTTTTCATAGCATTTGTTATCCAAAAATAATTTGTAGCACAACAAGCTGCAACATCACTTTTATAACAGAATTTGGCATATAATTCAGGGTCAAGACATCCTCCTGGAAATCAACGGCCTATGCTTCCCAATCCTGTAAACAGTGGCTCCTATATGAGCAGAAAACTTGTGCAGATAGAACTCAGGATTTTCCTTGTTTATTTCCACTGCCACAGACCTGTTTTCATGCTTTTGATGGTGATTCTTACAATCAGTATCCCTTATGTATCCTCCTTTTATGCAACTGCCCTCAACTGCAGGAGAGTCTCCTGCTCAATGTTTTAAAACCCCGACTCGGGTTCAGAACCGGCCGAGGGTTGACTCCGACTCCGACTCTGTACCTACTCGGCTTAGTTGATTTCAATGACTCGGTCTTTGTAAAATTTACATTAAATATTTATTTTTTATAAAAAAAAACATAATTTTAAAGATTTTCGTTCATGTTTCCAAACACACAGCATTAGAATATAGAGAGAAGACAACATATGATCAAAGTAGGCTCATGGGAATATCCATTATATCAAGCACTGCCCAATACATGTAATATATAGAGATCAGAACAAAAACACATAACCAAGGAGGCTTTAAATGACCTCTACAACAAACATCACTAGTCACTAGTCACTACTGGCTACTGCTAGAGAAGCCAACATCATCTGTCTCAGACTCAGAGTCAGAGTCAGATAAGGAAACCCATGGCTCCTCTTCATCATGATCTCCAACAATGGCTACCAATTGCCTCCCACCATTGTGCTGCAAAAAACATAGTTGTGTAATGAGTTAGCTCAACAAATTATATCCAACTTTCAAATTATAAACAATTTAACAAAATAAGAATTTGAAAATTGAAATTTTTTGTTTACTTGGCTCATTTGCTTCCCTTGCAATCCTTGCTAGGTTCTTGCCAAAGGTACTTGTGGCTTTGCTGGAACAAGTGATCTGTCAGTGTATCTCCAACTAGTCACTCTCCTTAGGGACCATGCGCTCAAGGCACTCAATCAATCCATCTCTAACCTCCCCAGTGAAAGCTTCCGCCTCCAAAGCTTTATAATGATACCTTGGGTTCAGAAAAACCCAGCTGCATGTATAGGGCAATGGAATTGATTGTTCCATCTTTGATCAATGATTTCCCAAATGGGCCCATACTTAGCCACTCTATCCTTGTATGCTGCTTTTATTTGCTCTTTTTCTTGATCCATAGCCTCATAAATGCAGCCCATAACTAGTCTTTCCCCATCCACCAACTGCAACACCTTAACCAGTGGCTCAACAACCTTCACAATCTTTGCTGCCTTTTTCCAAAATATTTCTTCATTAACTTTCTTTCTCACATCTTTGCTATCCTATTTGCGAGCCCATTGACATTCATTCCATTCATCACTGGAAACCACCCTTTGCAAGTTTCTATGTTGGGGAAGGATAGATTGCAATGCAAAAAATGAGTTGCAAATCTAGTGATGGCAGGCCTAACAATATCCTTGCTCCCTGTGTGTTTCCTCATCAGGTTCAAAATCCATGAGTGATTGTAGATATATTTTGTATGCTTTGAACATGCTCTGTACTGTTCTTGATCCAATCTATTTTACCAATATCCTCAAGCATGAGGTCTATGCAATGTGCAACACATGGGGTCCAAAAGATGGTTCTGTGTTTTACCTCTAACATTTTACCAACAAGAACATAGTTAGAGGCATTATATGTGATGTTTTGAACAACATCAACCACCTCCACCTCTTCAACAACCTCATCCAAAGGCTGAAACAACAAGTGTGCACCTTTCACCCTATCAGATGCATCAACTGATTTTAGAAACATTGTTCCCTGTGGGCAAAAGATAAGAAAGTTTATGATGGTACGGTTCCTTTGATCAGTCCATCCATCTGACATGATGGTACATCTGGTAGCTTTTGAAATCTCTCAAATATTCATCAATGGACAAAACCTCTTTTTGCAAAAGTGCAAAAGAGATCCCCTTAACTCATGCATAGTAGGGCCTTTAAAGCCCTTTCCAGCAGCAAATATGGCATCAAACATAGGTTCATAATATGGTGAACGAGAAGCATTGAAGGAGATATCAACATCATACCACCATCTAGCTATGTAATCACATGCAATTTCTCTCAATTCTTTCTTCCAATGGTCATCTAAAGTGGGTTGCATTTGACCTCTATTAGCTTGAGGATCATGTTCTATTAAATTTAGACAACCATGGTGTTCTATGCTTATGCACTTTTATTTCAATCTTTCTTAGGCCCGATACAAAATAACAATCACATAAACATGAAAGTAAAATGCAGAACACAATAATAGATCAATAGAAGACAAGCCAAAAATAGATCAGATTTAGAATTCCTTTTGTCCAACAAAGATATGAGATATTGTTGCGTTACGACAGTCAACAAGATGCTTCAACCAGTAAAGTCTTTCTTGGTCAACCAATCTTCCATGTGTCACACCCACAACCCTCAAAGACAACTCATCATAAGTCAACCCAAAAACAACATAGAAAACTCAACGTAGGTAGCAACAGAAAAGTCAACGCTGCAAATTAGGGCATTGGTCAAAGTTCAAACAGCCCAAAATTCCTTGATTTTAGTGCCTAGCTGTACGACCTCCTAAAATCGTACTTTTGGCAGAAGAAGGAGGTCAAACGACTAAGGGTTGACCACAGTCAACGTTGGTCAACGCTGTAGCAAAAAGCCCTAGACAAATCCGTAGAAAATAACAGCTTTGCTCCACACATGTGAGGGGAAAAAGGCCTCTAAAGGGTATCGAACCAATCAGATCAAAATGAGAGAATGTGTGATGAGTTGATGATGAAATGACCTCGAAGTCTCTCTAATTTATATCCATCAATGAGGGTGTGTGACACATCTATTAGGCATGTGAGCCTACATTACAAATCTAGCCGACCTTGCACATGTGGAAAATAAATTCAAAATAAATGTTCTGCTCATTCGATCAAGATGATCTTTAGACCAATCTTGCACCTCTCCGAAAGAGGAATCCAACAAAAATATGACCATCTTCATATGAGGAATGCAACATGGAGTTTGGACCTAGTTGCCCAAATTTAACACTCCCTCTCAACTAGGGAGAACTCCATCTATCCACAAGTGCCATCCATCAGTACCATCATGTACATTTACCAAACATCGTGCGTCATCCTGCCGTAACTTGCTTTGCTGGCTCTTTATTTCAGATAGCAAAAGGTGAGTCACAAAGACATCACACACAACTAACCCAAAGTTAGCTTAGAGGTAAAAACCTCTCTTGGACTCAAAAGAGTCTCCTACTAACATGAAGTTAGTTTACGAACCCGAAGTCAGTTTAGAGGTAAAAACCTCATCATATTTGATCCCAGATCAAGGTGTTGGACACGTGCCATCCTAGACATAGAGAGTACGACAATATCCGATGCATTCATCGGTCTTGTTATTGGTCTCTATCTACATTTCCCACCTCATTGGCCAAATGAGAGGTACTTCCCATGAGTCCGAAACTCCATCGGTAGGATGCGTGTGGGGCACAGATTAGAGAGAGGTGAACCAACTCAATATCATAACGGTTGGGAAAAAACACAACAAGGTTCGACAAGCTTAGCCCCATATGTGCTTATAACTCCAAGAAGCTATCCCCAAGCCCCTTAGAGCTCCCAGAGCTCATAGTCCAACTCAATTAGGACCCTCAGAATAAGGTCTTTCACGATTCCAAGCTTCTCACGGAAGGTTAGGAACTTGACCTTTCGCAGGGGCTTCGTGAGAATATCTGCAACTTGCTCTTCAGTTCCTATATGATCGAGCCTTACGGTGCCTCACTGTACCATATCCCGGATAAAGTGGTACTTGTTATCAATATGCTTGGATTGATCGTGGAGCACGAGATTCTCAGAAAGACGAATCCCGCTCTGGTTATCACAAAGGATAATAATGGTATATAGCACATGCCCAAAAAACTCACTAAAGAGCTTTCGCAACCAAACAAATTCACTGTAGGCCATACTCACTGCAATGTATTTGGCCTCAGTAGTGCTCAAAGCCACCGACTTTTGCTGCTTGTTCATCCAGGATATCGAAGCAGAACCCAAGGCAAAGTAGCGTCCAGATGTGCTCCTGCGATCCACCACACTGCCAGCCGAATCAACATCAGTATATCCATAGAGTCTCAAACTCTCGACAGTGTATCTCAGCCCATGGTTGATTGTGCCTCGAAGATATCTCAACCCAATCCCTCAAGAATGTGCATGTGTCATGTTCAACATTTTCTTTGCACTCCGACTCATATGGTTGTAAGTTGTTACTTCATGATTTGGTGCTTGTATTTCTACAAGCTATCATGCAAGTGAATTCGCCCTGCTTGGATATGACTTCCATTTGCTTGGCTGTCACAACTCGGGGGCCACCATTGGTCATGCCTCTTAGTACTACCTTACTGCCATTTCAGTCACAAAATTCCATTTCCATCGCTTGGTAGTTCATTATGAATCTCCGTAGCAAGTACAACCATTATACTCCCAACACCACATTAGTATTTGCCAGTTCTATTACATAAAAATCATCAATAAGTTCCCAAATGTGATGCTCAAATGTGGAACTACGTGTGTGCATGTCATATGATACCCATCAACCACCCTCAACTGGAGCCTTCAAATTCTTAGGCAGGGATGCCTCTCCTTACCATCACGACTACATCAAATAAGCTATACATTGCTCCACCATCAATCAATGCTATGATTCGTTGCCCTCGTGTAACACCCTTGATTTTGAAGGAGTATATTAAGGGACTCCTGAGAGAGTGGCGATAATACCTCCTTCAATTCTCGAATATAGCCTCTTAGCCTCTTTCAGGGATGGTGCTTCTTCATAAGGGCTAGGCTCCTTGCTAGGTTCCTATGTTGTATCACTCTTATTGTCGCTATCGGGCAATACTTCATTGTAGTGAATCCTTCCCTTTCCCAAACATCTTCCCATGACTTTTTGCAAGTGAAACAAAGCTTCTTTCTTCTAAGCTCGTTTCGAGATACTTCATCCAACCTTCTTAGTTTCGTTGTTCAAAGATGTTTTTTTGTCCTTATCTTTTGGAGGGATTTGAGGTACGGGTGGAGTCTTCACTTTTGGTGTTGCACCTCCCATATCTCGAGTCTTGGTGATGGCCTTTGGTAATGTGGCAGGTTTGAAGGCCTTGACCCATCTGTGTAATGGTTTAGCTAGATCTTCTATGAAGAGCATGACCTGCTTCTGCTCCGAGATGTCTGTCACCATAACTACTCTCCATTCGGATTATGCGATGTCTCATCTAGTGTCCCTATTTGTTTGATTTGTGCCAATTCTCTAAAATCTATATCAGGATCCTTCTGATCAAAACGCTCTATCAATCTTTGGGTGAAGTCCATATAAGATGTTATGCTGGAGTGTCCCAAGGTGACAAGTCCATGGTACCACCATTCATGTGCTTCCCCTTCCAAATGTAAAGTGGAAAATTGGATAGTTTCTGCTTCCTGCATGGGATTAAGTCAGAAATAAGTGTCTAACTTTTGTACCCAAGCCCTTGCTGAGCATTTTGATGACCCATTAAAGGAGGGGATGGACAAATTTTCTACCTTGCGCATCAAATCTTGATTTCATTGTTCCCTGGGTCTATTTTTGTATTTGATGTTGCTGTATTCTTGGAAAGATATGGTTGCTTGTGTATTTTCATCTAGTGCTGCATACTCCTGAAAGTACTCATTAAATAGTCCATCTTGCTCTGCTGCTCCTTGGGTTGCAATTGGATGATTGCTCAAAAACCGAGGAAGTAGGGAAGGGTCTATGGTTACGTCCATTGGTTTCCCTGGCATTGGACCGTGCAAAAATATTGATGGGGCCTGGATTATAGCTTGCTGCTCCCTTTAGAACTAGTCCTATTACCAACATTCAAACCATTAGTCATATTATTACCAAGATTGTTTATGGCATGCATGAGTTGTCATTTGTTGTTATCCCTGGGCCATCTGCTACTTCCCTTGCCCTAACAAAATAGTTATTTTTGTTTGCCCATGGATTAGCACATGTAAGAGATTATTGAGATCTGGTCCTCCTTGTTCTTCCTTATCCCCCATGGCTGTACTTGGATTAATTCTTTTCTTTCTGACTGTAACATTAGTTGTATCTCTTGGAAGCATACAAGGCTCATACACTCACAAGTTGGTAGGATTTACAACTTTGATACCACTGTAGTGTTCTAAGGTGATTTTGCCCTCAGGGTTTCTATGTTGGCTAGGGTCCTTAATAAATCAGATGATACACAAAACTGCAAATTCATTTATTCATCCAACAATAGACATGGCATAATAACCATCTTCACAACAATCTGAATTGTTCAACAGTGGGGCACATTCATAATAACCATATCATAGAACAACATAGAAGGATTCCCATAGTAATTTAATTCTTTAGGAATTCTTAGCAAGTTAGGGATGACTGCACAAAGAACAGTAAATCAATTCCACCAAAACCTCCAATATTATTCAGTGTAATGTCAAAATTCAATATTCAAGTATTGTAATTGTAACTAGCTCAATTCTGTAGCTCAATTGTCTAACTATTGCCTATATGTCGGTTATCCTTGGCCCAAGTTTCTATTTGTGATGGATAAGACCCTTGTGTTGATCTGATGAGTCTTGTTAGCCCCTGTGGGGTGACAAACATTTTCCTTTTTGTGTGCGAGTTCGGGTTAGGGTTGTTAAAAATTTGAAAGTTCTATGTAGAAATTTAAAAATTCTTTGTGAAAACTTCAAAGTTCTATGCAGAAAATTGAATGTACTTTGCAGAAAGCTGAATGTTCTTTGCAGAAAATTGAATGTTCTATGCCGAGACTTGAAAGTACATTGCAAAATACTAAATGTTCTATGCTGTTACAATTACTTGGAATGCATATTTCTTCTTCAAAACTTTTCAGATCAACAATTGTAGATAGAACATAAATTTAAGGATCATATGAAGACAAAGAAGCACAATTATGAGACACTGAGATTTACGTCCAATGACTAGAGAAAACCCAAATGATTCTTCTTCTATTAGATTTCATCAATTGTGCAACACAAAAAGAGAGAGAGAGAGAGTCACCAATGTTTGATCAACTTGCAGCTGAAGTGCTCTTGCTCTTTGCTTGAAGATCTCCTCCTGCACTTGCTCCATCTCTTCCCTTACTCTGGCTCTTCACTTGCTCTCACACTTCTCTTGCACGCAATCAACACTTGATCTTCTTCACAATGAACATGCTACTCTTAATTCTCACCTTACTCTTGCCTAACTAGATGATAGAGGAGAGGAGTTACAAAATGAATTCATGCCTTGAGCCAACAATAGGAGAATAAAATTCCATGAGGGAGGAGTTACTTGAGGAAAAGTGTAACTCATCCTAAGAATATAGAGAGAGCTACACTTGTCTTGAGTTACAATTCGAATTAGGGAGGGAGAGAGTTACACTTTGACATGAGAGAATATTTGGTGAGAGTTACAAATCAAATTGAGTGAGGGAGTTACAAGTGCATTTAATAAGGAGGAGTTACACTTTTGGCATACTTCGAATTAGTGAGGGAGAGTTACATTCTCATAAGTGTCGAGTTACTATTTTATTCCAAGAGAGATGTTTGATTTGCAAAGTAAGAGATTCTCAATTTAATTGACTTATTCCATGAGACTATTGAGAATTCGTTTTGATTAATCCATTAAAGGTGAATGACTTTAGACTATCTAATAAATAATAGTATCATAATAATAATAATACTAGTAAGGATTAAAATATTAATTCTTGACTTGTATAATCATGATTGATTTGATTCGAGATCATCTTTGATCATTTAGACATGACTTTCTATTTTTGGAAAACTACTTCCAAATTGAGATGACTTATTGTTAAAATAGGACAACTAGGTCCAAACTCCGGGTTGTGCTGCTCAGATGACAATCCCAATATTTTTATTGGATTCCTCTTTCGGAGAGGTGTAAGATTGATCTAAAGATCATCTTGATCGGATGAGCAGAACATCTTAAAGGACATGTCACACACCCCCAAAGATGCCTATATATTGGAGAGACTTGGAGTTCATTTGACACACAATGTGTGGAGGATTTTCTTCTCCCTTGAAGGTGATGGAGCTGCGTATTTATGGAGTGTTCTTTGTTTGGGTTGCTTTAGGGTTATGTGTGACACGCTTGGCTGAATGACCTATTGGAAACTTTGCTGGTAGAAGCATCCTGCTGATCGCCGTAACGCCACAATTCATCATCTTTGTTTGGCTTGTCTTCATCGATCTCTTAGTATGTTCTATCTGCTTCAGTATTTTGTGCCCTAATCTGAAATGGCATAGAACATGTTTAGAAAATTAACACTTACTATTTTTGGAAAGTCATATTAGAATTGTTAGGAATGAAATTTTATTATAGGTGGTTCAAACATAATTGAAAGATATGATTTCTTCTAGGAGAAATTCATCCCTGAGCTGCCAAATTTTAACAAAGGCATTGCAACGTATGCCCTTTTGCTCACCTGTCAATTATCCCCCTCAAATCTATTTCGGCAATCCCTGGGTAGGTAGGATACTGCCTCAAATTCGCTACAGAGATACTCTGTTAGTGTAGATCATGCTATCACGATTCTAATTTTACTGCCGTTGGGCAACGTTGCCATAGGTCGGTCTCAGGATTTTGGGGTGTAGACCCACACTCTGATTCCTTAATTCAACCTCGTTGTCTCTGGGGTAATTCAATTGTCCTTCGTGGTTTCTGATGGTTCTACAGAAGCCTCTTTAGATACTTGCTTATGTTGAGCAAGTGACTTTTATGATTTCTTTCCTAAGTTAAACTTTGGAAAAACACAATAATTAATTAATTAATGTTGGCTATTAAACTAGGGTTTCTAATGAAAAATGAATTGAATTCATTTTGGTGAATTAGATCTAATATTTACTGTTGATCTAAGTGGTTTAGGATTTAATCCTAGCCATCCATCACTCTGGATATTTAGTGTTAAGGATTTGGCTTAATGAAAATTATAAAAGAAGCCCAAGGGAGAGGTGAAGCCACATCGAATGCTTGCGAGAGAAATTTTCTCAAGAGAGACTGAAGAGAAGAAAAAACGTGTTCAACAAGGTGATTTCGGGAGAAGGATTTGAGAAGGTTGAGATTGTGGAGAGAGTAGGCCGACATTTGTAAGGTGCTGAGTTTTTCCATTGAGGATGAATATCTTTAGTGTGCAAGGTGTTGTACATGTTGAGGAAGAGGAGGTTGAATTCGCAGGTGGAGGCAAAGTTATTTCCAAGGCCAAAATTTCTAGTGGGCCGAATTCTTCAGTGTTGAAGAATGTAACTAGGTTCGGTCTTCTTAAATTATTTTTAGTCACTATGTAATGCACTTGTCAAAAGAATAAAGAACATAATTTTTATTATTGTTAAATGACTTATTAAAGCATGGGTTATGGGTTTCATGCTTGGGTCATTATGTTTTAGGTCAAAGTCCCCATTGAGGACTTCTAGGATTTATTCCGAGTCTATACAGTCATTGTACATTTAAAAATACCCTTCTTGGGATTTTGAATCATGTTAAAAGTTTTAGTATTGAGTCAAATATGATCTATGTCACCTCCACAACAAGTTGGCTTCAAGATGATCAAGTCGGCCTCAAGAAAGACTATTCGACCTCACCTAAAGGCTATAAAAGGAGCAGATCGAATTCATTTGGAGGACAACATCTCAAGCAAGTTCGATATCTGTAAGGAAGCTGGAAAAAGTGCGAAGTGAAGGAAGAGGGCTAAATAAGTGCAGTTTTGGTCAAGGTGATGGAGAAAAGGAAAATCAAAATTTTGGTGTATCTCTCTTTCTCTTTCGTGCCCTAGATTGGAAGACCGAAGTCTCTCTTATGTTGATGCTGCTAGTTGCTGCATGATGCCGCTGCCAAGAAAACTATAGGTTGAAGTTGCTGTTGTTGAGTGCTGCTGCTTCAAGAAGTTGTATTGGGTCAAAATCGAAGTTTCTAAGTCCAGATCGAAGTCTCTCAGCAAAGATTGAAGTCTCTAAAGCAAGATCGAAGATACTGGGTCCAAGAAAGTGCTGCATAGTGCTGCTGTTACTGCTGTTGCTGCCAGGTTGAGAGTAGGATCATCTGCAAAAGAAGAAGGATGACTTGGTGTGGAGGAAGTTTGTGTCAAGTTCTAGAGTCTTGGATTATCTCAGGGAAACTATTGAAGGAAGAATTATTGACTGGGTTTTTTCCTAGAGTGGGGGTTTGCCCTGGCTATCCGTCTATATCTGGTATCCTTGATCTATGATTGCTTTGGTAATTGCTTGTTGAACAAACAGATAAGAAGATAATAAGAAAACTAATAAGAATACTGGAACATCACGAGTAAATTATTAAGTACAAGAAAATCTTTCTTCCTTTCTGATTTTCTAACATTCAAGAGGCTGAAATTTCCAGGGGGGCGAAAATCCATGTTATTTTCGCTGTTAGGGGAGCCCTAATTTTCCCGAGTAATAGAAAAGTGAAGGAGAATTTGTTGGGCTTATTTCTACAGTGTTTTGTGGTTGTTTTTGTATTAAATTTCTGCTGAAATTAGATAAGTTAAATGCCATTGTATTTTTATTCAACAGTTTTCACAAAAATTAATTTGCTTTGGTGAACATAATTTTCTGGGTATAGATATAAATTAGATATAAATTGCTGAGAATAATAAATCAGACCTGGTATTGAAAAATTAACACTCACTGGAAGAATCCTGGCACTTACTCGTCAGCCAAGAGTTATTGTCAGAATTCCACTTTGCTTTATTGGTACGGAAGTAAGCAGTTTGTCTGGTTCATGGGCATAATTTTCGCATAAATAAGGAATTCATCTGTTCCAGGAATACATGTTCACATTAAAT
Source organism: Pinus albicaulis (assembly GCA_034641835.2). Classification (NCBI taxonomy): domain Eukaryota; kingdom Viridiplantae; phylum Streptophyta; class Pinopsida; order Pinales; family Pinaceae; genus Pinus; species Pinus albicaulis. The sequence continues at coordinate 1,591,137,824 of CM076575.1, read as the reverse complement.
ACGTTTATCTACATACATACGTCTGGGTCATTTCTCTGTACAATCAGGAGGTAAAAATATCAGATATCTATAATTGCTATAGTGAAATGAATGAAATGGGGAGGCATCTTGAACAAGTAGTTAACATCATAGGTATCAAAACCTGCTGTATCAAACTGAATTGACTGACCTGGACCAGTTCACTTCCTGAGGATCTCAAACTTGTCCCTAAACTGGACTGTTCTGCTAGTATACATGCTGAACCAGCCAGTGTGAGACAAAACCTTTAATGTTTCCAAGATATGTTTGCATGGTTTCGACCTCTCATCAGATCACACATGAAGAAAGTAGAATTTTATATCCCATTCAGATTTCAAAAGACTTAATCGTTTTGAGGTTTTCAACATCTCAGGACTGGCATGATTGCAATAATTCGGCTTTGGATCTGATGACGATGACAATGATGATTACTCTCCACTGAGTCAAACTTTGGTCTGTTTGACCTTTAGACATAATTACTTCTTGGTTTATCACGTTATTTCTATGATCAAATACTTCGGAAATAAAATTTTTGAGTTCCCTTTGATTTATATGAGTTAATAGGCTACAGAGTTTGATTTTATTACAAATTCTATCTTGCATGAGGGTATGAGATTGCCATTTAAGCAAGAGCACCAGGCTCTCTATGTACCCTGATGTTGGTGATGTTGATTGTTGAACTCATGTGTCATAACCTTCGTAAAAATACAATTTTCACTCAAGCCAGTACTACTGATTGAGCATCTTAAGCTTTCAGTCTTATTTTAACACTTTGATTTGGCCTATTCATAAAAATAGGAGGGTATTGTTTTGAGTAACAACATGGTGGATGGACTCGGAATTAAAAGTAGCACTGAGCACTAATACTGATGTCCTTGGAGGATCAAGGCAGGCTTCGTTGGAGGACGAAGAGGGAGGGCTCTACTGTGACAAGGATCCCAATATCGGGGATGATGTTGATGATATGCAGTTATTTGTTGTAGAATAATGTCTTTTGGACTAGAGGCTATTTAGAGCCTTGATGTTTATGTATTTTGTTTCAAATATATATCTCACTTTGTGCTGTTCTGCTATTTTCACCCTTATGTGCTATATATATGAGCAACCTTAGCATATATGTTGTCCAATGGCTTGCATTTACATTGATGTGTGTGTGTATAGATAATTAAAATATATATCTTTTATGCAATTTTCAATACACCAGTTCTACAACCTGGTTTTCCAGCTGGTTACAGTCCAGTCCCTGTCTGACCCATGGCATCTTCTGGTTCTGATAACCTTGATTAATATGCAACCATTCTTACAGTGTTTACCACTGACCAGTTGAATACTCTTGTCTTTTGACGGTGAAAGGTTGAAAATATTCTCATGTTGTTTAACCTTCCTTTTTGTGTTTACATGATTTGTGGTTTTCATTTCTACATGAACTCTAGCTTATGTAAAAGTAAAGAGAAAGGACCGATTGTATGCGATTGAGATAAAACTCTATTTTCATTCTATATGTGTGCTTCCAGATAATATAAATTTCCAATATGAAGTTTTATTTTCTCCATTTAAGATTGCATTCTCTGGGTCTTGAATTGCACCTGCTCTGCTAACTGCTGCAGATTTGAGTTTCCACAGCCCACTTTTCAGAAGTTGATGAAGGAACACTGTATGGAACCATTCTTTGTGTTCCAGGTTAATATTCTGTTGTAGTCTTTGGTTTGTATTATTACTTTTAGTACAAAGTTTTAGTTTTTAATTCAATTTTATTTATTAATTCGTTATATTTGTGTTCCTTTGACACTTAAACATGTATATGATGCAGGTATTTTGTGTTTGCCTTTGGTGTCTAGACGAGTATTGGTACTACAGCTTGTTCACTCTTTTTATGCTCTTCTTATTTGAATCCACAATGGCAAAAAGTAGATTGAAAACTTTAACAGAGCTTCGGCGGGTTCGAGTAGATAATCAAACATTAATGGTGCATCGATGTGGAAAGTATGCTCTTTTGTCTTTCTGAGATAATATTTGTTCGTTTTTCTCCTGTCAGGATTATTGTCCATGAAACAACAAATCATCTGAAATACTTTATGGTTGCAGATGGGTGAAGCTATCTGGAATGGATCTTCTTCCTGGAGATGTTGTATCTATTGGTCGTTCTGCTGGGCAAAGTGGGGAAGAGAGGACGATCCCAGCTGATATGTTGTTACTGGCTGGCAGTGCAATTACAAATGAGGCCATTTTGACTGGGGAATCTACCCCACAATGGAAGGTGTCTTAACTTCTACAGAGATCCAAATAAAATTATAGAGCATAGTGAATTTTGCATTACACAGCTTGTGATGGTGCTCTCTTGTATGTTTGACATTCTTAGAAGCAAAGGCAGTTGTTGTAGCTTAGGTTATCGTATACCTTTGGAGTGGGGCATCCTTTAGATGTTTAGGTTTGATAACTATGTGATTTGCAACTTTGAAGGGCAATAATAGTTGTTTAACTGCTATGTTGTTTTCTTATCTAATTATTTTTATTATATTCCAGTGCACTTTCTTTCCAGTTATTAGTTTCCTATTTTGACATAGTTTCATTTGGTTGAAGTCATTGAATATTAGACAGGCACCATCCGTAGTCTGATAATTTGTTTGTTGTGGTTGAGGACATTGATTATCTTTCCAGTTTATTAGTTTCTTATTTTGACATAGTCTCATTTGATTGAAGTCATTGAATACTACTAGACAAACACCATTCATAGTCTGATAATTTGTTGTTGGGTTTAAGGACATTGATTACTATACTTGCAACTTACCTCAGTTTTCTGCTTCAGAAGCCCTCAAAACTATTCAATGCATAGTTACCAAGTTTGGTCTAGTTGGGCCAAGAAAACTCCAAAATTCATGAATAATTTGGTTTGGCGGAAATATTTGGTGTGAATTGTATTGGATTCTGTTTTTATGATGCTCAACTTTTGAAGTAAAACTCTTGTTTCCAGCTGATTTAAAATATTAAATAACAATGGTTAACTGATAAATCCTGAAGCTTCTTCACCATTCCTAGATTCCTGTAAATCGACGCTGCTTTAAGAGCCATGTGTTGTTGAATCACATATTGATTGGGTTCTGAGGGAGGCCGTTCCTGCTGGCATTTGACTGTCAAAACCTCACGTGTGGTTAAATTTATATCTTTGGGGTCTGTGAGGGAGCTGTCCCCTCTGGCATTCGATTCTTAAAGCCCCAAGGCTGAACTAATGTGGACAGTTACAGTTCATTTTGAGAGAAATTGCTGAGATGATCTGGAGGTTAAGTTACAGGTTTGGTGTTGCATTATTACCCTTGTTCTGTTAACAATAATCTTTGTTAATCTTTGTAATCCAACTGATCAAACTAGTAATTATAAAGGAACTGTTGCCATTTAAATAGGATATGAGAAGGAAACCACTGGCATTTAAGATGTATGCTGACAATATTTTTCCTTCTGAGTACCGAATTCAAATTTGAGCTTGGTAAGTATGATGCAATAGATTTATAAGCCCCGGGATAAATTTTCTATTTCAATATTGTAACATTTTCATGGAAATAAAAAATTCTTGAACACTGCTTAAAAACTATAAAATGCTAGGAAATGTTGAAAATATGGCAATAAGGTTTGGACTGTACAATGAATGACTAGGAAATAAGCTGGACTCAACTTACGTAGTTGTTTCATTGTAATAGAAAATGAGGGACCTTGCTAATGTTAAAACTTTGCTTGGGAGAAATTTGAGAGCTTGTATTGGCACTCTGAAAACCTGCAAAGAATGTTCACAATCCATGTTAAAAAGCTCAGATTTGCATCGACATTTTTCATGTCCTGATCTGAGTAAAAATGTCAGTTTAACCAGCAACATTAACCTTAACACTGCTCCTGTGCTTTAATTGATGACTCTAAATTTGAGCTTTCATTAATCAAGTACTTTATCATAATTACTAGTTGCATTATCATAATTAATGTTTTAAACTTTTAAGGTTGATTAGTTAAATGGGATTTCAATTCATGTCATGTTGAATGCTGAAAGAACGATGATGCTATTTCAGGTTTCCATCCAAGGTAGGGAATTGGGAGAAAAGTTATCAGCACGACGTGATAAAAATCACGTACTTTTTGGTGGAACAAAGATACTGCAGCATACGGCCGATAAGGTGCAACCTTGTTCTTTGAGGATAGCCTGTCATACAAAATAGTTGCAATGTATACTGTTATTGTTTCTACGACTGTTTTATTTTGGAAACACATTTGCATTTTTTAAAATTTCTGTGTGCCTCATTTGCATTTTCCAAATTTTCTAGGAATTGGCTTGTTCCTGAATAAATCACTTTTGTGCACTTTTTTTGAATCTTTTGGTAACAATTTGGGTTTGTTTCTTTATAGGGTGCCCATCTCAAAACTCCTGATGGAGGGTGCTTGGCAATAGTTCTACGTACTGGATTTGAGACAAGTCAGGGAAAATTGATGCGTACCATTTTGTTCTCAACAGAAAGGGTCTGTGAAGCTGTTTCTCTGCCCTGCCCTTTAGTTTTTTGTTTGCCTATTTGCTTGCATTTTCGAAAGTAATTTTTTTATCCTTGATAATTGTTCTGCAGATCTAAAACTGCAATTTAGTATATTTTTAATCCTCATATATGAAAATTATTTATTGTATATACCCTGGAAACTAAAATGATATATTTTACTCTCAGGTTACCGCAAACAGTTGGGAAAGTGGCCTATTCATTCTCTTTCTTGTAGTCTTTGCACTTATAGCTGCTGGATATGTTCTGAAGAAGGTAATTATGCTTTTGATCTAGAAATGTTGATGAGAAAGTTTGTTCTTTCCTAGTAACTGGCTGATTTCTTACAGTATTCAGCTTTTTCTTTTTTCTTGCTGCATAATGCTCATATATCACCAGGAATAGAGCACAATTAGTTAAGGACGTTTAATACATTTGTTTCACAGTTATTTTACAGCAGCAGAAAGTGGTTTTCTCAGGATTTCACAAGGCCAATTCCTAACTCAGTCTTTCACTATGTTGTTTTATCAAAATTTCTGAATGTTTGCAAGGATAGTGAGGTTGTAGTGAAACAGATTTAAATGAAAAATGTCTCCGTAGCTTGTAAAGTTTCCTTCTTAAATATTTTTCAGGGAATGTTCAATTATGTATCATTGAATTGAAAGCACATATATTAAGTTATGGAATCTGGCTTTTTAATTGACATAGGGCCTTGAGGATCCAACACGGAGCAGATACAAGCTCTTTCTTAGCTGTTCGTTGATAATTACTTCAGTGATCCCCCCAGAGTTGCCTATGGAGTTGTCTATTGCTGTGAATACTTCTCTTATTGCGTTGGCAAGACGTGGAATATTCTGTACAGAACCATTCCGTATTCCATTTGCTGGGAAGGTCAGTGTGATTGCATAATTGTTGTGCAGTTCCCTTGCAGTTGTCATCTTCGTGTAAATGCTTGAGCATTTTTCTCTGTTTGGTGAACATATTCGTTTATGTTTTGTATGCTTTTATGATGCAGGTGGATATATGTTGCTTTGACAAAACTGGCACTCTTACAACAGATGACATGGTATTTTTTAGTTTAAGTTTTATTGTTTATACTTTATAGTGATGTTGATATATTGCTTTCATCAATTCTCACTTGCTGGTGTTTCATCAAATTCTGTTAGGAGTTTCGAGGATTTGTTGGTCTTGATGGCAGTATGAATTTAGAAACAGACACAAATAAAGTGCCAGAGCGTACTTTGGAAATTTTGTCTGCGTGCCATGCTCTGGTGTTTGTGGATAACAAACTGGTATATCCTCTTACTAGCCTTCTATGGAGTCAATGGCTTTAAGCATTTAATAACATTTTGGAATGTATGTGTAAAAAACAAACCTATCTGGTATCTACCTCTTTGTCTGCAATATCTCAAACTAATGTGATGTCCATGATTATATCGTAGGTTGGTGACCCTCTAGAAAAGGCAGCACTCAAAGGAATTGATTGGATATATACTTCCGATGAAAAAGCCATGCCTCGGAAGTAAGTATACATGTGAACTGTGTATTTGTGACCCATAGAGATGGGTTGCCATTTGTTACTTTTCTGTTTTATATGTTTTGATGTAGTCATTGATTTCCTATATTTCTTTGATCCTTTGTTTTGAAAAGTTTATACAGCGTTTCTCCTTGATCAATATTTAGGATTATCAAAATACTTTTAGTACATAAGTTCTAACTCATCTTTGTAGCAGGAATCCATTGTACATTAGTCACCTTGTTCGGGTTTGTGTTCGACTTTGAGGGCAATGTAATTTGATAAAAGTTCATTTAAACAAAAAGAAGGATAAAGTTAATTATTTCTGACTATCCTCCACTGTGTAAAATGTGATTTGTGCTCGTTGTAAACTGCAAACCTATAGCTCAAAACCTGTGCAGTACTAGAAGTTCAAATCTAAGACAAATTTCCACATTGGAACCTAGTGTTGGAGATTGTAGGATTGAAGGCATGTTGGTGACTTGGCACTACAGCTTGTGTGCAGACAAAAAAAAATTCTGAAAGAGCTTTCACAGGGACAAAATTAGTTTATTTCCATACTCTGGCATTGGACCACCCTTATTTAAAGCTTACAGCAAATGGCAACATCCTTCCTGTGTGAACATGTGCCCAAATTTGAACAGAAGTTCACCGAATTTCAAACCAGAATTTCATATTCGCCTAAAATTGAATTTCAAGCTTCAAATGCAGCTAACCCTCAGTCATTGTGGCAAGTGGTTTGATTTCTATGGTATTTATAATAAAATACTTGAGTTACTTTACTCATCTAACAAATTGTAGAATTCATTGTGTGAAGTGATTGGTGGATGCTGTCTTCTGCTAGCCAAATTTCACATTCTTGTTGGGAGCCATACCATTTGAATGAGATGTGCAGATGAGCTGGATTTTTTTGATGGATTAATTATGTAGTCCAAGACCTAGGTGATCATTCTGATTCATTCTTGCATGGTAGTATAAAGTCCTTCAGAAGTCAGTACCATCGAAGCCACTGAAGAAGATTGTGTTTGACATTTGTCCATTCCAAATATCATCATCTGGGCAGATTGTTCATCAAGTACTCTCAAGCAATCTTGTTAGTTGTAGTTTAAGTATAAACGTCTCAATTGATTGTGAAGGCAAGAAAGAGTGTTGTCTTATTCAAGCTAAATGTCCTTTATTTATAGGGAGGACCTTCTTCAAATGTTTTATTCGAAAATTTCATGTGTAACTGTGTTTTGTTTGAATTTAACTTTAACAATGATGATAATTAACAGACCATTAAGGATCGCTTTTCAAGCATGGAGAACTAGTGTCACGTAGCCATCCGTTTAGACAAGGGTCATCAAGATGTCCTTGAAACCATTGAGGGGTGTTTCCCATACCTCCCTTTTTCTGGCAGGCATGTCTAAGGGATGTATCTTTTCAAATATGGATTTCCCCCTAGAGGCCTATGATGGGGAAAGACATTGGGTGCATACTCTAGGAGTAGGATGAGGTCCCATGCAACATTGGCTGCAACAAACTTCTTCCAATCCAGTTTCTTGAGCTATTTGAGCTCTATTTCTGTGTGTTGCATATCGTTGTCAATGTTAAGATTTAACTGCTGACATGAGTTTCTTCATTTTCAAAACAATTTCTTTTGCCGTGTTAAACATGTTGATGTTTTGGGTAGCATCGGGAGTATTTTCATGTGTGAGGCAAGTGGGCTAAGTGATGGGCTTTGCACTCATAGACCCTTCATATTGCACCCTTTGGAAAAAAATAAGGGTGAGTGATTCATTCTTCTGGTTGGCAAGAGAGCATCTTGTGGAGGAGAAGGCCGAGTAGCACTCAGGCCTGTGGAGAGCTGAGAGGGCCTGTGTATGAAGTTTGAGCAGGGATGTTTTGGGCATAGTTTTAAAACCAGCCCGATTCGAATCTAACTAGGCCTGGTTGACCGAGCCAAAAGGCCTACCGGTCCGACCAGGTGGATGAAACAGCCAGTCGGTCGGTTTGTTACCGAGTCGGCCGGTTTTTTGACTGACTCGGCCTCCTCGGTAACAAACCGGTCGACCAGACCTGGTCCGAGTTAACTCGGCCTAGTCAATCCAGCCGGCCGGTGGGCCCAAAAAATTGAAAAAAACGGACTTAAAACTCAAATTAATTTTGCTGTTAGGTTTTCTAACCCCTCCCCATCCTATTTAACTAACCAAATTTTAGTAACAATATCACTGCAAAACAATGATTAGCACAGGGACCAATTTTGATGCGAGAAACCAGTGTTTTAAAAAACGGAATCGGTCAGCTACCAGGCCGAGGGTCGACTTGGACTCGGACTCTGAATCGGTAATGACTCGGTCGACTCGGTTTCAATGACTCGGTTTTTGTAAAAAATACATTAAATATTATTTTTTTTGTACAAAAACATAAATTTAAAGATTTTTATTCATGTTTCAAAACACAAAGCATTACAATATAGACAAAAGACAACATATGATCAAAGTAGGCTCATGAATATATCCATTATATCAAAATTGCACCCAGTGCACTGTCCAAGGACCAATACATGATGATGATATAGAGATCAAAACAAAAAACATATCTAAGGAGGCTCTAAATGGCCTCTACAAAAAAACATGAATAGTCACTAGTAAGTTCATACAACAGTCATCAAAGGGAGGCTGCAAAGCTTGAAGACTAATATATTACTCCGGATCTGAAGCTTACTTTATTTGCAGGCCCTAATCTTTGAAATAACACCTAACATAAGCCCCAACTATTCTAAAGTAACACACAGTAATTTCAAAGTATCGTGGCTTTCATTTCTTGCTATTTGGGTGACTGGTCTTGGCCAATTGCATCTCTGATCTAATTCTTCATTGACTGATTTAATCTTATGGTAGCTACAGTGGTTCATTTTGTTGGCAGAGGTATACTAAGGGTCTGATGCATTCTTTCTTGTGGTATTTGCTTTAAGACTGATATATATTTTTTCCTTCGGAAGCATTATACACGGTGACTGATCACATAAAGTATAGCGTTGGATTTTGAAACGTTGTAAATCACTTGTTTGGGGAGCTAACATCGAAATTTTGAAGCCTTATCCTTAGTCTCTCTGGTGATTGTCTCATATCAGATCTGGTGTGGACTTATTGTAGACTTTTATCACGAATTGATACCCCAAAATAAGCCTAAAACACTCCTGAATTATCTCGTAACATTCACATAATAATTGCAAGTTGATTGGGGTGATATTTTCATGCTATTAGAAGACTGATATCTTTGTTGGAGAGGTTTGATCTCAAGCTACATTTGACTGATCTAGCACAACAGTGGTATCTTTTGGATGCTTGTTTTTGTTTCTTGCATCCTTTGGTGGCTAATGTTGTCAAATTTTTGACTGGGCTTTAATTACAAAATCTGATCTCACTCGACAGTGCCATTTTCATATTGCATTTTAGGACAAAAGCTTGAATCTCTACCATCAGTTTCTATTCTTTGCATTTGGTGGTCAAATTAGACTAATTTGGTGGACTGATCTCATCACATTAAGGACTGATATACACTTGACAGTGGTTACAGTGGGCTTATCTTGTCTCTACAGTGGTATATTGAAAGTCTAACATATTGTTTGTTAGAGGAGCTGTTAGAGGAGTTGCTAGGTGGGCAGAAGTGGACTATAAGCCTAAATTGAATTGGATGGGCAGTTTTTGGTGCTAAAGGACAACCATGATCTAAGACAAAAACGAATGAAAGGGTTGATTGCCAAGGACTGCAAATAACATGTAAGTTGAGTTGCTTTGTCTTTGTTTTTTATGGGCAAATGAGGGCTTGAAGGATTAGGCCTCAACCACAGTTGTAACAATCAAAAGACAAATTTGTATTTGATTGTATTATAGCATTGTATCAGGGCTTCTAAAGGGCCATGATCCCTGGTATGGGAGCCCTTTGATTTTCTTGTTAATGGACTCGTAAGAAGTGTTTGGGCCAATAAATCTTGTGTACTATTGTTGATTTCACTGATGATATATTTCATTGTGGAAAGTGCGTTATTGTTGGGCACTCGTAGTTTGTTGTGTTCCTAGCTAGGGCATAGACTTCACCTAGGGTGCAAGGAAATTTCAACAATGGTAATCGACCTCATGAGTCTTGCCTATCGATTAGAAAAATCATTTTGCTGATAGGCAAGACTTCATGAGGTCGATTTTTCTGCTGAAATTTCTCTTCCCTTTTGCTGCTACAATATCTCTTGTTTTCTCTTTCTATTTGCTGTTGAAGTTTTGAGCAGATCAAAATGTCTTCCTCCTACTTTAAGAATGAAGAGAAGGTGGTTGATGCTTCAAAATTTTTCCCTTGGAAGGCCAGATTGAAGGATATTACTCGAGTCTTGAGGAACATGATGTTGTAGCAAAACCAGCAGAAAACTCTTTTGACCACTCTGTGTCAACCATCCCATAGCAGTACACCCCCATTTTTGCAAATGGGATTTATCATGTTCGACTTGTTCACGGCGCACGCCATTTAGATTTCATCGTAAGTCGACAGTTTTATAAACGATGTAAACCCATTTTGCATGTGTATAATGTAAATGATCTAAGTAAGACCATCATGTATGTAATAACCTAGGTAAGCCTAGTATTTTGGTGATGATTTCTATCCTAGGAGGTTTTTTGTCTAACTGATTCATTTGTGTTTCTCGACACAAGTGATCGGTAGAGTTTTCCCCTCCAGCCTCACCCCAAAGCTAGGGTGGATTTTTGTCGTCAAGATACTAAGTGAGTCCTAGTGTTTTCTATTGAGTGTTTGTAAAAGTAGTTTAGGAATAATCCTAGCTAATTGGCCAGATTATTTTATTACAAATTATTTGGTCTACTAGATCATGTTTTGAGTCGCAGAATTGGGTAACTATTTGAGGGTCTATCACGAATGGGTTCCCCTCGTCATGTGTCAAAATGTATTTATCTTATGTAAAGAGGGTTGGAAAAATAATTATTCCCCTCATGAGTCAATTAATTAAATTTTCTGGCCAGATTAAATTAAAAATCCTAAGCTAGAAATTTAATTAATTTTAGGTCCTAAGGAAATTAAAATTTTTCAAAGGCAAAATTCGTGGGTCCCTAAAAAATAAATTTTTAAAGGTCCAGGCCAAGGGAATATTGAGAATTTTGAGAAATTTTGGACCCTTGGGCCTTGGTGGTTAAGTTAAAGTCAAATTTTTGAGGTAATTAACTGATAAATTCGAATTTCCGCAAAAATTTATAATATCGACGGATGAGATTAAAAGATGATTAAATCTTTTTAAACGGTCGAGATTACTTTGATAGGGATCAACCGGACTAGCCGTGGAGATTTTATCTTATAAATTAGAGGTCTTTGTCTATCATTTGCATCCGATCTTTGAATCATGCACTTGCTTGGAGAAGCTCTTGTAACTTTTGCTGATCAATAAAATAGAAAGACTTTGGGGTTACAAACTTTTTGGTGTTCCTTTTCCAGTTCTATGTGGTGATATTGTTTCTAAAACTCTGCTATTTTTACGGTATCTTATGCAGATTTCTTGGTTTTCTTAAATTTCATTTTGACTTGATAGAAATATCATGTATCTATGTTTCTGGATGATCTTATGGTTATTTTTTTAAATCACTATTAATCTAAAATTTAGATCTAAGTGTGCAGAGGTCATTAATTAGGATTTGGACGTTTGGGAAAATCTTCAGCTAGATCAACCGACTCTCAGATTTCAAAAGATCTGAAAATTCCCATTGTCTCTTAATTTCTGAAGTTATCTTACGGAATATTTTTTGCAGGGTTTTTCAGCTTGTGCCTCTCTTTTAAATTTTTGTTTCTAAATTGTACGAAATGGTTTAAATCTGGCCATGGAGGGCTTTGATCTAATAGATCTGTAAAATAGCATTGTAGATTTGTAGGAATCATTAATTGTTTCACTCACCGGGGATAGGGGTTTTTTTTATTATTTTTTGTGCATATATTAGGTTTCTGGGTTCCTGTTTTTTGGTTTTGTGCAGGTTACACTAGGAGATTTTCAGAAAAATTTTCAGATTTGAGCCAGATCTAGGCCTTGGAGGGTAAGATTTGGTCTCCGGATCGTTTTTGGTTGCAGATCTTGGCAACACTGTGCCTCAAGGTTTAAATAATTGTAGGTGCATTCATTTTTTAAAAAATTTAAAAAATCTTTGATTCTGTTGGGTGAAAGGAGAAATTTGAAATTTTATGCACAATGTGTCTGCAAATTTTTCTGTTCCTGATCCCTTGCCCGCTGCCCTTGCTTTCTCATCCATGTCCGCTCCCTTTGCTGCCATTATCTCTGTGTACCCTCGCCATGCTGTTCTCTCACAACATCATCTTTCTGTCCAGCTCACCTCCCTTTCATCACACTGCTCCTTGCTATTGGTTTATGTTCCTCACCTGCAAGCCATCGAGCCTTTTGCGCGTCCATTTCCCTTGCGGCATCCTCTCCCTCTCGCATTCATGCTGCCCTCTATCCGCAGTTATTTTTCCGCAGCCTCCGTCCTGCCTATGTAAGTTCCATCTTGCTATTGCATCTCACCTTCGCGTCCATCTTGCTCCTGTCGTCCCATCCACAATCCTCTTCCCTTGCGTTCACTCATCTCCTTTCTGCCCTCTCGCAGCTTCCCTTCACGCTGACCTTGCTCCATTATCTGCTGCTTCTTTCTCGCATATCCCCATGCAACCCTCCATACCCTCACGTTGCCATCTCCTCCGTCCCGCAGACCTCACGCATTCCCTGTGCTGCTTTTGTCGGCCCTCTCTTCCTCTCGCTCGACTTCACTGCTCACCCGCACAAACAAAATCAGGTTTTCATTTTAAATTTTTAAATTTTAGGTTAGTTTTGTTTGATCTCTTTTAAAGTTTAGTTTAGAATTCTAATATAACATTAACGTTTCATTTCTAATAGTTTCAAATTTTTTTTTTCCCTTTGTTTAGTCTTTAGATGTTCAAATTTTTTTTTTTATGATTTTTATTAACTTTAGATTTAAAAAAATAGAAAATAAAAAAAGACTCGAAACTTTAATGAATTTTTAACTTAAAAATAAAAATAAAAATTTAAAGTATCTATATATATATATATATATTTTTACTTTTAACATTAGGAATTTTTTTTAAATTTTTTGTTTCCCTTTTTTTAATGCTTGGGAATGGTTTTGGGCAAATCTAAATTGTTCTATAGTCAATGGTGAAATTTTAATATCTAAAGTTTGACTATAAGATAAATTTAAATTTCTGGATTGGAATTAATAAGAAGATCATTTTAATTCGGAATTGTTTGAAGTGTTTAGCATTTGAATTTGATGGTTTTCATGATAATATCTTTTGAAATTTAAAGTGATTAAGTCTCGCATCTGGATTAGAAAATTTGTCATGCTTAACATCTTTTGGGATTGATTGTCGTTTAATTAGCTCTAACTGTGGATTTAATTGCTTGAAATTGATATTAATTGCCTAGTCAACTTTGAGAGTTTTTCAAGTAATGATAAATTGCATGCCTTTCTTTCCTAGATTGAATATCTCTAATGCATGATATTGAAGGATTATGAAAATGTTTTGTTCTCTTGGAGCTAGAATTGCATTGGAATTATGAGCTTATGTTTACTCGAAAGTTAAATCACATTGTTGAAAGGGCTTATCTTTTAGCTTGGTAAATTGAGCATTTAATTGAAGAACTAAATACCGTGGTGGTGGATTGGTTTTTTCATAAAGGATAATTGTCAAATTTAGCCCCTATCTATCAGCTACTTAAATTGACCCCCTCCTGTGAGGTCATTCTGAGAATTTACGGGCTTCCTAAGATCCAAAGAAGAAATTGACCCCCTCTCAAAGAAGAAATTGAGCCCTTCCTGTGAGGTCATTCTGAGAATTTACAGGCTTCCTAAGATCCATAAAGAAGGGGTGCCCCTTAGACCGATTGTCAATACCATTGGATCCCCCACCCATGAATTTGTGAAATATGTCGCTAAAATCCTTAAACCTCTTGTGGGAAACACTGACTCCTTCATTAAGGACTCGAGTGATTTCGTCAAACTTATTAAGGAGGAAAGGGTGGAGGATAGCGACATCTTGGTAAGCTTTGATGTTGTTTCACTGTTTACCAAAATCCCTTTAGATGAAGCGGTGCAAGTTATTAATGAGGTGACGGATCTTGAAACAGCTAAACTAGCTGAGATCTATTTACGATCCACCTTCTTCAGCTTCCAAGGAGAATTCTACGAACATGTATCTGGTGTCGCAATGGGATCACCACTATCCCCTATTGTTGCCAACTTATTTATGGAACACTTCGAAAAGAAAGTCCTTGCTTCCTTTCCACTAAGTCCAACATGGTGGAAAAGATTCGTAGATGACACCAACATAAAATGGACACATGGCAGGGAGAATCTCGGAAAATTCTTTAATCACCTAAACTCAATTTCCTCAGAAATTAAGTTTACTATGGAGATGGAAGAGAATAAGAGCATTCCTTTCTTGGATGTCCTGGTCACTAGAAAAGAGGATGGGACATTGGGGCATCAGGTGTTTAGGAAGAAAACCCATACTGACGGCTACCATCATACTGAATCTTACCATCATCCTGCCCATAAATTTGGTGTGCTAAATACTCTGGCTGTAAGAGCCCTGAGGATATCTGATAAGGGGCACCTGGAAGAAGAGATTTGTCACTTGACATCTGTTTTCTTGGGTTTAGGTTATAAAGAGAGATAAAAAAAGCCATAAAAAAGAGCTGAAGGTGCGATCATTTCCAAGAATCACCAGGGTCCTCAAGAGAATGGTGGTAGGGTTTTTCTACCTTACATTAAGGGTGTTATTGATAAGATCGCAAAGTTGTTAGGAAAGAATAACATTTTCGCGCAATTTTTAGCAGCAGGTACCTTAAGACAAAAAATGCGGTCGGTTAAAGATAGTGTTAGTCATGAGCAGTGCAAAGGTGTTTACAAGATTGACTTCTCTTGTGGGAAGAGTTATATTGGTGAAACCGGGCGCTTCCTTCAAAACGCCTTAAAGAACATGGTGCCGATATTAAGCATGAGCGATCTTGCACCTTGGCTCTTGCTGATCACTCCTCGAAAACTAAACACCACTTTCGTCTTGAGTATGCTAAGATCATTGCGAGAGAGGAACACTATCAAAGACGAAAGATTAGAGAAGCGTTGGAGATTTTAAAACACTTGGATAACATTAACAGAGACGGGGGGATACGAAATTAGTAACAGCTGGCGATCTCTAATTCAAGAAATGTGCTCTGTAGGTTCATCCTCTTCCCAGGTATAGTATCGCAGGTTTGCTTCTTTTTCTCAACCATATAAAAGATTTTTTAGGGTTTGGTCACTTCGAATACCTAATTAAATCTTTCTTCCAATAATTATCCTAATTAATTTTTATTATTCTCTATTAATAAAAATTTATTTATAATTATTATTGGAAGAATTTTAGATTTTAATATAAAATAGAATTAAATATTAGAAATAAAATAATATTAAATTTGAAAGAATTCAAATTAGAAATTTGGATTAATAAATTATAATTATTTTATTAAATAATTATAATTTATTATTTTAAAAAACTTAATTCAAAGAATGTTTGATGAAGTAATCTATTATTAATTTATATTTTTATTAATTATTAATTTTATTAGGAATAACAATTATAAAAGCTTTATTAGTTACCTCTAGGATTTTATCTCTTTAATATTTTTGTCCTTAGGTTTTAATTTAACTATAGGTTACAATTAAATAACATTTAGGTTTATCAATTAAATGGTAGCTATAAAATAATTAATTATTTATTTAAATTATTAGAATTAAGAAAAATTAAATTATAATATTATGTAGTTTTAAAATTATATTAATATAAGAATTTAATTTAATTTATCAAAATTAATTCACAATAATTTAGATTAAGTAGATTATTTGTTTATTTGAACTATTAAAATTAAAATGGATTTAGTAGTACTATTAAATAGGTGATATTATAATTATAAATGAATTTAAATTATTGTACTCTAATTTAAAAAAAAAAATCAAATTATTAATTAATTTATAGATTATTAATTTTAGTTCCTGTCGGCCCTTGTCATTTTCATTTTTCATCTTTCACTATTTATAACTTATGCGTCCTTTCACTCTTCATTCTCATCTTGTCCTGAAGATGGATCCTCGTTTGGATTCGAAATGTCGACTAATGTTTTTCGATACTGTGGATAATATGGAAAATTTTACAATGAATGATAACCACAGAAGCCTTAAAACCATAATTATTTCCCTAAACGGAGGGGAGTACTGGGAAGATATTTGTTATCTGGAAAAATCGCGAATTAAGATTGAAAGAAGGGCAGCAGACCTCCAATTTCTAAAAGAGTGCCATGACTGCAACCTTATCCCCGCTTTCACTCGCATTAAACCCATCCTCCACCTTTGCAGTTATCATAGATGTTTTCTAAAGCTTAGTTTTAGCATAATTCGAGGTGAGATCAA
Organism: Pinus albicaulis; assembly: GCA_034641835.2. Classification (NCBI taxonomy): domain Eukaryota; kingdom Viridiplantae; phylum Streptophyta; class Pinopsida; order Pinales; family Pinaceae; genus Pinus; species Pinus albicaulis. The sequence goes on along the minus strand of CM076575.1, from coordinate 1,591,121,298 downwards.
GCGCACTCGCGCTATGGTGGATAAACTAGGACGCTCAGCTCTTTCTCTGCATTTAAAGATAGCGAACTCCATTGATCCTTATCTATGGAGAACAATCGATGGGAAAGCTGCTCTCAAAGCCCAGAAGGAAGGACAGTTGGCTTGAGAGCTGCATTCTAGGAAGCTGGTGAAACTCAAGAGATTAGCTCTCAACCAGACTCGGGGATCGGATAATGAAGGGTTCCTATGTTCTGATGTGTACCGACAGTCATCCACAAGAAATTGTAGATTGGCAGGCTTTGCTCTTAATACAGGTTCGTATTCGCAAGAAGATGGGGTTGGAATAGATGTTCGTATCAGGTCTGGTATGATACGAGCTGATGATAACCCCAACATCTTGATTGAGGCTGCGGATTCCGGAGACTCTAATATCAGAGAACTTGATAATTTAAGCGATGGAGGTGGTGGTTTGATAAATCAACAGGCCGGGGTTTATTCTGATGGTATAGCTGTAAGCAGTTCTGTTAAAAGTGCTGTTTGTCCCTGAGGAAGGACTTCACTCTCGTACAACATCAACGAGCTGCTAGATAAAAATTCTATCACCTCAGAGATGATTTCAGCGGTTTCAGCGTCTTTGCCGTTGGCCCTATGTAAATCCAAAGGTACAGTGGTATTGAACCATCTTCTTTAGCATTAAACGTAACTCGTGTCCCTCATATGAATCCGGAAGCTGGGTTGGATGACTTAGCCTCTCCAAGTTCAAGTCATCTAGTTAAGACAGTGTCATCTAACCCTAGAGAGGATTCGATTCAACCAGATGATGTTGCTGGCCGTGGCTCTCGAATTAACTCACATTTTAGCTCACAGGATAGGTCAGACTCTGACTCGAGTTCTCAAAACATGAGTCATTCGGTTGGGTCGATACCACTAAAACCTGTTACGGTTTTATCAGATTACTGTTCCGAATTATTAAACGGTGGAAATGAGGACCTTAACTGTTCTTGCAACCCCGCCAACAGCAAACGTGGTTTTCGGTGTAAAGACCGTGATTACAACAATGAACGGGGTCAACTATTGGCTACAGGTTCAAGTAACGTTAGCTTAGGTCATGATCCTGTACATGGTCATGATATATGTAGTGATATTGGGCCTGATAAAATGCACAATAATGCGCACTTGAAAGTAAATGGAAATCGTGATTTGGACTGTGAACTTTTTAGTTCAAGCATAGGAAGCAATGAGTTTAGGAACGTGGAAGACAAGGGTATTATTAGGAAGCTTCTTAAGGATGATGCTAGAGTAACCATTAACAAAAAGGTTATTAACCTATCTTCTGTAGAATTAAGTTCTGACACCCTTAAGATTCTTAGTAAAGGTTTAGGATTTGCAATTGCGCCTAGGGGTATCCCAAAAGAAAGCATTTTGTGTAGCATTGAGGAAGGCATTCAATGTTTACCTTTGGATGATAAGAATGCTCCTTGATTCTGAGGAAATCCAGAGCCCCTAAGTATAACCTTAACAAGGAAGAGATGAGTGCTCTTAGAGCCCTTCGTAATAACGAAGATATTGTTGTCCTAAAGACAGACAAGGGAGGCGCTGTAGTCGTTTTAGATAAGGTTGATTATATTAGAAAAATGAATGAGCACATGGATTGTAGTAGTTATAAGAAGTTGAAGTCCAACCCCTTGCCAAAGTTTTTAAGAGAAGTCAAGAAGGCAATCTCGAACTCTCATCTTGATGACAAGTTAAAGAAGAAATTGACCCCCTCCTGTGAGGTCATTTCGAGAATTTACGAGCTTCCTAAGATCCATAAAGAAGGGGTGCCCCTTAGACCAATTGTCAATGCCATTGGATCCCCCACCTATGAATCGACGAAATATATCGCTAAAATCCTTAAACCTCTTGTGGGAAACACTGACTCCTTCATTAAGGACTCGAGTGATTTCGTCAAACTTATTAAGGAGGAAAGGGTGGAGGATAGCGACATCCTAGTAAGCTTTGATGTTGTTTCACTGTTTACCAAAATCCCTTTAGATGAAGCGGTGCAAGTTATTAATGAGGTGACGGATCCTGAAACAACTAAACTAGCTGAGATTTGTTTACGATCCACCTTCTTCAACGTCCAAGGAGAATTCTACGAAAAGGTATCTGGTGTCGCAATGGGATCGCCACTATCCCCTATTGTCACCAACTTAGCCCTTGCTTCCTTTCCACTAAGTCCGACATGGTGGAAAAGATTCGTAGATGACACTAACATAAAATGGACACATGGCAAGAAGAATCTTGGAAAATTCTTTAATCACCTAAACTCAATTTCCTCAGAAATTAAGTTTACCATGGAGATGGAAGAGAATAAGAGCATTCCTTTCTTGGATGTCCTGGTCACCAGAAAAGAGGATGGGACATTGGGGCATCAGGTGTTTAGGAAGAAAACCCATACTGACGGCTACCTTCATGCTGAATCTTACCATCATCCTGCCCAAAAATTTGGTGTGCTAAATACTTTGGCTGTAAGAGCCCTGAGGATATCCAATAAGGAGCACCTGGAAGAAGAGATTTGTCACTTGACATCTGTTTTCTTGGGTTTAGGTTATAAAGAGAGAGAAATCAAAAAAGCCATAAAAAGCGCTGAAGGTGCGATCATTTCCAAGAATCACCAGGGTTCTCAAAAGAACGATGGTAGGGTTTTTCTACCTTACATTAAGGGTGTTACTGATAAGATCGCAAAGTTGTTAGGAAAGAATAACATTTTCACGCAATTTTCAGCAGCAGGTACCTTAAGACAAAAAATGCGGTCGGTTAAAGATAGTATTAGTCATGAGTAGCTCAAAGGTGTTTACAAGATTGACTGCTCTTGTGGGAAGAGTTATATTGGTGAAATCGGGCGCTCCCTTCAAAACACCTTAAAGAACATGGTGCCGATATTAAGCATGAGCGATCTCGCACCTCGGCTCTTGCTGATCACTCCTCGAAAACTAAACACCACTTTTGTCTTGAGGATGCTAAGATCATTGCGAGAGAGGAACACTATCAAAGACGAAAGATTAGAGAAGCGTTGGAGATTTTAAAACACCTGGATAACATTAACAGAGACGGGTGATACGAAATTAGTAACAGTTGGCGACCTCTAATTCGAAAAATGTGCTCCGTAGGTTCATCCTCTTCCCAGGTATAATATTGCAGGTTTGCTTCTTTTTCTTTCCCATATAAAAGATATTTTAGGGTTTGGTCTCTTCGAATACCTAATTAAATCTTTCTTCCAATAATTATCCTAATTAATTTTTATTATTCTCTATTAATAGAAATTAATTTATAATTATTATTGGAAGAATTTTAGATTTTAATATAAAATAGAATTAAATATTAGAAATTATATTAGAAATAAAATAATATTAAATTTGAAAGAATTCAAATTAGAAATTTGGATTAATAAATTATAATTATTTTATTAAATAATTATAATTTATTATTTTAAAAAACTTAATTCAAAGAATGTTTGATTAAGTAATCTATTATTAATTTATATTTTTATGAATTATTAATTTTATTAGGAATAACAATTATAAAACCTTTATTAGTTACCTCTAGGATTTTATCTCTTCAATATTTTTGTCCTTAGGTTTTAATTTAACTATAGGTTATAATTAAATAACATTTAGGTTTATCAATTAAATGGTAGCTATAAAATAATTAATTATTTATTTAAATTATTAGAATTAAGAATAATTAAATTATAATATTATGTAGTTTTAAAATTATATTAATATAAGAATTTAATTTAATTTATCAAAATTAATTCATAATAATTTAGATTAAGTAGATTATTTGTTTATTTTAACTATTAAAATTAAAATGGATTTAGTAGTACTATTAAATAGGTGATATTATAATTATAAATGAATTAAAATTATTGTACTATAATTTAAAAAAAAAATCAAATTATTAATTTTAGTCCCTGTCAGCCCTTGTCATTTTCATTTTTCATCTTTCACTATTTATAACCTGTGTGTCTTTCTTTCACTCTTCATTCTTATCTTGTCCTGAAGATGGATCCCCGTTGGGATTTGAAACGTCGACTAATGTTTTTCGATACTGTGGATAATCCGAAGAATTTTACAATACTTAAACCTAATTTCATAACGGGATAATTGACTCCATAAGGCACTGGTTTCAAACTTTTAATCTAATCGAATCTGTAAAATCTCGTTAAATCTTAAACAAGTACTTCATCGTTTGACTGTGTCTCCTGAATTGGTTGGTTTCCAACTAGTTCTCTTTCTTTCCATTTCTTTAGGGTCTACCCCACTTAGTTTGCAAGGAGACAACTTAAATAGAGAGATTGGAGATCAGGGTGACAACCCTCGATCTGAGCTGTTGTCGTGGTGCTTGGACATTCTATGCGACAACAAACTCTAATGTTGCTATCAAGGCCAGATACAAGAAATGAGAAGTCAAGGCTAAAAAGATTATCCTTGACTCTCTTGGAGACCACCTCGTCACTTATGTCTCCAATTTGAAGAAAGCCAAAGAAATATATGACACACTGATTGGAATGTATCAAGTGAACAACTTGAGTCAAATTCTTGTTCTAAAGAATCAACTCAAGGAGTTAAGATGAACAGAGGAGATACCATTCAAGCATACTTCATGAGGATATCAAAAATCAAAGATCAACTATCAACTTCTAGTGATTTTGATAAAGAACTGATACTAAGCTAAGAGGTCTTCCTTCTTCTTGTGAAACTTTTATTACTACCATCGGTAATAATGATAAGTTTCCTACATTTGATGAGCTCCTAGGAAAGTGTAGTCAAGAAGAAGCCAAAATGATTTCCAAAGGAAGAATTCCCAAGCATGAGGAGGGAGAACCTACCGCCTTTGCTGTGCAAGGCAAAAAGAAGAAAGGAAGAAGATGAAAGCACTATTTGAGAAAGTATGCTCCCAACAACTCCTCTTAATGGACCAGAGACTTATGAAAAGTCCAATGCTACAACTGTTGCAAGCATGGCCGCTATGCTCATGACTGTTTAGAAAACAAAAGAGCATCAAAATCCAACTTAAACAATCGTTCCAACAAATCTGATTACAGAAGAAGAAGAGAAACACCTACTCGTAGAGGAAACTATCATTCCTCAAGGAACCAAAGGTATGATAATAATGAAGCGGAGACCCAGTCAAAGTACTTTTTTGTTTATGCTCTTTCTAGTTCATCTCTTGCGGATTCTTGTGATAGCTGGTTGGTTGATAATGGTGCTTCAAGGCACTTTACTGGTTACAAAGAAGTACTCTCTAATCTGATTGAAAGGGAGACAAATTTGAAGTTCATTCTTGGAGATAACTCTACATATCCCATAAGGGGATCTGGGTTTGGTTCTTTCCATCTGGATCAAGGTAAAAATTTGACTCTTCAAGAAGGTTTATATGCACCTGGTGTAAAGAAGAATCTTGTTTCCATATCAACTTTATAAGATGAAAGAATGAAAGTTGCTTTCATAAATGGTAAAGTTCTCACTTGGTCGTTAAAATCCAACATGAGTGAACTTTGGCACCGAAGGTTCGCTCACTTGCACTACAAAGCATTACCTCATGTGAGAAAGATGATCAGAATGATGGAAATCAGATCTGATCATGATGGCGTTTGCTAAGGATGTGCAAACAGAAAGAAAGTGAAGGGACCATTCCCTCAAGCAAAAGTAGAACCAGTAAGGTATTGCATCTTGTACATTCTGATTTATCTGGACCAATGCTAACTTCTCTTGGTGGTTACATGTATTATATTATCTTTGTGGATGGTTTTTCTCAAAAAACATGGATTTATTTTCTAAAAGATAAAACATGTTCAAATATTATAAAGCTCTAGTAGAAAGACAAACTGGAAAGCAGATCAAATTTTTCAGATTTGACAATGGAGGAGAGTTCACTTCTAGTGATTTCATTGACCTCTGCCAAGAAGATGGAATAAAAAAAGAGACCACTGTACCATATAGCCCAGAACAAAATGGTGTGGTCGGGAGAAATAATAGTACTATCATTGAAATAATCAAAGCTATGTTGCATGATTAGAAATTGTCAAAGTTTCTATGGGGAAGAGCTGTGAACACAACTTTCTATGTCCAAATAGATCTTCTCACGGTGCCCTAATCAACAAGACTCCTCAAGAGGTCTTCACTAGCGAGAAGCCCAAAGTTGGGCAGTTGAGGATCTTTGGCTGTCCTGTCTACTTCCATGTCCCAAAAGAGAAAAGGAACAAGTTGGAAGCTTCAGGTAAGAAAGGTATTCTTGTTGGTTATTGTGATATTTCTAAAGCTTACAAAATATACGTACCTATTCAAATAAATATAGAATTTAGCAAGGGATGTAACATTTGATGAAGATGCAGCTCTTGGAAAAGCAAGAGGCACTCCTCTTCCTCCTGCTAATGTTGATATTTAAGATGATGTATTTGAAATAGAAGAATATCCTGAAGCTAAAATTGATCTTGCTGATGAACCCATGGAGCCCCTGGATTTTTCTTCATGATATTGATAAACATGCTGCCCACAGTGGAACTTTCAAAGAAAGCAAGAAACTTTGCCGGTTCCAAGGATATGTTGTAGCCATAAGCAACATTATTCAAGCTGAATCATGCACTTTTAAAGAAGCTGTAAAGGCCCAAGTGTGGAAAGGTGCAACAATTGAAGAATACGAATTCACCATTCATAATAATATATGGGAAGTGGTTCCAAGACCTCGAAGGTAAATATGTTGTATCTTATAACTGGTTGTATAAAATTAAACACGATGTTGATGGCAATATTGAAAAATATAAAGCTAGATTTGTGGCTAGATGTTTCTCTCAGAAAGGGGGAATAAACAATGACAAAATTTTTGCACCTGTTGCCCGTTACACCACCGTTCGATCTATTGGATCTCTAGTGGCTAACGAAGGATGGTCTCTTTACCAAATAGATGTGAAGATTGGTTTTTTGCACAGCTTCCTTAAAAAAGAAGTATTTGTGGAGCAATCACAAGGCTTTGAAATACATGATCGAAAAACTCATGTATATAGGCTGAAGAAAGCCCTCCGGTTTGAAGCAAGCTCCAAGAGCTTGGTATGCTTTCATAGATAACTTATTGATGAAGCTTGGTTTTACCAGAAGCAATGCAGATCCAAATCTTTACTTAAAGACAATCCAAGGAATGCCTTTGATTTTGGTATTGTATGTTGCTGATTTATTTATGACCGATGTTTTTGAATTTGAAAAGAAAGATCTTATTTTGATGCACTACTTTCTGGGTCTGGAGGTATGGCATAAATCTGGTGAGATTCCTTTCTAGAGGAAAATTTGTTGTCAAACTGATAGAAAGGTTTGGCACGACTGATTGTAAGTCCATGAATACTCCAGTGGAGATGCATTTCAAGAAGCTTTGTGGTAAAGCTACAGGACCTGATTTGGCTAATCCTTTTGAGCATCATCAACTATTTGGGGCATTGATGTTCTTAGTGAATACTCGACCAGATATATGCTTTACAGTCAATACTCTGAGTCAATACTTTGAGCTCTTTGAGCAAGTATTGGATACTACAATAATTTACTGTGACAATCAAAGTGGGATTCGACTTGCTGAAAATTCCATGTTCCATGACAAGTACAAACTCATTGAGATCAAATATCACTCTATCTGCGATATGGTGCAAAGAGGAGCAATAAGACTTCATCATATAACGACCGATGGCCAATTTTCCAACATTCTCACCAAGCCTTTGCTGAAAGGAATGTTCGAAGCTGACTAGTGGATCCCCCAAGCAGTGATGAGCCTTGGATGTGCGAGAACTTTGTCATGTGCTGACAAGTGGATCCCCCCAAGTTGTGATGAGCCTTGGATGTGCGAGATCCTTGTCACGTGTTGACAAGTGGATCCCCCAAAGTTGTGTTGAGCCTTGGATGAGTGAGATCCTTGTCATGTGTTGACAGGTGTAGCCCACCAAGCAGTGATGAGCCTTGGATGCGCAAGATCCTTGTCATGTGTTGACAAGTGGATCCCCCCAAGTGTGGATAGGGTGACAGATGTATCTCCCTTATGATGATTTTCCGTCATTAGATTGTAACATCATTGTTCCCAAGCAAAGATAACAAATACCCTTGTATCAAAAAGAAATTCCTCCCTAGCTGAGAGAGTGTGTTGAAAATTGGGAGTTATGGGATGAATTTCCTTGAATAAAATTTCATTTTTGACCTTTCTAAAGTGACTTTCTAAAAATAGAAAGTCATGTCTATCTTTGCAACCACGACTTTCCAAAAATAGTAAATCACCTTCCATCAATTCGTAATCATATATATATATATATATATGTATATGTATGAAGGAAAATCACTTAACTTGTCCTTAATCAATCTCAATTGTTTAATTTTTAACTTGATCATCATTATTATTACTATTATGCTCTTTATGATATTATTATATTATTATTAAAAAGAAATTTAAATCTCTCAATCATGTCATATGTAACTCCCCTCAATTAATGCATATGTTACTCTCTCTCTCTTAATGGATTCATTCCTCTCTTTCTTTAATGCTCTTACACACTTTAATGACTCATCATAAAAAGATTCCTCTTACGCCTCTTTAATGCATAGGTTACACTTCTCTCCTAAATGCATAAGTTAAACTCCTCTCCTTTATGGCATAAGTTGCACCTATTTTGGCATATGTAACTCCAACTCAAGGCATTGGAGTTACTTCTTGATGAATTTGACCTCCTTGCTCTTACTATATATTTGTGCCTCTTATCCTGACTTGATACACTTGTGCTTGTGAAAGGAGAATTTGAACTTGAGAAAGAGAGAGTTGGAGAGTCTACAGGAAGATTGAGAGAGAGAGAGAGAGAGAGAGAGAGACAGAGTCTTGAAGAGCAAGACCAAATCTCAGAGAGCCAAAGTGATTTAGTGTTTGCATAAGCTACTGCTATCAGGGATCTTCAGATATGGGTGAATGTTTTCATTCTCTCATTGTACTTTGTATCTTTGCTGAACAATTGGTTTCTTATAGAAGAAAAATATGGTTGGGTTTTCCCCTTGTGGGTTTTGCCCTGGTCATTGACCGTTCTCTGTGTCTCATTGAGTTCTTGGTTGCCTTCCATTGTGCATATGGTTTATATGGTTTATGTTCTATCTCCAATTACTTAACTTAGTTTCCAGCATAAAAAATTTTTGGATTTAAGTGATCGTAACAACATAGAATATCAAAATTTGAACATGGTATCAGAGCTTTGGTGAAGACAAACTCAAGAAGACAAGCTCCATTTCCAACTCTCTTTCTGCTAGAATATCTCTTGTTATCCACTCTGTTTGCAACTCTCTTTTTGTTCAAATATAGCATTATGTTTGGTCCATTTGCAACTGTCTTTCTGTTGAAATATAGCTTGCTGTCTGCTCCATTTGCAACTCTTTTTGCTGAAATATTACTTATTGTCTGCTCCATTTGCAGATACCTTTCTGCTGAAATATAGTTTGTTGTTTGCTCCATTTGCAACTCTCTTTCTACTGAAATATGTCTTGTTGTTCCTTCTACTTGTTGCTTATTTTTTGTTGAAATTTATTTTCCCTTTTGCTGTTGAAATATCTCATTTACAACTGAAATATCTCTTGCTGTCCCTTTCTATTTGCTGCTGAAATTTCGAGCAGATCAAGATGCCTTCCTCCTACTTTAAGAATGAAGAGAAGGTGGTTGATGCTTCAAAATTTTTCCCTTGGAAGGCTAGATTGGATATTACTCGAGTCTTGAGGAACATGATGTTCTAGAATATGTTGAAGGAGAGGTAGCAGAACTAGCAAAAATATCCAATGTTGCTATCAAGACCAGATACAAGAAATGAGAAGTCAAGGCTAAAAAATTATCCTTGACTCTCTTATGTCTCCAATTTGAAGAAAGAAAAAGAAATATATGACAAGCTGATTGGAATGTATCAACTGAAAGTCAAATTCATTCTACGAAGAATCAACTCAAGGATGTTAAAATAAGCAGAGGAGAAACCATTCAAGCATACTTCATGAGGATATAAAAAATCAAAGATCAGCGGTCAATTTCTAGTGAAGTTGTTTTGGATAAAGAACTGGTATTGATTACGCTTGGAGGTCTTCCTTCTTCTTGGGAAACTTTTATTACTACCATGTGTTATAATGACAAGTTTCCTACATTTGATGAGCTCCTAGGAGAGTGCGGTCAAGAAGAAGCCAAAATGATTTCCAGAGGAGGAATTCCCAAGCATGAGGAAGGAGAACCTATAGCCTTTGCTGTACAAGGCAAGAAGAAGATAGGAAGAAGAAAAATGGACTATTTGAGAAAGTATGATCCCAACAACTCCTCTCAATGGACCAGAGACTTATAAAAATTCCAATGCTACAACTGTTGCAAGAATGACCACTATGCTCGTGACTGTTTAGAAAACAAAATAATCCAACTTCAACAATTGTTCCAATAAATATGATTACAGAAGAAGCAAAGAAACTCCTTTTGCTCGTAGAGGAAACCATTGTTCCTCAAGGAACCAAAGTTATGATAGTAATGTAGCTGAGACTCAATCAAAGTACTTTCTTGTTTATGCTCTTTCTAATTCATCTCTTGCAGATTCTTGTGATAGCTGGTTGGTTGATAGTGGCGCTTCAAGGCACTTTACTGGTTACAAAGAAGTACTCTCTAATCTGGTTGAGAGGGAGACAAATTTGAAGATCATTCTTGGAGTTAACTCTACATATCCCATAAAGGGATCTAGTTTCGTTTCTTTCCATTTGGATCAAGGTGAAACTTTGACTCTTCAAGAAGTTTTATATGTACCTAGTTTAAAGAAGAATCTTGTTTCCATAACAACTTTATAAGATAAAGGAGTGAAAATTGCTTTCATAAATGGTAAAGTTCTCACTTGGCCATCGAGATCCAACATGAGAGATGCCCTCACTCTGGGATCTAGATGTGAAGGTCTATACAAAATCAATGGAATCAATCCCTGCCATGAATCTCGATCTTGCCATTGATTTTACCATTGACCATCCTAAAGTACGAAACACCTAAAAGTGAATTTGAAATAAATCTGCTCAATATCTTCCCTGAAACCATCATTGAACACAAGGGTATTGATCTACATGCGTTACTGGCCATTTTGAAGCTATCCACTTTAGTGCTACTTTCTAAACACCTTGAGCTGCCAAGCCCTGTAGTTGCTATACCTCAACCAAAGAAGAGACCACATTCTAAACACCTTAAGCTGCCAAGCCCGGTAGTTGCTATACCTCAACCAAAGAAGAGACCACATAACTATTTATGTCATGCCCCGTTCAAACATAGTGAGGATATTACTTAGGCCCCTAGCACTTTCCACTGTGTTGTTTCCCCCATGTTGCAGTGCTCCTCTTTCGTGGCTCCATAGTTATCCTCTTAAAAGTAACCTTTTGGGCAGGCAAATTGCAAGGAGATAAAGTTCGTTGAAACCTAGTGCCTTTTGTGTTTGTTTTCATGAGGGAAAGGAGATTAGTGTGATTCTCAAAGTATATGGTTTTGGTTTTTTCTTTGTCCATGATCTCCTTTACCCAACAATTTTACCTATGACTATTATCAAATCAATGCGTTTTGCAGCACAAGATGTTCAAAATATGGTGGGGTGTCTGTCTATCAAATTCCACTAGCAACCATATCGTTTGTTGAATTATTGGTGATGATGTATAGGATATGTTCTTCACCCACCTCTTGAACTACCTTATCCCTGAGATCACATAGCATTTGAGCACTCTTTATTTTGTCTGTGGCATCAATAGATTTTAGGAACGTTGTTACCTTTCTACATGATAAAGGGAAATTTATTATAGTCCCTGATACCCATCCAATCATCACTTGTTCTGGTACAACCTGTATCTGTCCACGTGTTATGATGGTTTGTAAACACAAGGTTTATATTTGAACGATTTTGACTAACAAATCAATGGTAAGGTTCTCAACATCAATGGTACCCTGCCAGTAAGGTTCCTAGCACAGTTGAAGTTAATTGATATTGAAGAATGTAAATAGTGTCGGTTTCCATAATTGTATGTCAAAAAAAAATTATTATTAAATAAAATGACTTATTAAAGAATGGGTTTCATGCATGGGTCAATGATTTCTAGGTCAAAATCTCCATTGAAGGCTTCTAGGTTTTGTCTTGAGTCAATAGAGTCATTATCCTTTTTAAACCCTTGGGCTTTTATCTCATGTAAAATTAACTATTCTTGAGTCAAAAAGGTCATTTGTCACTTCCACACCAAGTCGGTCCTGTCCTCATGAAGTCGGCCTGAATTAAGGCAATTCGACCCAGCAGAAAGGCTATATATAGAGAGGCAGCTCGACCTATTTGAAACACTTACTCAACAAGTTCATTCTGCAAGAGAAAGAAACAAAAAGAAGAGCGAAGTTGCTGGAGAAGGAAGGAAGAAGCTGGGAAGACCTACATCGAGTTTTTGGGCAATATTTCTCTCACATGTGCGAAGTTTCTGGGCTGTAGTTGGGGCCGAAATTCAGAATCTACTGCAGGTCCGAAAATCTGAAGCTGGGGGCCAGAAATTCGGGATTGAAGTTGCAACTAGGAAGCTGACACTTGGTGACTTTGGCAGGGGTCATCTACAAGGAGGAAGGTCTGACTTGGTGATTGGAGGTCTTTGTCTAGGTCTTATGGGTCTTGGATTGTTTCATCTTGATTTGAATCTACTAGTGGAATAGTTTGACTGGGTTTTCCCCTTGGAGGGGTTTTACCCTGGCTGATTGCTTACATCTTGTGTCTTGTTCTTGTGGTCTTCATATACATTTATTTTGGTAATTGGTGCATCCACCACCATCACCTATGTCCATCATCAAATCCATGTAGTGTGCAGGACATGGTATCCAAAATATGCTAGGATGTCTATCTGCAGAAAGTTTACCAGCAACCATATAATTCATTGCATTATTGGTAACAATCTATACAACTTGTTTTTCAGCCACCTCTTGAACAACTTTAGCCATGAGATCTCAAGGCATTTGAGTACTCTTCTTTTTGTCAGAGGCAATGATAGATTTAAGGAACATTCTTCCCTTTTGACATCAGGAAATAGATTAGGGCCCTATTCTTGGTATCTATCCAACCATCATTCTGTTGGTGCCCATGAATCAATGATAATTTGAAAGCACAAATTTCACATTTCAACTGTTTCAGCTAATGAATCAGTTCTAAGGTTTGCACATGTAGGGTTTTTGAATGTTGCACCCGCAGTAGCAATAACATCAATGATACCTTGCTAGTAAGGCTTCTAGGACCATGGAAGGAAATGTTTGAGTAATATCAAAAATAGGCAATGAATTTCCTTGCATGTGCATGTACATTCTTTTTCTAACTTGTGCTCTCCTTGCTAGGTTGAGAACAAGGCTGTGTGCGGGGAGCAAAAAGTGTGTTTATATTGCCACACCACAATAGAGATTTGTTTGAATAGGATGTGGCATTTGGCTTTGACTTCGAGCATGTGGGGTGTTTGTAACAGAAAGTTGGGCATGGCTTTGGAAATTCTACAGATGGAGGCGACAAGGGGGTAGTAGACGAAGTTTGTGCAGTTGCAGTCGCTGCCAGATCTTTGTTTATTCATGTTTTCTTGGATTTAACATTATCAAGGGTTTCAGGTGCCAATTTTGCTTGATGCTTAGCATCTTTGTGGACACCAATATAGGGATTAATGTGATGCCCAAAAATTTGAGCAAGGTGGTATTTGAATCTGTTTATGCCACCACCATTGTCAAAAAGGAAAAATTTACTCTTAACTTCAGTTTTTGGTATCTTTTCACAATAAGCCCATGTGAAGTCTTCCTCCATGATTGTTCGCAAGGTTTTGGCTTAGTCTTTTTGCTGCTGTTAGGTTTTATGGCAGCATAGAAAGTGTGCAATTGATGGGGTTTGCCACTGTTTGGAATTTTGTGGTGTTTTGCTCAAGTTAGGGGCTGTTATGGACAATAACAACTTTTCAAATGCCTTGAAAAAAATTAACAGAAGAAAAACCTAAATAAACAGCCTAATCAAAACTCTAAAAAGTGTGAAAAGAACACTGAAACTAAAAATTTTAACTTGTCAAAGCCTTACAATGGTTAAGAAAGAAGAAAATCTGCTTGGAGGGGTGCCTCTTGTGCTTGGTAGCAAGCTGTAATAGTAGAAGATTAGAAGTCCATGTTGCCTTATGTAAAGCGAAAGAAGAAACCTCTGCATGGTACCTTTGTAATGTTGTTCTAGTTGAGTTTGTGGAATTTTATTTACTTCAGTTTGTTGTCCTTGAGTCCTCTTGGTCACCTGGTCGTTACATTTGTTGTTGGAGTAAAAACTACTAACAGGGAAATATAAGAAAAAATAAGCAGTTCAAAGACTTATTGGCATTCATAGACAACTAGATTAGTCAAACTTGGATTAACTGTGCTTGGAATAGTCAAACTTGGATTAACTGTGCTTGGATTAATGAAACTTGGATTAACTGTGCTTGGATTAGTCAAACTTGGATTAACCTGTGATAACTTGCGAGTCAAACTTCAAGTTTGACTGAGGGATAACTATGTTAGACTTGGAAGTACTTGAAACTTGACTCACAAAAAAATATGAGTAAAACAGAATTAACCACGAGTCAAAGTTAGAGTTTGACTCATTGGTGAGTTTGATCCATGTCAAACTCATGAGTCAATGAGTATGACTTGCAAGTCTGGTAACACCAGTGCGGGGTGACAAGTACAACCTGTGAATCTTCCTCATCTTTGATGTAGGGTTGTCATAGACATGAATCAGAGCAATATATTGAAAGGGATCCATAACAGAAATGTGAGTGAAGGAGCCTTCAAAACAAGGGTCTAATCTGCACTTCCACTGGTGGTAATCTCTTCGCATCTCCCCATCTCATCATTAATCTCTTTTTGGTTGGCCATTTTTTCTTTCACATCCTCAGTAGAAGTTTGCATTGACTGTCAAACATCATCCGAGACATTAGGGAATGTGTACCTTGCCCTTGAATGACAACCAAGTGTGGTTTCAGTCTATGTACTGGCCCCCTTCTGAGCTCCTTCATTGAAAAATTACTAAATTTTTTCCATCAACCTCATCACATTGGCTTGATGCAAGGTACTTAATGTGGTTGGGGGTTATGAAAATGTCTCAAACAGTGAAAACAAATCTGCAGAGTAATAAATCTTATTTGGAGCTGTTGTCAAAGTTGCCACAGCATATTCATGATCTCTTCTGACCTTGAAATGTTAATGCAAATATGGAGTCTGTCAAATTGCACACGTTTAATTATAGAATGACAATGTGATATTGATGAATGGAGTTTGCTTTGTGCCACTTGCAGGGGTAATGGACAACCTGTGCAGATATTGCAAAGGCATCATTTTGCATCTCACTTGAAACGAATGGCTGTTGTTGCACGAGTTCAAGAAGATTTTTTATCTTTTGTAAAGGTATTTTGGGATTCAATTGTGCAAAATTGTGCAATTTATTGATTGTTTTATGTTCGTAATTCAAATAAAATTTGACAATTTAGTTTCTTTTTTAATTCCATATTTATTACCTTTAGATAATATTATTTGTGAAATTAGAGCTATTTCTACATATTAGCTTTTACATAGCTTCTATAAAATCCAGTTTATCGCATTTGCTGATATATATGTACTGTTCAAAGTGGCAAGTTCATTTAAATGGAAAAAATGTTTCCATGTTTATCATCATGGTTTTACTACTATAACATATACCGGGATGCAATGAAAACCTGGCCATCAAGGGGACAAAGTAGCTCACAACACGATATGTGAAAACTTAAAAGGGGAAAGCCACGTGACCTAACATCATCACTGCTGAAAAAAAAACCCAAGTGTCGATAGAGATTAAATTGTTGAGGGCCACAAGTTGGAAACACACAAATGTGTCATGGAAGACATAAATTTAGCAGACTCCTATGTAGCTATCGAATGACATGTGACTCAATTAAGCTCTCACGTCTATAATTTAATGTCTTGAGTTATGTAATACAATATATGACTGGTATTACATATACTCTACACCCTTCTTGAATGGTCATACCAAACATATCCAATATTTCCAAAATACAAACTATTATAAACTAACCATGTTGAAGAAGATGTTTGTAGTGAACCTTTGAGATTTTTGCAGTCGATCAACTATTATAAAATCCTTCATTATATTAGATCCCAACCTTGGTTCTAGAGAATTTACGAGTTGAGTAAATCAAAGGTAGAAGCAAGCAATCTAGGAAACAAAGCTCATAGTAAGATGGGAAGGTGAAGGTTCAAAAATGAGGTAACTTCAAATTTGTTTTATTCAATTTCATTTAAGGTTTATAGTTTTAACCAAAGTCAAAACTTAGGGGAATATGTTTACGACAAAAAAATGGAGAATTAAATGAACTAAAAATCAAGAATTGGAAGGAATTTTATAGGGAGAGAGATAGATTTGTAGGGAGACATTGCAGAATTGCAATGCCAAACCAAAGTCATTGAAATACATACCTGTCTGCCCTCACGTAGACAAATTTGTGTGGGAGAACAACAATTAGAGAACCCAAAACACCCATGCACAAAATGAAGAAAAATGCATGTGAGCATAAAAATTTCAAGAGAAACCAAAGATGTCTAGATAACATATAAGATAAATTTGCAACCCTAAGCTGCTTGGAAAAAAATCACAACTCCTAGACATTGGAAGAAAACTTGACATGAATTGGTGATTATTTTGGAAGCATTCCATTTCTAGGTGTGGGCAGACAAAGCAATCACAAAGTTCTCTAATGTGCATCGTGCTCATATGCAACTATTAATTCAGAGTGGTAGTTTCTTTTCGAGTCAGAGGGAGAGGCTCATACATGTAAAATCTCAATGCACACGCGAACAATGTGCATACCCCAAGTACTTGACAACGGGTTTCTCAAAAAAACGTGTACTAGCTATTCTTCAACTAGATAGAATTTGTGTAGGTTCACATAGATTCTATGTCACAGGGTTCGTCGAACCTGAATGCCGAACCTGATGCCGAATTTGATGTCGAACCTAATGCCGAACCGAATCGAACCTAAAGGCGAACCTAATCGAACCTAAAGGTGAATTTTATGATTTTTTTTCCATGA
The DNA here is from genome assembly GCA_034641835.2 of Pinus albicaulis. NCBI lineage: Eukaryota > Viridiplantae > Streptophyta > Pinopsida > Pinales > Pinaceae > Pinus > Pinus albicaulis. The sequence continues at coordinate 1,591,104,181 of CM076575.1, read as the reverse complement.
AGTTCGATTTTAATAAATTTTATGACTTTTTTAACATAAATTATCATTTCTATATTTAGCAAAGTCCATTTTACTAGTAAAAATTTGTTATTCATATTTTTTACTAATCAAAATTCGTACTCATAGTTTTATAATTTATTAATTGCTTTTGATTTATTTTATTTTATGCCATATATTTATATAATATATATATATTGAAAAATATATATAGTCAAACCTAATGTCGAACCTCATTACGAACCTCATCGGAAAATTCGAATTCGAATCGAACTTAATCGTTGCCGAACTCGAATTCGAACCCGAACCGTGTGACATAGCATAGATGCAATATTGGAGGCACAAACATGTGACTTTATTGTTTTGAAGAGGCAATTGACAACATATTTTTTTAGAGGAAATATCTAGGCAGATCTAGCCAAAGGGGTCACATCTCACCGACTTATCAGCAAAGTTTAACCTTGAGGCTGTCGAGGAGATTTTTCTCGTGACCTCCCGTTAGCAAGGTGCTTATAGTGACGAGAGCTCGACCAATTGAGCTAACCCTTGAGGCTGGCAATTGACAATATATATTTCAACATTCATTTGAGATCTAAATTAGTAGTGAAGTAATTAATTTTTGTGTAGTAGTAAAGTTGGGAAGGAGGCCTTCATGTATGACATGAAAGTACTAATGATATTTACTAGGTGGCAGAGAAACCAGGCTTGTGGCATTTCTTGTTCAAGGTCAGTTTTGGCATATAATGGCCACGCAAGAATTGTGGCCAGTGCAAGGACACAAAAGTTTGTGTCATTGCATGACTAAGCCCAAGGAAAATATATCGATGGAAACACAAAATTGTAGCTAGAGCAAGACACAAAATTTATGTGGAAGATCAAGGAATGAAAAGTATTACTCATAAGAAAATTTATTAGGTCTGTTGGACACCTAATCCTCTATGGGTAGGTGTGGAAGCCAAACAGTCATAAAGGAGTCCAAGTGACCTTGGAATGTGGAATCCAAGAGTCACACCTAATGTACTATAAAATCACATCTATGGTTAATAATAAAACGTCTCTCATGCTTATCTTTTCCCTTGTGTGTTTACTTGCCCATTTACCATGCATGTGCTTAACATGGTATCAGAGCCACACCATGATGCTTGGCCTTTGTAAATCAATGGTCTCCTCCTTGTGAATTTTATGCCATTATGAGCAATTGTTAGAATAGAGAACTCAAATTCTCTGCTTCCATTTAGAGTTTGCTGCCAGAGATGAACTTATGAAGGCGCCAAAGATTTGCTGCCTGGAGGAGCTGTGGTGTTGTGAGAATAGTTGAACAGAGGTTCATTAGAGCCGGAGGTGACCTCTCTTGCGCGAATGTCAAAAGGCCGAACTCCCTCTTGCCCTCTTAGATCTGGACATGCTATCAGAGCATTGGGATGTAAAGGCCGATGATTTGTGTGTTATGATGCATTTGGATGTTGTCTGTACGTGAATTATACTACGACTTGTGCTCAGTCGATCTGGTCGTTCCTGCAATATGTTGGATACCATGTAATGCTTATGGTGCGATGGTAGCTCCTATAATTTGTGCCACTACATGGTGCAGAACAATTGGTAAGAGTTCGACTCCTTGGTTTTGGTAACATTTTCACTCCTACGTGTATGAATGGTGCGGTGAGGCTAGTGGCCATATATGATGAATGTTGATTTTTTTTGAGATATCTGCATTGGTTGATGGTTGTATATGCTAGAAAGTGTTTGAAAACTCGCGTGACTGTGTTAATGGTATGGTCTGCGTTCAAACCTTGTTCTAAACAGTGTTTTTGAACCGCTGTGTGGCGACATCGTGGTGCTATCATGACTGTGTTGGCGCTCTCCTCCGTGACTATTGCTCTCCCTATAGGCATACCTTCGCTCCTTCCCATACCACCGGTTCTCCCTCACCTACCCTCCTCTCGCTTCAACTCCCCCACGCTCACTCCCACGCCGCCTCCTCGCATCCCTCATACGGTCCCGTCGCTCCCACTGTTTGGCCCTCTCACTCTTCCACACCTATATACGAAGCTGCCTCCTTTGGTTGTTGATAAGGTATAAAATTCCAGGGCCCCGGGCTTCAGATACCTGTTGCTATATTTATTAGGCATCCTGGAGCCTTCCCTTCTCTTGGAACACGAAGAATAAAAGCCCTTCTTGGGCTTTCTGTTTTCAGCCCCCAGCAGACCATTCAAGCTCCTGAAGGGAGACGGATTTGACCTCTCGACCTCGCCGCTCCGAGCATTGGACGACGGCCTGAATAAAGAACAAGACGAAATCGATGGCTTTGATGGGTTTCGATCCGGGGACTTGCTGCTGCTGCATTTGCTCTTCCCTTGTTGCATGTCGACGCAGAATTTGAAGCACAAAATGCATATGTGTTCAAAATATGGCGCATCAGAAGCGTAGTGAACTGAAAGTGACTTGAGCATTGTCACTTGTGAGTTGCGTTGCGTAGCTTTGTCTACGATCCAAGAAGAAAATAAGAAATTCGTTAATTGCATTCCAAGGTAGTCGTGACCCCACTTAGCATTTTTTCCAGCAATACAACATAAATCGAGTTTGATGAGTGTTTATTCACTGTGGATGGTTTCTCCGGTGTCAAACCTGACCTCCAACAGCTAATGTAAAGCACTTTAGTATTTAATGATCATTCATGCATGTAGTGTAGGTCTTGAAAACATAGATCAGATATAAAATCTACAGTGCAGTAAGTTCAGGACAACACAATGCTATTGGCGCGGTGTTATTTTGTTATCTACATTGTTTGGTATATGCACATTGTATACACATTGTATCTGCACATTGTTTGCAAGCCTGGAAAATCTTTGGTGTAGCATTTCGTAGTATTCAAATTGGCTTTGAATCTCCAAACTGTACCACTTGGTATAATTATAAATACTTATCTCCTCTGCAAATTTATTTTCAGTTGCACAATTGATTCTCTTTAATAGCTGAGGTTTGTATAGGCTTTTATAACTTCCACTAGAGTCTTTATTTCTTTGCTAAGACAATGGCAAGACTTGATGAATTTTTAGAGTTATTAAGCACTCTAATCTTATCCACCACTGAAGACACAGTCAAAATCAACAAATCCTATCTCTCAGATATTTAAACATGTCTGCAAAATGCACATGAAAAATAATTTTTTTGGAGCTTGAATCTCAACTTCAGCACGCAAAATTACAACAGCGGAGTCATCATTCTGAACTTGTTCTTGTTCAAAACATTGAGATAGACTCCCATCAGCTACAAGAAATTGCAGATGCAGTACCCATTTTAAGTGCAGATTTGCAGAAAGAAGAAAAAATCCAACCTGCACTTCCCAAGCCCATCATCAGACCTTGGGAAGAGCTTGTCCACAACAAGCACAAAACTGGTCTTGGATATGACAAAGAGTTGTCATTTCATATTCCGGACTACTCCAAGCCCATAAAATTTCATAGTGTCAGATTTCTTCATGATTGCTCACCTTCATCTGTTCTAGATTCTGCTCCTCTTCCACAGCAGCAACAACAGATTGTAAAATGGGAACACTATGATCAAGTTGTCCATATGAAAGATCATTGTTTCGATCTTCACCCATGCAAGAACTGTGGTCGGCACACCCATTCTTTCACACAGATGCTTTAGAAACAAGCCTCCTGCAAGAACAAAGATTCATCTTTGATGGATCGCGTCTTAGCAATGGGCATCAACATCCAAGAAGATATTTAAGTCACATGTCATAACTTGTTCTAGAATATTGAACAAACTTGCAGTTGAGTTTTTGCCATCATCTCACCTTGTACCTGACAGGGGGGAAATGGTGGTAATCTACAAGCTTCAAAGTCACATCAAGCAAGCCTAAGCCACAATATATCATTCCATATTCAGAGTTGTAGCCACAGACATAGCAGTTCAAGTGATCCTAAGCCACAACCTGTTATTCCAAATTCAGAGTTGTAGCGAGATACATGGATGCCCATGAGCATGCCTTTGATTGGTGGTCAACCTTAAACCATCTATGTGAGGTTCATATTATTCCTCTTCAAAGAATTTGGAGCACTTCCTCTAGCAGAAGACTTCAACTTCTTGCTAGTTTTGTTAGAGTTCTAGGAAATGCATTAAGAATTCCAGTGTTGGTGGTCATCCTTAAACCATCACAGGTTATAGACCTCCCTTCTTCTAGGTTGAAGGTATCCCTCTTCAAATATTAGGGACACTTCCTCTAGCAGAAGCCCTCATCTTCTTGCCAGTTTTGGAAGAGTTCCAGGAACTGCAATAAGCGTTGCATTCCAGTGTTTTGGGTTAGGTTTTTGGACGTTTAGAGTTCTCCATTATTTCTCCATAATAAATAAGTCCTCGAGCCTCATTGTAATACAGTTCAGAGGTCTGTAGCCACCACATCTCCTCTCAGAGATTCGCTACCAGCACCCTAGCTATTTTATTTCCATTATGTCTGTAAGCATATTTCTGTTATTTGATATTAATGAAATGACACGTTATTTCCGTTGCATCTCTATGTTTATGGTTATTTCTGTATTCTGTTGCGTTCCTGCATAAATTCGGATCAACATCTCTGTTGCTTTACAGAGCCCATGCAGTCAGCCCCCTGACCTATCATGTATCACTTAGAAAATAAACAAATGGTACCTTCTCTGTTCAAAATAGGTACTCGAAAGGTGAAAATCTGCTCAAAATAGGTGCCCGAAACATCAAAATTTGTTGTAGTGAAGCTCCCGAAAAGCTCCAAAGTACCCTTTGAAGCTCCTGACGATTTTGGAAAGTTTCCTACCAGCTCCCAAGCTCCCGGGAGTGCGGGAGCGTGGGGTACGTGCTCTCCAATGGTTGGGAGCGGTACCCGTGTTACTATGATTAAATGCAATCCCTTCCAATAAGGAAATAACACATGGACGTAAAATTCCTATAAGATGCAGATGTTAAGCTAACCCTGACGCTAGTTATTGAGGAATTAAAAGAGGGAAGAGTTTATAATGATCAAGACCTACTAGATTAGTGCCTTTATCTATTTGGCAATGGAATCAATTAGGGCAAGGTCTGACTTTGATGAAGAGGCTGGAAGATTGAATTTCTTCACTTATAAACCCTAGCGACTTATCTCTGTGAGATATTTTAATGTCAAAGGGTTCATGAACCAAGTTACATTGATGGATTCTTGTCAGACATTTTACACACAATAAAGAATTAAAATTTCGAGAAAAGTTATTGCATTTTTTAATATGGCACACATAGAAACCCTAATTTCAGAAATATAACATGCAAAATGGAAGTAAATGGAAATAAACTTATGCTATTCCAACAAGAATCACTTCAATCAATCACAAAATTCTCTCCATATTGACATCTCTCTCCCAAGACAAGTTGCTCCACAAATGATCACATTAATTCGAGGAGAAAGACAAGAGCTAGTGCACACTCCTTTAGAGAAGAAGTGAGTGAATGATGATGGTTAATAATGAAAAGTGACTCCCCTCTATTTATATGAGGGTAACCAAGTCACTTTTACATAATTTTACAATAAAAGACCTAAAAGATATGTTTGAAGCATTCAACTAGGTCAAAGGTCACAAGTCGACCTTGAAATAACTCTAAAACATAATAAAAATGCCCAAATTTCCCACACATGGGAATGAAGTCTCTTCATTGCGATGTCCCTCTCTAAGAATGGACACTCTCCATCAAGTAAGTCATACAATGGTCAATGAATGCTCCTTAAGCCAAGAAATCATCAAGATGCATGGCTACATGTCCAAATGGGACCCTCCTCCACCATGGTGTCATCCTCAAAAGGGCCTATGTCACCCTTCTAGGGCATGTAGGATGATGTGGCATCATTTGGATCAAGCATTGGCATCAAGGCATGGTGTGCCAATCTCCATCCTCAATTGGGCTCTAGAGCAAGGTAATGCTCGTCAAACAAGGTGAAGGACACCCTGGGGCCGTCCTTGGTCCATCAGGTCACATCATCAACTAAGCCAACACTTTGGATTTCTAGCTTTGTGTTCTAGCAGCTAGAGGTTCAACAAGAGGTATGAAATTATGTGGATGTTTCTCAAGGCCCAATGATCATCTCTGGAGGGGAAACTTTGGGTCTACAAGGTGAAAATTGCTCTCATAACGGATCAAAACATCCTCCGGAATGTGGCGGCAAGGATTCAAGCCACCCCTCAAGGGATATTTGTTGCATATGTGATGCCATCTAAAACAAACCTCCCAATATCAAGTGAGATCAAAATCATTAGGGACAAAATCCATTAAAGCATCATAGTCGTTCATAACTGATGCTAGGGGCATAGAAATGTTTCACACAAGACACATTTAAATGTCTTTCTAGCTCACAAATTCTAAACAAGTTACCTCACCAATGTTATAGATGATTAGGTCCACAACTCTTTTAGGTGTTTCCAGTCCCCAAGAGGAGTGACATGTCTTAGGTAGACCCATCAATCCATAGGTGCATGTGATAATGTGGTCATGAAGTGGGAAAGACTTCAAGGAAGATGTTGCAGCGATGAAACCAATTGATGGAGGTCCAATAGTTTGAGTATAATGACGTAAGTGGGAGCAATTATGGTGGCATGAGCTAACTCTTTCCTCAGCCTATTTTTTCCACCTCTTTGGTGCGCCTTAAATTCAAATTTTAGACAAAGCATTAAGTGCTTGAGTAACTGGGTGGTGGCTAATGAAGGGGGTAGAACTCATGCTTCGATTTTGCCTACGTGCTAAATAAGTTTCAACCATCTTTTGCATTTTACATTTTCCTTTTATTGTGGCTTTGCATGCTTTTATCGTTCTTTCAACTACATCAACCTCTAGGGTCAAGTTTCTGGGCTCTGACTCAAGGATGTGGATATAGGGTGCCAATCCCTATGACCAATGACAATCAACCCGAGGAATGGAAATGAATAACAAGGACGGAAAGTGTTAAATATGGATTACCATGGACATGCTATATTAATTAATGGCCCCTATTAGTGCCCCTCCTAAACCATAATGCCACTGAACTAGGGTCATAGGCTAATCTCCCAGGTAAAGTGTGGGAACAAGGACAAGGTTACTTTGGGAGCGGGAGCGCCATTTTCGGGGAATGCTTTTTTATAACATATATATTTTTATATTTTGATGCATATATGTCGAATGATGAATTAGACATAAAAAACATAAACACATAGATTGAACCATATAACATCAATCTTCTAGAAGTTATAATCTTCATACAGCGCATTGACTCTTGTGTCTCGTGATTCATCAATCTTAAAGTTTCAAGCTTTCAAAATTCATTATATAACATTGATCATCATAGATTCATTGATCACCATAGTTGTACTTGCAAGCTAAGTGTAACCATTACAACAAATAATATTTAACATGAAATGAAATGTTATAAAATGAAACAAAATGAAACAACTTTCAAATTTCATGAAGCATCATATTCATAATTCATAATAAGTTATAAACTTATAATTGCCAACTTTAAAGTTTCAAACTTGAAACTTAAATTGTCATATATTGTTTACAAAAAATATCATAATAAATATGAAAGAGTCAAGTTTCAACAGTTATAAAAAGTTAAAAACTATTAGAAACTAGAAAAGACTAGTAAATCTATTTTATCTATTGTTTGGTCTCTTGTCATGAGAAAAATCTAATTTTTGAGCAGATCGTGGTAATGGTGGTCTTCTAATGCTTGGCCTTAATGCTTGTTAACATTGTCTTCCCTAAGAAATTGTAAAGACGTAAGAATGAAGAATAATTTCTCTGGAAACGTTAAAGGGTATTTGTAAACATGTAAGAATGAAGAGATGATACTTTATGTTAGACACCCGATTAAAGATAATGATCCAATAAAATATTCGCACAAATTCCCAAGATGTAACCCAGAAGAAAATGAAAAAGCTCTAATGGTGTGTCTTGGATGAAATAATGTGTCAATTGTCAACCATAGAAATCTAGATGGTTGTAAAGATTAAAATCTTAAAAACGATGGCGTACTAATAAACACTGAACACATATTAAGAAAATCACTTGATACATTTAGTTTTTGAAACACTTCTAACAGAATATCATCCTAAAAGATACGGTAAGATGCTGTAATGTTGCGGTCACATTAGGCAGCTTAAACTGGGGCTTTGATTTTGATATCATTCTGCAGGAAGTCACATGCTTTTTTATGTGATGGCCACTTAAGAAAAAAAAAATGGGATCTTGCCTAAAAAATTATAATAGAGTTAAAATCTTAGAGCCGTAAGTCAGTCCCCAGGGGGAGAATGGGCTCTGCACCTTAGCTGACTGCTTAGCTATTCGGCATGTCCAACAGGTGGAGAACATGTAGAATTTGTGGCATATCATTAATTATCCAATGTTTAAGCAATTGCATTTTCATCAACTTGTTACCCACGTTGGCATCAAGGTCGTAAAATCTGTAAGAAACAGTAGATGGGAAAATACACAAGTCCCCATCTCATGCCAGCAATATGGCCATGACCTAAAAGGGTAGAGGCATTGATGAAACATCAACAAATATTTCGGTTATCCATCACTGTCTCCAATAAGATGGCATATCTTGATTGCAAAGGACTGTCAACTCGGTTTCAATGTGAGAAAGGAGTAGGTGTAAGGCATTAACATTAGTACAAAGAATGATTTTATAATATTTAGGCCCTTTTTACAGTGGAGAGAAGTTGTTGTTGAATTAAATACTAAGTTTCAAAGGGTCATATATTCTGCTTTGTTTTTATTCCTTAATGAAAATTAGCCTTTACTTTTGTCCTTGCATAAAATGAATATGATGTATGCTTTCCCACTAGTTTGAACAAAATCCATTCCACTTTATGGTAGGAAATTGTCTCAAGATTGTTGAAGGATGTACCTTTCCTGGGTTTACAATAAAATAATGGCCATTACCAAATGGAATTGTATCATAATATGTTAAAAAATAGTTGATACACACAAATTATATTGACAGTATATTTAGGTTGGCAAATGGATGATGATTTAAGAAAATGGAGAGCAAGTAATTTCATTTAGGATCAAGTCTTTGTGTGTGCTAGTCTTCTAGCAATCTGGTCTTCTAGCAGTTCTGCAATGTTGATGCCAGTCTTGAACTTAAGAGTAATCATATGATGAAAGGAAGATTGCACCACTAACAGGCACAGCAAGAAGACTTATCAATGCCTTGCCTTTTACATTTGTCCATCCATCAGATACAATGGATACCCTCCCTAAAAAAACAATCCCTGGAAACCAGGGAGCGTTTTTTTGACCTCGGGAGCACAAGGATGCAATCAAGAGCATTTAACATCTAATTTTCCTTACGATTCATATTAATATGCCCTTAACATTAAATGCAACCCTGAACAAGGATGCAATCAGGAGCCCTTAACATCTAATTTTCATGACGATTCATATTAATATGCCCTTAACATTAAATGCAAACACATGATTGCTAAAATAGCTAAAGTACCTATTGATAGATTATCCACCTTCAAGAAAAAGGTGGAAATCTCTTACATAGAGCTATCTGAAGACCATCATAGGGCTGCTGGCTGGCTGGCTGGCTGTCAAATGAGGAAAAATCTCATATGGGTTACCTACTTTTGGTGGGTAACAGGCATATCAGGTGCATCTGTTTATTTGAAATTATTTATGGCTGCTACATATCATTTGGTACGTTTTTTTCATTTAAACTGAATTTTGTACAACTGTTACTGTGGCAAGATGTTCATGAACTAGGAGAAAGCTTGTTAAAGGGCTGGCTTCAACTTCTCGGTGATCAAATCCCCAATCATATCTACATTTTATTTCAGAGTTTATTATAAAATCATCAACTACTACTAATTTATTTTGGCTTCCCATCATCAGGGAAATGTTTTCTCAGTTGATCCTGAGGATTTCTGTCGAAGTTTTCATATTTGTGTTTTATATTGATAATTATTGATCCGATGGTCTCTTCTTTACAGGGTGCACCAGAAACTATTCAGGAGAGGCTGACAGATATACCCCCAGGATATGTGGATACCTACAAGCACTATACTCGTCAAGGATCTCGAGTTCTTGCCCTTGCATACAAGAATCTTCCTGAAATGGCAGTATGTAGATGATGTTATGGTTAATATTAGTTTTCTGTTGTTTTACTATTTTATAGTATGTATTCCTCCCTTTATGACTGGAGTTCTCTCAATTTCTTCTTAGTAATCTACATTTCTAATAAAATATCTCAAAAAATGGATTATATTGTAGTGGCTTTGTTACATTTAAAAGTGGTCTTTAAGTTGAGTCTTGGAAATTTTAAGGGGAGTCCAAACTTCAGTTTTGAAAGCATCCTAGATTTGGAAAGAAACAAAGTTGTCTTTAACACTTGGAAGTTTTATTGGCAGTCCAAACTTATGAAAAGGGGGATAGAATTATATTTTAAAAGTACATCAGATTCGTAGTTTTAATTTGGAAAACATGGATACATAGCTAGGGTTTGTGTTAATACTGATACAAACTGGAACTAAGATGGTTGACGTGTATTGCATGATAGAGCCACTATACAAATTTTTGTGTTGTCTTATAAAAATTGTTTGGCTCCGGCTTTCGTGTCTACTTATTCAAAAAACTTGGTTGTGCATGCTTTTTGGAGATGAGTATCTGTTTGATCTTTTCCTCCAAAGTTTATAAATGTTTCTTTTTCCAAGTAATCTGAGCAAGGCTTTCTCTAAGGTAATGTTCAGTAAAGAACTTTTCACAATTTGTGCGCATAGATGCTTATAGATTGACTTGAGCATCAATGGCTTAAAATTTGCACGGGACTTGGTTTATAACAGTGTAAACTGATGCAAGGCACTAGTTCTTCATCTAAAAAACGAAATCGCATTAGGTTGCTAAGCATACCATTTAGAGGTTACTTGGCAAAGTCTACATGTTGGCCCATGGAAAACATTAATGCAATCATCACAAGTCACAGTAAGTCCCAAATTCGGTGAGAAGAATCAGTCACTTTCAAATTATGCCTTTAAAGATATTTGTTGTTCCTGTACCATTGTTGTAGGATAATATAGTAATCTGTAGTGTAAGTCAAATTATAAACTGGGGTTTCCCCACTAATGTTATGAATCCTGGTTTCGAGGTCTCAAGTAATAGATTCCTGTAAGAGAATAGGGAAGGCTATATTTTTAGTACTGCAACATGTGACATTCCACTTTTAATTTTTGGAACCTTTAAATTTGACAGTCATGGATTATATCTAATCTTTTATATGTATGCATTGCAGGTTGGTGAGGCTAGGAGTTTAGATAGAGAAACTGTGGAGAGTGGACTCACTTTTGCAGGATTTGCGGTCAGTCATTCCTATTATGATATTCGTGCTCTTCCTGTTTGATCTTCGGTTCATCTCACATGATGCTGTAATTTGATTATGTTTTTATTGTGATTACTTACTGTTTATTTTCAGGTATTTAATTGTCCTATTCGTGCTGACTCTGCCGATGTCCTTAAGGAACTTAACGAGTCATCACATGATTTAGTACGTGATATCTTGAAAGTTTAATCTCAATTTAACAAGTCATCTATGGAGTTTTGTTTGAATCACTATGGATATGCATTGACATGGATTTCCATTTTATGTAGGTGATGATCACAGGTGATCAAGCTTTGACAGCTTGTCATGTTGCGGGTCAAGTTCACATTGTTTCACAACCTCCTTTAATCTTGACTCCAATTAAGAACAGTGAAGATTTCGAGTGGATTTCACCTGATGAGATGATGAAAATTCCTTACTGGTAATAACAGTTTGTAGAATACCTAATCACTATTATTTACATATATAATTATCTACCCAAATAATACTAATTAGGCATCTAGTGTATTTAATAATTATTGCTTACACTAATAATTTTCAATATAAATAATAGTTTTGTGGTATCCTACTTAGCTTTTTTCTGTTATCAGTTTTTAAATTTATCGTCTGCATCACAAAATTAGTAAGAAGGCACTAGTGAAGAGACTTCTAGTTAATTATTATGAATGTAAGACCCTAACCTAATATGAATTGTTGAATTCATCTCCAGTGAAGCTGATGTGGAGGAATTGTCAGTTTCCCATGATCTCTGTGTAGGTGGTGATTGTTTCATGATGTTGCAACGTACGAATGCTATACATTCAGTGATCCCAAATGTAAAGGTATGGACATTTATACTGGCTGGAATGAATATTTAATTTATAAATTTTTCGTTGATAATTTGTATTGTTCTCCACTACAACTAGCCTTGATGAATCTATTGTAGGTTTTTGCAAGAGTTTCCCCTGAGCAGAAAGAACTCATATTGACAACTCTGAAGACAGTGGGAAGAATGACATTAATGTGTGGAGATGGTACAAATGATGTTGGTGCTCTCAAACAAGTAGGTGATGGCGACCTTTCTCCTTTGCATCAAAAGCTTTGGCAGGCAAAATACAGCTGATGTTCTTTTACCAATGACTGATTCAAAATTTTGAACAATTGCAGGCTCATGTTGGTGTAGCTCTTTTAAATGCAATCTCACCCTCCCAATCATCCCAAAACTCTACGTTGGCACAATCGTCAAATTCTGGGGGTAAAATACTAAATCTGGATGGATATTCCATTGTTCTATTTTAAGATTTAAAGTGATCCAATATTTAGTCTTACTGGATTTGCTGTAATCCTAAAATTTAGCAGGTAAGCCCACGAAAACAAGGAGATCCAAGGGTGGAGCACCTGATTCAGCTGGTCATTCTGGAAATGCTAATGCAACTGATGAAGGGCAAATAGGCAATGCATCCATTAATCAGCCAGTGAGGAGTTCAGGATTGTCTGGTGGATCTCAAGCATCTCATGGTTCAAGTAGCAACCGTCATCTTACTCCTGCAGAGAGACAAAGGCTGAAATTGAAAAAGATTATGGATGAAATGGAAGGGGAGGGAGATGGCAGAACTCCACCCATTGTGAGGCTTGGGGATGCATCAATGGCCTCTCCTTTCACTGCTAAGCATGCATCAGTAAGGCCGACAACAGATATTATTCGGCAGGGACGTAGCACACTTGTTACAACTTTACAGATGTTCAAGATACTGGGATTAAATTGCCTAGCAACTGCTTATGTATTAAGTGTTATGTACTTGGATGGAGTAAAGCTAGGTGATATGCAAGCCACCATCAGTGGCCTTTTTACTGCAGCATTTTTCTTGTTCATTTCTCATGCTCGGCCTCTGAACACACTTTCAGCACAGCGTCCACATCCAAACATTTTTTGTGCTTATGTGTTAGTTTCAGTTCTGGGGCAGTTTGCAATTCACATAACATTTCTTATCTCTTCCGTTAAAGAAGCAGAAAAGTATATGCCAGAAGAGTGTATTGAACCTGATTCGGAGTTTCATCCAAACTTAGTTAATACAGTCTCATACATGGCAAATATGATGATACAAGTAGCCACGTTTGCTGTAAATTACATGGGCCATCCTTTCAACCAAAGTATCAAGGAGAATAAACCTTTTTGCTATGCGTTGACAGCTGCTGTTCTGTTTTTTACCGCTATAACCTCAGACATGTTCCGAAGCTTGAATGATTGGCTAAGGTTGGTTCCTCTCCCGCAGCCCTTTGGAAGTAAGCTGCTTCTTTGGGCCGTGCTTATGATGATTAGTTGCTTTATTTGGGAGCATTTTCTGCGATGGTTTTTCCCAGGTAAGATGCCTTCATGGAAGCGGAGGCAGCGTCAAATATCTTCTAGTCAGAAGAAAAATATTTAATTTCTGCTGTTACTCTTTCATAGTTCGGTGTAACATTTGATTTTGAGGTCCCTTTTGGCCTACATACTCAAAATTATCTTGGGAGGATTTTTATTATAAATAGATGGCAAGTGTATTTTTACTTCATTATTTTAAAAGGCCTTGCTTGGCTATTTTTTTCCGAAGAGGGAAACTCCTCTTCCACAGTTTCTTCTCATTATAGTCAAGTTTCAAATGCCTGATTGGGAGAGAGAGTCCCATTGTTTTCAAGGCAAAAAAATTCTGCAAGTTTCTGATTACTGGCATTATATTGTCCATTACTTCGGCCACGTTGGCAAAGATTTTGAAGGAAATGAAATGAATGTTTCTTGGATAATTGTGAGAATGATCTTAACTTGTTATGAGTGATACGACTCTATTGACCCCCGTTGAAGTAGTATGTGCTATGTACCCTTATTCACCTGTCTCTATGTTTAATGTTTCTGAACCTTTTAAGACGAGTTATATATTTTTGTTTCTGAACCTTTCAAGACGAGTTATATATTTTATGTTTCTGTATCTTCAAATTTGATGACTCAATTAACTTTTATCTTAAATTGTTTTGAAGTAATTTCTTAATTCCTCCATTCTCATGGCTTGGGCTTTCATGGAATCCAGTTCTGGTTTAGAGCAAGAAGCAAATGAAATGGATTGTCCTGGAAAATGCGAGGATGCTAGCGGTTTAATGGCCAGCCCATTTTTTCAGGCTCCAATTTGCACTTGACCTATTTTTGCAGCGCTGGAGTCCAATTTTAAGTGGTCTAATATTTATATTTAGTTATTTTTACAATGGACCAAACGTGCTATATCAACATGATCAATAAATCAAGTGTATATCCCGAATTTCTGGAATTGATTAGTGTATGGTTACGCCAATTTATTTTCTGCATTGACATACACAAGGATAAGTTTAAATCCTATTTAAACGTATTTTCTGCATTGACATACAGAAAGATAAGTTTAAATCCTATTTAAACGTTACCATGTTAGAAACTGCCCTGTGATTGATGTTTTGTTATCTTGATCTTATCCTCTTAGCAATGCAAAATCCACCATCTTTTGTTTTCGTGTGTTTTTGGGTTAATATCTTGTAACGTTGGTTATGGAATTTTCTTGATTTCATTGATTGGAAGTATCAATCTTTGCGGAGTCTGCACAAGTATATATTTAGATATTGGCTATGTAATATTGTGAATACAATGGAGTTTTTTTTATTTTTATTTTTTATATTTTATTTTATTTATTTATTTAATCCCTGGTATGGTAGTTATTTAGATATTGATCATGTGATATTGATTTTTTTTGTAAGCTTCTACAACTGATTTCCATTAATATGATAACATATTCTATGCTCCAAAAAGACTATCCTGGAAGACCATTGCTTCAACCAGGTGCACCCAAAATAACACCATTACTATGCGATATTGTGAATACAATGGGTTCTTATTTATGATAGTTGTGATGTGTTTGTTAAGGGACTCGGTTTAGATACTAGAGTGTGTTTTGGCATATACTATCATTATAACTAAAAACTGCATTATCATAGGAATAAAAAATTGTCAGATTAACACAATCCAAGCTTTCAAGAGGCTTTATAGGCTTTATCATTATAACTAAAAACTGCATTATCATAGGAATAAAAAATTGTCAGATTAACACAATCCAAGCTTTCAAGAGGCTTTATAATAGGAACAAAACATTGCCAGATTAACACAGTCCAAACTTTTAAGAGGCTCAGTAAAACTGCATAATTCTGGGGGATATGCTTGCTGGGTATCGATTTTGGGTTGTATTGCGTTCAAAGCATTCCAACTTGCCATTACACTTCCTAATACATCATTGCGGAGAATATGATTGCTATGTATTGAGCTTGGTTTGTGATTGCGATAGGCACTCTAACTTGCTATTACACTGTGACATAATAGATGTATTTTCACTTAATAATTCAAATGCCATTTTCCATTTAAATATACTGACATAAATAAGTTTAGAATTAGTGGTTCTCAAGGAAGATAACCTTGGGACTAAGGGATGCATCCCCATGTCCCCAATGCGTTGGGGTCAGTGGGCATTCTACTCTTCATAGGCAAAATTGACACTCTTCTCAAAGGAAAATTATTATGGAAACGTAATATTTAGAAAAGTTTATGGAAATCTAGGATTTAGAAGTGGAATATAAAGTTGAAATTTCACCGTTCATTTAAAACCTATCCAAGGTGTTAGTTTAACTAGGTAAACCTCAATTATAATATGTGGCCAAAATAATTGAAAAACAAATTTAGAATATTTGATAAAAAATAACTAGCAAAACAATCATGGATCACAAAAAATTGTAGTACCATCAAATGGTGACTTTTTGCAAGGTAACCCTATAGTTCATTAAATTTTAAACGATTTTAAGCCTTCATTGCATAGCCTGGGGTTGCCACATGCCTAAATATGACTTCATTAGATGGTTGTAACACCTGCAAACTGCAGCGAGTATCAATGGCAGTTTTTCAATTAGAATTTTTTCTTTCCCCTTTACTGAACATTGGCATTATGAAGTCACCCAAGGGTTAAGAACCATAGCAAAAAATACAATGTACATCATTGGGAATATACTAAAGCAAGAACAATTATTTTGTTTACTAATTGCATCCCCTTCTAGGTTCTCCAATGCTTTATTATTAGGGGACGCTTGGCCTTTCTCCAATGCTTTATTATTAGGGGACGCTTATAAGGCTTTAAGTTGCAGGGTCTTTATTTATTTGAACAATGTGAAAAAAGTAGCTTATCATTGTCAAACTAATGTGTTTAAGAATAACATATTGATGGAGAAAATGCAACAATGCTGGGTGAAGAGGTGACATCCTATTGTTATGCCTAGGTGAAAGTTATTAATTGTCCATCATTGTCACTTTCTAAGCTTCTTCAAAAGGCTGCATAAAGTGGATCAATCAAGATTTCAATGGTTGTATATGCAAGACATGTATGACATGAAACAAGGCTATTGTTCAAAGAAGCAATAGACAAATACTAGATCTTGTGTGAATGTATTAAATAATCTAATGGAGAATGATAGACAAATATTAAATCTCGTGTGAACGTCTTAAATAATCTAATGGAGAATGTTAGTTGGAACGATGGATTTTAGAGGTTGTTGTTAAGTATATGCAAATGTTCATGTACAATTACAACCATAAATTTTTAGGAGTATCATGTAGGTATTTGTTGTTGGAAAATGTAACTAGGTTTGGTTTTCATTATTGTACTTGAAGTCAAAATGTAATTTATTTGTCAAAAGAAGGTGAAAATAATTTTATTGAATTGACTTATCAAAGAATGGGTTTCATGCTTGGGTAATTTGTATTAGGTTAAGCCTCCATTGTAGGTGATCTAGGTGGATATTGGTGGCCACCTACCTATTCCACTTGGGGCCCCACCATTGTTTCTTTTAATTTTTCAGTTTTGGCACGACTTACTATTTTTAACAGTTTTTGGGTCCAGAACTTCTGGAGCCGTTTTGAGGCCCCAAACGACGTTTTTTGGGAAAACCGAGAGCAACATGGGTCCATAGACCGATGTTGCTCACATCAAAAGTTGTAGTCCTCAGAAAGATCTTTTTAACGAGGTATGATGCGTGTCAAACGGAGATTGTATGCCAAAGTTACGTCCCCGGGAAGTTGAAACACCAATTTACCCAAACGGGGCCTATAGTTTTGGTGCTTCATCTCCTAGGGCTAAGGTTTTGGATGTTTTGGGTTTTCCATTGTTTCTAAATAATAAATAGGCCTTCGAGCCTCATGGTAACATAGTTCAGAGGCTTGTAGTCGCCACATCTCTTCTCAGAGATAAGCTACTAGCGCCCTAGCTAGTTTATTTCCATTCTGGCTATAAGCAAATTTCAGTTCTTTGATATTAATGAAATGAAGTGTTATTTCCGCTGCATCTTTGTATTTATGGTTATATGTGTATTCTATTGCGTTCCTGCATAAATCTGGATTAGTGGTATTAGAGCGATCTTCTTTTTCTCGATCCTTCTTTGCATGTCCCCAACGCAGTCAGGGTATAAGGAGTTAGGGCTCGATCTGGTGGAATCTTTGCAAGATCAGCCTCGCAAACCCCAACGACCACCCATGGGGGACGAAAAAAAAGATGAGGGAGCAGGAGATTCTATCAAAATATTGCTCGAGGAGGTCGTCGAAAAACAAAGGAATGCGATGATGGATAATTTTGCCTAGATCCTTCAACGACTGCCCACCGGGGGTACATCTGCGTCCAACAACCACTCTGGAGGCGCAACTCCCTTTAAGGTACAAATAAACTTTGACATTCCCATATTTGAGGGTCAAATAGATGTAGCTGCGGTAGATAGATGGTTGAATCTATTAGAAGGATATTTCTCGGTTCATGACTTTTCCTACCGGGAGAAGATTATTTTTACACTCCTCAAAGCTACCCCTCATGTCAAGCACTGGTGGGAAACCTACTGTGAGAAAAATGATGAGACAAAACCCTCTCTGTTCTCAGCCGTACCCACTTGGAATTCTTTCCGAGACGCCATCAAGGAACGAGTTATGAGGACAAGTACATACAATGGACCACACTGCGACAACAAAGGGATCAAGATGTGCATGCGCTGACGAATCTATTCCATACCCTGCGCACAAAGTTGGGTATCAAAGATTCGGATAAACATTTGGTGCTTAAGTATCACAGTTGTGTGCACATATAAATTCAGGAGGAAATGGAGTTCCTCGACATCTCCTCGCTTGGTACGACATATCGGTATGTTGCCAAGATTGAGTAGAAATTCAAACAGAAAGAGCACGACTTTGGATTTGTGAATCAAAAGCAAGGGAAAGGTGCCCCCAAACTGTAGAACAAAGGACAAAGCCAAGGCATAGCGGCCCAAGATAACCTGTCAAAGCCCCAAGCAAAGAACAACACCACGAAGCCAAATGACACAGGAAAGTGGTGTGAGTTCCATAAGAGCTCCACTCACAACACAAGTGAGTGTCGGGCCAAGCAGTCACCGGTGGCCGAGATGAGGGCTTCTAAGTCAGATGCATGCTCCAACTCTGAATCAGAACTTGACAAGGGGAATGAAAAAGGGAAAAAAATTATTGATGCGGAGCCCAACGCCACTGTTGTCACTGTGACGATCCAGAAGGAGGAACTGGAAGATCCAGAGGAGAAGCGTCTCTTCCACTCCCAGATGTGGGTAAAGAGTTCCCTGCTATAGTTCATTATCGATAATGGGAGCCAAAATAACCTCATTTCAGTGGACGCTGTGAAGCAGTTGGGCTTGCCGACCACAACACACCCACATACGTACACCATCTGGTGGCTTCACCAAGGATGGGATCTCCACGTCAGCCAACAGTGTCGCCTTCCCTATAGCATCAAGCCCTTCACGGATGAGGTATTATGTGACATTGCTCTTCTTGATGTTTTTGATGTATTATTAGGCCAACCATACTTGTGGAAGCAACAAGCTGTGTATGAGTCCCATCCTCGCGCCGTTATTGTTACTTTGGGAAATAAGCTGTACAAGATACCAGAGGTACCACTGCCTGCCGCTATCTCTTTGGTTATTGCAAAACAATGCAATAAGCTCATTTCCCAAACCAGGAAATTTGTTTTCCTGATGATCCGCCTCCAGGGCAAGAAGAAGACTGTGGCCATGACCTCTAGACAGGGCTCCTCTGCATGACATCAACAAATGGACAAGGTTGTGGAGGAGTACAGGGACATCTTCAACTCACCCACAAGGGTTCTTCTACACTGTCAGGTCAAGCACCCCATTGATCTGACCCCAGATGCGCCGCTACCCATTGGACTGATCTATCGACGCTTTCTTTTGCAGAACGATGAAATAAAGAGGCAGATTCATGAGCTGTTACGAAAAGGTCACATCCGGCCAAGTTCATCGCCATGTGGGAGCCCGCTCGTGTTGGTACAGAAGAAGGATGG
Source organism: Pinus albicaulis (assembly GCA_034641835.2). NCBI lineage: Eukaryota > Viridiplantae > Streptophyta > Pinopsida > Pinales > Pinaceae > Pinus > Pinus albicaulis. The sequence goes on along the minus strand of CM076575.1, from coordinate 1,591,084,441 downwards.
GACTTAGAGACTCTGTATTGACTATCGGGTGCTGAACAAGATCACTATCCGAAATAGGTAACCAATCCCACAAATTGATGACCTGGACCAACTCAAAGGGGCGAAATACTTTAACAAGATCGACTTGAAGTCTGGGTATCACCAGGTACCAATCGAACCCTTTGATGTGTGGAAGACTGCCTTCAAAGCCAAGGAGGGCCTTTTCGAATGGCTGGTCATGCATTTCGGGTTGACGAATGCTCCTACAACCTTCATGAGGTTGATGGACAACATCGTGTGGCCATTCACCAACTCATTTGTAGTGGTGTACTTGGATGGCATTCTGATTTTCAACCAGACTTGGGAAGAGCACCTCCACCACATCCGATAAGTTCTCCAAACACTGCGGCAACACAAGTTGTGTCCCAATTTGGAGAAGTGCATTTTTGGCATGACCTAGGTTCAATATTCGGGATACATTATTGATGAAAGGGGGGTGCATGTGGATCCAACCAAGATCAAGTCATTTGGGATTGGCCAGCCCCAACCACTCTAACAGAGCTTCACATCTTTCTGGGTCTTACTAATTTCTATCGTAGGTTCGTGTTGGGATTCTCTCTTATCACTTGTTCCTTGAGTCAAGTCACCAAGGGAGGAGCGAGAGCAAAATTATTTTGGTCAGAATCTCAACAAAAGGCATTCATAGTATTGAAACATCGCCTCTGTTCTGCCCCAGTGCTCACATTACTAGACTTGCAACAATCATTTGAGATCGATACAGATGCCTCTGACTATGCTATTGGGGTAGTTCTTACGCAATAGGGACATCCAGTGGCATATCACAATGAGACATTGTTTGACACAGTTTGCAAGTATCCCACTTATGACAAAGAAATGTATTCTATTGTGCAGGCTTGTCGAGAATGGAATCATTAAATTTTGGGGAGGGAAACAATCATCCACAAACCATCGACCCGTGCAGTTCATACAGACACAAGGGAATTTGCAGAACGATCGCCATCATAAGTGGTCCACATATCTGCAATAGTTTCATTTGAACATCAAGTACAAGAAGGGTAGCACCAATGATGTTGCAGACTGCCTCAACGGATCACCGATCATGGCGATAACCACTGTTCTCAACTCGTGGCCACGATACTTCTGATTGGTCGCTTCTCTATGAGAGCAATCCAGAATTCGGCCACACATACAAGGCACTCTTGGGGGGTACGCAAGTTCCAAATTTTCACCTCCAAGATGCACTGTTATGTCACCTGGGACACCTTTGTGTTCCTTCAAGCAAGCATGCCAAGATGATATGGGAAGCGCACTACAATCGATTTGTTGGTCATTTCGGGGTTGAGAAAACAGTGGCAGCGCTGCAGAAGTATTTCTATTTGCTGAACCTTCGATAGGATGTCGGGAAGTACATCAGATCCTGCACTGCTTGTGCCATTGCTAAACCGACCATCAAGAAGAAAGGCCTCTATACTCAGCTACCTACCCCTAGTCGACCTTGAGAATCCATCTCCATGGATTACATGTTGGGGCCTCCTTCTACTAAGCATGGAAACGACTGTGTTTTCGTGGTCGTTGACAGATTCTCGAAGATGACAATTTTGGCGGCCTGCAAGAAGAATATCACAACATAAGCCACTGCTAAACTCTTCTTTGAACGATTGTGGGTGCACTTTGGGATCCCACAGTCTATCATATCAGATCAGGATAATAGGTTCCTCAGTACATTTTGGTCTAGCCTCTAGTCAATGCTGGATACCAAGCTCACCAAGTCCACAACTTTCCATCCCCAAACTGATAGCCAGACAGAGGTCGTCAACAAAATGATTATACACATTCTGCGCATGTACAATTCAAAGTATCAACACACATGGGATGAGAGCCTCCCCTATGTACAACAGTTATAATCGAGCTCTCCACAGCTCAACCGGCCACAACCCCTTTCAGGGGGGCTTGGGATTCCAACCACTATGTCCCATTGACGTAGCCATGCCATTTGCGGCTACTCAGGCCGATTTGGCTCATGTCTAGTCTGAAGCTGACAAAGCGAACAACTTCATCGAGCACATTCAGCACATCCGCCAACAGGTTCATGACATATTGGACAAAGCTAATGCTAAGTACAAGCAATGACATGATCAACAGCGGGTGCCACACAACTTCCAGGTGGGCGACAAAGTGTTGCTACATTTACAGAAGGAGCGCCTCACTGGACCCCACCGCAAGCTTCGCCCGCTCCGATATGGGCCGTACACCATCACCCACGCTATAGGGAACAATGCTTTCGAGCTCAATATTCCACCATTCCTTGGTCTACACCCAATATTCAATGTGGACCGCCTTCGTCCCTACTTCCCACCTCTACTGGATACCTCTGACATTGCAGAACAACTCACACCAACCGAGTTAAACCCAGACTATAGGGAACAGGCCACCACAGATTGTATCATGGACATGCAAATCAAGAACACTCGCCAACAGAAGATCCAACTGTATCGAGTTGTCAAAGCTGGCCAACTCCTGCACCATGGAAAGTGGTTCACCAGGGACCAAGTTCAACATAAGTTTCCTCATCTCATGGAGGAATTCAACGCAATGGGGACCATTGCTTCCTAAGGGGGGAGGAATGATCAAGGTGGATATTGGTGTCCACCCGCTTATTCCACTTGGGGCCTCACGATTGTTTCTTTCAGTTTTTCAGTTTCGGCACGACTTACTATTTTTAGCAGTTTTTCGAGTCCTGAACTTCCGAAGCCATTTTGAGGCCCTAAACGACATTTTATGGGAAAACCGGGAGTAACATGGGCCCATGGACCAATGTTTCTCACATGAAAAGTTGAGTCCTTAGACAAATCTTTCTAACGATGTATGGTGCATGTCAAATAGAGATCGTATGCCAAAGTTACGTCCTCGAGAAGTTGAAACACCAATTTACCCAAACGGGGCCCATATTTTTGGCGCTTCATCTCCTAGGGTTAGGGTTTTGGATGTTTAGGGTTTTCCGTTGTTTCTAAATAATAAATAGGTCCTCGAGCCTCATGGTAACACATTTCAGAGCCCTGTAGCCGCCACATCTATTCTCAAGGATAAGCTACCAACGCCCTAGCTAGTTTATTTCCATTCTTTCTGTAAGCAAATTTCAGTTCTTTGATATTAATGAAATGAAGTGTTATTTCCGCTACATATTTGTATTTATGGTTATATGTGTATTCTGTTGTGTTCCTGCATAAATCTGGATCAGTAGGCTTTAGGGTGTTGTCAAAGTCAATTTGTTTCCTGATTAAAGACTCCTCCATTATCAAGTCAACCTCCTCAACGACACCTTCAAGTTGACCTCAAAGAAACTGTCATAAAATGGACTCATGTCGGCCTACAACAAAGACACAAATATTCATGATGACATGTCCACCTACTACAAGGAGAAAATACTATAAATAAGAGTGCACCCTTCGACCAAAATCACATAACAGAAGCTCACATTTTCAGAAGGTGATTTCGGTGATCTTAGTGAGATAAGCTCAAACATAGTTTCAAAAGAAAGATTCGGTGAAGGAGCTCGGATTTCAAAGACAAATCACAATGACACTTTCGACATACCTTCTATGATATAAGTGCTATTGCAGTGACCAAAGATAACTTGAGTTAGTTATAGATGAGTTCATAAATCACGGTGGAGAAGGGTCTCATGCTACTGTAGTGACAAACCTCGGTGCTACTGCATTTCAGGCTACTGTAGTGAGGAATGAGTCTCGGTGTCAGTGCAGTATGGAGTCTCCACAGTCTTGGTATATCACAGTTATGCAAAGAAGCTCGGTTGTCACAAAAGTTCGGATCACAGGACCAAAGCATCTCATTGTTGCAAGGAAGTAATTGAAGAATACGCTGTTGCTCAAATGAAGAATGACATGACAAGGTTGAATTGATGGATGGAGGTAGTCTCGAGTCTATGTTGTAAGGGTCCTGGTCGTCTCATCTTGAATCTACTGAAGGAAGAATTTTGACCGGGTTTTCCCCAAAGAGTGGGATTTTTCCTTGGCAGCGTGCCTACATCTTGTGTACTCTTTTATTTTTTGCTTGGCATTAGTCTTGATGATAAGAAAAGATAAATTGAAAGAACTAATTATAATAACGAAAACATTACAAGATAATGCCATTAACAAGAGAAATCATTTAACTGCCACCTCTATGTATTTCCCAACATGGAATAAGAGCTAAGGTCATGATCAAAGGCAGTTTGAAGTGAAGGTCAATATCCTTAGCTTGAAGTATTCTCTGTTTGCATTCAAACATGTCAGTCAAATCAAGATCAGTTAGCTAGTTCAGTCTTTGAGGAGGATCTTGGTATACCTCCAAATGACAAGTTCAGACCTATTTCAGTGATTGGGTTCCTAGTTCTCTCGACAAAATCACAGTAAAGTAAGATAATATTTCACTTAAATTCAAAGAGATTTTTTTTTGGTCTACTATAGTGAAACAAGATCAGATCTATTTCAGAGATATATCATGCTTAAATTAGAGAGGAAGTTTTGATGGAATCAAGTTTTTGGTGGAGTATACCACAATAAACTAGTTCAGATTAGAATTTAGAGTGATGATCTCGTGAACTCTCAGAAGTCAATTACAAAAATCACAGTGAATGGAAGTGTAAAGGAGAAATAAGTTAAGATCTTTTCTAGGATACAATCCTAGCATTTTTGGTGATGTCACAAGTCTTAATATTTTTGAGATGACTTCGATGCTATGTCTGGTGCTCCCACGTTTCTACAACACCACTATACCACAGTCTCAGTGCATTCACTGTTTCAGTGCAATCACATGATAAAGGGTCCACCACAAAAAGAAGATCTCAGTGATACATCACAATGAAGGATTCCATGCTCCGAACAATGAGTAGGTTTCGATGAGAAGATGTCGATATTACTACAATAACACAATTTTGGTGCTTCCAACAAAAGAGGAGTTCGATGCTACCACAATGGTAAATACTTCGTGCCCAACAAGATGCACATACAACTAGTCTAATAAAATAGAGGCATGTAATTCAAAAGCTACGTTTTCTCATAAGCATTTGAATTTATATTATCACTAATGGTTCATATAATCCTTGTTTCTAACTAGTCTAGGATTTAGAAGTGTACTTTCTAGTTAACATAATATAATCTTAATCCTCTCCCTCTAGGATTTACAAGTAATCTAGGATTCCAAGCAAAAGTCCTGGACTGAAAGAAAGAATATTTTTTCATAGAATTCCATCCTTCATGGCTATCTAACCTAAGAAATTAAATCACGTTCTTGGTATCACATGGTTTGCTTGTAAGTATGTATTACAGGATCATGGCCTAGTACAAAGAAAACACCTCAAGGAATCCTTACGAAGTTTGTCAAGAAACATCTCCATCTCTAGGTATGTCTATATATCTTATGAAATTTTCTTTATCTTATTTTTGAAGTTTGAATTACATTACTAACATCATTATGTTGATCTGTCTTGAATAATAGATATTATTGTTTAGAGAGATTCATCTCTCGATAAATCTACATCTCTCTACATTCTTAAATTGATTTTATAGAACTCTAGACAGGTTCTCTGGAAAACCCTAATCTAAGGGTATGCTAATGTGAATTTTTGAAACCCTAAATTTCTTAGGGTTATTGTGAAATTCTATTTGAAGTTTTTGTTGATGATGTCATGTTTGGGATTTTGTTTTTATCATGAAAACCTAACTCATTAGGGTTGAATGATGCTTGCCTGAAATCTCGAACCTTTGGAATTTTTGGAATTGTAGGCTTTAATTTGCTATGATATGAAACCCTGGATCTTGAGGGTTTGGTTGGGTATATAAGAAAAACCTTTGTTATGTATTTAGAGTCCTAGGAATGAAACCCTAGGCATGTGTCCATTGGTTGAAACCTACTTGGTCTAGGTTGGTATATGTCTAACATTTTAATATTGTTTGACATGTGATGTGCTTATGATATGCTGATGAATTCCTAGATATATGTGTTGACATAAGTATTAATGGTCATGAGTCCTAGGGTTTGGAAATAATTCCTAGTCAAAGTTTGATGGTCTAGGATGATGTTTTGTAAATCTAGGGTTTTGCAGCTAAACCTTAGTAGTAGTTAAAATTCTCTAGTATGTGTGATATGCCAATATGGAATCTATGAATCTATATAGTGATTGTTGATAATTTGAAGATGAAAATCTAGGGCGATTATTAAACTCTAGTAGATGCTAATCATGATGTTGATTAAGCTGTGATTGGTTTTGGTTATTGATGCTTATGAAATCTAGGATATGTATGGAATCTTAGTAAGGAATCTAACATATGTATTTTGAAAGTTGTTAGATTCATTGATTTGATTTGTTTCTAGGGTTTGCTATATGAGAGAAGTTTTCATTGAAAGAATATTGAAACCCTAGATATAATGAGCTTGAAATATTGTTGAGTTATGGATGCGATTTAGGGTTTGTAACTAACCTTCGGCAAGAAATTGAAATATGGACTCTTGTTGATTATGCTATTGCTTCCACTATTATAAGTTTTTGATATGGCTAACTTCATGCTTCTATAATTTTGATTGTAATTGATATCTAAGTTGTGCAGGTACATCATCTTCAAGATAATGAAGATGATCGTAAGTAAAGTTGATGTGATAAGCATGATATATGAATGAATTTTATGGAAGCCATGAAGGATTCTCCGATATCATAAGAAGAAGTAGATCTCCCTAGGTTAAGAGGGAGATTGGTTAGAAGAAAATCCCCCAGGTTAAGAGGGAGGGAATAACATAGTTTTATTGCAGAATGTAGGTAATGTTGCTGCATGTGAAGTAGGAAATTAAAGTATGATTGAGGTATCTTATGTCAAATATTCAGTTGATAGTCCTACTAAGATAAGTTGTGAAGCAACATCGAGTTGTCTGGAAGACCCTAGAGGTTTGTATTTGATTATGTGAAATTATATTATTGATTGGGGTTGTGTTTATCTCTTGAAGGTTTTGATAACATGATGGTTACCAATCTGTTTGATTGGGAGAGATTGGTTATCCTTGATCTGTTGGTTCAAGGAGTGTTGAGGCTTTGTGAGTAAAGAATTCGTTGGGAGGACATTTGGCCGACACTTTGTGTTGATGTCTAGGTCCCAAAGTTGGAAAGGTGGTCTTGGTCGTTGAGCTCTGACACACACCTGGATCTTTGGGTTGATGGTTAGAAAGTACGCCTTATGGTACCTAGAGAGGTTGAAAACTTGAGTCCATCTTAGTCCCACCTTGATAGATTTCCCTGGTCAAGAATTCAGTCCGTGGCATTGCAGTGCCTAAATTTTTGAGAGACCAATGGATAGATTTCCCTGGTCAGGAATCTAGTCCATGGCATTGCGGTGCCTATAATTCTTCATAGATGATGTGTTGATATCTTCCATGTACCTCTGTGATTATATGTAAATATGAATTTCTCCCTAGTTAAGAGGGAATGTTGGAAAATGTAACTAGGTTCGGTCTTCATTATTGTACTCGAATCAAAATGTAATTTATTTGTCAAAAGAAAGTGAATTTTTTATTTATTGAATTGACGCATTAAAGCATGGGTTTCATTCTTGGGTCATTTTTATTAGGTCAAGCCTCTATTGTAGGCTTTAGGGTGTTGTCAAAGTCAATTTTTTTACTGATTAAAGACTCCTCCATTATCAAGTCAACCTCCTCAATGCCACCTTCAAGTTGACCTCAAAGAAACTGTCATAAAATGGACTCATGTCGGCCTATAACAAAGACACAAATATTCATGATGACATGTCAGCCTATTTCAAGGAGAAACCACTATAAATAGGAGAACACCCTTCGACCAAAATCACATAATAGAAGCTCGCATTTTCAAAAGGTGATTTCAGTGATCTCAATGAGATAAGCTCAAACATAGTTTCAAAAGAAAGACTCTGTGAAGGAGCTCGAATTTTAGAGACAAATCATAGTGACACTTTCGACATACCTTATGTGATATAAGTGTTATTGCAGTGACCACAGAGAACTCAGGTTAGTTACAAATGAGTTCAGAAATCACACTAGAGAAGGGTCTCGTGCTAATGTAGCGACAAATCCCGTTGCTACCGCAGTTCAAACTACTGCAGTGAGGAATGAGGAGTCTTAGTGTCACTATAGTAAGGAGTCTCCACAGTATTGGTATATCACATTAATGCAAAGAAGCTCGTTTGTCACATAATTTTGGATCATAGGACCAAAGCATCTCATTGTTGCAAGAAAGTAATTGAAGAATAAGCTACTGCTCAAATGAAGAATGACATGTCAAGGTTGACCCGATGGATGGAGGTAGTCTCGAGTCTATGTTGTAAGGGTCTTGGTCATCTCATCTTGAATCTACTGAAGGAATACTTTTAACTGGGTTTTCCCCAAAGAGTGGGGTTTTTCCCTAGAAGCATGCGTACATCTTGTGTACTCTTTTATTTGTTTATTTGTTTCTTGGCATTAGTATTGATGATAAGAAAAGATAAATCGAAAGAACTATTATAATAACAAAAACATCACAAGGTAATGTCATTAATAAGGGAAATCATTTGATTGCCACCACTATGGATTTACCAACATTCCTCATACTTGTAGATGTTAGATATGCTAGCTCTTTATTGAATGTGATGACTGAGGTGTTGGAGGTTTTGGAATCTATTTTTGTATTGATTGGTCCAAATGGAGAGGGTTTAGTGTTAATCGGGGGAACAATGCCAAATGAATGGTGTTAATGATGTTTGTTGGATAGATTATGGTCAAAATAGGGGTGCAATCTTCACATTTGGCCTTGACATTATGTTGTATCATTATTATATTTGTAGGTTTGAACATGATACACTTGTATACATAGGTTCAAAATTCTTCTTGGGGAAAGCTCCTAGTCTTGATTTGTGTACATATGTCAAATTATCGTATTTTGTCATTTAATTTATTCATTAAATAAAAGTGATTTCCCCAAGGGCATGGTAAGCATTGTGCTCTCTCTTATGCTTGAGTTCTCTCTCTTTCTCTCCAGGGTTGTGATCCTCTTTTGTGACATCTCAAGTATTGCATTGATGTGGCTTTATGTTTCTTTTTATTGTAGAATTTAGGTTTATGTTGGTTTTATTTGATTCTCTCACTTATCTCTTATGAATCTCAGCAAGGTATCAATGTTGTGAATCTCGAATACAAAAATGGATCCGAACATTTGGCTAGTGGCATCACTTAAGGTTGTTTACAATTGTGGAACAAGGATTTTTTTGATCAAATCTTTTCTATGCTTAAACCATTCTTTAAGATAAATGCATATTTTTGAGAGTTTCCTAGGGTTTAAACCCTTCTTTTAGGTCAATGCCTCTTTTTAGGGTTTCTTAGGATTTTTTAGGTTTAAATTCTACTTCGAGGTCAACACACTCAAAGTTTTTTCTTTGATATTTTATAAATATTTTGCTAAAGAAGCTAATACTCACTTTCCTGGTTGGGTTTCTCAAGGTGAACTTTTGTAGACTTCATTTTTCTTCACGTTACTTATTTGCACCATTGTACTTGACAACCTTTAGCATGGAATTTCCCTAATTAACTAAGATTAATTGTAATAATTGATGAGAAACTCCTTCCTCTTAGCATTTATAACAAATATGACGTTATATATTTAAATAAGGATGAATTTCTTTCACTAATCATGCTATATGTCGAGCCATATCTGATTCATCACACCATAGAACACAAAAGTGTGGAGGAAATATATGATACCTTCAAGACACTCTTGGGACGAATGAAAAATACCTTTGAGGTAACAAATGTCTAAATTGATCCTTTTAATCTCAAAACGGGTGTTTGAGACAATGTTGAGGAATACATTACAAGGTTTAAGACCAAGATGAAGGATGTAAGTATCACATCATTGTGAAAGACAAAAATAGATACAAAATATATAAATATTGTTTTGGATTCTCTCTCTTCAATGCTTAAATCCTTTGCCATCATATTTTATAGTATATGATCAAAATCTAGATCAGGGGCAAAAATTAGCTCAAAAATTAAAGTTCTCAGAATTGCACCAAACTAGATTCAAAATAACTGACCCTTAGCAAGGAATCCAACTCAACTCATTTCATCGAAAATCGAGTTTAGATGAGGAAGTTATGGTCTGTTGATTGTTGTTTAGAACAAACAAATTTTTAAAAATTATTGCAGAATAGGTACAGTTGATGGCATGACAGTCCAGTTAGCATGAAGAGAGTCTTCTTTAATTTTTATTCCAATGGGATTGTGACAAGTGTCAAAATTGGATTCACTAGTTTGTTTTGTGAGGGTAAAAAAATCGCCCAATGTCCTTCAAGGTTGAATGTGCGTTCTGTTATCACCAATAACATTGATTTTTGTTGTTTTACTGTTGGAAATGTTGTCATTGATGGCAAATGAGACAACATAGAAGAGAGAGAGAAAAAGAGGCAGCAAGATGCATCGAGGGTCGAGCAGTAGCAAAAGAAGCAAGGCAGTAAAAGACTAAGGATGCATAGACAAAGAAAGGAGGCAGAACCAGAGGAGGCAAAGCCGTGAGATGAACCGGTCGAGCAACAGAGAAAGGCTGCAGAGAGTACAGTGCAACAGAAACAGAGAGCAGCAGAGGCGGAGACAGAGAATACAGAGGCAGATCCGTTAACAAACAATGAAATGATCAAGAAGAGGTGGAACCGAGAAGCTAAATAACAGCGGGGATAGGTGTATATGGGATAAAGCACAATCTGTACATTTAAACGAAGTATGAAGGTTTAATAAACAATTGACGCGAAATTATATAATACTGGAACCCTAAGTCAAAGACGGAACCAGGAGGAATAGTGATGATGGTTTCGGTGGAAGAAACAACCTGTATTGCGCTGCCCTTAAGCGGTAAGCTGAATTCACCTTTTGAATGCGATGTATGTTATGGACTGACGCTTGGCCAAAAGTGGTTTTTAAAAACCACGTTCATCGCATGAATTTGGAGCGTGTTGGGGAATCAACAGTGGTCACGATCACGCGAAGGACGAGAGTTAACTCGAGGAAAGTAGCTGTGGGGCCGACATTTTAATTTAATATATGGTTTTGATATTCAATGGTGAGCGCGGTGATAATTTGTTTATTATAAAGGTTTCATGACATAATACGGGTCAAATATTAATGGTTTTAATGCTTGACTCAGGGAATATGCATACATGGTGATATATATTTATATATTGTGATAAAGTCGAAACCTATATGAAATGAGGTGCGTGTTGGGCTTATGTTAAAGTTAATACATTGGTCTTCACACTGGTCGGGGAATTATATATATATATATATATTGGTTGGTACGAGATAATGGAATCATAGGCATGGAAGGGTATGGAGTTAGTTGACAGTGCGGTGGTGGCATATATATAAATGCGCATGTAATGCACTAACCAAAGTTGTGGTTTGGACTTACAATATATCATACGAAGGGTAAGCCTGGAGCATATATATATAGTGGGTCGAACTCCGCCAGGGTGAGAACCTTTGGTTTATTGAGCTATTAAAGGTTGATTTCATATATGTATGTTGGGTTGATGCATAAAAGGCGAACGTTGATTCGAAAAGGAGGTCAAGCCAAAGTATGAAATGTCAAGGGGTATGCAATACATGTTGATATATATATATATATATATATATATATATGTTATGATTGTGATAATCCGAACCTCTTATAAATGAGTCGGTATGCGGATATATAAGCTGTGGGCCTGAAACCTTATGTTAATGTTTGAATATAAACCAAAGTTAATACGCAAGTGGGACCCCCTACATGAAATTCCGAAAATCTTAACCCAAGCTGGAGGATACATAAAAGATGAAGCGAAAAATTTATATATATGCAGCACTTCATATATGTAGTGCTTTATATACAAGGGACCAAATTATATATATATAGCGCTCTATTGTTCGGGTTTAATACAAACAAAGTCTTATAAGGTGGGACCCTCACGAATTGCATCGGAGAAAAGTATGGCAGCGAAGCATATCAATGAAAGTTCCGATTGCAATTGTGATGAAGATGCGGGCCTGATGGGTTTATGAACTGTGACTCATACGTGTTTGAGTTCCGGCATTACAGTGAGGCATCGCATTAGAGTGGTTCATCGCATCAACACATTGAAGAGCAGTGAATAGTGAACCATCGCATCGACATAGTGAAGAGCAGTGAACAGTGAACCATCGCATCGGAGCAATTCATCGCATCGGCACAGTAAAGTGCAGTGATCAGTGAATCATCACAACAGAGTGAAAGCAGAGTATCGAAACATGCAATTGGCAGTTGCGATTGCAATTAATTGCAATCGGAAGTAGTCAAGAGGTGATGCATCGCATCGGAGAATAAAGCAAGCTTGGCGAGTGGGCCCGAAAGGGCAGTTTATGTATTAAAACGATTTATTATTGTTATATTTCCAAGAGTTATCTGCGTTATACAACGCGACAGTTTATATGTTAAAAACGCCTTATTATTATATCGAGAATTGAATTGCATTACATAAAAAGCGCAGTTACATATATGCAGGAGTTACGCAACAACAATGAACAGAAAAACATACAGAGAAGAAAAATACAGAGACAACTGCAGAAAAGACAAACACACGGTGATCCAAAACTGAATAGGTTGATTTGTGATCCACATTGTAACTGAATGTATACATTTTTGATTGGTTTATATTGTTTGTGATGCACTGGAAATTCTCCGTAGGAAATAAAACTCCACTGTAAAACTGAAAGTTGTGTAAATTGCTGAGATTTTCTGAATGAGATGGAAAAAGAAGTGAGGAGGCAGAATGCAAAGAGTCAGGGCTATTCAATTTGAATTCCCTGTGGAATACGAACTGTTATAAGGCAAAATGTATAAAGCATATCACATTGATATGCAGAGAGAGGTTAGAGAATGCAGAGTATGAAGAATTGAGGCAGAGAAGATAAGAAAGAGGAATAGCAGAAAGAGATGCTATAGAACAGAGCTAATATCTAAGGTAAATTAGCAAATATTTTATTTTGATAAATTGAGGAAGTTGGAGCTTCCTTATCAAGTTGAAGCTTGATAGATGTCAGTTGTAGCTGACTGAGGTTGGAGCCTCCTGTAGGTTGGTGCCTGTAGAAAAACAGTGGTGAGAGGGAGTTGGAGCTTGCCTTTGCATCACAACAATAATAAGATGTGGTTTTCTCCCTTTATGGGTTTCCACTTATATCTTCTGTCTCTGTGTGTGTTGCCTATGTGTTGATATATTCTATCCAATCTGCTTAATGTTTGCTGCTCTCATAATAAGTTTGATGTCACATTAACTTAATACTTGCTGCTACATATTAAGACAATCCACATATTAATTTGGTTATAAAATTAAGTTGTAAATAAGCTTGATGAAAAGTTTAAGAAGCTCATGTATGTGTTAAACTGATTCACCCCCCCCTCTTAGTTTGACTCAGGATTCAACAATTGGTATCAGAGCCAGTTCCTTTAGTACTAGTTTAACCACTGAAAGGAGATCCTAGGTCCCCAGGATGGCTAGTCAAGAAGGAAGCTCAACCAATAAAGCCCCTTTTTTCACCAGTGCTAATTATGCCTTTTGGAAAATCAGAATGAGAACATACATAATGTCCCTAGGAATAGAAGTTTGGGCTACTGTAGAATTTGGATATGCCCCAAAGGCAACTGACCCAGAGAAAGAAGCTAAACAACAATTTGTAGCCAATGAAAAGGCCATGAATGCAATCTTAAATGGATTATGTGAGGCTGAATTTATCAAAGTAATGCACAACAAGACTGCCAAAGAAATGTGGGATACTCTTGAAAACATCCATGAGGGAAATAAAAAGGTAAAGACAGCGAAATTTCAAGTATATAGAGCTCAGTTTGAAAATTTAAAAATGAATGATGATGAAGATATTGGCGGCTTATTCTTAAGAGTTGCAGAAATTGTTAATAATATGAAAGCTCTTGGAGAAAATATACCAGAATGTGTAATTGTACAAAAGATTCTAAGATCTCTCCCATCCAGCTTTAACCCCAAGGTTTCTTCCATAGAAGAAACAATTGATTGGGAAACCTTAACCATGAACCAGTTACTTGGAAATCTAACAGCCTATGAGATGAGACTCCCACAGAAGAAGCCAAGTGCGAGGGAGGAAACTTTTAAAACATAAAAGAAGAAAGAAGAAAAGGAAGACATATGCTCTTGCTCTGATGAAGAAGAGGCTAAATTTTTCAAGAAAATGGATAGAGGCTCAGGTAAATATAAAGGTAAATTTCCATTAAAATGCTTTAACTGTGGAAGAGTTGGACACTATGCTGCTAAGTGTCCTCATAAGAAAGCAAGGAATCAGGCTCAAGAATAAGAGAAAACTACATCAAAGAACTGGTAGAAAGGAAAGAAATTCAGTAGAAAATCTTTCTATGCTAAAAAAGACAGCAGTGCATCTGAAGATTCAGATGAACCCTCAAGTGAAGAAGGAACATCTGAATTTTTATTGATGGCCATAGAAGAACTTGAAGGACTCCTTCTATAAGATCAAGAAGAAAGTGAAGTTGACCTTCAGGGGGAGCTAAGAAGTGCCCTGGAGGAGATTGACAGACTCAAACTGAAGTGCAGAAAACAAAAAGACATTCTCCTCAAGTATGTACGAGAAAAAAATAATTCAGAAGTCCTCATGCAGTTGAAGATAGAGCTTGAAGAAGCCAAGAAGATAGAAGATATGTTACATAAGCAAATTAAGGATAAAACTCAGGACCAAGAGAAGTTGGAAGTAGAAGTAGTATGTCTGAGGAAGAAATTAGAAAATGCTCAAAGGAAAGTGTCTATAAATTCTTCTCAAATGACAAGCTTTGGTAAGTTGAACAAAATTATGGATGCTCAAAGATATCCTCTGATAAAAACTGGGATAGGCTATGAAGGAGAATCAAGTAAAGGCAAAGAAAAGGAAAACAAAAATATTATTTTTGTAAAAGCAAAGAAGGCTGATGAAGCAGCTCAAATGATTCCTTCAAAGGAAGAAACATGTAATGAAGGAGACAGAAACCAGAAGAAACCTCTAATAACAAAGAATGAAAAAATTACTCAGCCAACAGAAAAAGGCTCATATACCCCTGAGTATTTCAAATTTGGAAACCATCAAAGGAGAATTTTCCCTCCTACAAAAAATGCCACCTGTTATGCCTGCCACAAGCTGGGACATATTTCTGCATACTGTCATACAAGGAGGAGTAATTCAAACCAACAAAGGATGCAAACAGTGAAGAGACTGTATCAAGAAAACAAATGGAGAAGACAACCTCACATCAGGTATGCAAATTGTTTCTATGGTTACTGTTTTTATTGTAAGGAATTCGGTCATAAGATCACTGAGTGCAGAAAATATGGACAAAGATTGATGTTCAACACCTCAAGGAGGTTTATAGATCATGGAGATTTTACTCATACTCAAAATTCTACAAAAATTATGATCAAATGCTATGTATGCAATAAAATTGGACATATGCCCCCCAAATGTCCTCTCAGAGAATGTGGTTTATCATCTCACAAAAGGTACCAAACAAAAGGATGCTTCCAGTGGAAAAAGAAGGTGAATAAATGTGACCTGGCTCTAACTGCTCAAGACCTGAAAATTCAATGGTATTTGGACAATGGTTTCTCAAAACATATGACTGGAGATAGAAGCAAGTTTATAACCTTTGATGAAAAGAAATACGGAAATGTTACTTTTGGAAATGATAAAGCAGGAAAAATCAAAGGAAAAGGCTTAGTCAGCCTATATAATGGCAGAGGAAAGGCCCAAGATGTAGTATTTGTGGATGGGCTGAAAGAAAATTTGCTAAGTGTCAGTCAAATGTGTGATAAAGGCTGTGAATTTATTTTTAAAGCACAAGACTGTGAAGTCAGATCAAGCACCACAGGAAAGTCTCTGCTCAAAGGGGTTCGAACAGAGAGTAATGTCTACATAGTGAAAGAGGAGGATGAAGCATGCCATCTTAGAAAACTTGAGGAGTCATGGTTATGGCATAGGAGATTGGGACATCTTAACTTCGACCATATCATCAGACTGAGCAAGAAGAAAGCTGTCAGAGATATGCCAGAAATAAAAAAGGCCTTCAAATACCATATGCAAATCTTGCTAATTGGGCAAACAGACCCGCACATCCTTTAAGGCCAAAGATGAACTATCAACAAGAAGACCACTCCAGTTTGTGCACATGGACCTGTGTGGACCTGCAATAACTAAAACACCAAGTGGAGAATCCTACTTCATGTTGATAATAAATGATTTCTCCAGAATGACATGGGTTTCATTTCTCAAGAATAAATCGGAAGCACTGGAGAAATTCAAGATATTCAAAGCATTAGCAGAAAATCAAATAGGATGCAAGATAAAATGCATCAGATCAGATAGAGGAGGTGAATTCACAGGTTATGACTTTGAAGACCTATGCAATGAACATGGGATAAAGCAACAATTTACTATTGCAGGGACACCTCAACAGAATGGAGTAGCAGAGAGACAAAACAGGTCTGTACAACAAATTTCCAGAGCCATGATGCAAGAGAGTAAAATTCCTCAAACCTTCTGGGCAGAAGCAGTACACACGACTGTGCATATCCTTAACAAAGCTCATTTAAGGCCAACCAGTGACAAGAATCCTTATGAACTATGGCATGGTAAACCAGCTTCAATCAAGCACTTTAGAGTCTTTGGAAGCAAGTGTTACATAAAGAATAATGATGAAAATCTAGGGAAGTTTGATGCAAGAGAAGATGAAGGGACATTTCTAGGATATGCATCCAAGAATAAAAGGTACATGTGCTACAACAAGACTCTTCGAAATTTTTTAGAAAGCATTGACGTAAGATTTGAAGAAGTACTTCCAAACAAGACTAGAAGTACAGACTGCATCAGTCCTTCAGACAATCATGAAGAAGAAAACCAAGATGATGATGAAACAAGAAAGACAACAGAAGATGCTGAACTGAGCTCGAAATCCCCCTCAAGATACACTCAAAAGAACCATCCAAAAGATCAGATCATTGGAGACAAGAGTGTAGGAGTTTAGACAAGAAGGCAGCTAACTGAACAGACAGAAGAGGTATACATAGCCATGCTATCACAAATAGAGCCAAAGAAGTTTTAAGAAGCCAACAAAGACAAGTATTGGGTGAATGCTATGAATGAAGAATTGGACCAAATTGAGAAGAACAATACTTGGGAATTAGTTCCAAGACCCACTGAGAAAAATGTCATAGGCTCAAAATGGGTATTCAAGAATAAAATGAATGAACAAGGACAGGTGATCAGGAATAAGGCCAGACTTGTATGCAAGGGATATTCACAAATTGAAGGTCTTGATCACGATGAAAAATTTGCCCCTGTAGCCAGAATGGAAGCTATCAGAATGTTTCTGGCCTTTGCATGCTACCATGACTTCAAGGTATATCAAATGGATGTGAAATCTGCCTTCCTGAATGGAGGCCTAGAAGAAGAAGTCTACATGGAACAACTAGAAGGATTCTCATTAATAGATAAAGAAGACTATGTGTGCAGACTAAAGAAGGCCCTATATGGACTGAAACAAGCTTCCCGTGCTTGGTATTCAAGGCTGGATAAGTACTTGCAAAAACAAGGCTTTAAAAGAGGAGGAGTAGACAACAATCTATACATAAAAGCCCATGAAAATGAACTCCTGATTGTTGTAGTATATGTTGATGACATTATGTTTGGAAGCAACAAAGATGAACTAGCAAAAGGATTTGCTGAAGAGATGAAATCAGAGTTTCAGATGTCTATGATTCGAGAGCTCACCTTCTACTTAAGACTTCAAATTCAGCAAAAGAACACAGGTACATTCATCTCATAGGAAAAATACTTAAAAGAGATGTTGAAAAAGTTCAAAATGGAAGACTGCAAACCTGTGTCAACTCCCATGATCACTGGATGCAAGCTATCTGCTGATGATGGATCTGCTGATATAGATCAAAGAATTTACAGACCCATGATAGGAAGTCTTCTATACCTAATATCATCTAGACCAGACATTATGTTGGCAGTAGGACTTGTGGCTAGATATCAGGCAGCACCAAAACAAAATCACCTTCTAGCAGTCAAAAGAATATTTAGATATCTACAAGGAACTATATAGTATGGGCTATGTTATCCAAAAGACAAGAGCTTCACATTGACAGCATATACAGATGTAGATTGGGCCAGCTATGTGGATGACAGGAAAAGCACAAGTGGAGGTGCATTCTACTTGGAAAAAAGTCTGGTGGCATGGCTAAGCAAGAAACAAACATCTATCTCTCTATCTATAGCAGAAGAAGAATACATAGCACCAGCAACACGTTGCACACAAGTCATGTGGATGAATCAAACCCTCCAAGACATGAAGGTAAGCATTGATGAACCTATCTCTATCAAATGTGATAATACAAGTGCTATAAGTATTTCAAAAAATCCTGTACTTCATTCAAAAACTAAACACATCCCAATAAAGTACCATTTCCTAAGAGAAAAAGTAGCACAGAAGGTAGTAAAGTTGGAATATGTACCAACAAAAGAACAAACAATAGATATATTCACAAAACCTCTTGCTAGAGAGCCATTTGAATACCTGAGAAACAAACTAGGGGTAGTATCTTCAGATACTACTCTCTGAAAGAAAAAGAAAGCTTCATTCCGGGGGGAGAACAGAAAAGAAGACATCATTCCAGGGGGAGATCAGTCAACAAAGAGAGCCATAAAAAGGCCAGAGCAACTAAATAGAGCATGAAACAGGTCCTCAAGATCAGAGCAACATGGACAAGATTTAAAATCACACTGAACAAAAAGAAACCCCTTGCCATTGATGTCAAAGGGGGAGGAAAAGCGAGCAACAGAAGAAAGGGTCCTAAAAGGCAACCAGAGGAAGTGTACTGCCATCAATGCCAAAGGGGGAGACTGTTGGAAATGTTGTCATTGATGGCAAAGGAGACAACATAGAAGAGAGAGAGAAAAAGAGGCAGCAAGATGCATCGAGGGTCGAGAAGCGGCAAAAGAAGCAAGGCAGTAAAAGAATGAGGATGTAGAGATAGAGAAAGGAGGCAGAACCAGAGGAGGAAGAGCCGTGAGATGAAATGGTCGAGCAGCAGAGAAAGGCTGCAGAGAGTACAATGCAACAGAAACAAAGAGCAACAGAGGCAGAGACAGAGAATACAAAGGCAGAGCCGTTAAAAAACAGTGAAATGATCAAGCAGAGGCGGAACCAAGAAGCTAAATAACAGCGGGATTAGGTGTATATGGGATAAAGCACAATTTGTACATTTAAATGAAGTATGAAGGTTTAATAAACAATTGACGTGAAATTATAAAATACCGGAACCCTGAGTCAAAGACGGAACCAGGAGGAATAGTGACGACGGTTTCGGTGGAAGAAACAACCTATATCACACTGCCCTTAAGCGGTAAGCTAAATACGCCTTTTGAACGCGATGTATGTTATGTATTGATGCGTGGCCAAAAGTGGTTTGTAAAAACCACGTTCATCGCATGAATTTGGAGCGTTAACGCTCGGAGATTGAAAAAACGCGATAAACGTTCTATCCGTCCGATCAAAGGTGTTGGGGAATCAACGGTGGTCACGATCACGTGATGGACGAGAGTTAACTCGAGGAAAGTAGCTGTGGGGCCGACATTTTAATTTAATATATGGTTTTGATATTCAATGGTGAGCGCGGTGATAATTTGTTTATTATAAAGGTTTCATGACATAATACAGGTCAAATATTAAGGGTTTTAACGCTTGACTCGAGGAATATGCATACATGATGATATATATTTATATATTGTGATAAAGTCGAAACCTATATGAAATGAGGTGCGTGCTGGGCTTATGTTAAAGTTAATACATTGGTCTTCACACTGGTCGGGGAATTATATATATATATATATATATATATATATATTGGTTGGTACGAGATAATGGAACCATAGGCATGAAAGGGTATGGATTTAGATGACAGTGCGGTGGTGGCATATATATAAATGCGCATGTAATGTGCTAACCAAAGTTGTGGTTTGGACTTACAATATATCATACGAAGGGTAAGCCTAGAGCATATATATATAGTGGGTCGAACTCTGCCAGGGTGAGAAACTTTGGTTTATTGAGCTATTAAAGGTTGATTTCATATATGTATGTTGGGTTGATGCATAAAAGGCGAACATTGATTCGAAAAGAAGGTCAAGCCAAAGTATGAAATGTCAAGGGGTATGCAATACATGTTGATATATATATGTTATGCTGGTGATAATCCGAACCTCTTATAAATGAGTCGATATGCGGATATATAAGCTGTGGGCCTGAAACCTTATGTTAATGTTTGAATATAAACCAAAGTTAATACACAAGTGGGACCCCCTACATGAAATTCCGAGAATCTTAACCCAAGCTGGAGGATACATAAAAGATGAAGCGGAAAGTTTATATATATGCAACGCTTCATATATGTAGTGCTTTATATACAAGGGACCAAAGTATATATATATATATATATATATATCTAGCGCTCTATTGTTCGGGTTTAATACAAACGAAGTCCTATAAGGTGGGACCCTCACGAATCACATCGAAGAAAAGTATGGCAGCGGAGCATATCAATGAAAGTTCCGATTGCGATTGCGATGAAGATGCGGACCCGATGGGTTTATGAACTGTGACTCATACGTGTTTGAGTTCCGGCATCACAGTGAACCATCGCATCGGAGCGATTCATCACATCGGCACAGTGAAGAGCAGTGAATAGTGAACCATCGCATCGGCACAGTGAAGAGCAGTGAACAGTGAACCATCGCATCGGCACAGTAAAGTGCAGTGAATAGTGAATCATCGCATCAGAGTATCGAAACATGCAACTGGCAGTTGCGATTGTGATTAATTGAAATCGGAAGTAGTTAAGAGGTGATGCATCGCATCGGAGAATAAAGCAAGCTCGGTGAGTGGGCCCAAAAGGGAAGTTTATGTATTACAATGATTTATTATTGTTATATTGCCAAGATTTATCTGAGTTATACAACACGACAATTTATATGTTAAAAACGCCTTATTATTATGCCGAGAATTGAATTACATTATATAAAAAGCATAGTTACATATATGTAGGAGTTACGCAACAACAATGAACATAAAAGCATACAGAGAAGAAAAATACAGAGACAGCTGCAGAAAAGACAAACACACGGTGATCCAAAACTGAATAGGTTGATTTGTAATCCACATTGTAACTAAATGTATACGTTTTTTATTGGTTTATATTGTTTGTGATGCACTGGCAAGTCTCCGTAGGAAATAAAACTCCACTGTAAAACTAAAAGTTGTATAAATTGCTGAGATTTTCTGAATGAGCTGGAAAAAGAAGTGAGGAGGCAGAATGCAAAGAGTCAGGGCTATTCAATTTGAATTCCCTGTGGAATACGAACTATTATAAGGAAAACTGTATAAAGCATATCACATTGATATGTAGAGAGAGGTTAGAGAATGCAGAGTATGAAGAATTGAGGCAGAGAAGATAAGAAAGAGGAAGAGCAGAAAGAGATGCTATAGAATAGAGCTGATATCTAAGGTAAATCAAAAAATATTTTCTTTTGATAGATTGAGGAAGTTGGAGCTTCCCTATCAAGTTGAAGCTTGATAGACGTCAGTTGTAGCTGACTGAGGTTGGAGCCTCCTGTAGGTTGGTGCCTGCAGAAAAACAGTGGTGAGAGGGAGTTGGAGCTTGCCTTTGCATCACAACAATAATAAGATGTGGTTTTCTTCCTTTATGGGTTTCCACTTATATCTTCTGTCTCTGTGTGTGTTGCCTATGTGTTTATATATTCTATCCAATCTTCTTAATGTTTGCTACTCTCATAATAAGTTTGATGTCACATTAACTTAATACTTGTTGCTACATATTAAGATAGTCCACATATTAAGTTGGTTATAAAATTAAGTTGTAAATAAGCTTGATGAAAAGTTTAAGAAGCTCATGTATGTGTTAAACTGATTCACCCCCCCCTCTCAGTTTAACGAAGGATTCGACATTTACATCTTCCCTTTCTCTAAGTTAATAAACCATCCAAAAATTCAAAATCTGACCTTTATCCTTTCTTGCATCGCAAAATCACAAATTTCTGTGTCCCTGCCTTATGTTTTCCGCCCCCTCTTGCAATTGCGATACCTCGATGTGATATATCACAGTTCACAATCATATATTGCATTATTGCCCGCATTGCATTATCGTCCGCATCATATTATCAAATTATCACATTATCACATTATAGCCCACATGTCACTCACCATTTGTGTCAGATCCTAAACCCCGATGCGATAATGCGATATATTGCGTCGCAATCCAGCCACCTTGTTACCACCTCAATAGGACCCACCTTCTATCATGTCACTCATCACAATCGTAAATCACAAAACATTTTGTTTCCACCTTATGACCTCCGCCCCGGCACTACGCGTCCACACCAACGCACCACCAGGTTTACCATTGAAAACCAATGCTCCTATCTTGTATCTAAACATGTTTATTGCTCCGACGACAAGAAAGGATTTACACGTGATTAACGCTAACTACAAAATTAATTAACTACTAAATGCACACTTAAATTTAGATATTGACAAGTTTAAGTTAGCGATTGACTTGGTGGAGCCACTAAATTCAGAGGTAGTTCCAGATTTGGCGGGCCATTAGGGGAATTTTGAGGTCTAAAATGTGCCTCCTATGGAAGTAATAAAATTATAGCTAAACCAATAAAATAATATTTATGAATTTTCAATTCAATTTTTGCACCACAATTTATGTAACCATTGTTAAATTCAATTCAAAATTTGTACCAAAATAAATTAATAAAAAAATTGTATTGATGTAACTATAAATAAGAATGAGCTTTTCAAGAAAAAATCATTATCATTGAACAAGTAATGCATTTGCCCTTTGTACTTAAATAACTTAATATAAAATATAAATTCTTAATTATTTATATTCTATTAATCAAAATTTATATTATTAAATTGTATAATAACATGTAATTAATATACTATATAAAAATAATATAATACAATATAATATAAAATAATAAATGTATAGGGATATGCATTGTTTCTTTCAAGAAATATGAAATAAAAATAATACATTTTTATTCAAAAATTGTGAAATGATATTTATTATGAGTACTTTACTTTGACTTTAAAAGTACTTAGAGCACTACCATGCTTATACATGAGTTTTTATCCACCACTGAGAATGTGACAAATAAGTACCTTTAACTCAAACAATACCACCTTAACCATTAGGGATGATGTCATCCTCTAAAATGTGATTAGTTCTCATAAAGTGAATTTTGATAGTACATTTTCCTTAAGAGGCCCATTTTAGACCTTAAAATTCCCCTGATGTTAACTGGCAGTTAGCCAGATTTAGAGGCAATTTACTAGGCTTGAAGTAAATGAGGCCTATCTTGGTCAATTTTCGACCAATTTTTTCTCAAGGATAGTCATTATTAGTAGATTGGCATGCTAGGAATCCATTGGAATAGGTTTAAGAGGCAATGGAGCTCATCTATAGGTGTTTTTGACATGATGAATAATTTTGAAGCCAAGGGCCACCAGGAGGGAAGACCATGCCCAGAGTTGCTGAAGGCCGTTTTCAGTGAATGAATAGTCAATTTTTGATGTATTTGATGCTATGAACACAATGGTATAATTTATAGAGGTTTTGAATCACATAAGAATGTGATTTTTTTACTTTTGAGATTAAATAGGCCCATGGCCACTAGTGTTGAAGGTCAAGGCTAGAGAAATTGTGAACCAAATTCAATGATTGAATAGTCATTTTTGGGGTATTTGAGTGTTCTGTGGACATTAGGGAAATTTTGAGGTCTAAAATGGGCCTCCTAAGGATATAATAAAATAATAGCTAAACCAATAGAATAATATTTATAAAATTTCAATTCACTTTTTGCACCACAATCCATGCAACCATAGTTAAATTCAATTCAAAAGTTGTACCAAAATAAAATTAATAAAAAAATTATATTGACGTGACTATAAATAAGAATGATATTTTCAAGAAAAAATCATTATCATTGAACAACTAATGCATTTGTCCTTTGTACTTAAATAACTTAAAATAAAATATAAATTTATAAATTATTAATTATATTATATGCTATTAATTAAAATTTATATTATTTAAATTGTATAATAACATGTAATTAATATACTATATAAAAATAATATAATATAATATAATAAATGTATAGGGATATGCATTGTTTCTTTCAATAAATATGAAATGACAATAATAGTGCTTTACTTTGACTTTAAAAGTACTTGGAGCACTACCATGGTTAACCATGAGTTTTTATCCACCATTGAGAATGTGACAAATAAGTACCTTTAACTCAAGCAATGCCACCTCAACCATTAGGGATGATGTCATCCCCTAAAATGTGATTGGTTCTCATAAGGTGAATTTTGATTGTACATTTTCCTTAGGAGGCCCATTTTAGACCTCAAAATTCCCCTAATGACAATTAAAAAATCCATTGGAGAAACACATATGCTTGTAATCAGAATTTTGACTCATAATCCAAAGAGGGCCTAACTAGTTAAAACAGGTCCATGGAAATGTAGCCTAGGAGGGGTGAACACCATCATCATCTATTGTGTTATATGATTTATGTGAGTTATTTTACTGCATTTAATTTTCTATTTATGAGTTTCTAAATGTTAATTTACTCATAATTACCTCATCAAAGACACAAGAAACTTGACAATTTTACCCCTTCACAAATAGTTAAATGGGACGATCCCTAATCACATTTTTTAATACTAATGAGGGAGCTAGCATAAAAATAACAAGTTTTCCCATATTTAGATCATGTTGGTATCAGAGAAATTTTTTAGCTCATTTTAGCCAAGGTTAGCTAAGTCTGTTATAGATATTGGTTGTTGAATTTGTGCAAGGAGAATTTAACAGCTTGCCAAGTTTATGTGTGAAGGAGAAAGACAAGATTGAGACTTCAGATTCTCAAATCACAACAAAAGAAGCATTGTATGCATCACATGTGTGATGGCAGATTCATTAAGTGATGCTTCTAATCAATCTTCCTTACCAAAACTCTTTGATAAAGAGATGTTGCAGAAACTATACATCATGATTGATAGGATGCAAGAGAAGTCTGAATATAATAGGAAGAGAAAAATACCTCAAGAGTAGTTGATTTCCATGAAGTAGAAGAAGCGAGAGATTCTTGAAAAGATGCATGAGATGGTCCACTCAGCTCCATATTGAAAATGAGAACCTTGAAAGGAGGCATGAGATGGAGACTTAGCTCCATGTTTCCAAGGAAGCCTTAGCCAAGCATGTGCTTGAAGAAAATGTATGCAATTCAAGTTTATCTTCAATTTCCTCTCAAGATGAATGTGTAGGTGCTTTTGACAGACACACTAGAGTAATAGGGTCCAAATTATTGATGAAGATGGGCTATGAAGGTAAAGTATTGGGAAAACATGCACAAGGTATAGTTGAGCCAATTGTTGTTGAGGAAAGGACTAAGTATGTGGGTCTTGATTATGGACAATATGATGGAGAAATGTCTAAAGCCAAGAAGGTACATGAGGGTGTTCCAAGAAGGACTTTCATTTCATGTTCATTACCTCAATCTTGTGAAGATTGTGTTAATGGGGAAAGAAAATTTTTTACACCCACTTTGCAAGAAGGTGCTCATAAGCATGCAGCTAATGAGAATGGCGAACAAGAGGATTTTGAAATCTCTATAGTCATTGAATGCATTTTTGGTATTTCGAAGAGATCCACTACCTCATCAAATTCACCTCCTCAAGAAGGCGATAAAGGTGTATGTTCAAGGTATAAATTTGCTTTTAATCAATTTTCTTTTGATTATGATAAACATGGAAAATTTTCACATAAGATTTCGAGAAAGTTTGCATGTTCCTTTTGTGGTTTGGGTAACCATAATTTTTCTAGGTGTTGGAAGAAGATAGCGATGCACAAGAAAATTTTGAAGCAAAGGAGGCAGAAAGCTAAAGGTCCATTGGATAATGGAAACCATGTTGAAAATAAGATGCAATTGTTTTTCACTCATTGCCATAAGTAAGGTCATCCACGACTTTTGAGGAAGGTGGAGAAAGAGAATGGAAAGAATGGAAAAGAGGATTCCATAATTGATGTGGGTCAAGATGTTTCACATGATGATGAAGAGAAACTGAAAGAAGCGCCAATGAAATGGTTTGTTCTTTTACATTGCATGTTGCATTTTTACGCCAAGAAGGTGATTGAAAGTGGAGTATGTTGACTAACTCTATTGCAACAAAATTTGTTCATTTCAGCTGTGAGTACATGTACATATGAATGAGGTTCTTGTAATTATGATTTTACTTGTGATAGAGTTGAATATTTGTATACATTCATGAGAGTTTGTGTGTATGAACAATGGAATTTTGATGATTTCATTGTGCTTGAACATGCATGAGTGATTGAATTGTGTTGGTTGATTTCTTTGTTTAACATGTATGTTGTCAACTTGAGAGTGTTGATCATTTGCACATGCAAGAGTGTCGGTTTGTGTTGGTCAATTCTGTGTTGCATGCATGTCATATCAACTTGGAAGAGTTGATTTTGTCTCCAAAGATGGAAAGGATATGTTGACGAAGTGTTTCATGATGTGAAATTATTTTTAATTTGGGAAAAGAATTATCAAGTTTTTACACATGCTTATGCTTGACTTGAGAGTCATTTGTTTGAAGAGGCATGGTTTTGTCGACTATTGTTTGGTCGATGGCTTGTACACCGAGATGTGAGAGTACATGCTAATGTTCACATGATGTGAAATTAGTTGCTTTGAAGGAGCAAGAGGATATGTCGTCAAGTTGTTTCTTGCATGATGTGTTTGTGACAAGGTGTCAATAAATTTTGCAACCATTGTAGATCATTTTATGTGTTGACACCAAGAAGAGAAGGAGATGACGAATTCATTCCTCCAGATGTGGAATTTGGAACCGTGGAGGTAAAATAATGGTCATTTATTTTCTTATTTTGACTGATGTTGGAAGATATTTGTTGTAGTTCACTCATTATGCAAAGGAGGAACAAGATTCTGAGTGGGAAGGCATCGAGGAATCGATTTGGTACAAAAAAAGTGTTATATCAACAAGCATCCAACAAGTGTTGGATTAGATAAGAAACAAAAGGAGAACACGTCGTTGAAGAGCCAAGCCATTTGCAAGACAAGACAAGGCATGTCAATGGACAAGTGGTTGTCAAGGAGATTTCTACAAGTAGAATCAAGATGATAGAACTTGGGAAATAGAAGATAGTTCAACTCTTATGAGATAACCAACTTTTGGGGTCCAAAAGCATGTCAGTGGGAATGCGTGATAAAAATCTGGATCAGGGGCAAAAATTAACTCAAAAATGAAAGTGCTTAGAATTACACCAAACTAGATTCAAAGCGAACGACCCGTCGCAAGGAATCCAATGCAACTTGTTTCATCGAAAATCGAGTTCGGATGAGGAAGTTAGGGTCTCGTTCAAAATAGTAAATTTTTTAAAAATTATTGCAAAACAAGTACAACTGATGACATGACAGTCCAATCAACATGCAGAGAGTCTTCTTCAGTTTTTAGTCCAATGGGACTATGACAAGTGTCACAATTGGATTCGCCAATTTGGTTTGTGAAGGTAAAAAAATCGCCCAATGCCCTCCAAGGTTGAATGTGGGTTCTATTATCACCAATGAAATTCAATTTTTTTGTTTGCATCTTCCCTTGCTCTAAGTTAAAAAGCCATCCAAAACTTCAAAAATTGACCTTTATCCTTTCTCGCATCACAAAATCACAAATTTATATGTCCCCGCCTTATGTTTTCTGCTCCCTCTTGCGATTGCAATACCCCTATGTGATATATCGTAGATCACAATCACATATTGCATTATCGCCCGCATTGCAGTATCGCATAATTTTCCGCATCACATTACCACATTATCGCATTATCGCCCGTACGTCACTCACCATTTATGTGTTGGATCCTAAACCCTGATGCGATAATGCGATATATCATGTCGCTATCCAACCACCTTGTTACCACCTCGGTAGGACCCACCTTCCGCCATGTCACTCATCGCAATCTCAAATCGCAAAACATTTTGTTTCCGCCTTATGACCTCCGCCCCAACACTACGCACCCACACCAATGCACCACTAGGTTTACCATTGAAAACCAATGTTCCCATCATGTATTTTTTTCATTGCTCCGACTGTTATCACTCAATAATTTCTCAAGGTTAAAGAAAAAATTTACTGAGGTAACCACAAACCTACTTTCAGGCCTTAGGATCTAGCCTTCGTAATGCTCAGAGAGGTCTCTCTCTATAAGATTTAATTTTGTTGATTGTATTTGATTTTAGGCTAGTTATGTGGGGAAAATTGGTTTTGGGGTTTTGATTGGTTTGTTGGGGAAATCACTTACTTAGATGGATAGCTATAGATCTATATCCCATTGGGCAGATGGAGTCAATATGTCAAGCAGTCAGATCAGGATCAAGGTCTAAAGGTAAATGTTTACAGGGAAAGATAGCATAGTCACTTCAGATCTTCAAAGGCTGATGATGAAATGGTTTTGATCTGGATAAAGAGCAATTAAGGGTTCCTAAATCCAAATAAGGAGTTAAAAGGCAGAGGTCAATCGAAATCAGGGAGAAATTAAGGGTTCCCTAGTCTGGATATTAGTAGAAAACATTTAAATATTAATAAGTCAATAGCAAAGTGATTTTAACAAATTCTGAAATAACAATTCCTGGTTATCATTAAAATTTAGAACACATTCATGAATAGATGGAAAACATAAGAAAATCGACAAGATGACAAGTGAAATACTTCACTGCAGTGGCCCAACACATGAATCCTGTAATATGATGCTTTATTTCCTGTGATCCAGTCTGCTGACTTGAACTTGATACAAAAAACCCTTGGTTTCAGAATATTATAGCTACAGAAATTTTCAACAATTAATCTACCCTCAATACTTCAAATGATGAAGTATTTATACAAATCCTAAACTAGAATATCTTGAAAAAATATCAAGATTGGTTTACAAATATCTCAAACTGTATTACATAAATAGAAATTAAATAAATGACACTCAAAACTAACGAATCTAATAGGAAATATATTTATGGATTGATGGCGACAAAGAAGAGAAATTCGAATTTGATAGCAACTCTTAGTTGATGATGAGGCTTCCAAGTCAATAACTACCTCCTTCCTTTGTGCATTTTGCTCTAGAAATTTTGCAAAATTGGGGTCCAGTGATACCATTTTATATTTCAATAAGAGATATATATGTAAAAAGTGAAAGAGGTTTTTGTAGATAAATATGTTATTGAGATAAACCTCTCTCAGTTTCCCAAATGTCAATTCCAGATGTTCAAAATAGGCTCTGCAAAAATGTGTAAAACAAAACTTTGCACAATACCAAAAATAGGCTGTGAAAATGTGCATGTATCTCTCAGTCTGTAATACCTGTGTAAAATGTGAGATAGGATTTGGTAGATTGGCCTCTTAGGAACATAGAACTCATCCAGTTTTTCAAAATTCATCTTTGATTGGCCACAATAGTTTCTGCAAAACTATGACTTAAACAAGAAATTTCTGGAAAATGTCCTTTCCTGCTCTGTTTTCATCTTTTAACCTTATTGTTCTTTTAACTATTTTTACTTTTATTTCGGATTTCATTGTTTCTGGTGAAAGTGTTTTCATCTTAGTTTAACCATTACTTCCTCCATGTTTACTTTTACTGTTTTACCTTGATTGCTCTGTTACATTTTTTTAACTTTCACTCTGACTTTTATCTGATACACTTTAACACTGATGCTCTTTGACTGTTCTGTTTTCACTGTCACTGTGAATTATTATTTCAATTTTAACATTCACTGTGAAAATTTATCTCTCTCTATGTAAATTACTTCTTTCTGTTATGCTGCTTGGAATCTTTTGTTAAGGAACACCATTAAAATTCTTTTCCTTGTAAGTTTTTTAGGAGTAAACAATTTTAACTAGTATTAAACTGTTTATCCCAATTCTCCTTTTGCTAGTAACCTGCAAAACAAAACATTTCATTAATCAAATCTAGGTCTGCAAGGAGGGATTATGGCTTTGATGATAGGAAAAGACTGTAAAAAATGGTTTGAACTACATCGGGGTTTCTGGGGTTGTAGAAAGCTTTCAGAAGCTTCTACTGGTCTTTATAGCACTTGGATGTCTTTGGAAATGTTTGTAGCAGTCAAATTGAGTGAATTATGTTCGATTTAAGCATTAGAACAGAGTTGGAAGCATTCTTTTTGGTCGAAATTATTTTTATGTGCAAACGGTAATAGAAGAGTGAAAATAATACAAATGGGTGTTTTGTATGCATTTTTATTAAACGGTGAATGCATTGAATGGCAGTTAATCACATACGATAAGTGGTTTGGGCGTGGGGGAAGGAAATATTGCCAGGTGATTTTCGCATTGTCAAAAGGTGGTAAGAGGAATTGGATATGAGGATGCGATCAAATGAGACCTAGACATGTCACAGAGAGAGAAACTCCGAAAAATACCTATTTCGCAAGGGTAGGGGTTGATTAAGGATCACACTTTTGGATGTGCGAAAGTCATTATCTGCCGTTAGATCTAGGTCATAGAGATCAACGGTGCGGGTTGTGCAATAGAGTTGCACGATCCAAAGGCCTGGGGCCCGAGTTTTTTTAATGGTGCTAGAGGTTTATTATGTATTAAGTTAAGGTTTAATACATAGTCAGGTGTATAATGATAGGCTAAAGGTTAATGTTTTAATCAAAGGGGGCCAGTGTATGTAATATGAACTGTCAGGGGTAGTGGGACCAATATTTATCATATGCACGTAATAGAACTATAGGTTATAATTAAAATTTGGGTTGGGAATTAAAATAAAAAGTAGAATTAATATAATACAGGCTAAGGGGTATATAGTGGAGCTATTACATTAGGTTAGGAGATAATATGAAATGAATTTTCAGAACGTAAAAATTACACTAAGTAAAGTGTAACTTATGTCTTTAGGTGGGATTTTCATAGTGGTGGCCCCATATTTAACATTTCACACTTATACTTAGGATAATAGCATTTTTGTGGGTTTTTTGGTATTTTTGTATGAAAAAGGGAATTAGTCAAGGGGGTTTTACTTTTCCTAGGTAAAATGTGTTTTAAACTTAGGAAAAGGGGATTTTGTAAAGGAAAATGAATGATGTAAGGAGGAAAAGGGATTTTTATGAAGGAGAAGGGTTTTTATGAGGGGAATTCTAATACCTTAGTGCCAATCAATCATTAAGCTGTGGGTCCGGTCCCAACAAAAGTCAGAGAAATGCTCTGAGCCTTTATGACTGAAGGATTTAGTACTGGAACACATTACGGGGAGGGAAATTAGTAATATGCCAAATGATGTTTATCCATGCCTTGTGAATCTGCTTTCTTCCTACCCATCATTTATTCTACCATTTTTCCTTTTATTTGGGTGCATTTTGGCTTGCAGACCCTTTTTAGTTTCCTTTTAACAACAAACTATTTAATTCTAACCTTATTACTTCCAAGAGCTCAGATTAAACTGTTGAGATCCTTATTATTCTCTACGTAACTACTGATCTACAAAGATTAAACAGTTTGGCTAGATCTTTATTCTCTATCTATCAACATTAAATTTAAAGCATGAGAAGTCAAGATTAAACTATTTGATTTATCATGGATTACGACATTTTAAACAAGATGCACATAATATTTATTCTTGTTACACTAAAATTTGTCACCATGAAATTTAGCTGTTTATATGGGTTCATCATTACCTATATTATGCTCCCTTAAAGGTCCAAAACCATAAAGTTCCTAAACCAAGTCTTGGAATTGGAGAAAAGCTCATTAAAAACCTAAAAACCCTAACTCCGCACTTTTCCTAGTTCTTACTAGCGGTACCGTGGTTTCTTGATCTATAACCTGCGGCACATCCCGCATGTTTTGCTTATGAAAACCGTGGACCCCCGTAAAAGGTAAAATGAAAGAAAAAGTAAGTTCTAGAAGCCCAATTGTTCGAATATTCTCCCAACTGGAGGCTTGTTGAAGCGTAATCAGGTCGAGCTTCATCATTTCATTCATGAACCTTTATCCCTTCATTAATGGAGATTATCCCTTGGTATTTGGAGCTAAAATACCTTCATGAGAGGAATTTATCCCCCTCTTTATGGAACTAAAACCTCCTTCATTCTCCTATAAGTTGAACTCATGTTTTAGTCTCAAGGGTACTTCTTAACTTGCAGAAGAGAATTTATAAAGAAATTCTACTCTCTATACTTGGCAACATTGGTATGAGAATGATCACATACTCATGTCCGTAGTTTCTTGCTAGTTAAGAGAGGAGAAGGCTTGTCAAACCGAAGGAAAACGATTGTTCAGGACCCTGAAAGAACCTGTATAACATCAAGGCGACAAGGTTGTAAGGTTACTTCTTATCATACAAGTTAATACAAATGGATACTATTGTCTCATTAAGTTGTTCATATATCTATTTGAGTAATTTAATTCTTGGATTCCTTGATCACTGAGATAGGTTAGTGTTTTCTAAATTATTATATCTTACAGGGGCTTTTAATCCTTCTTTCTGTCTTTGATTGTAGGTTTCGAATGCTGAAGTGGCCTCTTTTGGAGTGACTGGATTTAAATATTACATGAAGTGTTGGAATTTAGGTAGGGGCATGTCCTCATACTTTGTTAATTAATAATTCTGAATCGCAAATGATCTAGAGAAAATGGTTTGCATTTGGTTGTTTGTTTCTAGATATATTTAGGATACTAGGGAGATCGTTCTTGTCCGCAAGAAGGATTTATCCGTATAACAAAATGATGACTCCGCTGGGGAACAATGAAATTAGTTTTGTTTTTTTCTTTTCAGTTTGAATTTTGAAAGAGTTTTCTTCTTTCGATTAGTCTAGAAATCGGGTTGGGCAGATAACTTATCAGAATCCCTCAAAAGTGAATCTGAATTTTTATTTTTCTATATTTTTCCTGGCCTCCACAATTTTTATTTAAAAACAATGCAATAGCCTTCACGGTTATAGTGTAAAAACAGTGCGGTACCGCACTATTATTTATTAAAACCTGCAGACTTGAGGAAACTTTTTGAAAAATTAAGAATTCTCTTTTCTGGAGCAAGATTACCAGATTCTCTGTGTTTACCCCAACTTGTCTTGACTGTCAAAGTTTTATTTCTGAATTTACTTCAGTAATTTTTGTGTTTGAGTGAGTTTTCAGCTGATTTGCATTTTTGAGTAAGTGTTTACCCTGTCTTCTTGCTGCTCTAAATCAGAAAATTTTATATACCGTAGTTGATTGGTATGCCATCGTTTTCTTGTTGAGCCACTGAACTTGCTGCAAATATTGCTTTTATGAAAATTAGATTTTATTTTCATTTGCAAATTTAGAAAACCTTTTAGCTTGATAAGGTATAAATTTCACTTTAAAACCATTATTGGATGTTTTTGATTTCTTGTTGAGATAAGCAGAAAGTTCTTGGTTAGATCACAAACTAAGCATAAACATCCTCAAAACCGTTTAGATAGAGTTCAAAATTAGAGTTTTATTTTGGTTTTGAATTTTGTGATTTTAAGAGTTTTAGTTTTCTTTTGGAAGAAGTTTGATTCTAGTTTCTGATTTGAATGATATAAGGAATTTCATTTTTAACAAGTGATATTTTTATGTGAAATTGAGTTCTCAAGAAATTGTATTCTTTTCAAAGATTCTTGTTTAGAGAAGAAATAATTGATGTTTTGAAAGTTATTTAATCTCTCAATATATTTCCTTTAAATAGCTTTCATTGAAAAGAAATGAGTTTCTTTTCATATAGATGCATCTTAGAATATTTTTGAGTCGGGTCATAAAACATCATCGAAGTTTCACTTCCATACTTTCTATCCTAAGAAACATCCAAACTAAAAGTAATTCTTAATTAAAATCAATCTATAAATTTTACATTTTCTAGGGCTCTTTTCCACCAACATAGCTTAGGCTAGTGTCTTGGAATAGGTTGTAATTAACATTCCAAAGCATTTAAAAAAAAAAAGTAGTAATCTTGCGGTAGGAAAAATCCAATTGTAGCATGTATGCTCTGGGAAGCTATTATTAAAAGAGTTAAGCACGAGATTATGTCCGAACCAGTGAGGTAATCGCACCTATCTCATTGGGAAAGATAGCAGAGGTGCACATTTTAAAAACGGTAAACCTCAGATAGACCATTGTCGAGGAGCCCGGGGTCACTTGTCGATAAACCTTGGATTGTCTCAAGGAGCGTTCAAGGGGATTGAGCTAGTTACTCTGCCCTTATGTGTATATCAGATTGTAGACTGTTCCCCCAGGTATATTTGTTCCAACTGGTGACCTTAGTGGCTATAAACTTTAGGATTCTTTCCCAAGGTGACGATGGAGGGAAGGTCCCACTGTACCTGGAGTAGACGTCAACTAGACTCACTTGGACTCTCCGGAAGGTTCTCTTCACTCAAGATGGTTTAAGTGGAGAAAACTGCACCAGTCTATTTCATTAAGTAGGTTGTCAGGGTAATTGTTCCAACTGCCATTTCTGCATTAAAATTCTACAATGTTGGATTTCATCACCAACTAGTGTTTTTAATGCAGGAATCTACTGTTTGTATGTGGTTTGATCTCTTAGATTTTCTAGGCGTGTGATCAATTTGGTTCTTTCCTTAAAGACTTTAAGATATTTTGTTGAAGTTTTCTTTGGTTTTACGTGTTAAAAGTTTTAATCGTGGCTGAATTACCTAGACAATCACGTAGAATGCAGGGGAAACCCCTTGAGTACATACCAAGCCAGTTAGAAAGACTTAAATCTGAAAAAGGACAAACATCAGAGACTGGATCAACTGAACACGAAGAAACATCATAATTTTTCATCCTAAATACGAAGTAGATCAAACTCGTACTTCAGAAAGTACTCCACATAGAGTTTCAATTTCAGAACTAGCTGAGCTTGTTTCTACAACTAGTGAATTATCATATTCAGAACTTGAAGTTTCTGAACTAGAGAACGTAATGGTTATATATGAGATTAATTCTCCGTTCCTTGATCTAACCCCTCATCGTCCTGATTCACCCAGAGTGAAGTATCGAATCACAAAAAATCTTCCTCTTGGTCTCATTAGTATTGAAGAAGTTACTGACACTGAAGAGGAATTTGTTCTTCCTTCAACTCAGGAAGCTATAGATCTTAGGCCAAGTGAATCGATTTACTATAGCCCTTTCAAACAAGATCCTTGGTATTCTCAGTTGACATATTTTCTACACAGAACTGGTCTAAAATATTCGCCACCCCGAATTCTTTTTTACGCTGTACAAAGAGGTTACAGACCTCCATTAATCATGTCTGGTGAGTCATCAATGTTTTATGCATCTCCAAAAACATATTTATATGGTGGTCTATCTGTCCCTGCGAGATACCAGTCACATTCTAGTACTTTCTCAGGAGTAGTTCCTTCTCCCGACAAACGTATACCATCATCTGGTCCAAATCAATCAAATACCAAAACTGTAAACACAGAACAAATTTATATGATGTCTGGAAATATTCCAAACCCTGACCCTTAAAGTAGTAATTTACCCCCTGGGGGGCAACCTCAAGTTATTAATTTACCGCCTGGGGGAAACCTCAAGGATAGTACATTCCTCAAGTACAATATCAACCACAAGGATAGTACATATCTCAAGTTTAGTACATACCTCAGGGTCAATATCAAACTCAAGGTCAGTACCCAACTCAGGGTCCACAACCTCCTTTAGTGAAACATTTCTACCTAGAACAATAATTGTTTCAAGGAGGTGGGAATTATCCAGCTAATTACAAACATATGTTCCAAATTTTCAACCTGTTTATGGTCCTTCCTATCCAAAATATTTATTAGGACCTTCATATCGCAGAGCTAATACAGTATGGGATCCATCCCAAGTTCAACAGAATTTGCAACCTAATATGAAAGTACCTTATTATCAACCTGGACAACCAATTGGTTATATTCAAATCTAACAACCTGTCCAACCTGTTCAACCTATTATTTAGGTACCTGCATCAAGTACAATTCAGCAGCCTGGTCCGAGTACACCTAGAACTCCAATGCAAACTGCTACACCAAATTTTGTTTAAGCTACCACACCTATTCTTGGAGTATCTGCAGCTCCTATTTCTACAAATCCTCAAGTATCGATACCAATCCCTCAAGTTTCTGCTCCACAGTCTGGACCTATAGTCTAGACTACTGTTCAAATTCTTACAGTTCAACCTGGTACAAGTACAGTTATAACAAGCCAACCTAAGTTTGTTTATCAACCATACCAAGGGAAGTATCAATATGGACCTGTAGCACAAAATCCAATATATCAACCTCAATCATACCCTGGGTACACGTATTAGATACCTACTCAACCTAGTATGGTCCGGTTAATCCTGGTTATCCAGGGGGCATTCCGATTCCAAATGCACAAGTTATTCCAGGATATCTTGGATATCATCCTCCTGGAATTGGTATAGTTCCAAAAGGTTATCAACTTAATCAATAAGACCCTAACCGTCGGTTTCCATTCATAGCAACTTTGGATTTACTTGATTTATCGCGCCTTACAAATGACCCGATATATTATCTTCTGTATTGGCCGCCAATGCCAAATAAGTTGCTGAGTGATATCCCGAAGTTTGAAGGTAAGTCAGGAGAGGACCCTTCTAACCATGTCATGACTTACCACCTCTGGTGTGCATCCAACTCTTTGTTTGACGATTTGATTCGATTAAGATTTTTTCAGAGAATGTTGATAGGATTAACAGCCAAATGGTATATTGAACTACCACGTGGCTCATTTAAAAATTTCAATGCCTTAGCAACCACCTTCTTAACTCATTTTCAGTTGCCATTTAGATATGACAATGGCACAAAATTATTAACTTCATTAAAAAAATCTACGTCTACGTACATATCAAATCACATACATGAATGGAAACATAGAAGATGTTTGGTGAAAGTTTTTATTCCGGATCAGATCCTGGAAGAATGGTTTATAAAATCATTTCTACTAAAAATCACTGAAGATGTGGCTAAAGGAGGAGTTGTTACAAAAGAACAAGTCATTACTCAAGCTCAATACCTTGACCTGGTATATACACAGTCAGGGAATTTGTACGAGAAAATTCTTGATTTACCATGTCCTTGTCAGATAACAGCAAATCTCTCAGGGTATCATGCCGCTGATAGTGTAATCGGTTCAATCAGTACTAATAAGACTAAGAAGAAATCTTCAAATATTAATTCTCCTATAATAACTTTACCCGATTCACCAAAAGGAGATTCTTCCATTTAAACTTCTACCGACATTCGCATTGTAGATTCATCTACAACTAAGTCAAAATATGGCAATAAGAAGAAAGGTAAGAATAAAAGTAAACAAAATTCATCTCCCAAAGAAAAAATTGAGAAAAATGAACCATTTGATGATAAACAAAAACCTTGTTATCCTTGTCTTATCTGTGATGAGGATCATTTCACCAAGGAATGCCCGCATAGGTCTGAGGTATCTAATTTCGTCAAAGGTTCGCCCACGCCTGCTATCTTGAAGGATCCTTTTCCTATTCAATATAGAAAAATGATTGGATCTTCTTCTAATACATCAACATATATTTTGATGATGTCTCAAGTAATGGTTGCGACTCGATCACAAGACTATGGCAGTAAAAATCCTGTTACTGGTAAAGAAGTAGAAAATTATAATTCAACACCAGCTACATCTCCTTTGGTTTGTGATCCACTTCATATTGAGAAACCTAATCCATATCTAGTAATTAAATTGCCTGCTAAAGGTGTACTTCAGAAATCAACTTTCAATACATGCGAGAGCCGCTTAGAACTACAACATTGTTGAAGATTTAGCAATTTCTCCTTCAACAATGTTGGCCTTAGAAGTGCTGCAATCATGTTTGACACAAAGGAAATTACTTTTATTAGCTATAAGAGCTATATATCTTCAGGATTTGAACCTTATGGTCTTGGATTTAGAAAATTTTACACCTCGGCTCCCTCATCAAATGGCTTTTCAGATTCCAGTACTAGTAAAAAACAAACGTTGATTTCGTACTGTAATTGATGAAGGAGCATCTATGTGTATTATGTCGTTAAACTGTTGGAAATAACTTGGTTCTCTGAAACTTAACCAATCTCCGATAATACTCAAAGATTTTGATGGAAGAGAATTCCATCCATATAGAATTTTGCAGGATCTACCTATAGAGGTCGAAGGTAAAACTATTAATTTAGATGTGGAAGTCGTTGATGCCCCTCTAGATTACAACTTTCTTCTAGGTCAAAGTTGGTCTTATGATATGACTGCTGTCTTGTCATCCGTATTCCAATTAATAACATTTCCTCATCAAGGAAATATTTTGAAAATTGATCAGCTTTCATATTATTCGTCTGACCCAGCTTCTACAAATAGTATTCAACATATTGGAAAATTGACTATCCCTTATGAAGATGTTGGAGTAGGTTTAATCAAAGATTCTGTTTTAATGGGAAATTTTTCTATGCCTCCACCTAACGTACTGCATACTATTGCTAATATCAATATGATTACATCAAGTACTATTCCATTTGATGACCCCTGGATAGTGCCTTTAGAGTCAGAACTGGATTCTTTCAATGGAGCGATGCCATTGAGTCCTTTTGAGATAGCATATCAAGCAGTACAGTCATTTTCCAATACACCATCAATTGATTTTGATCCAATGAATGTGATCAATGAATAATCGTTTTCACCATCGAGCTCAGCTATAACATTAATTTCTGATCCTTTTCAACAAGTGTTTTCTACTGATGAAATTATTCTGGAATTATTTTCCATAGATAAATTATCATGGGATGATCTCCATCATAGGTCATCATTTTTACATGAGCTTGATAGATTTGAAAATATTTTTTCATCTATTTTTACAATTGACGATGTCCAAGAACCGCAGAGTCCAATATTGATTACAAATTCAGATTCTGAAATTAATTTGAGAAATATTTATGCAACGGTTCTCATTGACATATTAGTTAAACCAGGAGTTTTTTAAAACATTCATATAGGTGCTTCTTGTACATTAGATAAAATTACTACATATAAAGCCCTATTTCAAGAATTCCGTGACATATTTGCCTGGTCTTATGAATAAATTCCAGGAATTGATTCCAATATTTTCGTTCATGAAATAAAAACATACCCGGATGCTAAACCTATCAAGAAAAGATTATGTCCGATACATCCATGAAAAGCTACTACTATTAAAGCCGAAGTGGAGAAATTATTGCGAGCAAGTTTTATTTATCCAATTCCTTTAACATATTGGGTATCTAATATCGTTCTTGTTACCAAAAAACAAGGAACTATAAGAGTATGTCTCGATTATAGGGATATTAACAAAGCCTGTCCTAAGGACAATTATCCTACCCCCTATATTGATCAAATCATAGATGATTGTGCTGGGAATGAAACGTTTTCATTTATGGATGGATTTTCCGGATACAATCAAATAAACATACTCCCTGTCGATCAACCAAAAACAACCTTCATTTGTCATTGGGGAACTTTTGCTTATTGTAAACTACCTTTCGAATTAAAGAATGTTGGCACAAATTTTCAAAGGGCAATGTCTTATGCTTTTCATGACATTAACCACATTGCACAACCTTATCTCGATGATTTATCTTCTCATTCATTGCACAGGGAAGATCATCCTACTCATTTACGAACAATTTTTATGAGATGTAGGAATTATAAGATTCATTTAAATCCCCACAAATGTGTTTTTTGTGTGTAATCTGGTAGATTACTGGGATTTTTTGTTTCCATGGCTGGCATTCGTGTTGACCCCTCAAAGGTTGTGGCTATTATCAATTTACCTCCTCCTTCCACACTTCCCCAACTCCAAAATTTGCAAGGGAAAGCAAACTTTCTACGTGGATTTATCCAAAACTATGCTGAGTTAACAAAAGGTTTTACCAGGTTGTTGAAAAATAATGTTCCTTTTATTTGGGATGAGATCGTTGATCGATATTTTGATTCTTTGAAATACATGTTGACCCATGCACCATTATTGCATCCACCCAATTACAGCCAGGATTACTTTTTATACCTAGAAGCCTCTGATTCCACCATTGGGATGGTATTAGTTCAAGAGGATGAATTTCACAATGAGCATGTGATTTACTATCTAAGTCAGAATCTTAATCCAACCGAGATTAAATATTCACATGTGGAGAAATTGGCTTTGGTAGTAGTTCAAGCTATCTAGAGATTTTGTCATTACATACTGTTAAGAAAAACAACTGTGATATCTAATTACAACCCGATGATGTACATTTTGACTAAAAAATTACTCAGGGGCAAATAATATAAATGGATTGTTATCCTATAGGAGTTTGATCTGGAATTCGAGAATTCTAAATCAAAGAAATCACTGGTGTTAGCCGAAATTATGTGTGACTTACCAAATACTGAGATGGAAACTGTGGTAGAACATCCAATTGCAGTTGAATCTCTATTTCTTATGAGTACCTTAGATCCTTGGTATGGAGATATCATCATTTATCTCCAAACACAAAATTTTCGACCTGAAATCTCATGTTCAAATCGACGAAAAATCCATTACCAATGTCAACAATACAATCCTGTTGGAGACACACTTTATCATCGTGGTGCAGATTCTGTATTTCGACGATGTTTAACTCATGAAGAGGCTGAAAAAGTTTTGAATGACTGCCACTCTGGAGCGTGTGGTGGTCATATGTTTGGGTATGCCACAAACCAAAAGATATTGTGCATTGGTTTTTTTTGGCTGTCATTATTCAAAGATCGCATTCTCGCGGTCCGAAAATGCCGCAACTGTCAGATATTTGATCAAAATATTGGTGGACCACCAGCGCCTCTTCACCCCATAATTGTTGTCGGTCCTTTTGAAAAATGGGGCATTGCTTTCATTACATGTAACCCTCACTCGATTGGGGGGCATGGGTATATTATTCTTGATGTCGATTATTTTACCAAATGGGTCGAGGCGATGCCTACATTTGCGGCAGATGGAAAAACTGCAGCTATGTTCGTTTTCAATCATGCGATTGCTCGTTTTAGTGTACCCCAAGCTATTATTACTGACCATGGGAGTCATTTTCGAAATATAATGATGACAGAACTTTCCGATCAACTTGGCTTGCACTATGATAACTCTACTCCATATTACCCGCAGGCTAATGGTCAGGTTGAAGCCGTTAATAAAGTTTTAACCACCATGATTAAACGGATTATCGGAATTCATAAATCAAATTGGCATACCATGCTTTTTTCAGCACTATTGTGTTGGAGAGGTAAATCCCCTCTACGGACAGAGGAGATCCCTACTAGCCCAGATCGGGTCTAGCAACAATCAGACATGCAGTGACGCAGGTATCTAGTTACAAAAATGACAAAACATAACGAGTTGCCTACCTCAGGTCCTATGCAATGGTCGTTGAAGAAAGGATGATGCTTCCCGTCCTCCGCTTTGGCAGATCACAATCCTTCCGCTTAACACGTCTGAACACCTGCACACATGCGAAGAAACACAACAATACACAACATAGAATCTAAATCTTGTAACCATACATCAGTCAGAGAGGATGTAATTCATTGCATCAAAGACAAAGACACATGAATGAAACCATAATCAAAGTCACTTATCATTAATAATAACAAAGGAAAGATACAACCCAAAGCTCTGACGTTGGATCTTCCTTCGGCAGGGCTGACAGTGGAGCACATCTCAATATAGCTCGTCAGGCATGGGACAAAGCTCTCTCTCTTCGGCTTGGCTCTCAAAGGCTGTCTGGCGATAGTCTCCTTGCTACAGATTCAACTCTTGCTTCTAGCTTGCTAAGGAAAAATGGCAAACTTATATAAATGGTGGAAGGGGAGTTGGGATCCATACAATGGTGGGATTGGCCCTATCCTCAAGGAAGCTTCCATGATAGGTGGAAAACCACCTCCCATACATGGAGATCCGGAGCCAAACCTCCCAACTCATTTTATAGACTCATTCAAGAGTTCGTTGAAATCAAACTTCCGCCATTTGTTAAAAAAAAAAAACCTTATTAAGCTTGGCGCGAGTAATACACTGGGACAAAGCACCAGTTGGCGCGCCTTCTTTGGTGGATTTTCCCCATTGGCGCAAGGGATGAACTGGCTAGTCGCGCCAAGGCAAAAATATCAATTTTTAGGGTTTTTCCAAGGAAACTTTCTTCAGAGGAATTATTTTCCTTGTCAAGGGGGATGCCATGAAAGTGGTTTTAGGTTATGTCACTGCTCATAGGTCACTGAAAAGGCCCCCCAACGTGTGGGATGGGGGATTGCAGGGACGGCGAAAAATTACTGTGTAACATATGCCCCCTAAAGCATGAGGCCTGAGAGAGAGAGAGGGGTGAAATGCTTTATGAGAATGTGTCCAACTGAAAACACTGCCATCGGAAAACTTGTGTAGCCAAATACAACTGATATCTCAAATATATGATATGTGGTATGGGCGCAGCCATCCAAAACAGAGTATACAATAATCAGGATCCAAGGTATGAACGCAGCCATCCAGAAAGGATCAATAAGCAGACTCAGTTATGGTCACAGCCATCCAATCAATGAGTCATATAACCAATCATGATAATCTACAAAACCCGCAGCCTGGATTCTATCACACAAAACCCAGAGTCTTGCGCTCCATCTCGACCCATACAAAGTACAAGTGCTAGCATGTGAATATGTGAGCTGAAGTCGAACATGCAAGAACATCGTCTGATTACCAGCCAATGATGAAAGCCGTTAACAGATGCGAGAGGAACCACCAATAATGACGATGGCCCTCAAGGTACTATAGGTACAATCCACGAAATGTGAACAGTGAGCTGGCGTCGAACATCCGCAGAATCATTCGATCGAAGGCCAATGATGAAAACCTTGCGTCAAATGCGAAGAACCTACCATTGAGGCATGTAGGCTCCAAGGCACCTGAAGGGAGTCTCTAGATCAGCTTCCTAGATAATGAGCTGAAGTCAACAGGAAGTGACCTTGATCAAAGGTGGGCCATAGTGTTTCCCACATCATCGACGCGAGACAGAGGAACATAATGTTTTTGAATCAAGATCAGTAGAGAATCAGAGGAGGGTTGAAAACTGCAGAGGTCAACTTATCTTGAACATATCGGCGACACGACACTGGGTTTGGCAGTATTTGACATCAAAAGATCTGAGGTCATGATGACGAGGAAAAGAGTAGATGAGTGGTCAAAAAGGATAACCCAAACCCATGGAGGCAAGCAGAAAATGAGATGAGATGTCCCTAACCCGACACGAATGCAAAAAAGTGCCATGTTCAAGAGCGACATACTGCTGACACAACGATGATACTGGATTCATTTTTCCCTGCCATTTTTGGCGAGTACCCCAATTATTTTTGAGAACAAGCTTGAAGGGGACATCATATGCTTGTGATATAATTTTTTCCTTCAGACAAATCCAACCTAGTACATTTAACGATCCCTAGGAAGGAGGAACTCGAGTATCGTCATTACAACATAATCCGATGTCATTAGGTTTTAACGAGTCTGAGAAATGAAGAACTCGGCGTCTTTTCATGTTTAGAGAGTTTGAAAAGACAGTAGAAAAGTAAAATCCAACAGTCCCTTTTTGCAGACAGTTCCTCAGATCTAAAAAGGTAGAAAACTATGTCTGAGAAAACCTCATAGTCGCGATAGGCTAGGGTATTCCTTTTTCGTAAATAATCTATCCAAGCCCAAAAAAGGGGTAAACGTATACTGGGTAGATGTTGTTTCACAACCAATTTAATGAGATCAAAATGACAAGTGACTCGACAATCTTTTCATGTTTAGAGAGTCAGAAAAGAGCTGAGAGATGACTCCAGAGGTGAATTTTTCGTGTTTTTACCGAGTCCAAAAAAGTATAAAATACAACTCGTATCGTCATCCTA
Organism: Pinus albicaulis; assembly: GCA_034641835.2. NCBI lineage: Eukaryota > Viridiplantae > Streptophyta > Pinopsida > Pinales > Pinaceae > Pinus > Pinus albicaulis. Next base: position 1,591,040,274 of record CM076575.1, on the reverse strand, counting down.
GTCGTGTGAAAATGTGTCGCTGCACTAGAAAGCAAGCGTAAAACCCATTTTTCGACAAAATATAATAAAATAATGGAAAAATAATCTTCAAAACCTAATTTGATCTCGAAAATTTATAAATATGCCAAAAATAGTAAAAACATATTTACTTTTACTTTTACCTCTTGTGGAGAGCAACAGTGAGTTTTTCCTGTGCGAACTTGCGGTGATGATTGTGGACGATCGAGTGCATCATTTCAGTTCTCGTTTTTTCCAGTTAAGAGGCGCTTCCCTTAGCCATTTTTTAATCCATTTTTTATAGAATTACACTATGATTTTGGATCCATGAGGGGATATTTGCAAATTTAGGGCTCGACCAATTGGCGCAGGTATCGGGCATAGACTCGCGCCAATTGGCTCCTTTTTGCAAAGGGGTCTCACCAGTTGGCGCAAATGTCAGCAAAACAATCTTGCCAATGTCACAATATAAATTTACGTTTAATTTTTACAAAAAATGATCTAGGTGGATATTGGTGGCCACCCACCTATTCCATTTGGACCAACACCATCAATTCTTGCAGCTTTTCACATTCAGCACAACTTACTATTTTTAGCAGGTTTTCGGGTCCTTCACTCCCGGAGCCGTTTTGCGGCCTTAATTATCCAGGTGGATATTGGTGGCCACCCACCTATTCCATTTGAACCCCCACCATCAGTTCTTTCAGTTTTCAAGTTGCAACAAAACTTACTATTTTTAGTAGTTTTTCGGGTCCCGAACTTCCGGAGCCGTTTTGAGGCCCTAAACGAAGTTTTTTGGGAAAACGGAGAGAAAAATGGATCCATGGATTGATGTTTCTCGTTCAAAATTTTTACTCCTCGGACAGATATTTCTAACGAGCTATTGAGTGCGTAAAATGGAGATTAGATGCCAAAGTTATGTCCCCGGGAAGTTGAACCACCAATTTACCTAAATAGGGCCCATAGTTTTGGCGCTTCATCTCTTAGGTTAGGTTTTTGGAAGTTTAGAGTTTTCCATTGTTTCTCAATAATAAATAGGCCCTCTAGCCTCATTGTAACACAATTCAGACGCCTGTAGCCACCACATCTCTTCTCATAGATAGCTACCAACGCCCTAGCTAGTTTTATTTCCATTCTATTTGTAAGCAAATTTCAGTTCTTGGATATTAATGAAATGAAGTGTTATTTCCGCTGCATCTCTGTATTGATGGTTATGTGTTTATTCTGTTGCGTTCCTGCATAAATCTGGATCAATGGTATCAGAGTGGGTCTGCTCTTTCTTTGTTTTTCTTTGCATGTCCCCAACGCGGTCAGGGTATAAGGAGTTAGGGCTCGATCTGGTTGAACCCTTGCAAGATCAGCCTTGTAAACCCTGACGACCTCCCATGGCAGAAGTAAAGAAAGATGAGGGAGCAGGAGATCCTTTCAAAATATTGCTCAAGGAGGCCCTCGAGAAACAAAGGAACGCGATGATGGATAAATTTTCTCAAATCCTTCAATGATTGCCCACATATGGCACATCTACATCCAACAACCACACTGGAGGTGCCACTCCCTTCAAGGTACAGGTAAACTTTGACATTCCTATATTTGAAGGAAAAATAGATACAGACGCCATAGATAGATGGTTAAATTCTCTAGAAGGGTATTTCTCGGTCCATGACTTCTCTGACCAAGAAAAGATTATTTTTTCACTCCTCAAAGCCGTCCCCCATGTCAAAGACTGGTGGGAAACTTACCGTGAGAGGGAGGGTGAAGGGGAACCCTCTCTGTTCTTAGCCACACCCACTTGGAATTCCTTCCGAGACGACGTCAAGGAACAATACTACCCCGTGGGGAGCTATGAGGACAAATACATCCAATGGACCACGCTGCGACAACAAAAGGATCAAGATGTGCACGAACTGACGAATCTATTCCATACCCTGCGCACAAAGTTGGGTATTAAAGATACAGAGAGACATTTGGTGCTCAAGTACCGCGGCTGTCTGCACAAACACATTCAGGAGGAAATGGATTTCCTCGACATTACATCGCTTGGTGCGGCATATCGCTATGCCACCAAGATCGAGGAAAAATTTAAGCAGAAGAAGCGAGACTTTGGATCTGCGAATCCGAAAGGTGCCCCCGAACCGAAGAACAAGAGGAAAGGCCAAAGCAATGCGACCTAGAACAACATCACAAATCCAAAGAAGGACACAGGGAAGTGGTGTGAATTTCATAACAACCCCACTCACAGCACAAACGAGTGTCGGGCCAAATAGGCTTTGGTGGCTGAACTAAAGGCACCCGAAGTAGATGCATTTTTTGATCCCGAGTTAGAACCAGACAAAGGAAATGAAAAAGGGAAGTAGATCATTGATACGGATCCCAGTGCCATTGTTTCCACCACCAAGATCCAAAGGGAGGGTCGAAAGGATCCAGAGGAGGGGGAGCACCTCTTCCAGTCGCAGATGTGGGTGAAGGGTTCTCCGTTGCAATGTCTTGTCGATAGTGGAAGCCAAAAGAACCTCATTTCAGCAGAGGTCATGAAGCGGCTCGGCCTACTGACCATAGCACACCTGCAGCCGTATACCATTAGGTGGCTCCACCCAGGGAGAGATCTCCGCATCCGCCAGCAGTGCCACCTTTCATACAGTATCAAGCCATTCATGGATGAGGTATTGTGTGATGTTGCTCCTCTTGATGTAGCTAATGTATTATTGGGCCAACCATACTTGTGGAGGCGACATGATGTGTATGAGTCTAGGCCTCGTGCTGTTATTATTACTTTGGGAAGTAACTTGTATAAGATACCGGAGGTAGTACCGCCTCCTGTCATCTCTTTGACTACTGCAAAACAACATAGTAAGATTGTTTCCCAAACCAGAAAATTCATTTTCCTTAAAAATCACTCACAGGGAAAGAAGAATATTGTGGCCACAACCTCGAAACAGGGCTCCCTAGCACGACTGCAGTAGATGGACAAAGTCATGGAGGAATACGAGGACATTTTTTCCTCACTCATAGAGGTTCCTCTACACTGTCAGGACAAGCACTCCATTGATCTGACTCCCAACGCACCACCGCCTGATGTTGCCATACATCCTGCAACTACACATACAAAATCCAAACATGTACTGTCTGAGGCTGATAAAGAAACTAAATTTACTAAATGCATCTAGCATGTCCATCCGCAGGTCCATGACATCTTCAACACATCTAATACTCAGTTCAACAGAATTTGCCTCATCTCATGGAGGATCTCAACGCAATGGGGACCATTGCTTCCTAAGGAGGGAGGAATGATCCAGGTGGATATCGGTGTACCACCTATTCCATTTGGACCAGCACCATCAATTCTTGCAACTTTTCACATTCAGCACAACTTACTATTTTTAGCAGGTTTTCGGGTCCTCCACTCCCGGAGCTGTTTGGGGGCCTTAATGATCCAGGTGTATATTGGTGGCCACCCACCTATTCCATTTGAACCCCCACCATCAGTTCTTTCAGTTTTCAAGTTGCAAAAAAACTTACTATTTTTAGTAGTTTTTCGGGTCTTGAACTTCTGGAGCCGTTTTGAGGCCCTAAACGACGTTTTTTGGGAAAAAGGAGAGCAATATGGGTCCATGGACCAATTTTTTTCATTAAAAAGTTGTACTCCTCGGACAGATCTTTCTAACGAACTATTGAGCGCGTAAAACGAAGATCAAATGCCAAAGTTACGTCCCTAGGAAGTTGAACCACCAATTTACCTAAACAGGGCCCATAGTTTTGGCGCTTCATCTCTTAGGGTTAGGTTTTTGGAAGTTTAGAGTTCTCGATTGTTTCTCAATAATAAATAGGCCCTAGAGCCTCATTTTAACACAGTTCAGAGGCCTGTAGCTGCCACATCTCTTCTCAGAGATAGCTACCAATGCCCTAGCTAGTTTTATTTCCATTCTGTCTGTAAGAAAATTTTAGTTCTTTGATATTAATGAAATGAAGTGTTATTTCCACTGCATCTCTGTATTGATGGTTATGTGTTTATTCTGTTGCGCTCCTACATAAATCTGGATAAAAAAATGAACCAATCAATGAGATTTTTGAGAATTCAAGGGATCTAATGAAGTGTTTGTGACCATTTTAGTGCAGATACACAGTCACAATGGTGATAGAATGCAAAGAAAGGGAGCATAGTGAATAAGATGAAATTTCCATGGAGAACGAGGCATGTATGAATGCCCTCCTAGATTGCGGCTTAAAAAAGTTCTTCTTGACACCATGTCTTAGGGCACAACCTGAATTGCTGTAGTACTTAATCAGTATTTGGGACGAGAACGAAGAGAAGTTTAGGCTTCGAGACCAAGTATTGGAGCTCGATGTATTCGATTTTTACTTCATGACTGGACTGTCTCGCAGAGGTCTAGTCCCGATCTTGACAAGTACTAGGCCATCTGGTGAAAAAATGTCTATGGTGATGGAAAGAGTGTGCCTAGGGGCACGAACCGGATCAGGTAGTGGGAAGGTCGACATCCACATGGTTCTCGATATAGCACTCAGGGTGGTGCTCCATACCATTACGCAGGCTGCGGGATCGGAAGCATCGCACGAGGCTACTAAAACATAGCCCCTCCTAGCATCAAAATGCATGAACCTAACACTATTCGATTGGGCCACTACCGTAACAATGAACATCAAATGACAGTTGACAAAGTGTAAGAAGGCCAAACTGAAGTAGTTTGGGTATGGATCTATCTTGGTATTTTTCATCCTCAAACGATTACCAATATTCCAGGGCCAGGGGGCGATAGTCGCCGAGCCACCATTGAGGGAGCCACAGATGGTTCGATGGGAAGCACTCATGCCCAGATCAGGAGGGGACCAACAAATTTCATGGAGGCCGAAGTTCTTTGTATGGCTTTGGCGACAACTGATCATCATAGAGGACTGGCCCTATGCTGGTACTGACTTCACAGGAGACCCAAATCTTCCACTCCCAGAGGGAGAAGATTGGGATGAGGAACTGGGTAAGAATCTTTTTGATTTTATGTATTTTATGATGATTTTTTGTTTGTTTGTTTGTTTGGGTATACATGCATGTCCTAACAAACAATCCTATGTGTATGCAGATGTTGGCCCAGAGAGGCCTGCCGGGATGTCGCCGATCACATGGAGGACCCTGCTTGCCTATGACCCTCAAGGCGAGGGTGGCGAGGGGAGTGAGCTAGTTCAGAACTTGGAAGGAATCGCCCGTGGTATCCGAGATTACGCTCGCCTAGCAGATGTCCCATTGGCTTATCAGAGGCACACCGTGGGGGTGCCTAATCGCCTTCATCGTTTATTGAGGTGATTGGTGCGAGTAGTGACATGCTACCATGAACACCACGTTGATTAGTCATCTAGGCTTTTCATTTGCAAATTTTTGAGAGACATGTTGTCTCCGACTATTATTAAAACATACATGTATATATATATATATATATATATATATATATATATATATATATATATATATATATATCTATCTATTTCTGGATGGATCTTTTTACATATGATGATATTTTTTACAAGTTGCGTAAATTTATATCTAAAACCATGTTAGCTGCTGCATCTGTTAACACATTCATGTGTCTGGGTATATGTTGATATGTAATGTAATCAAAATTTCTTTCCAGTAAACGAATACGTAGATACAGTCATAAAATGGATGGGTTTCTAACTGAATAATGACCATTGAGTTGTAACACTACAAGCTGTGAGTCCAGATACACAAGTAATGCATGAATACCGAGGTTAACAACCTCGTTTAATAATTCCAAAACAACACTATATTCCAAGACATTATTTGTGGTAGGCCCTAGACAAACACCTTGTAAATTGATTAACTCACCAGCAGGATCGTAGATTACCCAGGCTGCCAAGGATAGATTCCTTATTTTTGTTATGTTGCATTATTGATGTTATTTTTCTCTCTATATAATTACTTATGATGATATGGGGTGAATTTAATGTGTAAAGTGTTGAAATTTTTTAAAAATACGATTATCTATAGCAGAGAACAATATAGCCCTAAAATTAACATCTTTCAGATTTCCTTGTTCGTCTCTTATATACCAAATAGAGGAAGGTTTTGAGTCTATATGGAGCCTTTGGTTTAGTAAGTCACTTACATTAGGACTTGTTATATTTTCTATGGGAGATCATGATATTTTTTATCCAAAGTTGTCTACTTCCATGATGTCTACATTCCTTCTCGCACTAAGGCTTAATAGCAAATTATAACTTCTCAATGGGGTTTTCAAGTTTATGCATGTCTAATATGGGTGCTCCTAGGAAACCTTAGATGAGTCTTGTGAATCCTTGATATGTCACTTCAAAGTTTTATTTCCCCCCATTATTGACCCTGACTTACAGGCGGTCGACGGCTAAAGTTTTAACAAATAGCTTCATTTTCTTAAAAAGTAGTTCCATGCTTCTTTAGTATCCTAACAATGAGCATAGAGGAAATTCTCCTAGGTAGGTTGGCACTTGGCATAGTCATTGATGCAGGGGCATTAGACACTAGCCAGCAATGTAGGAGTTTTGTCCACATGTTGTGGCTAGTGGGGGGTCAAAAATTTGAATTGTAACAACTAGGTGTCAATACCTCAGCAGATTGTATTATTTAGATCAGTTAGAGTCATTGAAGTCGAATAAATCAGTTAGTCTAGCTGTCATATTTCAGTTAATTGAATTTTTGTAATTAGGTTGTTGATTTTCTAAAACGATCCTCACAGAGGAACCGAAGAGCCACATTGTAATATGTATAAATTGTATTATCCGAATGTAGAAAAAGAAGAAGGAGGGAGAAGAGAAGAGATTTCTGCAATAAAACTCTGTGTGTTGTCAATTGCTTCCAATTAAATAATTTCAGTGCGCATTTGCCATAGTCATTCGAATCCTTAATTGTGAAGAGATTATTTAATTGCGAAGTGATGAACTCTGTGCATGTATAATTGAACTCCTATATGATATCCACATATCTCTGTCTGTTGTTTCCCTTAATTTATTCAAGCAAACCCTGTGAATTTAACCCCTGCCCGTAGGCGTGGTCTGTGTAGAAAAGCCGTCGTTGTTAAACAAGCTCTACTGAATAAATATCCATTCATAAAAGGAGCCTGTGTAAAATTGTGGTCGACTAACATTACCCAAGATAGTGAAAAGCCGTCGGAAGAGAATTACATTTATTGCTAATTGAAACCTTGCCGAGGATTGACCTGAGTTAACTGAATAAGAAGGAATAGCGCAACCCCGACGTGGCCCTGGTTAATCACTGTATCAAAACCACAAGTGGATTTGCAAGGCGGATTTCCCATATCGCACCACTTTTGGGTGAATAGGCGGTATTTCTTGAACGCGAGCGATTCCATAGACCTGTTGACGTGTGGCGAGGTGGACTCTCGGAAAACCACCGTTCAGAGCACGCCATCACGCGTTAACGTTCATACCAGGAGGGCGAGCGATATGCGTACGAGCCGTTGATTTGGGAGAGGGCCATCAGACGGTGATCGCACGTTGGACTTGCCCGGAGTTTAACCAAGGTGCGCGGAGGATAACCAGGTATGATACGAGCATTTGATTGGGTGATTGGACGTAGAGGTGGGGCCCGGTGCGAGGGTTATTACACAGTGAATTGGTTTTAATATAAAGTTTCGAAGATTTAACCATTGGTTATAAGGTTGGCGGTATATTATTAAACCGAGGGATTTGAATAAAATTGTAAAGGTCGTGGATTAAGTTTATTTATCAAATTCCACGAATTTGATAAATAAATATCCAAGGAAGATATAATTGGACCACGTGGAGACAAAGAGCGAGGTCAGAAAGGGAATGCTGAAAGAGCCACGTCTATAGTTGACCAGCTCTCCTTGGGGCGGACTTTCAGCGTTTTTGCGTCATTTATGGTATCAGAGCTGTTGTTTTTGTAGAAGAGCTGACATGGAAATCCGAGTTGGTAGAGGTGCTGGCAGAAGGAGGCCCGTTTCCAACGCAGAGGTGTTGGGGATGTTGCAGAGGGTTGAGGATAGAATGGATGCCATGGAGCAAAGACAACCCAGAGATCTGGAAGACATCAGTGAACCTGAAACAGAAGAAGCTGAAGAAAATGTTGAGATTCCTCCTGACATGAGGCTCCTTAGAACTGTTCTGGGGTCTGCAGTTAAGCCCAGAATTGAAGTGTCGAGTTATGCAGGGGGAATGAAACCAGAAGAACTAGTAGACTAGATTAATGAAATGAACAAATGCTTCGATTATGAAGAGATAAGTGAAGATAAAAAGGTCAAGTTTGCAGTAACAAAGCTGAAAGGACATGCTGCACTTTGGTGGGATGGAGTGTAGGAAGAAATAAGGAGAGTTGGCAAGCAACCTATCAAAAGCTGGACCAGAATGATGGCTAAATTGAAAGGTAAATTATTGCCTAGTGATTACCAACTGACATTGTATAAGCAAATGCAGAACTTGAGACAGAGGTTGCTGATAGTAAAGGAATACACAGAGGAATTCTATAGAGTAAGCATAAGGGCTGGGAAATTCCAAGGCACACCTGAGAAGACTGCCAGATATGTGAACGGTCTCAAGCTGGAGATACAAGATGAGATTGGTCTCCTGTCTCCTAAGACAGTAGAAGAGGCCTACCAGATGGCCTTGAAAGCAGAGGAGAAAATCCTGAGGAAACAATCTGCCAAGAAGAGAGGTCCTTTCCGTGGGAAGGGAAGTCAGGGTCGTAGAGGAAAGCCTACTACACCCAGGGATGGAGCTAACAGTAGCTCACCTTAGAATGCATCTACAGAGGATAATGCAAGGGGCAGAAGCAGTTCTTACAGAGGAAAAGGAAGAGGAGGCAGAGACAGAGGCAAGGGTAGATAATTGAGGTGTTATAGATGTCAGCAAGTGGGACACAAGCACTATGAATGTCCAGAGAATGTGGGTGCTGGTCCAAGGAATGCTGTTGTTTCCCAGGCTGGAGAAGAAGCAGAAATTGAAGAAGAAATTCTTCCAGAGAGGGGAGAGTCCTTGGTGGTAAATAATGTCCTGTTGAAGCAAGCCAAAGAGGTCACTGAGCCTGCACAAAGGAAGAATTTGTTTAGGAGCATATGCAAAGTCCAAGGGAAATGCTACCAGCTAGTCATTGATAGTGGTAGCACAGAAAATTTGGTTTCCACCGAGGTAATAGAAAAGTTGAAGTTGAAGACAAGGGAGCATCCAATTCCCTACAGGGTGTCCTGGCTGCATAAAGGGCACCAGCTGGTTGTGAAAGAGCAGTGTGAGATAGAGCTGCAAATGGGAAAATACAAAGATAAGGTCCTGTGTGATGTAATGCCCATGGATGTGTGTCATATACTGCTGGGTAGGCCTTGGCAGTTTGACAGAGCAGCAGTGCATGATGGCAAGAAGAACACTTACAAGTTCTTCAAGGATGGGGTACATCATACATTGATACCCATGGAAGAGGGAGAGCCATCCAGCAGAGTGATTGATCCAAAGACCTTGTTGCTGAGCGGGAAGGAATATCTGCAGCAGATAGAAGAAGAAGAGGTAAGCTTTGCTTTAGTTTGCAAACCTAAGGTAGTTCTTAATTCTACAAAGATTTCTGATTTGCCAGTAGAAATCCAAGAGATGTTAGACAATTATTGTGACATTATTGTGGATGATTTACCTGATGAGCTGCCACCTGTGAGAAAGATCAGCCATCAGATAGATTTTATCCCTGGTTCAAATCTGCCAAATAAGGCAGCCTACAAAATGACTCCCAAAGAAAATGAGGAAATCAGGAGACAAGTACAGGAATTGGTGGACAAGGGGCTGATTAGAGAAAGTTTGAGTCCATGTGCAGTACCAGCAGTATTGAGCCCAAAGAAAGATGGAGGTTGGAGGATGTGTACTGATTCCAGAGCAATCAATAAGATCTGTGGTCTGATTCCATTTGCATAAGTGAGGACTTAATGGACATTTTGAGTGGAATTGCTAAGCTGAACTCAAGATAGATTTGAAGAGTGGATACCATGGTCTAGAATAAGAGAGGGTAGTGGTCGACTGCTTTTAAAAAAAATGAAGAATTTGTATGAATGGATGGTAATACCTTTGGTCCAATAGATACTGCTTTTCATGGCAATTGAATGAAGTATTGGAAATTCATTGTAAATTTTTCATAGTGTATTTGAATGATATATTAGTTTCCATGAACTAAAGAGCAGTAGGCATCTGTCATATATGGAAAACTACACCAATAGAGTAAGATAATCTGACAATTCTCTGACTATGAAAGTTGAGATTGTATTTGGGGTTTTGTTCATTTCTACCTTGAAGGATTGAATGGATTTTAGAAAGGTTAGAGCAATTGTGAATTAGCCCTTCACCAGGAGATCATTTGAGGTAAGAAGTTTCCATGGACTTGCCAGTTTTTACAGAAAGTTTATAAGAAACTTCAGTAAGATTAATGCACCCATAATTGAGACAATAAAGAAGAGCGCCCAGCCATTTAAGTGGACTGCTGAAGCAGAAATAAACTTCAAACTTTTGAAGCAAAAGATAACAGAGAATCCTGTTTTGATTCTGCCTGATTTTACTAAACCATTTCAAGTAAAATGTGATGCTAGTGGGGAAGCCATTGGAGCTTTGTTGAGTCAGGATGATAGGCCTGTGGCATATTTCAGTGAAAATATGAATGACACCAGAAGAAAGTATGCCTCTTATGATAAGGAATTCTATGCAATTGTTCAGGCACTGAAGAAGTGGAGACATTATTTGATGTCCAAGGAATTTGTGTTATATTCTGACAATCATGCTTTGCAGTATATTGTACAGCAGCCCAAGTTGAAACATAAGCATGCTAAATGGGTTGAGTATCTCCAAATTTTTAATTTTGTTTTGAAACATATAAGCGGCCAAGCCAATAAAGTAGCTGATGCTTTGAGTAGGAGGCACATGCTTGTTCAAGAAACTAATTTTGAAGTTGCAGGATTTAATTTTCTCAAAGAATTGTATAAAACAGATCCAGATTTTAAGGAAGCATTTGAGGCATGTTGCAACCCTGTTTTAACAGATAGAAGCCAGTGGCTGGATTATTTCCTGCAAGAGGATTTGTTATTTAGAAGAAGCCAACTGTGTGTACCAAAATGTTCCATGAGAGAAAATTTGATCAAAGAGAAGCATAGTGGTGGAATTTCTGGACACTTTGGTACTGATAAGACTTATGAGCAGCTGAGTCACTTTTATTTCTAGCCTAGGAAGAGAGCAGAAGTGGACAAGTTTGTGAAAAATTGCAAAATCTGTCAATATGCCAAAGGAAGGAGCCAGAACGCCGGATTGTACACTCCCTTGCCTATTCCAGACAGGCCTTGGGACATGGTGAGTATGGATTTTGTTCTAGGATTTCCCAAGACTCAGAGAGGGAATGATGCAGTCTTTGTTGTAGTGGACAGATTATCCAAAATGGCACATTTTATTCCATGTTATAAAACTAGTGATACACCCATGTTGCTAACTTGTTTTTCAAAGAAGTTGTTAGATTGCATGGGTTGCCCAAGAGTATTGTTTCAGACAGAGACACCAGATTTGTGGGGCACTTTTGGAGGACATTGTGGAAGAAACTTGGTACCAACCTAAGTTTCAACTCAGCTTATCATCCTCAGACTGATGGAAAAATTGAGGTAGTGAATAGGAGTCTGGGAAATTTGTTGAGAAGTATGGTAGGAGAGCATCCCAAGCAGTGGGATCATATTTTTCCCCAGGCAGAATATGCATATAATGACTCACCAAACAGGAGCACAGGGCAGAGTCCATTTCATATTGTTTATGGAAAGCACCCCAGAGGAATATCAGAGTTAATAAATCTGGGAAAGGCAGAGCTAAGAAGTGCAGATGGTGAGGAGTTTGCTTCAGAGATCCAGGCCATACATGAACAAGTGAAACAACAAATACAAGGTAGCAACATCAAATATAAAAGTAGGGCAGACTTGAGCAGAAAAGAAGTTAATTTTGAAGTAGGAGATTTGGTTTTGGCACACTTGAGAAAGGAGATATTCCCAAAGAAGCAGTACAACAAATTGAAGTTCAAAAATATTGGGCCATGCAAGATACTTAGGAAGTTTTCTGCAAATGCTTATGAGATTGAATTACCTCTTGATGTTGGAATATCTCCCATTTTTAATGTTGCAGATTTGTACAAGTATGAGGGTGATGGTGCAGAAGAAAGAGCAACAGACAAGGAACATATTGATTGGAAAGAACAACTACCTCCAGCACAACCATTGCAACCAGAGAAGATATTGGACAAAAGAGTGTTCATAAGGAAAATAGGACGAGAGTACTTTCAGTACTTGATCAAATGGAAGGACAAGCCAAAGGAAGATACCACTTGGATGACTGAATAAATGTTGTAGAAGATAGGCAGATCAATGGAAGAGCTCATGGAAAGGAGTCCATGAAGAAAATTTCCCTCGGGAGTCTGATGCAGGGGCATTAGACACTAGCCAGCAATGTAGGATTTTTGTCCACATGTTGTGGCTAGTGGGGGGTCAAAAATTTGAATTGTAACAGCTAGCTGTCAATACCTCAGCTGATTGTATTATTTAGATCAGTTAGAGTCATAGAAGTCGAATAGCTGAGTTAGTCTAGCTGTCATATTTCAGTTAATTGAACTTTGTAATTAGGCTGTTGATTTTCTAAAACGGTCCTCACAGAGGAATCGAAGAGCCACATTGTAATATGTATAAATTGTATTCTCCGAATGTAGAAAAAGAAGAAGGAGGGAGAAGAGAAGAGATTTCTGCAATAAAACTGTGTGTGTTGTCAATTGCTTCCAATTAAATAAATTCAGTGCGCAATTTCCATAGAGTCGTTCGAATCCTTAATTGTGAAGAGATTGTTTAATTGTGAAGTGATGAACTCTGCGCATGTATAATTGAACTCCTATATGAATTCCACATATCTCTGTCTGTTTTTTCCCTTAATTTATTCGAGCAAACCCTGTGAATTTAACCCCCGCCCGCAGGCATGGTCTGTGTAGAAAAGCCGTCGTTGTTAAAAAAGCTCTGCTGAATAAATATCCATTCATAAAAGGAGCCTGTGTAAAATTGTGGTCGACTAACATTACCCAAGATAGTGAAAAGCCGTCGGAGGAGAATTACGTTTATTGCTAATTGAAACCCTGCCGAGGATTGACCCGAGTTAACTGAATAAGAAGGAATAGCGCAACCTCGACGTGGCCCTGGTTAATCACTGTATCAAAACCACAAGTGGATTTGCAAGGCGGATTGCCCATATCGCACCACTTTTGGGTGAATAGGCGGTATTTCCTGAACGCAAGCAATTCCATAGACCTATTGACGCGTGGCGAGGTGGACCCCCGGAAAACCACTGTTCAGAGCGCGCCATCACACGTTAACATTCGTACCAGGAGGCCGAGCGATATGCGTACGAGCCATTGATTTGGGAGAGGGCCATCAGACGGTGATTGCACGCTGGACTTGCCCAGAGTTTAACCAACGTGCGCGGAGGATAACCAGGTACGATACGAGCGTTTGATTGGGTGATTGGACGTAGAGGTGGGGCCTGGTGCGAGGGTTATTACACAGTGAATTGGTTTTAATATAAAGTTTCGAAGATTTAACCATTGGTTATAAGGTTGGCGGTATATTATTAAACCGAGGGATTTGAATAAAATTGCAAAGGTCGTGGATTAAGTTTATTTATCAAATTCCATGAATTTGATAAATAAATATCCAAGGAAGATATAATTGGACCACGTGGAGACAAAGAGCGGGGCCAGAAAGGGAATGCTGAAAGAGCCACGTCTATAGTTGACCAGCTCTCCTTGGGGCAGACTTTCAACGTTGTTGCATCAGTCATATTTGGGTAATGAGTATAAAGGGCTCTATACTCGACAATATGTCCAATTCCTTTGTAAAGGAGGAGTTTGTGCAACAAGGTAGGTATAGTATAGAAGAATCCTTCATGGAAATCTTCATGGAACCATTATTTTCTTTTATTGAAGTGTTCTCTTCAATTGCTTGCTCCTCACAAAAACCATCAAGTATTTTCTCATCATGCAAATTTATTTTCCCCCCATTTGCTAATTTTAGCATTAACCACGCATCATTGTTGGTTCAATGCATTATATGGGTGATCAATGTTTTTATTTAATTCTAAAGGATTGGTTAGATTATTTTTTTCATGGGTTTCTGTGAAAAAATATGACCTCCCTTATGCTATTGATAAGTGATTTATTTGAGCGTAATTCTTCATGCATTTATTATTTTTTCTTTGCCACCCGTCCTAAATCTCTTCCAAACTCGTCATTTACATATACATATTTTATGTACTTGGGTCTAGAAATTGTTGGCAATGGAACCAATGTTGTAGTATGGGGAAAATTATGCATCAATTACTAGCAGTTTGTACCAAGAAATCTATACAACATACGCAAGGATCAAGAAAGGAAAGATATAACATAAGTAATGGAGAATTGGAAAAATAACCCTTGTATTATATTATACGACTCTCTATGTCAAATACATACATATTTATACTTCTACAAGATAGTTACAATAGTTATAATAACTAAATGAATTATTCAGGCGACTAGACAAGGGAGTTGTCTGACTTATAATATAGATCAAGACTCAGTCAAGTATGTTGACTCAACTAGGATAGTCCTCCAATAGCCATCATGTTTGGTATCTCTCCCAAGATCCCATATGCACTCCTTAAGTATCAGGGGGTCTACATATCCATCTACAAAAACAATATTTATTATTCAAGCCAAGAACAAGGGATGATGCTTATGTATAGGTAGAGTACTTAGAAAACACAAGCCAAATAAAAAAGTAGTCAAGTGGTTTGAAACAAAAAGAGAACTAGGAAGCTTCCAAGGAAGGGAAGAAGAAGTGGAAAGGGGGGAAGGAAAAGAAGATAAGAGCCACTACACATTAGTGCAAGGATCTTAGTAAGAAGATAATATCCACAACACATCAATGCTCAACTAGCCCATAGCTCATCTTATCATCCTCAATCTGATGGGAAAACTGAGATAGTGAACAAATGTTTGGAAGGATATCTTCGTTGTTTTGTATTTGATAAACAAACACAATGGGAAAAGTGGTTACCTCTGGCTGAATGGTGGTATAACACTTCCTTACATACTGTAGAAAAAATGACCCCATTTATGGCACTTTATGGATATAATCCACCGTCCATCACATCATATTTAAGAGAAAAATCTAAGGTTCAAGTAGTGGAAGATCACATTGAGCATTAACAACAAGTTCTCCAACTCTTAAAGGATAATTAAATTTGACACAAAATCGAATGAAACAACAACAGATCAACATCGCAGCGAGAGAATTTTTTATGTAGGAGACTGGGTATTTTTACGGCTACAAACATAAAAACAAATGTCACTCAAGCAAGTTAATTAGGATAATAAATTATCCCCAAAGTACTATGGTCCTTACAAGGTGTTGCAAAATATTGGTCCTATGGCATACAAAATTGAGCTTCCTACTTCTTCTCGAGTGCACCCAGTTTTCCATGTTTCATGCTTAAAGAAGGTTATAGGTGACAAATTTCCAGTTCAAACAATATTGCCATAACTTGATGAGGAAGGAAAAATTATATTGGAACCTAAAGCAGTCATGGAAACAAGAACTTGATAGCTGCGAAATCAATCAATTTCATAGTATATCATCAAGTCATGAAGAACTTACCCACTGAATATTCCACATGGGAGGATGAGAATTTTATAAAAAAGCATCCAGAGCTACTCAAGTGTTGAGGAAAACACTTTTTTGAAGGAAAGGGGCATGTTAGGTCCCTATATTACTAGTGTAGTTCCTTATTGTTGTAGTGTAGCCCCCTTATTGTTATTGTTGTACCACTATAGTCCCCATATTGCTATTATTGTGCCCCATAAAACCTCATTATTGCTATTGTTGGCCTTAGATTATTATTGTTAGGTCGGCTAGGATTATATTGTGACCCCATGGACTACTATATATAGAAAGGAGGTTTTGTCATTTGAATCATCCATGAATTGTTCATTTATGTAATGTAAAGGAGGTTTCCCCCTTGAAGTGGTTGATTTATAAGGCATTGCCCTCTCTTTTCTTCTATTTTTGGAGTTGGTTTCATATGCTCATGATTAATCTCAAAATATTTATGTTTAGTCATAATGTTAAGTTGATATGTAGTCTTAGTAGTAAATAATGTACAAGATAAATATTCAATTAAGACATCATTTTTAATCGATATATGGTATGGTGAAGGTGTGTATATACAATGAAAAACAAACACAATTTGTTAATGAATTAAAGACATGTGTGTGTCACTCCAAGGGTTAGCTCAAGTGGTCTACATTGAGATGTGAAGCTCTTTGATATCGTTGCTATTTGTTGTTGATCACAAGTTTGACTCTCTTTGATTCCATTAGGGCGAGGCCTTGTAATCAGGGTCTATGGTTTACCATCCACGAATTGTGGGTAAGTACTCCAGGATTTCCTGAGATTTCATTCCAAGTCTGTGTGTGTGTGTGTAAACAATCAATAATAGAAATTGAAGAGAAAGTAAATTGAAAATGTAGAAAAATAATATAGGTTTTTATTTTCAAAAGATACATCATCATAACGGATCAATGCAAACTTATTCATGGAATTTAAAAAAAAATATAAATTTAGAGATGAATAATAGTTTGATTATTTTTAAATAATCCTTAATAATTCTTAGGAATAATACATACCTCATTAAGACATTGAATTGTTAACTCAGAGTGATACTAAAATTAAGATTTCCCCTACATAGAGCATTGATCGTCTAAAAATGTGGAGGTAACAACATCATAATCATTAGTAATGATATTTTCATTGTACAATGTTTCATTTTGTTGTATAGATTCTTCATTATAGTTAATGATAAGAGAAGCTAACATAATTAGTGTCATAATGTCTCAATTTCTGATGAATTATCATAAATAACCTCTCTTTTTTCCAAACTACAAAGTAAGTTAGGTTGATCAATATCAACATATCCACTAAAACAAAATGTATGTAATTTCTCAAAATTATTTATAAATTGATCATTTTATAAATTTTTATCTTGCCCTAAACTATTTACTATTTCATAACTACTATGATCCATAAATTCTTCCACATCATCTAATTATGAATTCAAATATAAAGGATTTTTTGTATGAAAAACAATAAAATGATTTTTTTTTTTTGGTAAGTTAGGATAAACTATATTAAATCAAAGTAAAACTTTACATATGCATCGGGCTGAGATGGTAAGTTGTGCTTATCCAATCCCAACCTTCGATGCTTTCAAAATAGTGCAGGTTTGGGGTTGCCTCCTAGGAGGAAACCATCCCTTTAATAGCATCAAATAGTAAAAAATTACAAGGTTTGTCGTGACACATGAAAAATAAAAATATCTATAGTATGTGTTGAAATAACATAAAATAGAAAAGAGCCAAGCAGCCCCACAGTCATCATGTTCCTTCATCATCCTCTGTGACAGGGTCCTCCTCCTCGATGCAGCATCCGTACTCCTGTGCTATGGCCTCTTCCTCAATAGAAGGCACACTCAGGTCTTTGTAGCAGCTGCGTAGAGGATGGGAGCGACTAGGTACTCATCATTAAGAACACACGTCCAAACACCCTCCGAGTCCATGATCCCTACATTGGTGTCCTCGCCCGAGGCCTCCTATATCAGTAGAGGCTCAGAATTGCAAGGAGTAGGTTGCTCAGGGTGCACGATGGTGGATTTCCTAGGACACGTTTTTTCCCTTTGATTCTCCTGAGTTAGGGAAATCTCCTCATGGGTGCACTCAGAGCATTGTGGTGCCTCACTATCATGGCTGCCAGAAGAAGAGCCCTCGATGGATTCCAAGCGATTGTCCTGACTGCGTTGATAGAGACCCAAGAATGCGCCTCTTTGGCTACCCCTGATGCTCTTTTGGCATTGACGTGGAGCCATGGGGGGTAAAGCAACAGAGAGGGGAGGTCAGTCCACATGCAGTGACTTGCTCAGCAGGGTAGCGCTCAACAGAAAAGCGGAGCAGGTGGTGTGAAACTGAGAACTATGCAGCAAGGGCGCTCGTAGGAGGGGGGCGCGCAGCAAGGGTACCTGCCTCTGAAAGTGCGTAGCGGGGTGAAGCTGTAGAAGCAAGGAATTCCATATGGGGGAGCGCAGCCAGGGGGAACACCACGGGGAGCTTACGTCCTGGAGGGGAGCAGCAGGATGGGTTCCCAACAGCCTAGCACCAGTATGGTGGCGCACAAGAGGGAGGGCGCATAGCTGGGGGGAGGGCAGAGAGACTGAGGTAGTAGCATAATGGCAAGGGGGCGAAGAAGGCTCTAGAGGCCAACTAGATCAACATGGATATGACGAAATGAGGAAATACATATTGTTTTGAAGACCTGTGGCAAAAGCGCAGATGTTGTGTGATTTTGTGGCACATACGCGAATATGAGTTGGGACATTTCTCATGGGGTTGCATGTGATTCAGGGTATGGCAGAAGATCAGGTGCATCAGGGAGCTCATATGAATTATTGCAGAGAAGAGATTCTACATTAGGTTAGAGCTGGCGGTGCAGGACTTCGTTAGCCTATTCATGGGAGGATTTGGCTTCGCAAGTGTGCGTTATGTCACCCGCATCCGGGGAAACAATAAAATGATTATTACTTGAAGTACAATCCACAAATAGATTTCTATATAATGACAAGAAAAATTTAAAGATATTAACTCAAATGATTCTCCAAACGGTTACTAGTTTTTCTACATCCAAATATTTGAAATAACCTAGGGACATTCAATCATCTTCAATTGGTTTTTCTTAAAGAGAAAAGGAATGATTAAACCTTCCAAAGGTCATTATTTAATCTTAATATATCAATATTGTAACCAATATTGACTGATAAATTAATATCTTACGTACTTATGGGATCATCGTTGCATGCACCATTAGTATCATATTTTAGTATATAAGTAAGAGAATAAAGATACATAAATCCTTCCTTTAAGTCTTTAATACAAGGTTTTTCTCTAACAAGAAATATAAAACAATTCATTCTAATCCTAGAATGAAAATCCTCAAAAAGTATCACATTTGAACCTATGAATATTTTATAATTCTAGACATAGGTAATCAAAATAATATTCCTTGTGGGAAACAAGAAATCACTACATGAATTTCTTCCAAGAATTAATAGATTTAGATGGTAATAGCCATATTTTGATTATTCCTTGCAAGGCAAGGTTAAAAAATCTACATATCTATTTTCTAATTCTAGACATATGTCATCAAAATAATATTCCTCATGGGAAACAAGAAATCGCTACATGAATCGCTTCCAAGAATTAATAGATTTAGGTGGTAATAACCATATTTTGATTATTCCTCGCAAGGTAAGGTTAAATAATCTACATATATATATTCATTACAAGTATATATTGTATTGCATATGAGACTAAATTGAGAAATGCGATGAAAAGTAGAGATGCCCTCTCCATTGAAGCCTAACTTCAATAAGAAATTTAAAATATTATTTTGAGGTATTTCCAACAATATATGGCACTCCCTTCAAGTCCATAAGAATGAGGATATTTGAAATATTCTATCATGACAACCCAACAAGAAAGTATAATTTGGCATATCCAATTTCATAAGCTGGTTCCATAAGTGAATGTAAAACACGATAAATAAAGGATATATGAGTGTATTTTAAGAGAATCCAAGCAACACGAGATTTGAGATGCACAAGAAAAGTTGGGGAGTACTCTTGGGGTTTTAAAGGTGGAGAAAAAAGGTGCTTTTTGGAGTGAACGAGTTATCTTGAAATTTTTGCTATAAATTTTATTGTGGGATGTTTCAATAGTGAAATTTTGAGGAGATAATCATGCTAAAAAATTCAGACATTGGTTCAGTATACTTTCTAATATATGGCATATGGAAGTTAAGGTTTGTGATTGATCACTAAAACTTCTTCAAATGAGGCATCTTGGTATTTTCGTTATAACTTGTGTTCTACAACATTTCAAACTGTGAAACTTTGAGGAATGAGAGGCACAACCTAGGTATATGTGCTCAAAATTTCATACTTCTAAAGGCCTTGTGGAAGTTAAAGTTTTTAGATAGTCCTTAAAATAGTTTCAAACAAGTCAATTTGGAATTTCCAATGTAATTATTTTTTGGGACGTTTTACACTATGAAATTTTCATATACCTATGGAGACATATAGTAGTACCTCAAGTAAAAAATTCAGACTTTAGTCCACTATAATTTTGGAGATAATCCTTGTGGAAGCTATGGTTTTTGAATGTTCCTAAAATCAATTTTAAGTGGGTCGACTTGGAATTTTTGTTATAACTTTTTTATGGGAATTTTCAGACTATGAAATTTTAGATATATGAGGATACATACAAAATTTCCTCGGATAAATAATTTAGAATTATATCTAAAAAATTATATAGGTGGTATGATGTACAAGTTCATTCTTTGGAATAGACCAAAAAAAATAAGTTTTAGGAGAAGAAAAAATAGTGAAAGCAAAAGAAGCAAGAAGAGTTGCTAAATGTAGAATCAACTAGCATACCTAGTGAAGGTAGATGTGGCATGCATACTCACTGAAGTAGGTCAGTGTCTACAAATGTATGTAGCAATGGGGATTTATCTCCAATAGGTTGGTGCCTGCAAATATTTACAGTGGTATTGGATAAGTGTATCCACTAGGTTGGTACCTAAGATTATTTACATCGGTCGGGATTGGTGTCTCCAATAGGTTTCCGCCTACAAATATTGTAACAGTGGGTTGGTGCATACAAATAATTATAGAATTTTGGTTTTCTCTTGCAAGGTTTTCCATGTAAATATCATGTTTCATGTTCTGCAGCTTATAAATCTCATATTCATTTTATTCTTATGGTTGATGAATATTTAAATGCGTAAAAATTGTCTTATACCAATTCACCCCCCTCTCAGTATAAGTGTGTGCTCAAAAATTGGTATGAGAACAGGTTCTTTGAAAAAAAATTATAAATGTTTGGAAGGTATATTTCGAGAGCACACATGGCTAATCAAGAAGGTTTCTTCATAAATAATTCCCATTGTTTGCTCAAACAAACTATGAATTCTAGAGTATAAGGATGTAGGATTATCTAATGGCTCTTGGGTTTTATATTCGGAAATAATTTATGATTGATTATACAGCCCCAAAAACTCTTCCAATAAATATGGTTGGGAAAAAGGCTGGTGAACATAATGAAAAATCCATGAATTTTACCTTATGTGGTCTATTAGAATCATAATTTTCCAAGGCGATGAATTGTGAATCAGTAAAAGAAAATTGCGACAAAATTCAAAACATCTATGAAGGAAATGACAAGGTGAATAAGGCAAAGCTTCAAACTCAGAGAAGATAGTTTCAGAGTTTTAAAATGAAATACAAAGAAAATTTTACAGCCTATCTTTTTGTGGATGAAATTGTCAACATCATAAGAGGACTTGGTGAGAAAGTTTAAGAACCAATGATTGTTCAAAAGGTGTTAAGGTCATGACCCTTAATATTTGATGCCAATATCTCTATCATTGAATAAATGAAGGATTTGGAGAAACTAGTGATGAATGAACGACATGGGAATCTCAACACATATGAAATGAGGACCAAAAAAGAAAAGTTAGCATAGAAGGAAGCATCAAAGAATACAAAAGCACACAAATCGTGTGATTGTTCCACCCATGAATCAAACAAAAAAGAAAATTAATTTGTGAGAAAATTAAAAGGAGAATGTTGAAAATACAAGGTAAGCTACCCTTCAAATGTTTTAATTGTGGTAGAGTAGGACATTTTATTTTTACATGTCCATATGCAAAAAGGGAAGATAGTGAACATAACAATAAAATCAATATGTATACAAAAAAGAGGATAATATACAAAGAAGAAAATTTTTTATCCCAAAGAGGAGAGTAACTTGTCTAAAGAAAGTGATGGATATGTTTATGAGATTGAAAAATAAGCATTCTTCTTCAACCATGGATACAAAGTCTATTGATAAAAAAAAATGAAGACAATCAGAAAGAAAAAATAGAAGAAGAAGAAGAAGACATTGATGGGTAAGTGAATCTTGAATCAAAACTCATTAGTACCTTGGAAGAAATAAACAGATTCAACGGAAAAAATAAAAAGGAGCAATTGCAGAAATATAAAAAGAAGTATTCTGATCTTGATGAAACAAAAAAAACGGTTATAGAAGAGGAAAAAAGTATATAAGAAGTAGTGAGAAACTAACTGAAAGAAAAGGAAGAAATTTGTGAGAAGCTATAAGCTTAAATCATTTATTTAACAAAGAAACTAGAGAAAACAATTGATCAGTTGAATAGAAGCTTGAAGTTTGGAAAGAGTGTTCAAACATTAGATAATTTTCTAAGTTTCCGAAGGTCTCCATTCATCAAGATAGGTCTTTTATATGATGAAAAACAAAATATCCCCAAGGGAGATGCAACATTAAGGTCACAAATCCATCAAAAAAGGAAATGAAGAAAAGCCTAAAATCTATGCTAATATTCTCAAAGTTTTCATCAACAATCAAAGAAACGTAGAAAAGGAAATGAGGGCCAGAAGAAACCTTATTCTTCTCAAAAGAAAAACAAGAATGATTCCAGAAGTGTCGTTCCACCAAGAATTCCTTTCACAACCTAGTACGAAAATATCTTCCTTAGCTATTATTTTTCTTGAAATAATTTTGATCATCAAGCAATAGATTGTAGAAGTTATCATGTGAGGGATAGAAATAGATCATCTTACAAGACCTCAAAGAATGATTATGTGAGAAAAAAAATCATAAGTTATCATAGGTTTGTTGATCGAAACTACAATTCATTTTCTCCTCTACTTGATTATAATATTGAATGTTATAACTGCAATAACTACGGGCACATAGCACATTATTGTAGAAGCAACATGATAGTGTCTAAAAAAAACAAGGAATAACATGTTCTTACCAAGTATAGAGAAGAATACAAAAAGGCATGGAAAAGGAAGAAAAAGTTACTATCTTAACGAGAATTGTTACCTCAAAACGAGAACTATAACCCATAAAACATGAAAAACACCTCGAAAAAAAGAAAATTATTATGTCATGTCGACATTTTTTCTTTTCGGGTTAAACTTCCAATTTTCTTTAGCAACGGCATTAAAAACAAAAAAAGTTGTGCAATAAATAAGAAAAAACACCTCGAAAACAAAAAATCTTGATGTTGCAACAACACTATTTTTCCTGGTTAAAAATCCAAAAAAAAAAAAAACAATGACATTAAAAGCTAAAACAAAATTTCAATAAACATGAAAAAACTCCCCAAAATCGAAATGTGTTGATGCTATATCAACGTTTTTTTTTCTTTGGTTAAAATTCCCAAAATAAATTAGCAATGGCATTAAAAATAAAATATCGTGATTTTGAAAAGCCTTAAAATTCCAATAGTTTTCGATGATAGCATTACAGATAAAATATCATGAATCCAAAAAACCTAGATATTAGAACAATTTTCAACCATGGCGTTAAACATAAATATCATGTCTCTGAAAAACCTTAAATTTTTCATATTTTTCAACCGTGGAATTAAATATAAAATATCACAACTCCAAACAACCTTAAAATTTCAACATTTTTCAACCATGGATTTAAAACCAAATATCATGACTAAAAATAACCTTAAAAATGAATACCTAAATAAAAGAGTCATTATACCAAGAGTAAATGCTAAAAGTGTAGCTCTTTAAAATATTATCATAAGACAACTCGACACATTGCAATGAAAATTTTAAAATCAACCATCAAATTGACACACAATGGGGACAAACCCGACTCATTGCAATGAACACTTAAAAGTCAACCATCAAATTGGTCGAAAGTGGGAGCGAACTTGATCCATTATAATGAAAACTTAAAAATAAACTGCCGAATTGACACATAGTGGAGTTAGGTTGCTAATCGAGCATCCACACATCCCCTATAGAAAATAAATAAATAAATAACAAAACAAAACAAAATAAATAAATAATATTAAAAAAAAATTGACAAAAAAATTGAATGAAATTAAACATGAAAAAATTATTAAAAAAAATCAAGCATAAAAAATCTTAAAAAAAAAACAAAATTAACAAAGATTCAAACATAAAAAAAACATAAAAAAATATAAAAAAATAAAAAATAAAAATAAAACAATAAACAAATTTTTAAAAATTAAAAATAAATGAAAAAAAAAGTCTCGCTAAAAAAAGTCTATATATATAAAAATTAAAAAAAAATCAAGATAAATAACATTAAAAATATCTAAACGTTAAAACAATTATATGTTTTAATATATACATGTTTTTAATGCTATTTATCTTTTTAATTTTTTTTAAAATTGTTGTGTGTGTGTGACTTGCGGCTCTTTAGCACCAACGCTAGGAAGGTAAATTCTCTGAATCACAACGTGTGGGCGGGTTGTCGATTCCAAGAATCGACCTCCCCCACCCTAGCCCCAAAGAGTTACAGGCATTTTGAGTGAAGATAAACTTTCATGTTGAGATGAACTCTCACGAAGGGAATTAACTTTCACTATAGCTTGTTTTATATGAGCAAGTACTGTAACAATGTTTTGTTCAACAAAATAACATTTTCCCTTGACAAATGCACACAGGTCATTTTGGTTTGAGGGATCCTCTTAGCAACTTGTAATATCACATTTTTTGCAATATATATCTAGTGTTTTCACCTCCCACATGAGTTGTCCTATCCCTTTATTCATATAATCCTACTTATAATCACATGTAACATGTTATTACGTCTAAAGGTGTTTTCTTTGTCGGCTTTGGCTGACCAAACATTGTTCACCTAGCCAATCAAAAGTGTATATTTTCGTCTTTCCCTCCACTTAAAAATTAACATTTGTCTCAAGCACCCAGGGCTGGTAGTGACATCTAAAGCACTAGAGTTACAAGCCTACCATGTCTAGTACTTCATCGCAGTTACCCAGCCCGACGATCTCCTTCCTCACCTACGCACATTTCAGAGAATGTCGACTCTCAGGGCAGAGTCTCGAAGTGGAGAATTCTACTTGCATGCTCGCCCTCAGAAACCCGCTGCTCTGAATGGGACGACATTGAATTTGAGGTGAGTGTGGTGGTGTAGTAGTGCGAGGGATGCACTGAGATCGAACCATGAAACTAATTTTCCAAGCTGGTGGGCTTGAATAATTTGTCTAACAATGGGCCACAAACTTGATCCTCCTAGTATTTTATTTCTCCTTTCTTTTATATTATGCCTCGATGCATTTTTCTCACCTCCTTTTTCAGTTGAATGAAAAAACAATGGAAGATGTCATATATTTAATTTTCAAGGAATTTGGGATGATTGCAACATTTACAGAGTTGCAGAGGTTGTGTCAATGAAAACAAAACTCGACATCTTACGTGCTATAGCTCGCCCTATAAAAAAGAAGCAAAAGATAAAAGTGGTAAGCACTATGGATCATAGCCTCAAGGCTAGTGTGTGTTGGACACTGTGGATTGATTATCTCAAATGAAAATTATGCATTTATTATTGGAGTCAATAAAAATGCAATGAAAATTACAGTCCAAGGCGACATGATGGTGAGGGGCATTATGGAGGAAGTTGCGAAGGAAGGCCTGGCTCTTCCCGCCATGATTTACTATAATGGTATCTTTGCGATGGACGTTGTTTATATGGGAGCCCATATTGAACTGCTATAATCTTAAGCTCCTATTGGGAGTTTTGGGATGCCCCATGGGTCCTATTGGTGTTGCAAATGATCCACTTCCCCGCCTCTCCATCAAATATGTCCCTATTGTAAGTAATTTCTCTTGGTTTTTGGAAATTTCTCGAGTGAATTTTTTGTTCTATGATTTGGGTTTTGATATGAGGGTTGGAATTCTCATATAGAGAATTTTGTATCAAAGAGGTGTCTCCATTGTAAGTAGTTTCTCAGGGATTTTGAAGTCTGGAGTCAATTTTGTTCTCTGTAATGTGGGTTTTGATATGAGGGTTGGATTCTTGATAGAGTGAATGGCGTTGATTTGTAGATTAGTTATTAGGATGGGATACTGCCATGGAAATCCATGCAAAAATTTCAGGGTCAAACCCCAGTGGGGGTAGAGTTTCCCCTATCTGGAAGATGTTTGATATCAACATTGATTCCCCTTGGGATTGAATAAGAATTGTGCAAATCCTGTCAATTCAATAAGCAGGGCATACCTTGGAATATTGTTGGTTTCTCTTGGGACTTAATAGTGAACGTCATAGGTTATTTTATAATTTGTAATATTAAATCATTTTTATTTTGACAACAATGTGGAATTGTCCAAGCCCTGCAAATTTAGTAGGCAATGCCTAGATTATTGGTTTCTCATGGGACTTAATAGTGAACTTAACAGGATACTTTGTCGTTTTTTATATTGAGTCGTTTTGGTTTTGATAGCAATGTTGAATTTCGATGGCATGTCAATGATAGGCAAGGCATAACATGGAAGATAGTTGGCTTCCCTTGGACTTGATAGCGAATGGAATATGATACTTTATCCTTGTTCAAATTGCCTAGTTTTTCTTTTGAAAGCAATGTGGAATTTCCCAAGGCTTGTCAATTTGATAGGAAAGGCATAATTTATGAGATTGTTCCCTCATCTTTTGTATTTGAATTAATTTTTGGATGGTTGAATTCCTTTGATTTTTTATTTTTCTTGTTAAACTACCTTCCATTTATTGTGACAAGACTAATGTGTCCAGATCTAGTATGAGTGTGAGTCATTACCACCATTCATTTCGGTCTTCTTTGGTAAAGGAGGTGCTAGCGGGGTATCCAAAAGGGCGAGCATAAGCACTAGAAAGCCAATTGGTAGGATTGGAACCTTCATGGGCTATAATAGATACCCGCTTTCACTGACCCAACAAGCCACAATTAACCAAACTTTGAGTTTTACAGTGTTTTTAATCTTCAAAATGTAGCACTGAAAAGTGATTTTTGACATGAAGGTAGTATAGTGGAAATTGGAAACCCTTTTGTAATTTATGCATGATGTTGTCTTTTCTATTGCTTTTTGTCTTATGTTTTATTAGACATACATCTAGGTCATTGAAACATTTTGAATTTTACAGAGAGTATATTTGAAACATATTTTGGTGAATGTTTTCTTTTTATTTATTTCTAGTGCACTTAAAGCCCTAGAAGTGATGAAATGGCCCTTTCAATGCTGCAAGGTATATGTTTGCATGCAATATTTTTTACTATTAGCATATTTAGGGACACATTTCTTAATCATAAGTAATTTGCAGAGTGTATTTTTATTTGAAACATAGTTGGTAAATGTTTTCCTTTCATTTATTTCTGGTATGCAAAAAATCCTAGGAGAATTGAAAGAGCCTTTGAAAGT
The DNA here is from genome assembly GCA_034641835.2 of Pinus albicaulis. Lineage (NCBI taxonomy): Eukaryota > Viridiplantae > Streptophyta > Pinopsida > Pinales > Pinaceae > Pinus > Pinus albicaulis. The sequence goes on along the minus strand of CM076575.1, from coordinate 1,591,012,857 downwards.
TTCAAGGTATATGTTTGCATGCAAGATTTTAGTTTGTTAATAGATTTGGGGACAATGTTCTTAATTTTAAGTAATTTGCAGAGAGTATTGTTATCCATGATATAGTTGGTAAATTTTTTCCTCTAATTTATTTTCGATGTACATAAAAACCTAAGTAGGAGTGAAAAATCCCTTTCAATGTTGCAAGGTATATGTTTGTTTGCATGCAAAAAATTGTATGTTAGTAGATTTGGTGACATTATTCCCAACCTTTAAGTAATTTGATGAGGGATGAATTATTAAGAACTATTATGGTCTCAGAAAGGGATGCATGGTTATCGACATTCTTGAATTCTTGATTTGGGTAGGAAATATCCTCAGCATAGTACATAGTGCAAAAATACATGGTTTCCATTGGCTACCTCAAGTTTCTAAATTAAATAAAGAGCTAATACATAGTTGGTAGATTGAAAATGGTATCCTTAGAAGTTGAAATGGTTACAAAATCTTCTCGAAATTATTCACTAAAGGCTAGTGAAAATGGATGCTTTTTATTGTGGCAAATTATGCCTGATACGTGGTCAGTGGAGTTAGTTTTGGGTGGGAGAAAGGTGCATGCTAGAAGCAACAGAAAGATTTTCTAAAAGCATGTGCCCTAGCTTGGTTCACATGTTGCCAAAGTTCCTCCTCGGCCTCTGCATTGGTCTCTTAAGGTTTGTCTATTTCGATGGCATAAGAACGACGATATTTTGGTTGCAGAATGTGTTTAAAAATCAACTTGTGACTCAATGAAAGTCGTATTTTTTTAGGATGAAGAGAAAATTTCAATTCTAGTAAGTAAATGTGCTAATATGATTGCATTTTGTTGGATTTTGTAGTTGGTCAGAATTCAATAAATTATTGGGTTTTTTATGCTTGCATGCAAAGTAGGTTACATAAAGGTCAATTTTAGTGAAGGATGATTGTTTTGGTATGGTAGGGTTGTTTGAATGAAACCTTTTTTGCCAGGGTTGTGAGGCTAATACCTACAGAGTAGGCCTAGAATGAGGATTAGATTGAGAACATAGTGAAGTTAAAAGCATTTATACAACTACATTTATAATGGGATTCACCAACTACTCATAATTCAATAAAATTTGTGGGTTCGTAATGGGCTTCACCAGCTGCTTAGAATTCAATAAAATTCGTGGGTTTTCTATGCTTGCATGCAGAGAAGGTTTGAAAAAAAGGTTTATTTTGATAAAAGATGATTTTCTTAGTTATGGTGATTTGAATGACACATTTTTGGCTAGTATTTGTGAGTCTCTATGATCAAGCTGAGTTTCAGTAAGATCGATGGAAGTGTTCATGTAGTCTAGGTACTAGGTTATAGGATTAAGTTTACAGAAATAGTACATATGGTTGTCAACTATATTCCCAGTTAGGGTGAGAGAACTAGGGGTTGATGTCTTCATATGAGTGCTTGCAGATTATGGCCTGGATTGCAGTTACATCCAATGAGAAATATGCAAATAGATTATGCATTGTTGTTTGCAGAATAGGCTCTCGGATCAAGTTGTGATTAAGTTAAAAGTTGAGAATTTTAGCATGAGCGGTTGCAAAAAATAAATAGAAGAGAGTTCAGACTGCTAAAGTTATTTTTATGATGATTGTTGTGCAAGTAGTTTATTGGTGGTTCTTCTAAAAATATATCATGTTAATGTCTTTATAATGATGCATGTCCTTATGCTTGGTTAATCCCTTTTCCACTTTGGTTGAGATACTAGTACATTGGGTTTTTTGAATTTAATCATCCATGTATAATTTTACGAGTATAAAAAGCAAATGTTAATATTAGTTGTTTTTTTTAAACTTGAAAAATATTAGAACAAAACTGCATGTATGTTTATTTGCAATGGCAATTTTTTTCGAATGCAAATCACTAATCAAGGGACTGAGCTTAGGACCATGGAAACTATGTAGCTTAGATTAACTTTTTTTGGTGATGATGCACATTATTATTCTTGTTGACCTCTCTATTCTTAGGGTTTATATCCTAGAACAACAACAATCATGTTTGCAAATGCTCGTTTCTTAGGAGAAAAGAAAATTGGAGATGAATATTGCTTCATTTTAAAGCTTGTTGTTGATCCTTCGACTCTGCATGAAAGGAGTGATGGACCTACATAAATTATCAGACATGTACTTTTTGTAAATTTCAGTCAAAAATTGGCCTCCTTGTATGTTTGGAATATTCCCATCTCACATGGATTCAAGCCACTGGAATAGATGTTGTTTACTCAGTAACCACCATAGAAACAATTATCGATAAGTATAGAGCAATAATGGTGTGATGATTGCTCATTCAGGGCGATCAGTTGTCACTCTTTTAAAATATGGAGAGTGTTCAATTGGCCATACCATAACAAGAATGGAAGAAACATAGACAATTGATGATATAGTTTTCAATGTGCCTGGACTTTCAATGGATTTCTTCATTCCCCCTATCGACATTATCAAAAGTGGATCAGGGAGTGATGCTTGCAATTATAAATCTCATGTAAAACCCATGTCAAGTGATCCAAATTGGATCATTATCTTTTTTTCATCCATATTAATGCATTTATAGTTGAAAAAGTGGAGTAATCATCTCACGGGACCATTTTTACCGACAAGACCGAGTTTGGTGAAACGGGGTCTGAAACCTTTCGGGAGCGTTTTGAGCCATTAAATGACATTTTTGGGGGGGTAAATTTTTTTCTCTTTAGCACCACATATTTTCATGATATTGTACACATATATATATCTTTCCAACGACACAAGAAGTGTGTCAATCAGAGTTTGTATGCAAAATTTATGCCACTCAGAAGTTGACCTTCCTGTTTTCACACCTATAGTTTGAGAGGATGTCGCTTTAGCCCCCATTATTAATGGAAAAAGGGCTAGCCACATGTTTTTGAGGTAAAATATTCTAGAAGATACTATATTTTAACTCTAGTTAAGAGTTAATGTAGTCAAAATTAACCACTAAAAGGCTACTAGGTTGTGTTATAATCAGGCCACCAAGAGGAAGAGGCATTCCATTCTTTAGAGAGAATTTTGTTCCATAGTTGAGAAAATATATCAAGGAGAGATAGGAGGTAGAGCACACAGAGAGGATTTGTGCACTGTAGCAGCCCATGGGCCACAAACATTATTTCTTTGTACATGTAGCCATAATTCTAGACAGATAAAGAAAGCGAAGCGGCCTCACCTTCTAGCTGAGTTTTCTCCCAAAAGGGTTTCCTAGAGAGCATATCTTGTGTCCTATGTGTGTATGTGAGCTTATTTTGTTGTTCTTTAATTTTATGCATAATTTATATTTGCATGCATTTACTAATTACATTTAAATATACGTATCTTAAAGTTTAATAAAACTGTAATAGTGTAAAATTTCAGTATTTTAATATATTTGTATTAGATTTGTTGTAACAAACTGTCCAGTGGAATATCCACAGAAGTTTATGGATCATTTGGTATCAAATCCAGGTTTATTTGGGTATTTTTTGGAGATTTCAAGGATCTAGATCGGCGAGGTTGAAAATCATAAAACCCTAATCATGGCCGATGAATACATAAATGAACCTCGTGATCCCGTAGAGGTGAGGTTTTCGTGGCTCGAACAACAAGTCACGGATATAAACCGTAATGTAAACCTCCTCGTGGCAGCCCTAAGAATCCGCACTTTTCCTAGTTCTTACCTGCGGTACTGCGGTTTCTTGCTCTATAACCTGTGGAACATCTCGCACATTATACTTATTAAAATTGTGGACCCCCGTAAATGGTAAAATAAAAGAAAAAGTAAGTTCTAGAAGCCCAGCTGTTCGAATATTATCCCAACTGGAGGCTTCTAGAAGCGTAATTAGGTCAAGCTTCATCCTTTCATTCATGAACCTTTATCCCTTCATTAATGGAGATTATCCCTTGGTATTTGGAGCTAAAATCCCTTCATGAGAGGAATTTATCCCCCTATTTATGGAACTAAAACCTCGTTAATTATCCTATAAATTGAACTCATGTTTCAGTCTCAAGGGTACTTCTTAACTTGCAGAAGAGAATTGTTGAAGAAATTATACTCTCTATACTTGGCATCATTGGTATGAGAACGATCACATACTCATGTCCATAGTTTCATGCTAGTTGAGAGAGGAGAAGGCTTATCAAACCGAAGGAAAATGGTTGTTCAGGACCCTGGAAGAACCTGTATAACATCAAAGCGACAAGGTTGTAAGGTTACTTCTTATCATACAAGTTAATACAAATGGATTTTATTTTCTCATTAAGTTGTTCATATATCTATTTGAGTAATTTAATTCTTGGATTCCTTGATCACTGAGATAGGTTAGTGTTTTCTGAATTATTATATCTTGCAAGTGCTTTTAATCCTTCTTTCTGTCTTTCATTGCAGGTTTCACATGATGAAGTGACCTCTTTTGGAGTGACTGGATTTAAAGATTACAACAAGTGTTGGACTTCAGGTAGGGGCATGTCCTCATGCTTTGTTAATTAATAATTCTGAATCATAAATGATCTAGAGAAAATTGTTTGGATTTGGATGTTTGTTTCTAGATATCTTTAGGATACTAGGGAGATCATTCTTGTCCGCAAGAAGGATTTATCCGCATAACAATTCTATGGAAAAAGTAAATAGTAGTGGCATTTGGATTTGCAACACTTTCATAATCTATTTTTGATGGGGTTCATATTTAATATTCTTTTTTGATCTTTGTTTATTTTTGTCTTTTGATTGTTTTATAGGACATACCCACTTTTCATTTTTAATTTGGGAATACATTTGCAGAAAGAAAAGGTATGTACAATATTTCAAGATTTTTAACAGAGTCAAATCAAAATTATGAATCCTATATTTATAGGACCCTAACACTGACGACGGGAAAGGCGTTAAGCGTGATTAACACTAACTGTGGAATTAATTAACTCCTAAATGCACGCTTAAATTCAGATAATGAAAAATTTAAGTTAGCGAAGGACTTGGCGAAGCCACTAAATTCAGAGGTAGTTCTAGATTTAGTAGGCTTAATTGGTAGTTAGCCAGATTTAGTGATAGTTTACTAGGCCTGAGTAAATGAGGCCTATATTGGTCAATTTTAGACCAAGTTTTGCTCAAGGATAATCATTCTTAGCAGATTGGCATGCTAGGAATCCATTAGAATAGGTTTAATAGGAAATGGAGCTCTTCTACATGTGTTTTTGGCACGTTGAATAATTTTGAAGCCTAGGGCCACCAGGAGGGAAGGTCATGCCCAGAGTTACTGAAGGCCGTGTTCAGTGAATTAATAGTCATTTTTTGATGTATTTGATGCTATGAACACAATGGTACAATTTATAGAGGTGTTGGAGCAAATTTGAAGGTGATATTGTCACTTTGGATATTAAAGAAGCCCATGGCCACTGTTGTTGTAGGTGAAGCCTAGAGAAGTTGTGAACCAAATTCAATGATTGAATAGTCATTTTTGGGGTATTTGAGTGTTAAGAAGCCAATGGAACAATTATAAAATTCATTGTATCAACACAAATTCTTGTAATCATACTTTTGACTCATAATCCCAAGAGGGCCTAGCTAGTTAAAGAAGATCCATGGAGATGTAGCCAGAAGGGGTGAAATCCATCATCATCTATTGTGTTATATGATTGTTGTGATTTATTTTACTGCATTTCATTTGCTGTTTATGATTTTTTGAATGTTAATTAACTCATAATTACCTCATAAAAAACAGACGAAACTTGACAATTACCCCTTCACAAATGGTTTTATGAGACGATCCCTAATTAAATTTTTAATACTGATGAGGGAGCTTGCATAGCATTAACAAGTTTGCCCATATTCAGTTCGGTATATCTCTTTTTCTGAAGAGTTGAAAAAATCCTTTGTAGTATACGTAGGCGTGGATAATGTGAGGTACATAGGGGGGCACCCAAGGGCATAATGTGATGTAAAAGGAGACCAGAATTAGTTAGTTTAGTAAATAACGCCCGTAATTTTACCCACATTAATGATGATTGTAAGTGGCTTAACCTCATCATAAAAAGGGAGCATAATTATTTAGTTTAGTTAAGGATGATGAATAAACATGCCATAGTTAATAAACAAAGGGGTTAACCTGCATTATGCAAGGGACCAAAAGCATTTAGATAATAATGTGATGTTGAGTGCTCATGGTATTACAAATGGTATTTCCCATGATATTGTATGTATGAATCCTATATAGAGGTTAGAGTTCTCCATTGGAGACACGTCAAGTATTGTTTTATATTGATAAGCATATGGCTTGTGGATTTTTGTGCCAAAATTGATATATATATATATATATATATGGTTGTTTTTTTCCAGTAGATCCATTGTTGTTGCTATTGATGAGTATGTTGCTGCTATGAACTGATGAGGATAGTAATTTTGAACATAGTTTGTTATTGCTGCTTAATGGACCAAGTATTACTTGTTTCCATGTGTGTATTGGGCCTATATTGATATGTAAGTTATGGAGATAATTTTTTAGCTATGTCATATTTTTCAGAGTTAGCATGTGTCCAGGGGGAGTGTATTGCACATATTTATTAACTATGTGATGAGTGGTGGAGTGTTGATACTATTGAAATTGTTTTCATCCCTTTCCTATTGATGCCAAAGGGGGAGAAAGTACTGAGCTCAACTTCATAGGAGATCAGGTCCAGGAGGGAAGATCAAGTTTTAGTTGACATCAATGTCAAAGGGGGAACTTGTAGGAAATGTAGTGTTTCCATTTATGTCAATAGGTGTTTAGCTTCATATTACTTGTATTCATGAAGTCCTATGTGTTGTATTGGGTCTTATGCATGTTCTTAATGGTCAAATCCTATACTTGAAGTTGATATATAAGTGTGGTTGAGAAGACAGTTATAACGAGTAATGTAGGTGCCCACTTGAAGATAAAGAATTATAACACTGGTTTTTAGCCTTCAATGGTGCGTTATTATGTAATTTATGAGATAAAGAGGCATGTTATTGTTGCAGATGGTTTGAATGATGTTATGACACCTTGATGCATGTGTTCGATTGGTTGTAGATGTTTGGCTATGCAATGTTAAAGAGAATAAAGGAAAACCATGGGAAATTACCAAGGGTTTTCTCATGGTATTTCATGTGAGACCTTAAATGGTCAATTAATTTATTTTATTTAATATGGTCATCTCGGGGTATGGTTGGTAATCAATGATTTTGATATGGTCCATTGTGATTAGAAGAAAAAAGAAATATTAAAAATGTATTAGTGTAGTATTGGAGGTTGGGGTGAGAGAGAGAGATACAGTGCTTAGTGATGCCTGTTGTATACATGTATGATTGATCAATTGAGTTTCAAAGATTAAGTTTCATACTTGATATGTTGCTGTAGTGTGTATGTTGAGAAGATCCTATTGGGTCCAACATGAAAATTTTGAAACAAGGCCCACATAGTGGTTGAGGAGGTTGGGGCCTCTGGCAATTTGTGGCTTGCCAAGATAGGAGCATGGCTTCTTGCTGGTAGTGAACAAAAAACAATTGATAGGAAGTTGGGGATTTCTAACTGGCGGTGGCCAACAAACTGTAGTTGGGATTATGTCTCCTGAATGGTATAGTCCAACTGATTGAAGTAAATATTTGCTTGACATATAATATAAATTCAAAGAAACACAAAAAAAACATGGTGGTTTTTGTCTCTTTGAGTTTTAAACTCTAAATCCTTATGTCTTCATGTGCATGCTTATCTTGATGTTGATGTGTTAATTTTTGTGTTGAGTTTAAATATTTAGATCTGTTTTGATATTATGGGCTACTGCTAATTTATCATTTTGGTGAAAAGTTTTTAAAACTTTATAAACTTTAGTACTATTAATTCAACCCCCTCTAAGTATTGATATGATTTACGACAGGGGGAATCAATACAATGATTTTTTTTACTTATTTAAACATTCAAACATCATAAAAAATTGATCTCATAAACTAAACAAGTAAAAAATATATGCATGGAAACCATTACGGGATAAACCACAAAAATGATTTATATGAAGGACCTTGTAGGATGTAATTCATGGGAACCAACCTAAAAAATACACCAATCCCCTCTACTACTTTGTAGGTACTAACCTACAAAAGACACCAATCCCCTCTGTTGCTTTCTAGGCACCAACCTACAAGAGACACCAGTCTACTCTACTAATTTATAGGCACCAACCTACTTCCCTAAGTTTTCTTGCTTCTTCACAATGTCTAGTAGCTGCTTCTCCTTTTTCCAAGTTTAGTTGTTTCTTCTACCTTCACTAGGTCTACTTGCTACGTTTTCCTTCACCTAGTCTACTTCTCCCAAAACTTGTTGCTTTTGGCTTCTTCCAAAGAACAAATTTGCATAACATTCCATGTATTCAATTTTGTAGATATGGTTCAATTTTTTTTCCATAGATACCTTATATCTCTTCTCTGTCTCCTCCAGATGTCACAATTTAAAACATCTCACAATGAAAATTATAACAAAATTTCCAAGCTCACCCACATGAAACATGTTTCAAGAGAATTTAAGAACTTTAACTTTCTCATATAAAATCTCTAAAATTATAGCTCGAAAAAAGGGATACAATTTCTATCACAGGTACCTTGAGATCTCTTCTCTATATTTTCCAAATTTCACAATCTAAAACATCATAGAAAGAAAGTTATAGCGAAAATACCTAGTTGACCTCTTTGAAGCATGTTTAAGATCATTCAAAAATTCTATTTTCCTTAGATCATATATTTGAAATTATAGAAAGACAAGGTATAAAATTTCGATCATTGGTACCTTTAGATATCTTCTCTCTATCTTTTAGATTTCAAAGTCTGAATTTTTTTAGAAAGAGATTTATAACAAAAATTCCATGTTGACCTATTTGAAGCATGTTTAAGGAGCATCGTGAACACTGACTTTCTTGTATCATTCCTTTGAAAATATAACGAAACAAAGTTTGGAATTATATAAAATTTACATTGACATCTCTTCTCTGTCTTCTCCAAATGTCACAATTTAAAGAATCACAAGAAGAAAGTTATAGTGAAAATACCAAGCCGACCAGTTTGATGTAGATTTAAGGAGCATTAAGGAACACCAACTTTCTTAGATCATATCTTCAAAATTATGAAGAAACAAGGTATGAAATTTATAACACAAGCACCTTGATATCTCTTCTCTGACTCCATATTTCATAGTCTATAACATCTAAGAATAAAATTATAGTAAAAATACCAAGCTAACATGTTTGAAACATGTTTCAAGAGCATTAAAAAACATTAACTTCCTCGAATCATATATCCAAAATTATAGCGAAATAAGGTCTAAAGATTCTAAAAATAGTAACTTGAGGTCTCTTTTATATCTCCTCTATATTTCATAGTCCAAAGCACCTTAAAAAGAAAGTTGTCGAAAAAATACCAAGTCGACATGTTTGAAGCATGTTTCAAGAGCATTTAGGAAGCCTAAATTCATCAAATCATATATCTGAAATTATAGGGATCCAAGGTTTGAAATTTTAATCAAAAGTACATGAATATATTATATTTGTATCCTTCAAGTTTCATGGTATACGCATACCAAAAGAAAAGTTAGAGTCAAAATTCTAAGATGACTTGTTCACACCATAAATCACATTTTTGCTTCAACCTTTCAAATTAAAGAACTTTTGAGGTCTAAAATGGGTCTCCTAAGGAAAATGTACAACAAAAATAAACTTTATATGAACCAATAGGATTCAAAATGATGATTTCAACCATGGGGGATGATTCACCATTTTTTGGGGTAAAAAAGGATAAAAATAAAAAAAATAAAAAAATCATAAAACTTTTTTTTCAACTTATCTCCATAAGGTTTTACTCAAATTTCAAGCGACAATACTCGTTGGATGCAAAATTAAATTCCTCATCCAAGGAGTACCCATGTTGCATACTTTTGATGGAACCTACTACACAGAAAATGAGAACGGCATGAAAAAACGTGATTGCAATCACATTTTTCATGTATTTATCATTTTCGTGTAGTGTGGTCTATCGAAAGTATGCAACACGTGTACTCCTTGGATGATGAATCATATTATACATCTAACGAGTGTTCTCACTCGAAATTTGAGTAAACCCATAGGGAGATAAGTTGAAAATACGAGATGAAAAAGTAGTTTTTTCTTTTTCCCCTAAAAAATTTGATGATGTAGTCTAATCTTATTTTATTATTTCCACTATTATTTTATAATTTTCTTAGGAGGCCCATTTTAGACCTCAAAATTCCCCTAATGAATCTCAAATAATCACCCCAAAAATATTCCTTAAATCCTCTTGCAAATTGCAGATGTTTTCTTGCTTCGATGTAAAATGCATTAATATTCCCTTTATTTATAATGTTTTTATGTTTAATTAAAGGGCTGACTTGTAAAAATGGTTGGGTCAGCCTGCTTGTAGTTTGGTTGGGCCATCCTCATGAAATATTTCATATTTTATTATTCCTATGGATTCAGAGTGAATGCCATATACTATTAGAAAGGTGTTGACTGAGCCTTTTGCACCTTGTGTCAAAAAGGGAATGTGGTTTGGACCAAAGTTCTTCACACAACCTAACCCATTTAAATAGCCACTCTTGATGGGTCTTGAGGCCGCGTTAGCCTATGAATCTCTTCCTCTTGAAAAGAAAAGGGTGTGAGTAAATCCTAATGTAATCATATATATATATATATATATATATATATATATATATATATATAAACTAAGAGTTTATATTAATGTATCTAAATTAAAGGTCACCCTAACTAACATAATAATACAATAATAGAGTTAGCAGTTAGCTATTAATATACACTAAATAATATTATGCACAAATTATACAAGGAATAATTTACACCTAATACAAAAGGAAGTAACTAGAAACTTACATAACTAGAAAATAATGTAAAATAATGCTTTATATTGTCTTCATGTAATGTTGTAGATTCACATTAGGGGAATTTTGAGGTCTAAAATAGGCCTCCTAAGGAAATTATAAAATAATAGTGGAAATAATAAAATACGATTACATTACATCATCAAATTTTAGAGGGAAAAAAGAAAAAACTACTTGTTCAACTTATCTCCCTATGGGTTTACTCAAATTTCAAGCGAGAATAATTATTTGATGCAGAACTTGATTCCTCATCCAAGGAGTACCCATGTTTCATACTTTAAATGGACCCTGCTACAAGAAAAATGAGAAATACATGAAAAACGTGATTGCAATAACGTTTTTTTTTTTAATGTATTTCTCATTTTTCGTGTAGTAGGGTCCATCGAAAGTATGAAAAATGAGTAATCCTTGGACAATGAATCAAATTTTGCATCCAACGAGTACTCCCACTTGAAATTTGAGTAAAAATTTGGGAGATAAGTTGAAAAATTAGTTTTATTATTTTATTATTTTTTAATATTTTTACTTTTTTACCCCAAAAATGGTGAATCATCCCCCATGGTTGACATCATCATCTTGAATCCTATTGGTTCTTATAAAGTTTATTTTGGCTGTACATTTTTCCTATTTTAGACCTCAAAAGTTCTATAATGAATGCACACTAAACTAATTTAAACTATAGATGTAATTATAACACAAATATTCTTAATGTGATTTTTTGTAAAAGACATAAAATTACAATCATATAATTCCCTTATATTTTAAACAAATGTATAGAAGTATGGAATTTCCTTTCATACTTCACATTAAGAATGAGTGTAAATGTTGATGTATGTACTTATCTAATACTATGTTTGCAAATCAAATGACTATAATAATTCTTCTAAGAAATGAATCTTTCAATTTCTTGCAAGTTTGAAATCGTTTAGAAATTAAGAAATATAATATTATGTAAAACATAGAAATTATTATAGTCAAATTATTAATCCCATTTATATATAAACCACATAATCAAATAGCCCAAATTCCCAATAATCGTTCTAAGAATTCAAATCTAAGTGATGTAGAAATCAAATTTATCTTTTACGACAACAATCTTCTCAAGAAAAATAAGACCTAATATATTTAAAACATAATTAGAATAGTAAGGAAATATGAAATTAAATCATTGTTTATTTCCAAATCACAATATAGAAATAACAATGTTATTTCTTCATAATTTCCCAAAACACAGTTATAAAAAATTCGAAAGACATTCATCAACAACCATTGATTTCAAATATTATATATGATTAAGTTTTGGTTTGCTAAAATCGTTCAAACAGACCCAAAATTTATATTAACCAAAATGTATATTTGTTCCCATTGTCACCAAAATTAAATGACCATCTTTCCTTGCTCTACCTTATGTGCTGCAATATCCAGGTGTGACCCCTTTTTTATGATTTACAATAGTGATTTTATAACAATACCTATGTAATAGACTTAGATTCTGTTTAGCAATTTATTTCCAAAAAAAAATTCGAATCCTTCTGTTGATGGTGTTGTAAATCCATCAACCAAAGGGGTCTCCTCGATGTGAAGTCCCAATTAGACCACAAACCGTTTGGAATATGAGCCCCATCCAGAGTATCAACCCGACTGCCATGTATTGTTGTAGATTTTCCTTGGCTAAAAAGTTCAACACAAGAGAGTAATGCACAAGTATCTTCGGATAAACAAGTGAGTATGCCTTGTGAAATTTTCAATTGCGGAAAGTATCAAGTTCCTTCTACTGAAAGGGAAGAGAAAAGTGGGTTGTTTAAATACAAGTAATAATATTAATATAGAAAATTCACATGAGCATATATATAAGAATGGATCACTGATAAACCAACAAAATATTTCACAAGGAAGCAACGATTGTTAAAGCAAATACAACACACCTTCAACAACATAAGTACCAAATCCACCAAAATAGTTCAATTTCCTTAGTATAAATGAAAACAACATACATCACAAAAATTCAAAGAAAAGTCTTACAATAATCATGACATATGCATGAAAGTGTGTTGACTCAGCAAGCTTATGAATCAAGTAAAAATTCCAAGATACATCAAGACATTGAACACCACTAGCCCCAATAGTGGAGCATTAGAGTAATCACTTGCTCCTCTAAAAAAACTATATTCCTCTATAATTCCTTATAGGAGGAGCCAAGGTGAAAAGTCATTTTTATGTACAATGAGGATGAATATATAACAAATGAGGAGATCATTCACCTCCCATGTGACTCTTAGACTATCCTCATTACTATTTGACTTCTCTATGATATTTCGACTTCCACATGACTTTTCAAATTACATGGATGACTCTTGGACTTCCACTTTACATTACATTTTCCAATATATAATTTATAGAATCCACAAATGATGTGGCACATGACGACTCATTACATGACATGACACTGATGACATGGATTGCATGATGACATGGAAATATCAAGCCACTCTTTGTTGCTGCTTTGTCTTGAATAACATATGTCCAATGCTTCATCTTCATGAGAGATATGATTTTTTCTTCATATCCACCCTCCAAAGGGTTGTGAATTAGATGGAGTCTTCATGTGTCCTGATATTTAATCTTCTGTTATAATCTGGTGTTCCTTCTTCTTCTCGTTTGATGACAATCTTATCTCTCCAACTACATATGTGTCTTCTAGCATTGTACCCTTCTCCTTTTCCTCCATCATCATCCTGTCATAACAAGATAGAGTACCTGCAATTGAGAACCATTCATGACAAGAAAAAATTAGTCCAAAAAAACCCTAATCAAACATATTTCATGAACTCACCTGTTAGGGTTGGAATTGGTGACAGGTTGAGTGACTAGCTAAGGGATTGTGTAGTTCCAGAGGCCAAGGTCTAGGACTAAGGCTTGAGACTGCACATTGTGTAGTTAAATATGGTTAGGTTCAAGCGATTACATATTTGAGGGGCTTAACAGATAAAAGTTGGGGCTTGAGGCTTGAAGATTCCCACTACGTAGTTCTGGAAGTACAAAGGAAAAAAAAATTTCATAGTTGAGGGAATCAAGGACTCAATCTAGAGGCTTGAGTCTTGAGACTGCACAATGTGTAGTTCTGAAGGCTTGGGAGGAGGGTTTGCGCAGTTGAGGGACTCAAGGAATTAGGATAGAGGCTTGAGCCTTAAGTTCTACCACTACACAATTTTGGGAGGAAGGGAGGCCAGGTGATTGCACAATTATGTAGTTCAGGAGCTCACGGCTGAAGCTTGAGGACTAAGAGTGTGCAATGCACAGTTCAGGCTGGGTTGGAGATAAAGATTGCACAATTCTAGAACTCAAGGGCTAGGCTTGGGAATTGAGATTGTGTAATGCATAGTTCTGGATGGTAGTTACTACACAACAAAAAATTCCAAGAGGCAAGTATGCTGCTTGAGGACTAAGACTATGTAGTGCATAGTCCAGGAGGGCTGACTGAGGCTGAGTGGCCCAATTAGGGATTTTTCCCAATTTTGACTAAGTGTTGGATCAGTGAGAAAAAGTTTAACCAAATCAAGAATTGAACATGATCACACACTTAGATCACTTGAAGAGACAAAAACACATGAACATCATACTTCTTCTCAATGTGACAACTTTGTGACATTTCACTCCAATCGCAACACTAAAGATACACTTTGTGACGAAAATGACGACACTTGTGCGACAAAGCTTGAAACTTTGGAAATGAGTGAGATACATATTTAAATGATAATTTACACAAATATTACCCCCCAAAAAAACCAAAACTAGCTTATATACATTGCGTGACACTTATCATGCTAGAAGACGACAATTACTAAAGTTTGAATGACACTTGCGATATGTGAACAAATGTGAAAGAAACACATTACAAAGTGAAGATAACATGAAAAAAATACCAATTAGAGTGAAATCAAGGAAAAGAGATAGTAAAAATCATGAAAACGACATTCACGAAAGAAAAGGTGCGCAAAAGAGACAATTTGTAAAAATCATCAAAATCGAAGTACAAACACAACTAGAAGTGAGAAACTGTCGATGTCAGTGCATACTAACTATCAACATGGATTTAAAATTGAGAAAGCACTACATTGATGGAATATGCTAGGCTTATTCGATCTTGCGTGAAGGGCTGCACTCATGAATTCATTACAGATTGAGAATGTGTGTAGAGGTGACTTCAACACTTACAATCTAAAAGGGAGCTTAAATACTTAACAAAGCTAGAAGTGACTATTGAACGATCGATTGCAAGATGCACAGTAGGCTCAAAATTCAAGTATAGGCAAAATTTTGGAGGGTGTTTTTTGTATCATCAACACCTTTATCACAACATGTTGGGAAAATAAAATCCCCCACATATATCATTCATTGAAATAAATCCATCCTTTAGAAAATCGAGCCCCTTGCTTATGGAAGTAAAAACCATTCAAATCCATGTTAGAGGCTAGTATCAGGAGGTCATACTGAATCAATTTCACATTAAATGGTTCTCTTCTCCTTTATCTGAAATCAAACCAAGCTTCTCGCCTTTGTTCTTTCTTCAACTTGCAAAAAATAGACAGTTGCAAAGACATTGAGATCGTAACAAACATTTTTTTTATTTGAAAAAAAATGCAATATTATCAAGATAAAAATAAGGGTATCATGAAAATGCTGCAAACTTGGCATATTCACAAAATAATCTGGTGATGAATTGTAGATGTCGACTTGCTTCTAGAAAATTCTCTAGCTCATGCATGAGATTTCTGGTGCTCAATTGCAACAAGTTTTTGTAACAATGTCGATTACCAATCCTTGAGATAAGAATTTATTTTGACTCTATGGAATATCTAAAATGATAGGTGTGCAAGCCATTTAGGTAGATCAATTAAAATTGGTTGTAAAATTGCTATGTGTAACTGCACGG
Organism: Pinus albicaulis; assembly: GCA_034641835.2. NCBI lineage: Eukaryota > Viridiplantae > Streptophyta > Pinopsida > Pinales > Pinaceae > Pinus > Pinus albicaulis. The sequence goes on along the minus strand of CM076575.1, from coordinate 1,590,996,999 downwards.
AAGAACTTCATTTATGAATTGTTTGATGTGTTATGACATTACTTCGAGTGGTCGACATTGAGATAATGCGTATAAATCACCTTTTCTCTGCGTGACATCACCACAGTAATACCCTACAAAATAAAAACTATGCAAATAGTTATATAACAAAAAACTCTTATTTCCAATTAAATTATAATGTATGGTGATCCTTGTTTTGTTTTTGACATGCCTTGTAGCATATATACATTCAAAGTCTAGGCTTTGTTTTCCTTCCTCATAGTCATTGACTTCATGAAATTCAACATACATTAAATTTATTGCATCACTACATAAAACATAAAACCCTTAGGTTATTTCGACTTCAAATGCTACAATGGGCAAAGAACATAGATAAAACACTTTTTTTGTTTGTTTGTCTTCATAACCTTATTTGAAGTTTAAAAAATATACAATGTCAATGCCCTCCCATAATTTGGTTGATGTATTATTGTGGGATAGTTTATTAGTGCATTTCACAATGGAGAAATTCATTTTTATGGGTCTTCAATTATTCCCTCAAATCTCTCGTTTTGGTGCTTGTTCGTTTGCCTCCACGATTCCTATGTAACATGCAATGTTGAGTGCATATAACCCATATTTGTATTGAAAATAATTATCTCTATAAGTTTTGCAACAATGTTGATATACTACATAATTTACATATTTGTCACTCATGTACTTGATGAGGTTTCACAACTTGATGTGCAGAGAGATAATGACCAATTTTGATATTTTTGTATGGAAAGAATTATCAAAGCTTTCAACCATGTGTACTTGTTGCTATGACCAATGCTAGGGTTTGATTTAAGGATGTTATTAACAAAAGGAAAAGTTAATTGAGTTTGATGTTTATTACATCTAGGGTTTAATGTGCATATTGGGAATAGGAAGAATTATTTATTGACACCTAGGGTTTGATTTGCAGATTGAGTAGAGGTAGACTTGATTAATAAAGATCATTATAGTTTCTTTTAACTTGACATTGAACACAAGTGGATCCATTCTGAAAATTATGAAACGTGGTCCACCGACTGATTAGGGTGGCAGGGTGGTGCTAGGTCAAGTTGGTGCTTGCATAGAGAGTTAGAGTGTCCCTCCAGTTGCAACTAGTAAACAGGGTGTTATAGCATCCTTCAGGTTGGAGCCTGTAAACTAGGGCATTGGAGTGTCCTTCCATTTACAACTGGTAAACCAGGGTATTGGAGATTCCTTCAGGTTGGAGCATGTAATCTAGGGGGTTGGAGCCTCCCTCAGTTGGAGCTGAAAACATTAATGTACGTTTTATTGAATACAAAATATTAAGAAGCACTTAGTGGTTTTTCTCCTGAAATGGTTTCCACCTAAAAAACTGTTGTCTACTTTCTTGATATTTGTGCATGCTGAATGGTGTTTCTTATTATTCATGTGAGTTTGATTTAATGTTAATTCCCAATGAACTTAGAAATACTAATTGATAAGAAATACAGATTCACCCTCCTCTCAGTATTTCCAACAATGTGCAATGTGCAAGTAAACTTTTCTATGAGAGTAAAAACTTATGAGACTCTTGAGTCTATTTCTTCATGTAAGGATCTAATCTTTCCCACTCTATTCTTTGGAACCAATGTTTCTCCCACCTAAGGGTGTTCTCCATAAGTCAACACACAAACCCAATGCTAGGGCTTCCCAACACTACAACATTGTTGAGGATTTGGCCCAAGCTCCTTGTGCCATGCTCATTTTGGAGGTTTTTCAAAGTGTTCATATGCAACAAAGAGCCTTGCTTCTAATATAGAAGGGGTTGATCTCTCATTGTAGAATGTGATAATGTTTTATGTTAATACAATTTGGCTTAGGTTATCCCTTCAAGTTACTTTTAAAATCTTGGTGCACACCTATAGAAAAACTGTGTATGACACTCTATTGGATGAAGGTTCCTCCACTTTTCTCATGACCTCATCATGATGGAAAGATATTGGTTTTCCAACACTCGTTTATTCAAGTACTAAATTTCATGCCTTTGATGGCCATACCCTTTTATCTCAAGGTTTTATTTTGTCCTTTTTGATTTAGCTAGGGGGGAAACTATTGTTTTTAATGTAGAAGTTGTTGATGACCCACTTTAGTATAATATCCTCTTTAAATGTAGTTAATTTTATGTTATGAATACTATCACATTGTCCATATTTTGTGTTCTTTGTTTTCCCCATGAAGACAAGATAACTATCATCGATTAACTTGAGGATTGTACGCTAATGACCATATTAAATGTTATAGGAACCATGGTATCATTTGTTGGGGATAACCCTCCTGGATATGAGAATGTTAGTGAAAATTTATTTAAGAACTCAGTATTAATGGGAAATTCAAACAATGTTCCATAGTATACTATTTCTCCGATGCATATGATATCTTCCATCAGTAGTGGATCCCATCGGTCACATGACCCTTGGGTGGTGCCATCTCTTTCAAATGTAAAATATTATATGCCAAGCACACAGATTCTAGTGGAATAGGTTACCTCTTAGATGGTTCCTTGAACACCTATTGAATTTCATTATAAAATCCATATCAAAATGGAATATGATCATGATGATTTTCCCACATAGGCCATCACTCCACCTATTTCACGTGAATCCCTTGATGACAAGTTGTCTTCACAAAAGGCCATATTGGAGGGAATGGATTCAATTGATAATTCAAGGGAGGATACAATCATGATTCCACAACCATAAATGGTGGATATTAGTAAGGAAAATCATGAATCAGGCCAGGGAGAATTTCCCGTGTCATCCAATGAAGTAACACCCTTGGACTGAGTCAAGGCTTGGATTCTAGTACCAAACTTTCCACTGAATTATCGAATCCATACCTCATTATTTATGAGTGTCTTGTACCACCTTTTTTTCTTGATACCCATCATCAAAGAGCTATACTAGCTCATGAGACCACTCACTCTTTATGTTCTTGGGTAGCTTCTAATAATGATATGATTCTTTGCTTTCAATGGAATCATCAACCTTTAGAAATAACATAGTTACTGATCAAAAGAGAAAATTCCCTGGTACCCGTTTTTTTGAGGTAGCAAAAAAAACATCCGATTTTGAAAAGTGGTGATGCAAAATCACCTTTTTTTGTTTGGAGCATAGTTTTGGCACTTTAAATTTTGTTATGACTTTTTTTCTTTTTAAATGTCGTGATTTTCATGTCGATTTTGAAAAGTGGCGATGCATAATAACCTTTTTTTTGGAGCATATTTTTGGAACTTTAAATTTTCTTTGATTTTTTTTCTTTTTTAAATATCATGTCGATTTAGAAAAATGGTCATTTTTTTAGCACTTAAATTTTTTTTATTATCAAATATGAACATTTGTTTTAAAATAATAATGATTTTCATGCTAATTTTGAAAAGTTTTGATGCAACATCAATCCTTTTTGTTTAGAGTGGTGATTTTCATCTTGGTAATAAGACATAAAAATAAAATAAAAAAAACATGACAAAAAAAAATATAAAGAAAATATGAGAAAAAACAAAAACAAAAATAACTTGTAAAAATAAAAACTTTAAACAAAACATTAAAAAATAAAGAAATAGAAAAAAATTCAAAAAATAAATAAAAAAAGGAAAAATTTTAAAAAAACTCACAATTTAAAGACAAAAAATAAAAGTTAACAAAAAAGAAAAACTTTTTTTTTTAGTTAAAAACAAAACAACATAATGAAAGAAAATGATGAAAAAAAAATTTAAAAAAAAAAAAAAAAAAAATTTAAAAAATAATCAAAATATTAAAATTAAAAATAGCTAAAATTCTGAAATATAAATTAAAAATAAAAATAAAAACAACACTCAAATAAAACTTTTAAAACAATAAAAATTTAAATTAAACACACACACACACACATATATAATTTTCAAATAAAAAATAAAAATAATGATTTTTTTTTTCTTTTTTTAAAATTAAAAATTAAAAATTTCAAAAAAAAAAAACAAATTTATAACATTTAAATTAAAAAAAAAAAAAAAAATTAAATTTAAAAAAATATTAAAAAATGAATTAAAAAAATTATTAATAATAAAAAATTAATAAAACAAAAAAAATAAAAAAATAAATAAAAAACAAAATTTTAATTAAAAAAAAATTAAACTTAAAAAAATAAATAAATTAATCATAAAATAAATAAAAATCACAGCCGTCGCGAGGCTCGACCAAAGGGCAGCAGAGAGCTGGCAGCTCTCCACCGCCGCCTTAGGGGCTGCGGGGCTCGGCTAATGAGCGACAGAGAGCTAACAGTTCTCGACTGCCCGTGGGCTGAGCACTGCGTCCCCTAGAGTGATGAGGGTCGATTTCAGGAATCACCGTTGTTGGGAGCCAAACCTACACCTCATTTCCTTCCATTTTTACCCACTTTCTTTATCCATTTCTGTCGTTAACATTCGATTCATGTTCTAAAGTGCACAGGTAAACCCCTCTACATGTCTTCTTGGAATATTTAGTCAATGAAGTAGAGTCACGAGGACTATTACATAAAGTGATTTACTGATTTAGTTATTTTCACAGATTTTGTGGTCGGATGACCACACTCACAATTACAGGAACAACTCTGAGTTGGCAGCGCTATTTCGGGTAGCGCTGCAATAACACAACGACTCCAGATCCTTTCCCTGCTTTCTTTTGCATCTAGTTTGTCTATTATAATACTGCATAAGTGTAGGCACTAGTTGCTGGGATTTCAGGAACTGTCATTGTAAACATTTGTATGATATGGGCTATGAAGTTGTGAATCGATGGTTTGCTATGCAAGGAATTGAGATCTATAACATAACATTGTCAGTAAGTTAATGCAAGTTATCTTCCCGTTCTTCTTGTGAGTTTTTGAGCACATCACAACCTTGATTAGAGAGTTGCTGATCAGGTGCTGCGTGCTTTCTGTGTGTTTTTTAATTTTATTTCCTGTTTTTCATATTTCGTAATTACTGTGACAATAGACGTAATAACTAAGATCTTTATTACTGTGATTGTATTGCAAGATTTACAATTTATTACTGTTATTCTTTTATTAATGTTATAGTGATTGTTACTTTGCTTAATTTATCAAATCCATGATTGATATAGAATTGTGCTATTGTCATCTACATATATTTTTCACATTAGCCTTGCAATAACTGACACACCTGGATTGATAATTAATGTAGGAAAGGGTTTGAATAATAATTCACACTTGGACACCAACATTTTGGTGTCGTTGCCGAGGAGGCCAACAAAGGTGCAAGAACACGATTCATATTGATATAAGGATCAATCTCTCGTCCTAGGGAGGGAAATGCTACGCTGCTCTAGGTCCTGAGCGTAGTTGTTCTGTTTTTATTTGTTTTTGATTGATTTCTTAAGAACCAATCTCTCATCCTAGGGAGGGAAATGATACCCTGCTTTAGGTCTTGAGCGTTAGTTGTTTTTTTTCTTTGCTTTTCTTTCTACTGATTTCTTAGAGCCCAATCTATCGTCCCGGGGAGGGAAATTCTACCCTCCTCCAGGTCCCGAGCTTAAGATTTCATTGATTTTATTTCTTTCTTTGATTTTCGTTAAAAACCCAATCTCTTGTCCCGGGGAGGGAATTTATCTTGCCCTGCTCCAGGTCCTGAGCGTAGCAGTATTTATTTAAATGTTTTTACCCTCATCAATTGTATGAATATAGATCCGAATAAAAGGGGTAGAGGATGACCCAAAAATAAATGAAGAAAGGATTTGGGAAGGATCACCTATATCCAAGAACATATTACGAAGGCTGAATCAGAAGCATCTTCACGGGCCGCTGTCAGGGTAAGAACTCAGACAAAATACAAGGGGCAGTCTATCGTGCAACCAATACTATCCACGACACTAGAAGAAACCCTTTCAACGAAAGAAGAAGTAGTAAAAATGGTATCAGTAGAAGAAACACCCCTGTTGACGGCAGAAGGAGAGGAAATCGTAAGTCGGGGATCTGAGGGATCAAGCAATTCCAACATGGAATAAGAAGATCTAAAGGGGTTTGCGTCACCACAAGATCGAGGAAGTGATGTGAAACCAACTCAACCTCCTATGGTAGAAATCCCGGGTGAGTATTGGAGAATATTTATGGCACCTGCAACTTCCTCTATTGATTTCCCAATTGGGGAAATCAGAGGTGATGCACCAATGAAGCCCATCCCTCTGACAAATTTACCTAATTTTCACGGGCTTTCCTCTTAAGACCTGATACATTCCTCTTTGAATTTGATATTGTCTGTCGGGGTTATGAATATATCGCTGATGCTCAGAAATTGAAGATATTTCCTGCTACGTTGAAGGGAACAACATTGCGATGGTTAATGGGTTTAGGGGGTAAAACTATCTCCTCATGGGATGACATGAAAAACATTTTTTTGGAGAAGTATCAAGATTATTGTAAATCCCGTGATATCAAGGAATACATTTTTAAATTTATATAGAAAGAAGATGAGAACATGGAAGATTGTGTGGAGAAATTTAAATATACGCTGCAGAGGTCAGGCCATAGTAACCTGGACAAAGATATCTTGAAAATCATCCTTCTCCAAGCATTAAGGGAAGACTCTCTGGACCTTTTAAACATAGTAGGGAAAGGGGATATATTGAAAGAATATTTCGATACTATCTGTGAGTTGTTCATCCAATGTTCACAAGGGGTTGCGAGAAATAGACAAGGGATTCAGTAAAAAAAAACGTCCAGTGGAGGGGTCACAAAGGTGGAAATTGGGAATCTACTGGATAATATGAGGATCGATGTCTTGAGTACACTATCTGCCCAAATGGACACATTGCAAGAAAAGCAGAAGTAGATGGAATTGGAGAATACCATGGCCATATTCTACCTGCAATGCAGAAAGAAACATCCGATGAAGGAATGTCCATTGAACACAGTTGAAGCATGTCCGATTTGTGAACAGAGTCATGCAACCAACTCATGCCCTTCCTTGCTAGGATTGAAGGCACTCTTTAAAGGATCAAGTGAAGAGGGTGTGGTGGATCAACTGTACTTCATGGGATCTAAGAAACCATGGCAGCCATGACCATCGAATATGAATCAAGGTATGCTTGAGGACCCATCTCAGTATTTTAGTAATTTGAATATTGGTCCCCAATTTGTACCTTTTTCACCTACGTGGACCCAGTATTGTCAATATCCACCTTGGAAAACATGGTTCCCTCAGACTAGTTTGAACCCTTCATGGACTCAGAACTGGCATTGACCTTCTCCTCCTAGAAAATTCCCCCAACCTATGCCACAAAAACAACTTCAGTTGCCTTCCAATATTCCTCCTAGTAATCCAGCCCTTCGACCTCATCTTCCCATCCAACCCAATCCAAATCCTAACAATAAGGGAGTTCAACAAGGTGACACTCTCAACCTTCCTTCATACAACATATCTACAACAGATTTAATGGAATAAATTGACGATCTGGGCGGGTAGTGAATGCTCAAACTTCACCCATTATCATTGAACAAGTTGACGGTGAGGTCATAGAACCAGAACAAAAAACAGTTGGGGATAAGAAAAACCAAGACATTGGAAATAAAACACCTCCTCAATCGATTGTTAACCAGGAACACCAAGTAAATCCACCCTATCCTGAAATATTGGCCCTGAGTAAACAGAGCCCTCAAGAAGAATTTGAATTTCTAGGGGAATTACAATTGTTTTTTTTTTAAATTCCCCTGATCCAAGCTATGAGGTATGTACTAATCTACGTGAAAACACTCAAAGAATACTGTTCTAAAAATCCCGGAAAGAAATCAAGGGACCCACTTACCATCCATGTGATGGGAAATTTGTCTGACATCATGCTGGGAAAATTTTTGCCTGTTAAATATGGGGACCAAGGGAATCCAATTCTGATGGTGCAAATTAACGAGGTTGAAATCTCGAATGTAATGGTAGATTTGGGTGTTGCCATAAACATAATTACTTATGAAACTATGCACACATTGGGTCTTAGAAACCTTAAACCTACTCCAACTGTCTTGGAATTGGTAGATAGATCTACTGTAAAGCCAGTAGGGAAGTTGGAGGACATTACGATTTCAGTAGACTCATGGCACTATCCTGTTTATCTCTTAGTATTACAAACTCTGTCCCTAGCTAGTGGCCACCCCTTAATTTTGGGAAGACCTTGGCTTGCAACTGCAGATGCCTATAGTGGGTGTCGGTCTGGAAATATGGATATATATAATGGGAAGGTTATGAAGAACCCCACTCTTTATCCTCCTACAGAACCAATCCCATTAGAGAAACCATCATTCAGATGAAAACCTTTGTCGATGGAAGGATTAGAACCTGAAAATGAAGAAATTAGACCGGTCCTTACCATTAGACCCTTCAATTTAAAACATAAACAAAGGATGAGACTATTACCACTTTTATTAGCGATACCTGTTATGTTTATGATTCATCTCGTGAGATTCTAGAATCTGCCATGAGTTGTGAAACACAGGAAAATATTAAACCATAAGATGAAATTGAGAACATGCCTACGACTTTGTCCCATAATAGTATTTCCATTTAAATCGAGCTGAGAAAAACATTGAACATCAACCCGAATCTTTTAGAATCCCAGACAAAACAACTCCTAAAAGTTCTTCGAAACCATAAGGAAGCCTTTGCCTGGGATTATATAGATATGCAAGGGATTCCTCCTAATTTATGCACTCATCATATATACATCAAAGAATATTTCCATCTTGTAAGACAACCCCAGAGAAGAATGAACCCCGCCTTAAAGAACATTGTCAAAGACGAGCTTCATAAATTACTAGATGTAGGATTCATTTACCCCATCTCGGACAGCCAATAGGTGTCTTCGCTGGTTATTGTTCCTAAAAATAATGGTAAATGGCGGATTTGCATGGACTATAGGGAATTGAACAAAGAAACTCAAAAAGACCATTTCCCTTTACCATTCATTGACCAAGTCCTGGATACCTTGGCTGCGAAGAAGTTTTTCTCCTTCCTAGATGTGTTTAGCAGATATAATCAGATCTAGATAGCCCTTGAGGACCGAGATAAAAACCAATTTCATGTTCCCTTAGGGAACCTTTGCATACCAAGTCCTTCCATTTAGTCTTTGTAATGCGCTTGCAACATTCTAGAGCGGAATATTGGGGGTTTTTTCTGATCAAGTCGACGACAACGTTGATATTTATATGGATGACTTTATTCCATACAATGTTTCATTTGAAGAAGGATTGGAAAATTTAGAAAAAGTACTCGAAAGATGCAAGTAGACCCATGTCTCTATGAGTACACTTAAATTTCACATGATGAGGGAATAGGGAATAGTTCCGGGACACCTGCTCTCAGCTGTTGGAATTCGAGTTGATCCGACCAAAGTAGAGGTAATATTGCATTTTCCTATACCTAAGACACCCACACAGGTACGTAGTTTTATTGGTTGCGCTAGCTAAATAGCATCCCCACTTTTTGAGCTGCGAACTAAAGATCTAGAATTATTGTGGACAGATGATTGTGAATCAGCTTTTATAAAAATCAAGGAACTTGTTTGCGAAGCTCTAATCCTGCGAGGACCGGATTGGGCACTCCCATTTCACATCCATGTCGATGCCTCTCAGACATCAGTTGGGGCAGTTCTGGGACAACATGAAGATAAGAAACCATATGTAGTTTACTATGTCAACAAGAATTTTAGTCCTGCTAAACTAAACTACACAGTAACTGAAAAGGAATTCCTAGCTGTTATCTATGCCATCAAAAATTTCAAAACTATATTACTGGTTATCCTACTTCATGCATACTAATCACACAACAATCATGTATTCAATGAATAAACCTATCACCCTTGTTCGTATTACAATATGGTTGCTATTGCTTCAAGAATTTGATATTACAATAGTAGATAAACCAGGGAAGGATAATGTAGTTGTTTATTTTCTATATAGATTGGATAATAATGATGAAGGCACACCCATAGAGGATAGTTTTCCGATGAACGTATTTTTGCAATTTCTACTAATCCTCCATGGTACGCAGATATTGCTAACTATCTTGCTATAGGAAAGGTGCCTTGTCATTTTTTCATATAGGGAACAATGAAAGATCATTCATCATAGTGTCCGATACTCCTGGATAGTAGGATATCTATTTCATATAGGGGTCAATCAACAAGTTCGGTGCTGCGTATCTGAGGAAGAAATCTATGAAGTACTAAAGGCTACTCATGATGGTCCTTGTGGAGGGAATTTTGCAGACAAGAGGATAGGGCATAAGGTATTACAAATGGGATATTATTGGCCCTCTATTTTCCAGGATGCATGAGACTACATCCGAGGATGTGACAGTTGCCAACGAATGGGTCAACTTGGTTGATTAGATGAAATTCCATTGCATACCCAGGTAGTCCTTAAACCTTTTGAAAAGTGGGCTATCGATTTTTTTGGTCCTTTTAACCCACATTCACATTAGAAGTTTCACATTTTTGTCTGCATGGAATATGTAACCAAGTGGGTGGAAGCCAAGGCTATTGTGAAAGTAATAGAGCATGATGTTTTAGATTTTATATTTGAAGATATTTTTGCTCATTACGGTGCTCCGAGAGAGATTGTTTTAGATGAAGGAGCACAATTCACATCATACATGATAGAGAGGCTTATGCAAAAATATGGAATATTATGCAAAAATATGGAATAAAACATAGAGTCACATGTCCGTATCATCCCCAGGTGAATGGTTAGGTGGAAAGAACAAATAAGGTATTGGAAAATATCTTGACAAAGACTATGGCAAGAAATCATTGAGATTGGGCTGAAAAACTTCCTGAAGTTCTCTGGGAATACATAACAACATGGCGAAATACAACAGGGTTTTCACCATTTGAGTTGGTTTATGGGAAACCCCCTTTGTTTCCAATATAATTTGAGATTAGTACGCTCAAAACATATCTTAAGGTAGGACTGGATCTGTCAGATGCCCAGAAACACTGGCTGGAACAAATAAATGAATGAGATGAAATCCATTCGATGGTTTTCCAGAATATTGCTGCGATTCAATAACACAGAAAAAAATGGCACGATAAATTTATTAAAAATAAGGTGTTTCAGAGAGGAGATTGGGCATTACTCTATGATTCTCATTTTAAGGATTTCAAAGGAAAGATTTGCTCTCGTTGGATGGGACCTTATGAAGTGGACACAATATTTGATAATGGAACAGTCAGACTTGCCACAATTGATGATACACATGCTTCTTTTATATTAAATGGACATCATCTGAGACTGTATCACCGCCCAAATTTTAAGGATGCCTTCATTAAAAATCTCTCTGAAAAATCTAGTTTGAAGGTTGTTGGTACAAAAAATTCCTCCTTTGCATCCTTGAATTAACAATAAAAAAATCTGTATATATTTAGTAATATAAATAAAATACTGTTACTACTCATTTGTTTTTTGCAAGAACTACTACTCGTGTGCAATTCTGCGGAGATGAAAAATTTTCTCAGTACCCAGTGCTGTTACTCCTATGATGTTGTTACTTCAGAAACTTCTCTAAGTGTTGGATGTTGTTACTCCTTCGATGTTGTTACTTCTTCGATGCTGTTACTCCTTCGATGTTGTTACCCTGGAAAATTTTCCAAGTGTTGGGTGCTGTTACTCCGCAAATTTTTCTAAGTACCCGGTGTTGTTACTCTGGAAAATTTTCTAAGTGTTGGATGTTGTTACTACAGAAAATTTTCTAAGTGTTGGGTGCTGTTACTTCAAAATTTTTTATAAGTACCCAATGTTGTTACACCTATGATGCTGTTACTTCGGAAAATTTTCTAAGTGTTGGATGCTGTTACTCCTTCAATGATGTTACTTCTCTGATGCTGTTACTCTGGAAAATTTTCTAAGTGTTTGGTGCTATTACTCCATTAGTGTTGTTACTCCCCCACTGCTGTTACTTTGCTAGGCTGTTACTCTGCTAAGGTAAGTTGCTAGGTATGTCCCCGTCGACTTTTACGGATTTGATTGAATATTCCATTGAAAATAAATTGACATGCTCGTGGACGATCATTTATTAGTTGGGGGGAGGGTTTTTTCATAACTGAATAACGACGTAATCAAATCACAATAATGATTTTCCAACACCTTCATTAGAACCCATGCCGATAGTACATCCCATGATTTTCACCTCATTTCACATAATTATTAAAACGCATCGGGACTAGAAGTAAGCAAACTCTGAAAATCTAATCAACCCTTCCTAAATCTTGCGAAATAATTACCATCACCATTTATCATTATTACCATAATCTACTATTATTTTCCTTGTTCTTCGAAATATTATTCATCGTATTTAAACATTACCCCATTCCATTTTCTACCATGCTATCACCGCAAAGGGTTAACTGCTGATACTCCCTCCCAACGGTCTTCTGCTGTTCCGAAGTGCTGCTATAGAGATATTGCGGGATGGGTGGATTGGCCGCGAGACATGAACCCGAAAATACAACTCTGGTCCGCAGTAATGCAGCTCTACATGGAAGGTTTTTGTAGACGCAGTCTAGGATGTATATTTCGACATATTGCAGGGATTTGATGAAACAATCACAACAAAGTTTGCATTAAATATGGACGGGAATCATTCTAGAGTGCAGGGCTTAGAAATTTCTATCGTAGAGGATGTCATTTTAGTGGTCAGTGGACTACCACAATGAGGGCATAAATGGTTTTCATGGAAAAATCCCCTGCCAAAATTTCTAGAATTGTTTCTACAAGCTGGAGAGAGGGTGGTTCAAAAAAGGGAGAGGATACGATCATAAATCCCTGCCACATCCATGGGGCGAGGTGGCATACTTTGTTATGAGATATGGAACTTGCGAGGGGCGATTTTCCACCCTGTTCAAATATCATTTTAAGCTCCTAGCTCATCTCCGATATGGGCAGGCACAAGTTCACTCCTTGGATATGCCTTTCTTTCTTTTGAAATCTCTCTAGCTTATGGAACAATCTGCCTAGTGCTCACGACATGTATTGGTGGTTCTTAAAAATCATGGGCTAGTTCGTTTTATGGTAACACATGAAATGGCTAATTTCATGTTCCCTAGGCACAATTTCATGAGCTGATAGAGGAAGAAGTAGAAGCTATGATAGCTGCGAGAGAGGAAGACAAGGCAGAAGAAATGGAGGAAGAATAACTAACATCTCTAGCTGGATCATCAGAGGAAGATGAGCTAGAAGAAATGGAGGAAGAAGAACCAACATCCCTTGTTGGTTCAGAAGAAGAAAATGATGCAAATGAAATGGAGGAAGAAGAACAAACATCCCCTGTTGGTTCAACAGAAGAAGAGGAAGAAAAAGAAATGGAGGAAGAAGAAGCCACAGATGATGCTGTTACACAAGAACCATCATCTCCTGTTGGTCCATTAGAGGAAGAGGAAGTAGAAAGAATGGATGCAGAGGAGGCCACAACCGATGCTATTAAAAAAGAGCCAACATCACCTATTGGTTTAGTAGAAGAAGAAAAAATGAATATAGAGGGTGGTACAGTCGAGGCTGTTACACAAGAACCAGGCTCGTCTGTGGGTCCAATTGATGTGGGAAGTATGGAAACAGAGGATAGATCTGATGTTGTTCCACATGAATCAACATCCACTGAAGAGGCACAAAGAGAATCAACACCAGTTAGAGAACTGGCAAGTGATTTTGTTACAAAAGAACCAACACCACTTGTCCAAGTGGATTTGGATCTTGAAGCAGGTAGTGGTGCTACACAAGAACCGCCACTAGTTCAGACAAGCCAAGAAATTATGGAAGAGACAGGCCCTGTAGTCAACACTGTTCCACAAGAACCAGTGTCGACTGCAGAACAAGAAGGTGATAAAGAAGAAGGCTTGATACAAATAGAAAATAAAGATGGTGAAGAGAAATAGCCTGAGGTAGCACACATGATTAGAAAAAACATAGAGGAGAATGCCCCTCATTCTTCGTTTCTTGCCACCCTACCAAGAGGGGAAAATAAGTTTCATTCTCCCCGATGCCTAATGGAATAAATAATTGTCCCTCTAGTCTTAGAATTTGTCAGGACGACTTCAGATACAATTGATGACACAACCATTTGCAAACCAGTGCTTGCTGATTCACAGCTAGAGTGCCCCAAAGAGTTTGATGTGGAAACACAAGAACCTATGTTGATAGAAGGAAGGATGAAAAATGATGGCACTTCACTAGTGGAAATTTCCCAGACTTAAGCTGACCTATAGGGGTCGAAAGAAATGCTCGATCCTTTAGAAGAAAACCTTGCAATAGAACAAGAGTAGAGGGCAGATGTCGAAGGCATCACCCAAGTGGCTGCAGAAATTACTGAACCAAAAAAAAAAAAAAACGAAGTGACTGCTCCCGAGGAGAGAGGACAATTTAGGGAGGATTTGGTAAAAAAGAAGCCATTCGACATTTTTGTTGACAACAACCCACCAATTCCTGAACCAGCTGCGGTGCTAGTAGAAGAAGCTGATGTTAAGCAAGAATTTGTAAAGAAGTGTGCGAGGAAAATACCACCTCTCAAGGAAAGATAGCAGCTTCAATTCAAGGAAACTATGCATTTGAAAATGGAAATTCGTAGGCTAAGGAAGCAGGTATCGTGACTAAAGAAGAAAATGAGAAACCAAAAGGAGAAGGTTGTGAAGCCCAAGGTTGAGGTTGTCTCATCAGTAGTACAGACAGAGGATGTTCCCACGACTTCTGGTTCTACACAGACCAATCCTATAAAATATCTGTTTGAAGCTATAGAATTTTCTTATTTTCTGAAATACAGAAATGGCAAGCTGCCGTGGTCAGTCTCCAGCAAGGGACCATTACATTGAAATACCATTGAGAAGAGATGATCAGGAGTTCATAAATTTTTCTAAAAATTCAAAATTACAGGATTGGGTTGAAACTAGGATGGTTTCGTAGATCTCGTCTTCCTGATTCTGGCGTCATGAACGGTTCGAAAAACCAATGTCTGAGGGAGATATCTTGTTCTGATCGAAATGCCAAATAGTTAAAATTGCGACAGGTTTGACTGGGATGCACAGTCAGTAGGTTGGAGGTACATTCAACAAAAGGAATATTTGAGGAATATTCCTTTCCTCAGAACCAATCAGTGTCTGAAAAGTGTCACTTCATTATTTGTTGAATGAGGTTGTGCATTTATGTTTTGGGCCAATCAGGGGGTGACACATGGCTAGCCCTTAGGCCAACACATGTCCCCGAAATGGAATTTTAAAATTTTGGTGAGGTCTGCAGGGCTCAACCTCACAACCTTCAGTAGAGCACGCACATGCCACATTGCCTGAGCTACAAGTGTTTCTTAACACAACTATTTCAGCATTTATTTTAAAGTTTGTTACAATGCGTATTGGGGGTTGGGGACCGTCAGTGGTCCTAACCTGCCAGCGGTCCCACATATGTGTTCACATTGCAAACATAGAACGTAACCTTCAACAATTACCTGACAACAAATGATTTATAATAGATATGTCACATGGCAATGATTTCTCCACGTGGTAAATGCGATGGTTCCACTTAACCCATCTCTTCAACCATGATCCAACACTTTTCACCACAGTTTAAGCCTTGGTTCTGCTGATGGTTGCGATCACTGCGGGGTTTGGGGTTAGCATGTGGCCACCCCAGCCACTGAAATTTATTGTAATGCTTAAAATGACAGACATTTAGAGTGCGCTTAAATTTTGGGTGTATTTACTAAATTAACTCCAGTTAAGTGGAGTTCTCCACTTTTAGTGGAGTTTTTCTAGGTGTAACTGGGAAAAAGAGTAGGAGAATCAATTTTCACCCATTCAGAGGGAATGAAGAGTCATATTTGACTAATTGGAGCATTCTGGAGCCATTGGTGCAGAGAAAACAACCATTAGAGGCATGTAACTACATGTATTTGAAAATTTTTGAGCATAATGAAAGATGGACATGCCATTGGGAGCTGAACCAGCAGATGTAGCCCAGGAGGGGTGAACTGCTTCATCATGCTTGCTATGTAAATTATATGTGGTAACTTATTTCTCTATTTTACACTATTTTTCAGTGTCATTTAATCTTGTTTTATGCCTCCAATTCACCTAAAATAAACTACATTTCATGGTTAAAATCCTCAATCCTTAAGAAAACTAATGACATAAGTATGCACATGTTTATAAATTGAAAATACACTTAGCACAAAAAAACTAATACAATCCTTCCAGATTAGATTGGTATTAGAGCTAGAGTTTTATTCTCTGGTGTTGTTTTGTGCAAAGAATTGTTTAACTGTTTGCAAGATTTTAGATGCTTACTAGGCTCAAGCTCAAGAGAGGAGAAGGAAAATTGGTGGGAGTAGAAGGGTCTCAAGAAGATCCAAAGCAAAGGAGAGAAATATTTCCACAATATCCACCACCTAGTTCACTTCTTAATGAAGTAGAAGCTACATTAAGCATGCCTCAAGAGGAAGGAGAAATCCATGAAGAATTTTATCCCAAAGAGGAAGAAAGAGTGTTTAGGAAATCATTTCCTGACATGACTGAGATGGTTAGAATCCTTTATCAAGAAAGGAATGAGAGACTGGAAGGAGAAGGATCCAAAATTCACAAGGAAGGACAATGATCTTCAGGAGGTCACAATGATGAAGATATGTATAAGAAGGTTAATGGAGGAAATGGAGGAAATGGAGAGCCATCATCCTCACCCTCATCATCATCATCCTCTACTTCTACTTCAGTACATCAGCCACACAAGTCAAAGAATACTAGTAAAATTCCTTTTTTAAAACTTGATGTTAAGTTTGAATTGCCAATTTTTAATGGTGAAGTCAGTGTAGAAAAGCTTGATAATTGGATTAGGAAATTGGAGGTCTATTTAATAATCCAGAACCTTCAAGATGATGATACCGAAAACCAATTAGCTTCATTGAGAATGGAAGGTGCAACACTTGTTTGGTGGGAAGCCAAGACAAAGGAGGAGATCAAGAAACATGGTAAGATTATTCCATCATGGTCAGATTTCATTACTGCTACAAAAAAATAGTTTAATCCATTAGCTCATATGCAGAAAGCCATAATGAGCTAGCATAAATTTAGGTAATTGAAGGGACAAAATGTGCAAGAATACACCCAAGAATTTAGGAGAAAAGCTCTCTTATTAGGGGTAGATTTGCAGAGCCAAGATACTTTGCTCAAGTACATAGGAGGATTACATAGCTACCTAAAACATACTATTCTCATGTTTAAGCCCACCAGTCTAGATGAAATATGTGTTCAGGCCACACATCTAGAAGCTAGAGGGAATAACATTTCTGAAGAGGGTAGAAAGAAACCTTTTAAGGGTAAAAACAAAGAAAATACATCAAAAGGTAAAAGAAAAAAGAATGCATCTGTTAAGAAAGAGGGAGAAAAATTGGTTTGTAAACATTTTTCAAAAGAAGGCCATGATGAAACTCATTGTTGGAAATTACATCCTGAAATGAGGCCAAAGAAACCCAATAACAAAGGGAAACAGAAAATTGCTGCTACAACTCAACATGATTTAGGAGATGATTCAGGTGATGAATCTAAGATTACAACCATGGGATTGAAGAACATGAAGGGAAAATAAATTGAAACTAAACCTTATACCAGTACATCAAATTGTCACATACATGCTCCAAATGAAGAAGAAAGAATATAACTGTTTCATGTGAGGGTCATATCCAAACATACCAACATTGACACATTGTTTGACAATGGGTCGCAGAAAAAATAATCTCTGAAGACTTGGTCAAGAAACTTAACCTTGAGACCATTACACATCCAAAACCATATCCATTGGGTTGGATTTGTAAGGATGCAAATTTACAGGTTTCAAAGAAATGTATATTGTGGTTTGCAATCACTGCAAATTTTATTGACACAATTTAATTAGATGTGGTTCCACTTGAAATAACAGATATTGTGTTGGGAAGTCCTTACTTGTATGACAGGAAAGTGATATTCTATCACCATGAGAAAAATTATCATTTATTTAATTATGGCAAGGATTTCATTGTTTGAGCACATCGCAAGAAGAGAAACATTGCTATGGTAAATGCTGGATAGGTAAAGAGGCAGGTAAATTCAAGTAAGAATTTTTCTTCTTCTTATTATTAAGCCTAAAGCTGATGTTAATCATGAACCATTTGAGGGATGTGCTCCTAAGTTGAAATAAGATTTATATCATGTAGTTAATTCACATCATGAGATGTTTCAGGAGCCAACATGATTGCCTCCAAAAAGAGAGATTCAACATGAGATTCAGTTGCAGCAAGATTGTCCTCTTCCAAACATCGGTATGTATCACATGTCGATAATGGAGAATGCTGAAATAAAGAGGCAAATCAAAGAGATGTTGGAAAAAGGATTCATAAGGCCAAGCACCTCGCCATGCGGTACACCCATAGTCTTGATTCCAAAGAAAGATGGGACTTGGTGCATGTGTGTAGATTTTCGAGCTTTGAACAAGATTATGGTAAAGAATCGTTACCCACTCCCAAGAATAGATGATTTTCTTGATCAGTTGAAAGAAGAAAAGTTTTTAACTAAGTTAGATTTATGAAGTGGATATCATCAAGTAAGAATTGCAGAAAGTGGTATATGGAAAACTGCATTCAAAACCAAATAAGGACTCTTTGGATGGCTAGTTATGCCATTTGGTTTGTGTAATGCACTAGAAAATTTCATGCATGTTATGGATAGTGTTTTGCATCCATTCCTTGATGTCTTTGTGATTGTGTACTTAGATGACATATTGATTTTCAGCAAAACAAGAGAAGATCATGTATTGCATTTGAATAGAGTGCTCGATATTTTGAAGAAAGAGAAATTGTTTCTTAAGATGTCAAAGTGTGAGTTTGGAAAGACTTCTTTGGTCTATTTGGGAGATATTGTAGGAGGCAAATAGTTGAAAATCAATCCTTATAAAGTGGAATCCATTGTGAATTGGCCCACACCCAAAACAGTAGCCGAGGTAAGAGGTTTCTTAGGTGCAACTCAATATTGGAGAAAGTTTATTGCTAACTTTTCTTCCATTGCAGCTCTTATGCATGCAGTGACAAGTGTGAATAAAGGCTTCCAATTGGGAGGAAAAAAACAACATGCTTTCAAATCTTTAAAAGACAAGATCAGTTCAGCTCCATTCCTTGAATTACTAAATTTGAGATAGCTATTCAAGATTCAAACCGATGCTAGTGATTATGCCATGGGCGCAATTATTTTGCAGCATGGTAAGCCTATCGCTTTTCATTCTAAAACATTTAATGGTGTTGTGACTAATTATCCTACATATGAAAAAGAACTATATGTGTTGGTACAAAGTGTCAAGAAGTGGAAACACTACTTGATGGGTAAAGAGACTATTGTGCATACTGATCACCAACCATTACAGTACTTGCAGTCGCAAAAAAAATTGCAGCAATCAAGATATTTCAGGTGGATGGGATCTCTTCAACAATTTCACTTGGTTATAAGGTAAAAGAAAGGTATTTTAAATAAAGTTTCTGATATGCTTTCAAGACCAATAATTAATTCATCTACTTTACTAAAAAATGATTCTGTTGTACATGAGAGTTACATAGAACAATATGTACATGACATTGGTTTTCAAGATGTGTATGCTAGTTTGAGTGAAGGGAATCAAGTGGAAGAAAAATATTATCACATGCATAACAATTTGCTGTTTCATTTGGGAAAGATGTGTATACCACAAGGAGAGAGGCTAAGTGTCATGAGAGAAGCTCATTCATCCCTTATTTCTGGACACTTTGGGGTAAGAAAAACAATGGTACATCTACAAAGGTATTTCTATTGGCCTCACATGATAGATAATGTGTCACGTTTTATAAGAGGTTGTTCTATGTGTGCAACAAGTAAGCCTAGTAATAGGAAGCTTGGGTTGTACACGCCACTACTGATGCCATCAAGGCTATGGGAGAGTGTCTCCATGGACTTTGTTGGAGGTCTACCTATGTCAAGAAAACAACATGATTATCTTTATGTAGTTGTGGATAGATTTAGTAAAATGTGTATACTTATGCCATGTAAGAAAACCATTACTGTTGAACTTTAGTTTCAACATGTATGGGTTCATTTTGGATTGCCAACTTCTATTGTTAGTGACGGTGATTCCAGGTTCATTGGGAATTTTTGGTCAAATCTATGGAAAATGATGGGCACAAAGTTGAAAAAGAGTACCGCTTTTCATTTGCAAATAGATGGACAAACCGAGGTGGTGAACAGAACCATTGTGCATCTATTGAGAGGATATTGTAGCAAACATCCTAAGTTGTGGGATGAACAACTGAATTACATTCAACATATTTACAACAAGGCAAACCACTCTTCAACTCAAACATCACCTTTTGAAGTATGCTTTGGGTATTTTCCAAAATCGCCATTAGACTTCATATTTGGGAAGGATGTTGAAATTGATGGCCATAGTGATATTGACATGGCTCGAAATTTCATTGAGAAAATTAAGATTATACATCAACAAGTTCAAGAACAACTTGAGAAATTCAAAGAAAATACAGAGAGAGGCATGAAAAACATAGATTTGATCACAAGTTTCAAGAGGGAGATGAGGTATGGTTGCACATTAGCAAAGAAAGGATGCAAGGGGAAGGTAAAAAGTTCAAACCCATTCACTATGGTCCATTCAAGATCATAAAGCAAGTTGGTAATAATGCATTTCAACTTGACATGCCTTCTTATATGCAAATGTATTAAGTTGTTAATGTTGAAAACTTACATTTGTATGAGCCACCTTTGGTCGATGATTAAGGAAGTGATGTTCAAATACCTTCTATTGAATATTTCTACCTAGAATTTCTGGATGAGATCAAAGAAGATACAATTCTTGACAGGAGGACAAGAGCATCCAAGAGGGAAAGTGTTGAATACCTTCAAGTTGGGCTCAAAGGCACTAAACCAAGCAAGGCGAAATGGACGGAGGTTGGAAAGGTGAGGGAGCTGTACCCTCATCTAATGAACATGTAATAAAGTCTTTTGGGGTCCAAAAGCTTCCCAATAGGGAGGAGTGATCAAGAATTCATAAATTTTGCTCAAAATTCAAAGTTACAAGATTTAATTGAAACTAGGATTTTTGCGTAGATCTCATCTTCCTGATTCCGGCATTGTGAACGGCTCAAAAAACCGATGTCGTATGAGGGAGATATCATGTTTTGATCGAAATGCCACATAGGTAAAATTGCAACAGGTTCGACTGGGATGCACAGTCAGCATGGTGGAGGTACAATCATCAAAAGGAATATTTTGAGGAATAATCCTTTCCTCAGAACTAATTAGTGTGTGACAAGTTTCATTTCATTATTTGTTGAATGAGGTTGTACGTTTATGTTTTGGGCCAATCACGAGGTGACATGTGGCTAGCCCTAAGGCCGCCACGTGTCCCCGAAATGGAATTTTAAAATTTTGATGAGGTCCGCAGGGCTCAACCCCGCGACCTCAAGCAGAGAACGCACACACCACACCACCTGAGCTACAAGTGTTTCTTAACATAACTGTTTTTGCATTTATTATAAAGTTTGTTACAATGCATATTGGGGGTTGGGGACCGTCGGCAGTCCCAACCCGCCAGCATTCCCACATATGTGTTCACATTGCCAACATAGAACGTAACCTCCAAAAGTTACCCGAAAAAAAATAGTTTATAACATATATGTCACATGGCAATGATTTATCTGTGCGGTTAATGCGACGGTTCCACTTAACCCATCTTGTCAACCATGATCCAACACTTTTCACCACAGTTTAAGCCTTGGTTCCGCCGATGGTTGCGGTCACTGCGGGGTTTGGGATTGGCATGTGGCCACCCCAGCCACGACATTTATTGTAATGGTTAAAAACATGGACAATTTAGAGAGCGCCTAAATTTTGGGTAGATTTACTAAATTAACTCCAGTTAAGTGGAGTTATCCACTTTTAGTGGAGTTTTTCTAGGTGTAACTGTGCAAAAGAGTAGGAGACTCAATTGTCGTGCATTCAGAGGGAATGAAGAGTCATTTTGACTAATTGGAGAATTCTGGAGCCATTGGTGCAGAGAAAACAACCATTAGAGGCCTGTAACTACATGTATTTGCAAAATTTTGAGCATAATGAAAGATGGACATGCCATTGGGAGCTAGACCAACAGATGTAGTCCAGGAGGGGTGAACTGCTTCATCATGCCTGCTGTGTAAATTATATGTGGTGACTTATTTCTCTGTTTTAAACTACTGTTCAATGTTATTTAAGATTGTTTTATGCTTATATTTCACCTAAAATCAACTACATTTCATGGTTAAAATCCTCAATCCTTAAGAAAACTAATGAGACAAGTATGCACATGTTTATAAATTGAAAAGACACTTAGCACAAAAAAATTAATATAGTCATTTTGAACCAGGAGATGAAGAGGATCTGCGAGTAGGCAACCCAGACCATTACTGGGTATATAGATCAGCTAGATAGATCAAGGCAGAAGCAAGAGAAGTAGGGGAAAATTTTTGAGAGCTTAGAGGAGCAGGTGCTGGTGTTGAAAGCCGATAAGGAGGAAATGTTTACCTTGACATAGCATGCAATGGTTTTCCGACCTCCTGCTCATAGTTATGCCTTGTTTCTTCATGAAAAATTCCTTTTCTTTTGCCTGGAGAGAATTCATAGTGATATTATGTCCTGGTTTATGACAAGAGAAACATGTGCTATTTTTCATAGGAGGGAGGAACCTCCTTTGACATCTTTCGAATTTGTTCAATTCATCCTTAGAAGCATATGAGCCTTTAGAAGTTGATTGTTTCATCTTCTCATTATCTGTTCTTTCATGTTGCTGCTTGATTCTATTTGTTTCTATGAAACTCATGTTCTTGCTGGCTTCTGCTTATGTAGGAATTTGTTGAGCTGTTTCACTGTTCTTTATAGATTTTACAAAAATGATTTTCTTGTTATCTTCTGCCTTGGACTTACTTGTTTCTCCTTCATATCCTATCCCAGTATTTATGAGAGGTGACCTTTGTGCATTTAGAATTTGGTCCAACTGTCGAGAGCCTTTCATTAGTGGTGTATTCATTAATAGTTCTCTTTGGGATTTTTCTAATTTCTTTCTTAAACTCACTACTTCTTCTTCCAATCTTTCACATTCTTGACTTTTCTCTCTCATTTGTTGCAGCAGAGAGTCTTCTACTTTCTTTTCCTCTTCAAGCTGTGTCTTCAGGCCAATAATCTCTTTCCTATCTTCATATTCTCTCTCATCACATATTTGTACCAATCTCTTAAGGTCTTTGTTTTTATTCTTCAATCTTTCTATTTTAGTCAGAGCTGTGTCAAGTTTGGATTTTTCTTCAGCTGCAATTTATTCATGGCTCTTACTACCATTCACACTAGCAGGTACCTCATTTGATTGAACATATTCTTTTTGACATGGATTTCTCTTTTTCTTAATTCTCTTCTCCTTCTTGACAATGCAATCCTCAGTGTCTACTCCATGCATGAAATGCAGTCTATCCCAGATTTCTTTTGCTGAAGTTAAATCCATTATTAACTCAAGATCCTTGTTATGAAGATTGTTATATATCACACATTTTGCCTTGGCATTCCTCTGTTGTTATTTCACCGTGGGTGAGTCTTTGCAGTAACCATCACATACAAGCTTCCATACCTCAGGTTCATAGGCCATTAAACATGTTTTAACCTTATCTCTCCATTCAGGAAAGTTTGTTGTATTTAACACAGGTGCATTTTGATAGTCCATGACTAAACTAGATCTCCTTCAAGCTATTAAGCTTACACCAAAGGAACCTTCTCTGATACCAATTGTTGAACCCTTATTTAAACTGAAAGGGGGGGGGGGGGAATCAGTTTAACACATTCATGGACTTTTAAAACTTTTTCATTAACACTTATTTACACCTTCATTTCATGTTCAACTTAACATGTGAGTAATCTTAGAATGTGAGCAGCAAGCATTAATATAATGTAACAGTAGACTTAATATCAGAGCAACAAGTATTAAGTAGATGATATAAACTAGATCAACACATAAACATCATGCACAGAGACACCAGATATAAGTGGAAACCCATAAAGGGAGAAAACCACATCTTATTATTGTTGTGATGCAAAGGCAAGCTCCAACTCCCTCTCACCACTGGTTTTCTGTAGGCACCGACCTACAGGAGGCTCCTACCTCAATTATGCAAGCTACAACTTACAAGGAAGCTCCAACTCCCATCTATTTTCTGCAGGCACCAACCTACAGGAGGCTCCAACCTCAGTAAGCTACAACTAACATTTTATCAAGCTACAACTTGACGTGGAAGCACCAAATCCCATCTATTTTCTGCAGGCACCAACCTACAAGAGGCTCCAACCTCAGTCAGCTACAACTGACATCTATCAAGCTACAACTTGATAGGGAAGCTCCAACTTCCTTACTCTTTCAAAAGAGAAATACTTGCTGATTTACCTTGGATATCAACTTTGTTCTGTTCCATCTGCTCTGCTGTTCATATATTCTCATATCTGCCATGTATCATCTCTACATCTTCTCAGATTCTCTATCAGCTTCTCCTTCTTCTCTGCTCAGCTCCTCCTTCTTCTCTGCTCAGCTCCTCTTTCTTCTCTGCCTCACTGCTTCATTTCTACATTCTCTTCAATCACTCTCTAACCTTATTTATGCATATCAAGTTGATATTATATATAGAGTTCATCACATGAATTTTTACATTCCTCAGGGAATTTGAAGTAAATAGTCCTGACTTTTTGCCTTCTTCCTTCTCATTTCTTTTACCTACTCATTCAGAAAAATATAACAATATGCATTAATTTCAATACTATAGTGGGAGTTTTGTTTTCCTACCAGAGACTTGCCAATGCATCACAAACAATAAAAAATTAATTACAACATTTACATTTTCATTTTCAGTTACACATTTCAATTTCACTCAGCTCCTTTTCTGGATTTTGGCTTTACTGGATTTGTCTTTTCTGCTGTTGTTAAGTAACTGATCAGCATACTTTTGTTCATCATGCCTGCAAAATTCCCTGTGACTTTTCTAGTTCCTACATTCTTTGTTTACCTCTGTTAGGCTCACATTTTCATCTCTATGTTTATTCACCCGTTCACTGTACTTTTGTGCACTTGATGCATATATAAATGCTTGTCCAAGTTTATACTCAAATAAATATAAATCTAGGCAATGTCTATTCATTATTAATCTCTGTGCTCGGGCTCCCTGCTTACACCCTCTCTGTCCATATAATATACTTTCAAATCAACCCCCTTCAGACTTTTTGGATCACTATACATTTTTCTGCAATTGTCTCTCTCTCTTTCGTTGCAGTTGTGTAACTGCTGCACATATAACTGTCTTTTAATATAACAGCTGATTTTAAATCTGGGAAAACTTGAATTAATGCAGAAGCTTCATTTTTCCATGGTTATAAAACCATACATATAAATTCATTCATATTTCAATCTTTACAATATTTCATACGGGGCCATATATATCGGGACCCACATATTCCAAAGTATTCAAAGTTAAAACGCCTTTTGAATAGTTTTTACTACAGAACCTTTGGTTTAATCAACTCTCGGCATCTTCAAAACTGTGGTTAAACCATAATAAAAAACCCAACGTATAATATTTCATATTAATATTCAAATATTCTGGCCAAGCCATTACATAGAAGTCTCTCCATATACTCGCTATTGATTAGGCCTCACGCATATGCAAATACTTTAATAACCTCACCATATCAACGCATTTCATATCTGAGCCCACACATTACATCAACCATTCATATGCGCCTTATCATATAATATATATATATATATATATACCAATCATATCACAACGCTCCGTATTATAAAGTGAACCATGCAACATATATGACCCTTTCTTGAACTTCGAATTCAACAACATTTAAACGAATGTTCTGGCCCACCTTTAGATAACGTACCTTGGCGTTATGTCGCCCTTTTCATCCGACGGTGGAGAGCACGTCACATCGGTCCACACGATCCGACGGATATCGCTTGAGTTACTTGCACGAACGATAATGCGCGATGGCGCGCAGTGAAAGCGGTTTTGGGGTCCCTCCGTATGCCACATGTCAGCTGCTCTATGGAATTGCTCCGATTTCTTGAAAACCACTTGCCCGTCGAAGGTGGTGCGATGAAAACTAGAAACCACCTTCACTGTTCATTAGTCAGAGTTCCGTCTTCCGAATTCCGCCTTCCGGGTTCCGTCTTCCGAGTTCCGTCTTCCGTGATCCGGTTCCGTCTAGTACAAGGTTCCGCTCCCTTTTGGCTCAGGGTTTCGTTCAACACTTCAACATTTTATTGTAATTAACTCTGCCTACAATTGTGCACTGAAACACTCCAATTCACGACTCTGCTCTTGAATTACTTTTGGTTGACACCATTCATGACACTGCCTTTCTGTTTTGTTTTATTCTTGGCTCACATTATCAATCCACCATTCGATCACCCATCGAGCCCATTCGTCAGTCCTCCATACGATATCTACAATTATATCTCAAGGAGCTATCCCCAAACCTCACAACTCTTACGAATTCCTCAATCTCAAATTCTCTCCCTTACATAATGAAGGCAATTCAAACCCACATTATGTTCAAACAATTTGATTCGAACTTTTTCAACACTTCTGTGGAACGTTGTCCCTTTGATTCTCAGTTAGAGACTGCCCAAATATTTAATACACTGCGCTCCTTTGGCTCTTCAATCCACTGACTCATCGTGATCCTTGATTCACGAGTTTGGCTTTTGAACTGTGCCTTTGATCATTATTAGTTTCTTTGACCACTTCATGGTTTTCTTGCCATTTAAGCAATGCTCCAACTCATCCCCATGCATATTAAGTATTTACCATAGGGTTTTAGTCTTCAATCAAAGTCTATGCCATACAAACTCAATTAATGAATGATCGATTAATAATTCATCTGTAAACTGTATTAAACCCCTAATTCATAAATAAACCTCTGTATTAAACTTTTTCAGGCCCTTTCAACTTCACTGCTTTGTCTCTAATTCCTCTGTTGCTTCTGCTTCAATTCCTCTGTTTCATTTGCTGCCTCTGCTACCTCTCTGTCTCTTTTTCCTTATGGATAGTTTAGGTGCTGCTCCTGTCTTTACCTTTGCCATCGATGCCAACATTTCCAACAGTCTCCCCCTTTGGTGTTGATGGCAACACATTAATACTTTCCTTTTTCTGGCTTTTCCTCCCCCTTTGACATCAATGGCAAAGGGTCACACATTTCTCAGTGTAGATTTTGTCTTTGCATTTCTTCTCTCTGAGATGTGTTTAGGCCTTCTTCTTTTGACTTTGTACGTTGCTGCTCCAAACTGGTGTACAAGAACTTGTATATACACATTAAGTCAATACCATTCCGAAGCATAGACTCCTTGCACTTGTATAGAGTGTAGGTGATGATAGACCAATTCTATGTAAACAGACTTATATAATCTTAGATGCTTTCTTGGACCAAAAACATAAAATATTGAGAATGCTTCAAATATACTTCTCTCTAGTATGATTTTCATCAGAAATCTATATCCGTTGAGGAAGTTGTAGGCCCATAACCTTTGTAGCTGAAATATGTCTTCTTCTGCAATACACATCTGTAGACAACATCTGTTCAGTTGTTATGATGCCAATATATCTTTTGTTGCTGTGGTTCACTTGTACTACCTGTTGTTTGTAATCTGAGCTAGACCGCTGACAAGGATAATACACTTAGAGACTGAAAGGTCCTTGTTGCTGTTGTGAACAATGAATCAAACTAGAGTTTACAACTTATTTTGAGATTAGGCAATATCTTTCAATATAAGAGACCAAATGACTTTTACTGCTTGCACATTGTACTTTCAAAACAAATCCTTCAGTGTATTGGTCAGTCTTATTTATCAATCATGCAGTTTTATTTATGACATGAGGAGGTATGTATGTCAATGATAAATCTCTCTTTAAAGGTGGATTACCAGTAAATCCTTTGTGCTGAAGTAGGATTTAGATGATTTAAAAAAAACTTTTGAGCTTCAGATGGTAATCACAGCTAGTCCTTTATTCTTCAAATACTTTGACTGTTCTATCAGAATGAACTTCCACAAAAGCATATTCAAGATGTTTAATTGAAAACTCAGCAAACAGATTTCACACAGTTTTGTAACTGATATTTAAAAAAGAGGCCTTGAAGATATACATGTACCAAATTTAGGAAGGCATGAAATTATATATAGAAAAAGATATTGCTTCAGTGCTCAATATACTACTTCAAGTGTAAATCAGATAATGATCCTTTAGCACTGCTACTGCCCTTTTCATGCTGAATGCAGATAACCCTGGGAATTTTACCTTGATGCATTCTTGCCATAGTCCTTTGATCCCGAGGACCTGTATCATATTGCTACTCTATGACAACACTTGATATTCTGTTGATAGGCATGCTGCTTGTACCTAAACACCAATTGATATTACTTTGATAAACCATGCAGAGATTTCAATTTAGCTTTCACATTAACCCATAATTGATGCATCCTTCATAAATTATATTATTGATATTTCCATCGTTCACACCAAAAATCATCAATATATTGAATTTGATCTTGGCATTATTTACCACTCTTCTTTTTATGTCCTTCTGTTCCAAAGAAAGCCATTGCATGTTCCTTTCTAGGACTGCTGTAGAATCATTTTTCCTTTATATTCAATTCAATTGTTCTAACATAAATATTTTCAGGAAGACATCTTCAATTTCTTTTCTATGAATCTTCATGGGTTGATTACTCAAATATTTATTACTCACTTAACTGCATTTCTCCAAGTGGACCTTTTGAAAGATGTAATGAACTGATGATAGGCGCTTTTCTTACTCATCCTTCTTAATGTGATACATTGTTAATTCTAGCAGTATAGGGCATAGTGTGATCATCACTTTAATGTGCTAAAGTCTTCTTAGCTTATATGTTCATTGCTAAGGTTTCCTCTATCATCATGGCTTCTTGCTCTCTTCTCTTCTTCCATCAATCTGTCAGCTACTTAATACTTCAGATGATCTTATTTCTCTATAGTTCTCTTTTAGAGGAATTTCCTTTTTCTTCCTGATCTCATAGCTGTTCTCATTACATGGAGCTCTTCTTAGACTAATTTCATGGGGTCTATATATGAACTGCTCTCCCCCTGGGATGTTGCTTCATATTTGTCACTAGATGGATTTTTTCTTTGCTTCCTAGAGTAGCTCCCCCTGAGACTATGGAGGATTCATTATGTTATTGAGATAATAGGCTCCCCCTTTCTCTTTTCCTTCCATACTTTATTGGGGTTCTTCATAATGTCTGCACTTCTCTTAAATTCATAGTTTTGTTTGATTTGCTTTGTTTCCATCATTTGTCTAGAGTTCTTTAGTATATGTGGCAGTTTACAGTCCTTTGCTTTGTGGCCAAGCTCGAGGCATACATAACATCTTATTTTGTCAAAGTACATTTGAGCTGATGTATAATAATTTGTTCCCCTTCTTGAATATATTTTACAATCAACAATTTTATGTCCAAAATTATTGCATGCATAACAGTAGCCATGGAAATGATTTGTGTACCTGGTGAAAGATTGTCTTTTCCATTTTCTTGCTTGAGGGATTCTTCTATTTTGCTGCATCCTTTGCTGGTTGGACTGGATTGGCTTTGTCTTACAATATGCTGCATTATGTCCTGGTTTATGACAAGAGAAACATGTGCTATTTTTCATAGGAGGGAGGAACCTCCTTTGACATCTTCCGAATTTGTTCAATTCATCCTTAGGAGCATAAGAGCCTTTAGCAGTTGATTGTTTCATCTTCTCATTATCTGTTCTTTCATGTTGCTGCTTGATTCTATTTGTTTCTCTGCAACTCATGTTCTTGCTGGCTTCTGCTTCTGTAGGAATTTGCTGAGCTGTTTCACTGTTCTTTATAGATTTTACAAAAATGATTTTCTTGTTATCTTCTGCCTTGGACTTATTGGTTTCTCCTTCATATCCTATCCCAGTCTTTATGAGAGGTGACCTTTGTGCATTTAGAATCTGGTCCAACTGTCCAGAGCCTTTCATTAGTGGTGTATTCATTAATAGTTCTCTTTGGGCTTTTTCTAATTTCTTTCTTAAACTTACTACTTCTTCTTCCAATCTTTCACATTCCTGACTTTTATCTCTCATTTGTTGCAGCAGAGTGTCTTATAATTTCTTTGCCTCTTCAAGCTGTGTCTTTAGGCCAATAATTTCTTTCCTATCTTCATATTCTCTCTCATCACATATTTGTACCAATATTTTAAGGTCTTTGTTTTTATTCTTCAATCTTTCTATTTCAGTCAGAGCTGTGTCAAGTTTGGCTTTTTCTTCAGCTGCAATTTATTCATGGCTCTTACTACCATTCACACTAGCAGGTACCTCATTTGATTGAACATCTTCTTTTTGACATGGATTTCTCTTTTTCTTAATTCTCTTCTCCTTCTTGACAATGCAATCCTTAGTGTCTACTCCATGCATGAAATGCAGTCTGTCCCAGATTTCTTTTGCTGAAGTTAAATCCATTATTAACTCAAGATCCTTGTTATGAATATTGTTATATATCACACATTTTGCCTTGGAATTCCTCTATTGTTCTTTCACCGTGGGTGAGTCTTTGCAGTAACCATCACATACAAGCTTCCATACCTTAGGTTCATAAGCCATTAAACCTGTTTTAACCTTATCTCTCCATTCAAGAAAGTTTTTTGTATTTAACACAAGTGCATTTTGATAGTCCATGACTCAACCAGATCTCCTTCAAGCTATTAAGCTTACACCAAAGGAACCTGCTTTGATACCAATTGTTGAACCCTTAGTTAAACTGAGAGGGGGGGGGGGTGAATTAGTTTGACACATTCATGGACTTTTAAAACTTTTTCATTAACACTTGTTTACACCTTCATTTCATGTTCAACTTAACATGTGAGTAATCTTAGAATGTGAGCAGCAAGCATTAATATAAAGTAACAGTAGACTTAATATGAGAGCAACAAGTATTAAGCAGATGATATAAACCAGATCAACACATAAACATCATGCACAAAGACACCAGATATAAGTGGAAACCCATAAAGGGAGAAAACCACATCTTATTATTGTTGTGATGCAAAGGCAAGCTCCAACTCCCTCTCACCACTGATTTTCTATAGGCACCAACCTACAGGAGGCTCCTACCTCAATTCTGCAAGCTACAACTTGCAAGGAAGCTCGAACTCCCATCAATTTTCTGCAGGCACCAACCTACAGGAGGCTCCAACCTCAGTCAGCTACAACTGACATTTTATCAAGCTACAACTTTATGTGGAAGCACCAACTCCCATCTATTTTCTGCAGGCACCAACCTACAGGAGGCTCCTACCTCAGTCAGCTACAACTGACATCTATCAAGCTACAACTTGATAGGGAAGCTCCAACTTCCTTACTCTTTCAAAGAGAAACACTTGCTGATTTACCTTGGATATCAGCTCTGTTCTATTCCATCTGCTCTGCTGTTCATCTATTCTCATATCTGCCCTGTATCATCTCTGCATCTTCTCAAATTCTCTATCAGCTTCTCCTTCTTCTCTGCTCAGCTCCTCCTTCTTCTCTGCTCAGCTCCTCCTTCTTATATGCTCAGCTCCTCCTTCTTCTCTGCCTCACTGCTTCATTTCTGCATTCTCTTCACTCACTCTCTAACCTCTTTTATGCATATCAAGTTGATATTATATATAGAGTTCATCACATGACTTTTTACATTCCTCAGGGAATTTGAAGTGAATAGTCCTGACTTTTTGCCTTCTGCCTTCTCATTTCTTTTACCCGCTCATTCAGAAAAATATAACAATATGCATTAATTTCAATACTACAGTGGGAGTTTTGTTTTCCTACCGAAGACTTGCGAATGCATCACAAAAAATAAAAAATTAATTAGAACATTTACATTCGCATTTTCAGTTACACATTTCAATTTCACTCAACTCCTTTACTGGATTTATCTTTTCTGCTGCTGTTAAGTAACTGATCTGCATACTCTTTTTCATCATGCCTGCAAAACTCCCTGTGACTTTTCTAGTTCCTACATTCTTTGTTTACCTCTGTTAGGCCCACATTTTCATCCCTGTGTTTATTCACCTGTTCACTGTACTTTTGTGCACCTGCTGCATATATAACTGCTTTTTCAAGTTTATCCTCAAATAAATATAAATCTAGGCAATGTATGTTCATTATTAATCTCCGTGCTCAGGCTCCCTGCTTACACCCTCTCTGTCATATAATATACTTTCAAATCAACCTCCTTCAGACTTTTTGGATCACTGTACATTTTTCTGCAACTGTCTCTCTCTCTTTCATTGCAGTTGTGTAACTACTGCACATATAACTGTCTTTTAATATAACAACTGATTTTAAATCTGGGCAAACTTGAATTAATGTGGAAGCTTCATTTTTCCATGGTTATAAAACCATACGTATAAATTCATTCATATTTCAATCTTTAAAATATTTAATATGGGGCCATATATATCGGGACCCACATATTCCAAAGTCTTCAAAGTGAAAACACCTTTTGAATAGTTTTTACTACAGAACCTTTGGTT
The DNA here is from genome assembly GCA_034641835.2 of Pinus albicaulis. Lineage (NCBI taxonomy): Eukaryota > Viridiplantae > Streptophyta > Pinopsida > Pinales > Pinaceae > Pinus > Pinus albicaulis. The sequence continues at coordinate 1,590,964,341 of CM076575.1, read as the reverse complement.
TAATCAACTCTCGACATCTTCAAAACTGTGGTTAAACCATAATAAAAAACCCAACGTATAATATTTCAGATTAATATTCAAATATTCTGGCCAAGCCATTACATAGAAGTCTCTGCATATACTCGCTATTGATTAGGCCTCACGCATATGCAAATACTTTAATAACCTCACCATATCAACGTATTTCATATCTGAGCCCACACATTACATCAACCATTCATATGCGCCTTATCATACGATATATATATATATATACCAATCATATCACAAAACTCCGTATTATAAAGTGAACCATGCAACATATATGACCCTTTCTTGAACTTCGAATTCAATGGCTTTTAAATGAATGTTCGGGCCCACCTTTAGATAACGTACCTTGGCGTTATGTCGCCCTTTCATCCGACGGCAGAGAGCATGTCACCTCGCTCCACACGATCCGACGGATATCGCTTGAGTTACTTGCACGAACGGTAATGCGCGATGGCATGCAGTGAAAGCGGTTTTGGGGTCCCTCCATATGCCACGTGTTAGTCGCTCTATGGAATCGCTCAAAATTTCTTGAAAAACACTTGCCCGTCGAAGGTGGTGCGATGAAAACTGAAAATCCCCTTCATTGTTCATTAGTCAGAGTTCCGTCTTCCGAATTCTGCCTTCCAGGTTTCGTCTTCCGAGTTCTGTCTTCCGTGATCCAGTTCCGTCTAGTACAAGGTTCCGCTCCCTTTTGGCTCAGGGTTCCGTTCAACGCTTCAACGTTTTATTGTAATTAACTCCGCCTACGACTGTGCACTGAACCACTCCAATTCATGACTCTGCTCTTGAATTACTTCTGGTCGACACCATTCATGAAGCTGCCTTTCTCTTTTGTTTTATTCTTGGCTTACCTTATCACTCCACCATTCGATCGCCCATCGAGCCCATTCGTCAGTCCTCCATACGATATCTGCAATGATATCTCAAGGAGATATCCCCAAACCTCACAACTCTTACGAATTCCTCAATCTCAGATTCTCTCCCTTACATACTGAAGGAAATTGAAACCCACATTATGTTCAAACAATTTAATTCAAACTTTTTCGGCGCTTCTGTGGAACGTTGTCCCTTTGATTCTCAGTTAGAGACTGCCCAAATCTTTAATACACGGCGCTCCTTTGGCTCTTCAATCCACTAACTCATCATGATCCTTGATTCACGAGTTTGGTTTTCGAACTGTGCCTTTGCTCATTATTAGTTTCTTTGACCACTTCATGGTTTCCTTGCCATTTAAGCAATGCTCCAACTCATCCCCAAGCATATTAAGTCTTTACCATAGGGTTTTAGTCTTCAATCAAAGTCTATGCCATACAAACTCAATTAATGAATGATTGCTCAATAATTCATCTGCAAACTGTATTAAACCCCTAATTCATAAATAAACCTTTGTATTAAACTCCTTCAGGCCCTTTCAACTTCATTGCTATGTCTCTAATTCCTCTGTTGCTTCTGCTTCAATTCCTCTGTTTCATCTGCTGCCTCTGATACCTCTCTGTCTCTTTTGCCTTATGGATAGTTTAGGTGCTACTCCTATCTTTACCTTTGCCATCAATGCAACATTTCCAACACTGTGAACATCTATAACAAACATGCCACCTTTTTATAGATTGAGGGGCACAAGGAATAAATGTTGGCCACACAAAAATGGTATACTAATATCTGTACCAAACAGGTGGTTACCTTCCAAGATGATGCCCATGATGGCTACCAAAGGTGATGGATGTTGTCATCATCAACCATCAGAAACTGAGAGCCTTTTGGGTCACCTAACTTTACACGAGCATTAGAGAGGTTGCCATGATACATTTCATGCATCCATACTTGTGGGATCTGGTGGATGGGTGAGGTTTCAATTTCCCATTGCTTGGCTGCCAACAGACCAGTATACTCTGACATACAATGTGTGCAATGATTGGTGGAAAGGCATTCTTCTGATAGATGGATATAAACCCCCAGGGACAAAGATAGCGGATAAATATGATCTCACTCAGCTTCATGCTGACCACATTCGTTCCAACCCGGATCTGCGGAGGCGACGAGCTGCATGAGGACATGCAGAAAGACCATTTGGGGGGAGATGTTGGGAGCCAAACCTACACATCTTTTCCTTCCATTTTTACCCACTTTCTTTATCCATTTGTGTCATTAACATTTGATTCATGTTCTAAAGTGCATAGGTAAACCCCTCTACATGTATTCTTGGAATATTTATTCAATGAAGTAGAGTCATGAGGATTATTACCTAAAGCAGTGTAGTAATCTAGTTATTTTCGCAGATTTGGTGGTCGGATGACCATACTCACAATTCCAGGAATAACCCTACGTTGGCAGCGCTATTTTGGGTAGCGCTGCAACATCACAACAACTCTAGATCCTTTCTCTGCTTTCTTTCGCATCTAGTTTGTGTATTATAATACTGCATAATTGTAGGCACTAGTTGCCGGGATTTCAAGAACTGTCATTGTAAACATTTGTATAAGAAGGGCTCTGAAGGTGTTAATCAGGGGTTGGCTATGCAAGGAATTGAGATCTGTAACATAACATTAACATTAAGTTAATGCAAGTTATCTTTCTGTTCTTCTTGTGAGTTTTTGAGTACATTGCAGCCCTGATCAGAGAGTTGGGCCCACCCTCCTGATCAGGGGTTGCGTGCTTTTTGTGTGTTTGTTAATTCTATTTCCTGTTTTGTATATTTCATAATTGTTGTGAGAGTAGACGTAATCGCTAAGACATTTATTTCTGTGAATTTATTGCAAGATTTACAATTTATTATTGTTATTCTTTTATTTCTATTACAGTGATTGTTCCTTTGTTTAATTTATCGAATCCACGATTAACATAGAATTGTGCTATTTTCATCTACATATATTCTGCGTGTTAGCCTTGCAATAAATAACGCACCCAGATTGATAATTAATGCGGGAAAGGGTTTGAATTATCATTCACACTTGGACACAAACAACCGCTGCCCTGGGTCGATTCCGGGAATCATCGTCGCCTTGGGTCGATTTCAAAAATCACCGCCGCCTAAAGTCAATTCTGAGAATCATCGCCGCAGCTAGCTGCCATTGCCCTAGGGGCCACGGGGCTAGACCGATGGGCGACAGAGAGTTGACAGCTCTCCGCCGCCCGTCGGCCGAGCCCTATGCCCCTTAGGGTGGCGGTTGTGGGCGGTGACAATGATTTTTATTTATTTATTTATTAATTTTTTAATATAATTTTATTATTTTATTTATTCTTTAAATTTTTTTTTTTTTTTTTTTTAATTTTTTTTATATATTATATATTTTTTAATTTATTTGTTTTTTAATTTTTTTTTTAAGAAATTTGAATTTATTTATTTATTTTTTAATTTTTATTTTAAATTCGTTTTTTTTTCTTTTTTTAAGAATTTTGTGCTTTTTTTTAATTAAAAAATGCATTTTTCTTCGATTTATATGCATTTTTTTAAATTTTAAATTATTATTTAAATTTTCTTATATATATTAATTTAATTTAAAGTTTTATTATTTTCATTTACTTTATATATATATATATATATATATATATATATATATATATATATATATATATATATATATATATATATATTTTAAATTTAAATTATTTTTTATTTTAATGTTTTATTTTATTATATATTTTTTAAATTTTAATTTTTTAATTAAATAATGTGATTATTATTATTATTATTAATATTATTTTATAACTTAAAAAATTTTAAATTGTTTTTGTTTTGGGTTAATTTTTAATTTTTTTCTTTAAATTGTGTGTGTTTTTTATTTTTATTTTTTAAATTTTCTTTTGAACTTTTGTGTGTTTATTATTATTATTTTATTTTTAATTTTTATTTAATTTTAATTTTATTTTTACAAGTGATATTTTATCTTTAATACCATGTCTAAAAATCGTTGGAATTTTATTTTCATAAAGGTGATATTTTATCTTGAATGTCATCCTTGGATTTTCAAGGCTTTTCAAAGACACGATAATAGATTATCTTTAATACCATGTGTAAAAATTGTTGCAATTTTAGGACTTTTGATATTTTATCTTTAATGTCATGTTTATCGTTGAAATTTTAAGGTTTTTCAGAGCCATGATATTTTATCTTTAATGCCATTATTGAAAATTTTTGACAATTTCCCCGAAACGAAAAAGACATTATTCTGACATTAACACTTTTCGTTTTCAAGATGTTTTTTGCACACAAAAAATTCACGATATTATTCCAGCAACAACACTTTTCGTTTTTAGGCTGTTTTTTGCACAAATAAATTTGGCAACGTTGTTCCAGCATCAAAACTTTTTGTTTTCAAGTTGTTTTTTGCACACAAAAAAATGGCAATGTTATTCCACTATCAACACTTTTTGTTTCGAGGGTGTTTTTTCAATATTTTTTTAAAGAAAATATTTGGTTTTTAGCATAATGTAAAAAAATGTTGAAATTTGACCCTAAAAAAAGACAGTGCATTCTGGAAGGCACATTTTTTGTTTTTGGGTTGTTTTTTCATGTGTTTTGAGTGTTTTTGGGCTAGAGTTCTCGTTTTAAGGCAATAGTTCCCGTTTGATCGGTAACTATGTTAAATGTGGAAAATTCAACTCTATGTGGCATGGTTCCAACATAGTGTGCCATATGATTCAAAAATTATCCCATGAGTTCATACACATATATAGGAGTGCACCCCTTTTAGTGTCACCTTTTGATGAAGAGCGAAACCCACTACAAGCAGGTTCGCCTTTCATTTTACAAAATGAACCTGCAACTCAAAACTATATCAACTGTAGAATCATAAAACCAATACTTCGATCTCGAGACCTGTGGGTTATGGCCCACTATTCCGCGGTGCCATTTCAATGCCACATACAATCCACATATGCATTGCAAACACCATTGAACGAAAATCCATGATTTCAAAAATATTTTAACCATTTTATGAGGGCCACTTAACATTTAAATTGTATTGGAGGCAATTAAAACAAAACGATGTTTTTTCTAGTCTTTAACCAATGAACGCTGGTTCGCCCTTATGCACTTTACCCAGAAATCAAAACATCACGACCGCAACTCCCTACAAAAGGGACTTAAACCCACATACATTCACACTGCGTTTGAATTTAACTTAGTTTCATTCGCCCTCCAAGCAACGTCCTTCCCTGCGTTCACACTATGATTAAATCTCAGCAATATCGTCCTACCAACAAAGGACTCAATGCCGATTCAATACATAACAATGGTCAGATACAGTGGCTTTGGTTGCGCCTTCTATAACCTCATCCATTCCTATTGAAATTTTACACAGAAAGTTAAAACACATTCAACACTAGCTTAAGGCAAGCATACAAATTACAACTACCTTCTCTCTATTATAAACTGGAAATTTATTAAATGATCTCAATCAACAGAATATGAATAGATTTTGGCGATTTCAGCAAAGGGACAGGGTTCGATGCTACAACATTTTATGCAGATCTTTAACGCAAGATTTAAACATGTCGATTTCAAACCTTAAGTCCTGACTGTCTTGAAGTCAAACTCCACCAATCTCAGTTTTATATCAAAACCCACTTGGAATTTATGCGATTGCTAACAGAAACCGTGTAGTTTAAATCAAACCAAAGGAAAACAAGCCATAATTTCATCCACTCTATCATATAAACATTTAATAAACAATCATGACATGAACTCACAATTCAGATAAAAACATGAACTATCTTAACACAGAGAATCCACACAACAATTTCACTATTATGTACAAAATATTGTTTGAACAGATCTAAGGAATTTCAGCCTTAGCCCCAATCCCACTTCTGGTTACATTGTGTTCGCTCGCTCCTCTGTCTCCACATACACGCAAATTTTCATTTATATAGAAATTTCCCAAGGTCATGAATCGGTCGAACTTCCTCAAATGAACCCTTAAGCTTCTGACAGATCATCAGTTACAAAAATTTAATTATGTTTTAACAAATTTTGCCCCACTTTTGTGTGACCGTTCGCATACCCAGCTTCATATTTGAACTTGAATTTGAATCGCTCAGATGCTCCTACATCAGACTCCCGAGGCACAAAAAATTATGACCTCCTGGTCATATGTCTTCTCTAACTGGCAGCAGTTCTACCCACGTCATCTGTAGAACTGATCCTTGTGATCTTCTTGTAGCAACATCTCCTGAACAATTCTCACCTGCATCCTCTGCGGAATTGTCCTCTATGAGCTGCAACAAAACCTCTGCAATAACAACTCCTCCCTGCTACCAGATACCTCACCAAGCTTCTCTCCTGAGCTTTGGCTTTTGGCATCTCTTTGTTTTGCTCCTGTGGAACCATCTGAGCACTCTTGCTCTAGGCTGCTGCAATCTTCTCACCTTCCTCTGCTGCTACCTTCACAAAACATAAAAATCACAAGCTTACAAATCTTCACAAAACTGTACCTCTTCTTCCTCCGTACGTGAACTCCTTCTCCTTCGCAGGAAATCATTTCCCTGCTCTGATACCACTTGATGAAGAGAGAAACCCACTACAAGCAGGTTCGCCTTTCATTTTACAAAATGAATCTGCAACTCAAAACTATATCAACCGCAGAATCATAAAACCGATACTTCAATCCTGAGACCTGTGGGTTATGGCCCACTATTCCGCGGCGCCATTTCAATGTTACATACAATCCACATATGCATTGGAAACACCATTGAACGAAAATCCATGATTTCAAAAATCTTTTAACCATTTTATGAGGGCCACTTAACATTTAAATTGTATTGGAGAAAATTAAAACAAAACGATGTTTTGTCTAGTCTTTAACCAATGAACGCTGGTCCGCCCTTATGCACTTGACCCAGAAATCCAAACATCATGACTGCAACTCCCTGCAAAAGGGACTTAAACCCACAGACATTCACATTGCGTTCGAATTTAACTTAGTTTCATTCGCCCTCCAAGCAACGTCCTTCCCTACGTTCACACTATGAATAAATCTCAACAGTATCATTCTACCAAAAAAGGAATCAATGCCGATTCAATACATAACAATGGTCAGATACAGTGGCTTTGGTTGCGCCTTCTACAAACTCATCCATTCATATCGAACTTTTACATAGAAAGTTAAAACGCATTCAACATTGGCTTAAGGCAAGCATACAAATTACAACTACCTTCTCTCTATTATAAACCGACAATTTATTAAAAAATATCAATCAACGGAATATGAATCGATTTTGGTGATTTTAGCAAAGGGACAGGGTTCGAAGCTACAACATTTTATGCAGAGATTTAATGCAAGATTTAAACATGCCGATTTCAAACCTTGAGTCCCGACTGTCTTGAAGTCGGACTCCACCAATATTAGTTTTGTATCAAAACCCACTTGGAATTTATGCAATTGATAACAGAACCCGTGGAGTTTAAATCAAACCAAAGGAAAAAGAGCCATAATTACATCCACTCTATCATATAAACATTTAATAAAAAATCACGACATGAACTCAAGATTCAGATAAAAACAAGAACTATCTTAACACAGAGAATCCACACAAGAATTTCACTATTATGTACAAAATATTGTTTGAACAGATCTAAGGCATTTCAACCTTAGCCCCAATCCCACTTCTGGTTACATTGTGTTCGCTCACTCCTCTATCTTCACATACACACAGATTTTCATTTATATAGAAATTTCCCAAGATCATGAATAGGTCTAACTTCCTCAAACGAACCCCTTAAGCTTCTGACAGATCATCAATTACAAAAAATTAATTATGTTTTAACAAATTTTGCCCCACTTTTGTGTGACCGTTCACATACCCAGCTTCAGATTCGAACTTGAATTTGAATCGCTCAGATGCTCTTGCATCACCTTTGGTAACATTGCACTATTTCAAGTGCTTTTGTTCATTACAACATATGGACTATTGTAGAAAATATAACCATGAGGGTTCAATATGATCTTATAATGTACTAAAATGAGATATTGAATCCCTTTTACAATATGTGAAAATAAGAACGATCACACAATCACATAAACAAGTAAGAGAAAGAAACAATCAATCACACAACACAAGATGTATATGGGGAAAGCACACTGCCTAAAACCCTGCTATCTGTATATTGCATAAAGTCAAGGATCATAAAATAATACACTTATTTCTCTCACAAGAGAACTTCTACACTCTACTAACTGTCTCACACCGATCTAGGCAAAATTGGACAAATACTTAGCCAATTCTCTGCCTCTGCCCAGTCTGCCTTGCTGACTCATTCCTTGAGGAATTAATGCCCTATTAAATAGGAAAATCCATTGCCTTGACTGTGAAATCCATACAAGGTCTCCAACTGAATCTATAAATGACTTGTACAATTCTATAATTATACAACTGATAGTTATCTTCCCTTTAACCTATGTCTCAACTGGGTCTTCATCAGAACTAACATGCAAAAACTATTTATAGTGAATTATCAGTTAAGTGATTTATCAATAATTTTGAATTAAATTATATTTAATTCACTGGACCTCTCACTAGCTCATCACTGAGTTAAAACTATTTAAACTGATTTTAACTCAATTAATTGAGTTAAATAATTACAACTCATGCATAACTGCAACTGGACCCCCTTAAATCATGGAATCACTCTACATGCAAGATCTTTGACCCTCAAATAAAATTTACTAGGCTAATTTAGTCATTCTAACTTAGTTAACTAATACAATTTGTTATGAGAAATTGCAATTTCTCTTCCAATTTAATTAAGGGAAAATTAAATTAGAAGCCCCGCTTTGGGGTGCCATTTCTTGGTGCCATTTCAACAACTACTACCTTTCAGCTATGCCAACATCCTTGATCCTTCATATTAATATCATTATTCATGTTATTTATTGTTTCCACTGCTTTAGTAATGGAATTCTTCTTGATGGTTTGGTCGCATCCAGACCTTTGAAATTCCTAAAACACTTATCAACAAAAAACTATATTAAAATATTTTTCTAAGCATGAGCATTTTCCTGAATCTTCTCAAATATGATAAAAATATTTAGTTAACCATAATACTTATGAATAGGTTATTCTTTGCTTCATAAGGCTTTCAAAAGTAACAATTTCCATTCATTGTTTTCATTGAACATAACCATTTATGTGTCCAAGAAATCCCCTTCCTTAGACGATCTACTTGAACTAGATTCCTCTTGTCCTGAGTCCAATATCACTTTAGTGGCCTTGTTTATGAGTTCTCCATTTCTCAACCTTTATATATTCCAACAAGGGAATTCATCATATCCATCTAAGGAGGAATTACATGGAATACTTCCAAGTCTTCTGCTATGCTAATTTTATTTGCGAGCATTATCTATCCTCCTTGGATAGTTACATTAGATCATAGTCTATGTTATAACCAAGGCATTCTTCTCACAATCTGGATTTTCACTTAGCCAGACAATGTTAGTTTATTTGGAGTAAAATCCTTCCAATATATCATTATAGAAGTTATTTAATTTGTTTCAAAACCATAATGTATTTAGTCATTAATTCATGTTCAACTATATACTAAGAAATTAAAGGGGAAAATAATAGCACTACAAAATTCATTCATTATCATGTTGCAATTATTTCAGAAAATATATGGCACTCAAAATTTCACGCCAATAGTTTGTAATAACTCAAGGTAGAGTATTTCATTATCATTCTCCCCTTCATATACATGATTCGAAATTCCACACTTAAAGTGCTGAGCCAGGGCCTATTAACACAATAAAACATGGCCACTCAGGGATGACACAACACAAAATGGAGCCCTTTACTAATATCTTTGTTCCTTGATGCCTCTCCTTCTTCTAGTTCTTTGAATCCCTTAGTCAAAACAAAATTTAGAACTTCTTTCAGGAACCTAATTAGGTTGAATAATTCTTCAACGAACTCCTTAATAAAAATTTTTAAAGTCAAAATACCATTCAGGTTGTCGTGACTCAACGAGTTCTAAACCATCCCCTTTTTAGAGTCAGACTCATAGCCCCATGGGTGGACTAGATTTCATTCTCACAAGATTGATATTTTCACAAGCCCACATTTTTCATGGCATAATCTACCACTTCTCTCCTTGACTGGTGAGTGTACAACTCACCTATCTAACTGCTTTCCATCATGATAGCTCATACAAAATTCTAATATTTTAACAATTCTTATTTATGCAAGAAACTATATTCCTTAACCACACCCTTATTTGTAATTCATGCCATATATGAATTATTTAAAAAGAAACATAAACTCAACATGAAGGAATTATTTACCTATTCCTTCAACTTACCCATAATTTTATTATGGATGATTTCCATACTTACATTGATACCTTTATTATTCATGTTCAACTAATGATTTTCTCAAGGTTCTTCATATGGATCCTTCTCTATCAATTCATCCAATTATCATTGTCCTTAGGATTCTTTCAATGGCTATAGGCACTTAAATCCCTCAAATCCAACTTCAAACAAGTAGTCCTTTAGTGTCAAATCCCAAAGATAACTTGCATCTCTTGATGCACAATGTCATTCATACACCACTTGTTATTCAAATTAATGCACACATGTTCTTCAAAACTTATAATCAATAACCTATTTATTATATTGACATGTACAACCATTCCATAATAAATTTTCATATATGAACAATAAGTCCACTTTCTCAAGTTGAAGGTACTTCACAATTCAATATCTTTTGGAAGAAAGGCATAGGAACCAAATTTATTCTTATAATAACCCCGTGATCCCTCCCCCTTGGACTCATGTCCATATGATCTATTTCAATATTGGGTATACTAGAGACCATTATCCTTTTGATATCACCTAGGGAAGAATTATTAGGCCTTTATAATTTTCTACATTCGAGTACTTTTCATTCCCGACAAAATATTAGTAGGAAGAAAGTTAACGATTCTACTTTTTATTTTTCTTTGCACAATTCAAATGTCATAGCACTATAATATATTTCCCGACCAATTATTTTGAACCAGGTTGGTCACTTCCTCTTGGGTTCAGCCCGTCATTCTGGCTATTATGTTCGACTTTCGTAGCTTTGTTTCCTCAGTTAGAATTTCCTAACAATCCATTCACATGAAACCTTATCAACATGTAAGATTCCTTAGTTTTAATGTCCAACAGCCCTGATATAATCACAATTCATGAGTTAGCACAACTAAAATCATTTCATCTGCTTACAAAAACATTTTAAGATGCGTAATTCATAACCATGCATTTACATTATGCATTCAACCACACATTCAAATGATGTCTCAATCATGCACATAAATTCATGCAAATTATCATGCTTGTGCACTACCTACAAATTTCTTATTTTCCTTATAAATTCATTGTTACACATTATTTTATCACATGGAGGTAGATGATGTCAAATTTGGATCTTTAGCCATTCGAAGAAATATTGTCATCACTAGAAAATATGGAAGAAATACCTCTCCATAAAAGATAAGAATCCTAGATTACATACCTTAAAAACCCTATTTTTGGAGACCATTGCAGGTATTTTTCATTACAACTTGGTAGATCACACCTTGCATAACTAACATCTTCCGTCGTCATCACAATTTTCCTTAACAAAATGCGTGTCAGTCTTTTTATGTGGGTAAAATATACAAAATGTTACAAAGCTTCCATTCTAGAAGCCTTGTGGAGGTATCTTTCTGATTGGTGAAGATATGGACACGAATCCCTGCTGAAGTGGTTCTCATCCCTACCATGGTGGATCCCATCCATTCGATTATGGATCTAATTCCAACTTAAGTGGATCTCAAATTTCCATCCTTGGCCTATAAATAAAATACACTCAAAGGAAAAGGGGTTTAATTTTACACTCTACTAAAGTATCCATTGAAGGCTTTTGAATGCAAGATTGGAATTAAGGACTATTGGGAGAAAGCTATCAACATTAAGGCATTGGTTGTAACTCTCTCCTTTTCCTTATTAATACAAAGTGTATTTATTTCCCACATATGTTGTCTCATTATGGAAATATTGTAATGGAAATCATTGATAATCTGTTTAGAATATGTTGAGTATTTTATATATCAAATGCTTTGATTAATTGTTTGTTAGTGATATTGCAAATTTTGGATTTTAGGATCAGAGGCTAAATGAGAGGTACAAGAAATAAAGAACAAGAAAGGAAAAACTCCAAATTACCAGGCATGTCTATATTCACATTTTGAATAGTGTTTTAAGGAAATATTGTATATTTGTGCATGTTTTTCTCTAGTGTTTGGTTCCTAACCTAAGGATATTTCTATTGTCCATAAGAGAGATTACTCTATAAAAAAAATTGGCGACTCCAATGGGGAACACGTTGTTCTTAGGTGTTATTCCTTGTTTTTTTAAATCGAATCTTTCTTGAGTCTCTGAAGAACCATATTTGTATCTAAAAACCTAGATCTTTTATATCCTTTGAAAATTTTTATTTTTTTTCTTGAGTTTCATACCCATCACACTATGTTGTGGGAGACAATGTGTTGACATCACATAGTGTTGTTTTATAATTTATGACTATCCCTATTCATTGCACTGACATGTACTAAATATTTGCGTCAATATTTGAAAATTTGAATTTTCCCCAGGGTTTCCTTTGTATGGTCTTGTATCTGTTGATTACTATGGTTTTTGAGTCTATTCTGAGCCTACTATAAGTCAAAATTTTCATTTTTTGTTTTGTTTAGCTATCTTGTTGTGAAAAATTTTCATTTTCGAATACTTTTTTTTATGGTTATATTGATTTATTAAAAGAATGATAATATATTGTTTTGAATATTAAGGTTTGTGGATTATTTATTTCTTTATTTCAATGATCATTTCAAAGTTTTGTTGTTTATATATTTTTGTAAAGAGATTTCATTGTTTTGCATAAAGATATTGGTTTTCACAAAAATACAAAATATTGCTTGAATTAGTTTGCTTATTACACTGAAATCATTGTATGATTATGTGCTTCATTCTATTTTCAAAATATAAAAATATATATTCTTGCATATTTGAGGGTATATTGTAATGTTTTGAAAGGATTATTTGTTGGAATTGTCTTTTGGTTTAAAGGAATATGTTGAAAGTAGGACTTTTTGCATCTTGGGAACTGAAAAGATTCTACTTTATGTAATTAGAAATTCATAAAATTGAAAAGGATTACATCCTTAGATTCATTGCGTTAAGATTTAAGTTGAATCATAATACCATTGGTTTCGTTTCCATTCACATATTGAGTAAAAAACAACTTAAGAATCAACATTTAAATTAATTAAACATTTATATTGCTATCGTGGTTACACTTACATTAGATTAAGTGTAGGGCTTTGGAATAGGTGTTGAAGTAAATTCTCCAAAGTTGCAAATAAACATAGAATCTTGTGAAGTAAATTCTCCAAAGCTGCAAATAAACATAGAAGCTTGCAATAGGGAGTGAAATCCATTTACTGCATCATGTCTATGGGAAGATCCTCTTACACAAGAGTCAAGTATGAGGTCACATTGGACCCAACGGAGTAATATATCTTGCTCCGTTGGTTACAATGGCATTGATCTGCACACATTATAAACGATGTTGAAATAAATTTGGGGGTCACTTGAGAGGACCACCTCATTTTTAGGGATATCTCAAGGGGATATTAGGATTTGATACCCTACCCTTGCATTGATATCTGATTGTTGACTATCCTGCTAGGCTGGAATTTTGTAGGTGGTGACCTTAGAGACCATAATCTTAGGGTTCATATATAAGGTGAAGATAAAGGGAAAGTCCTTTCTGTACATGGGACATACGTTGGCTAGACTCATTTTTTCCTTCTTGGAGGGTACTTCACTATATGTGAGGATACCTGCACTAGGTTTGGATCGTTAAGAAGTTTCTCCTCGTAACTAGTTCGGCCAATATTTATCCTTGGAAGGAAAAATTGTCTGTATTGATGTTATGGTAGTCCAAGGCCCCTTGGATTTCAATTTTCTGTTTGGGTGATACTATGTCTATTCCATGGAAGCTTTCATGTCTACACTCTTTCGCGTGATGTCTTTCCCTCATAATGGAGATATTTTGAGTATTGACAAACTTTTGTTTGTTGGCCATATCTGACTACCAACCATCCAACCTCCCTAAATGTTCCCTATACACTAGTGGTATCCCTCCCACCATAGGTTAATTATGTGGAAAATTTTCCCACACCTTCACTTACCAATGAAAAAGAGCCTCTCACTATATGTTTTAATTCTTTTGACTTAGATCCTATAGTTGACATGGTTAACCCTTCAATGGGGACATTGGAGCCTGATATTCCTTCCCCTATTGAGTCCCTTGACATGTATTCCTTCGAGAGAATTATTCTTCCGTGTGATGTAGAAATCTTGGAATCCATGACTCAAGGTGCGTCCCTTAGAATTCATTCCTTCCAGATATTTATCCTCTTGGAATCCATGATCAAAGATTGTATGAGCATAGTTCTTTTTCTATGTCAAGCTCCTTAAAAATGAAATAAGTCATATAATCATAGTTATTTTTCTATTTCAAGCTCATTAAAAAATGAAACATGTCGCATGAGGATAGATCCTTTCCTGTGTCAATATATTTAAAAAATGAAACACATCCCTCTCCATAAAGTTTGGGGGGCTTATGCCTCTGGTCATCATGCTGGAATTAAGTCACTAGCCTCTACTGGTCATGCTAGGGGCATGGTAACCTATCTCAAGCATAATTTTCTCTATTTCAAGCTTACATAAAAATGAAACCTATTTCAAGCAAAATTTTCTCTCTATTTAAAGATTGCATAGAAATGAAACCTATCTTGAGCTTAGTATTTGTTCCTTCTCATGCTCATAAATATATGAGAATAATTTACTAAGTATACTTTTATCACATTTTTGGGCTCGTAAAAAATATACGAAAAGGAACTTTGTGGAGTTTCCTTTTAGCTCTTTTCAGACTTCATAAACACGAAAAGTTTTCCGAGTGAACTTGTTTCCTTACACACTCATTAAAAGGATTAGAAAGGGTGCTTTTTTAGTGTAAGTTTACCCCTTTTTCAGACAGAATAGACTAATTACAAAAAATATATACTCTAGTCAATCATGGTTAGAAGATTTATAATTTGTATTGTTTTATCCCTTTTCAGCCCTAGGAGACTAAAGTTATGAAAAATGACACCGTTGGAGTCTTCTTTATGTTCTTTTTAGGCTCCCTAAATATGAAAAATAATCGATCTTTACTCAACTTGGTAGGTCCCTATAATAATAGTGTATCCCCTTATTAATATTGTTACTGTAGCCCCCTTATTATTATTGCTGTGCCCATGTAGTCCCCATATTGTTATTATTGTGGCCCATATAAGCCCACTATTGTTATTTTTTTGCCCTTACATTGTTATTATTATGTCGGCTAGGATTATATAGAAATGAGGTTTTTTCATTTGTATCATCCAATAATTGTTCATTTATTTCATGTAAAGGAGGTTTCCCCCTCAAAGAGGTAGATTTATAAGTAGTTGATCTATATTTTCTTCTATTTTGTGAGTTGGTTTCATAACATTTGGTATCAGAGCTTTGGATTCTAGGGTTTCACTGCTGCAAATAGGTCATCTTGGAATTTTCGCTATAATTTTTTTTTCTATGAAGTTTCAGAAGCTACAAACAAAACCAATTTGAGATGAAATCCTGAGGAAATTCATCTAAATATTTAAAATATTGGTTCGATATATTTCCTTAGATATGATCCGAGGAAGTTAGGGTTTGTGCAGGCTCCAAAATTTCATCTCAAACAAGTGGTTGAGGGAAAATCATCATAAATTTCGTTTCAGACATCAAATTGGAATTATATAAAAAGTGACTGAAAGTGCACAAAATATAGTTTCTTTTATATAAATTTCAAAGTTTAAGGTAAAAATAGTGACAAGTGACAGGCTGTACAAGTTCGATTTTCTGAACCAACCCCTAATTAGGAAATTGTGGTAGATTGAGCATAAATTTAACTTGAAGAATCCAAATTAGGTCCTACTTGTGGAATTGGAAATAAGACTCAGAGGGCTACTATAGTACTGAAGATAAAATCTTGGGTATATGAAATTACAAAGATACATCAGTTTCAATATCGATATCTTCAAAAGGAAGAAAAATGTGTGTATCTTTTTTGAAAAATCAGTTTGAAGTGATTCCAAGGGCATATTGAAGCATATATATTAGTATTGAGTTCTAAAATTCCCCCAAAAAATAATTCCACACCCATTAAGCCCTCAAAAGGCTCTACTATGACTTGTGAAGAGGAAGAAGTGCAACATGATATATCAAAATTACAAGACCATATGCAACAAAGTTCGCTCTCAAAAATAGTAACAAAAAATGAAATGGAAGCTAAGATGGATGGTTTGAAGAAAGACATGGATGGATTGAAGAGAGGTTTGGAGGTTAAGATGGATGGTTTGAAGAATGATGTGGAAGCTAATATCGATGGTATAGAAGAAAAACTGAAAACATACATGGAAAGTTTAAAGGAAGGTTTGACAAAGCTGCTACAAGAAATGAGTTCGAATGGAGAAACGATAGTAGATGAAACTCATGATGAGAAAAAAAGAAATGTTAATCATGATTTCATAGACTCTAATTTTGGATTTATGACCCACCATATTCTAAATATCAATATGAGGAAGTGTGATGGCAAGGATCTGGTAACATGGATACTACAGATGGAGCTGCATATTTTGATCTCCATAATGTGAAAACACACAAAATTTACGCATTGAAAATTTATATTTAGAAAAAAATAAATTTTTATGGTATCGATGGATTTTCTATTGTAAAAAAATTGTCACTTGGCCAATTTTTATGGAGGAAATGATAACACATTATGAGGATACAAAGAGCAAAACCTTCTTTTGCTAATTGATAAATCTGAAACAAAAGGGTTCAATGGTGAAGCAAATTGAGGAATCACAAAAATTGAATATAAGTGTAACTGATATTCTATAGGAACACAAGATTGATGTCTTCATAGGGATAACATCCAACATGAGGTTCTCCTTTGGGAACTTGATTCATTGGAGAAGGCATTCAGGTTGGCAAGAAAAATTGAAAGCAAAATTATGGCAACAAGGAAGCCTACCACTCACAACTATAAACATGGAAGTGTTGCTACTCCTAGACTTCCACAACCTACAAGGTTGACACCACAACAATTGGAAGAAAAAAGAGAAAAATGGATTCACTACAGTTGTGATAGAAAATACACTAAAGGTCATAACTGTGTTGAGAATAAATTATTTCACATAGATTGTGAAGAGGAGGAAGAAAAGGAACAAGAAATTTCAAAAGAAGAGGATATACACCAAGAACCAACCCTAGAGGAAGAAGAAATTAATCCAACCATGCCATGTAATGCATTGGAAAGAATTAAGACTCCTCAAACTCTCAATATAGAAGGACATATCAAGAATAAAAATGTAATACTACTGATTGATTCGGGTAAAACCCATAATTTTATTCATTATAAGGTAGCTAAGGAATTGAATTTCTTCCTATATCCAACACCAGAGTGTCAAGTGATGGTTAAAAAGGGAGGAACTATAAATTTCTCTGGAAAGTGCCATAATATCAAACTAATAATGGGGGAATATGTATTGAATAGTCCAATGATATCCATACCAATAGGTGGTGCTGATGTTGTACTAGGAGTGCAATGGTTACAATCTTTGGGGATAATAGCTTTTAATTTTCAAGACTTTTTATTGATATTTTTTTTTCAGAAGGAAAGGAAATTGAATTATGGGGTATCACAAGGAAGCCAATAAATATAATCAACTCTAATTTCATGACAAAGCTTTTGAAGAAAGAAAAAAAAGGTGTAATTGCACAATTATGCTCACTACAGGTTCAAACATCAAAATAATATTTTTCTCCAGATCTCCAAAAAGTCTCGGACAATCATTCCAAGGTATTTGAGACTCCCAAAGGACTCCCAACTATTCGTGATCATGATCATGCTATTCATTTGATTCTAGGAAGTGTTCCTCCAAACATCAGGCCTTACATATATCCTTATGCTCAAAAGAGTGAGATTGAACGTATGGTTGCATAAATGATAGAGGTTTGTATAATTCAACCTAGTCAAAGTTATTTCTATGATCATGTAGTATTGGTGCATAATAAGGATGGATCATGACATATGTTTCTAGATTATAGGGAGCTGAACAAGATCGCTATTAAAGATAAATTTCCCATCCCCGTCATTGACGAATTATTGGATGAATTACATGGAGCAATTTACTTCACCAAGCTGGATCTTCATTCTGGATATCATTGAATTAGAATGAATACTGAATACATTCCGAAAACAACATTCAGAATTCATGAGGGTCATTATGAACTTTTGGTCATGCCTTTTGGCCTTACTAATGCACCTTCCACATTTCAAGGTTTTATGGATTCCATTCTCAAATCCTTCCTTAGAAAATTTGTGTTATTATTTTTTGATGATATACTAATCTACAACAAGTCTTGGAAGGATCATGTTCAACATGTTGACATGGTGCTCAAACTATTGGTGGAGAAATAATTATATGCAAAAACCTCAAAATTTTTCTTTGGAGTACAAGAGGTGGAATATTTGGGTCATATTGTATCTCATGAGGGTGTCAAGGTAGACCCTAACAAAATTAAATCCATTAAGGAATGGAAAATCCATACAGCCATAAAGCATCTTCGAGGATTTCTGGGGTTAACGAGGTATTATGGTGAGTTTGTTAAGAATTATGGGAAAATATTGGAACCTTTGACATATTTACTAAATAAAGATGCATTTTCTTGGACTCCAGAAGAAACTAAGGCCTTTGCACATCTTAAAGATGCAATATGCCAATCACCGATCTTAGCTACACCAACCTTCACAAAAACCTTTATTGTGGAATGTGATGCCTCAGGAAATGGAATTGGTGCAGTTTTAACGCAAGAAGGAAGACCCATTTATTTTGAAAGTCGTCCAATCAAAGGAAAGTATTTACTGAAACCTGTCTATGAGAGGGAAATGTTGGAAATACTACATGCACTAAAGCAATGGCGACTTTACCTAATGGGAAGACACTTCAAGGTAAAAACATATCATGATAGTCTTAAATAATTTTTGGAACAAATATTATATTCAAAAGATCATAAAAAATGGGTGACAAAGATGTTGGGTTATGACTTTGAAATCATCTACAGAAAAGGGAAGAAAAATGTTGTTGCAGATGCACTCTCAAGAAAGGATTATGATGTGGAAGCATTTCTTTGTGCCATTTCTATTATCCAACTTGAGTAGATAACCGAAGCAAGGGATGAATGGAAGAATGATGAAGAGGTGTGGACACTCATTCAAAAGTTGCAACAAGATCCCAATACATATGAAACATTTAGCTGGAAAAATGATTCATTATGGTACAAAGATCGCTTATATATTTGTAAGAATTCCCAACTCAAACAAAATATTCTTTCGGAATTGCACACCTCTCCCTTAGGAGGGACCTCAGGATTTTTAAAAACTTACCACAAGGTCAAGGAGGAATTTTTTTGGGATGGCCTTAAATATGATATTCAAAAGTTTGTGGCAGAATGCTTGTTTTGCAAAAAAAATAAAGTTGAGACAATTAAGACCCCGTGTCTTTTACAAGATTAATCCATTCCATGTCAATGTTGCGAGGAGGTTTCAATGGATTTTATCACAGGTTACCCAAGTCCAAAGGAACTACTGTCATCATGGTGGTAGTTGATAGACTTACCAAGTATGCACACTTTTGTGCATTATCTCATCCATTTAAAGCCAGTACAATTGCTACTGCATTTATGGAAACAATTAAAAAGCTACATTGAAACCCAAATATTATTGTAAGCGACAATGATCCCATTTTTACAGGAATTTTTTGGAAGGAATTAATTTCTTGTTTGGGTATTAAATTAGGTCATAGCTCAATCTGATGGGAAAACTGAGATAATGAACAAATGTTTGGAAGGATATCTTCGTTGCTTTGGATCTGATAAACATACACAATGGGTCAAGTGGTTACCTCTAGGCGAATGGTGGTATAACACTTCCTTCCATACTACAACAAAAATGACCCCATTTATGGAACTTTATGGATATAATCCACCCTCTATCACATCATATTTAAGAGAAAATTATAAGGTTCAAGAAGTGGAATATCACATCGAGAATAAACAATAAGTTCTCCAACTCTTAAAGGATAAAATCACCTTGAGGTAGAATCAAATGAAACATCATGCAGATCAACATCGCAACGAAAGAAGTTTTGACGTAGGCGACTGGGTATTTTTATGGCTACAACCATACAAACAAATGCACCTCAAGAAAGCTGAGAAGGATAATAAATTATCACCAAAGTATTATGGTCACTACAAAGTGTTACAAAATATTGGTACTATGGCATAAAAATTGGAGCTTCTTGCATATTCTCGAGTGCACCCAACTTTCCATATTTCATGCTTAAATAAGGTTATAAGTGACAAGCTCCCAGTTAAAACAATATTGAAAGAACTTGACAAAGAAGGAAAAATCATATTGGGACCTGAAGAAATAATGGAAACAAAAACTCGAGAGTTACAAAATCGATTAATTTCAGAGTATCTCATCAAGTGGAAGAATGAACTTGTTGAATATTTGACATGGTAGGAGGATAATTTTATATAGAAGCATCCATAACTACTCAAGCATTGAGGACAACACTTTTTTGAAGGAGAGGGGCATGATAGGTCCCTATAATACTAGTTTATCCCCTTATTTTTATTTTTAGTGTGGCCCCCTTATTGTTATTGTTGTGCCCATGTAGTCCCCATATTTTTATTATTTTTCCCCATAGAATCCCACTATTGTTATTGTTGTGCCCTTATATTGTTATTATTTTGTCAGCTAGGATTATATTGTGACCCCTTGCAATCCTGTATATAGAAAGGAGGTTTTTTCATTTGTATCATCCAAGAATTGTTAATTTATGTAATGTAAGGGAGGTTTCCCCCTTTAAGGGTTATATTTCTAAGTTGTTGATATATCTTTTCTTCTATTTCTTGAGCTGTTTTCATAACACAACAAAATTAGTTATCTGTTGTCCTTTTTTGACTCATTAAACTTAAATGAAAAAGGCCATATTGGAGTTTTATTTCATTTATTTTTCAAACTCTCTAAACATGAAAAATAAGTCAATTTGTCCCTTCATTGGAATTGTAAAATGTAAACAAGGTAGAACTCATTCATCATGATCAGACCGAACCAATACTTCCTAGGGTTCATTAAAAATACTTCGAAGGACTCATCTGAAGGATGAGATTATTCTTCAAGAAGATGCTATCCTACTCAATATTGTGTAAAAATAAATAGGTACTTGCCATAAATGGTGGGGGATATTGGGAAAGAGGTATATAAATTATGTATTTGAAAAGGTAGTAAGTCACTCTTGAACATGACAGTCCGTCATTCCTCGTGTTAGGGTTGGGAAATTGACTTATCCCTCTATTTGATCATGCCCCATTAGAAGTATTAATATTGGTCTTTGATCCCATATTGATTCAAGTGCCACCAAGTCAATTGTAGTGTTTCCAATATGTTAATGATAAGTTCAACCTAATACAAAAAATTTTGTAGTCCTTAAAGCCTTCTATTGCATTGACCATCCTTGATCTAGTCCTAAATCACTCCTATTTTTTTCCACTTCAAATATTGATACCTGTTTCATGTTTTTGGTGGGGGATAAATCAAGGCCCTCATGTGATGGATTAATTCCTATAAATTTCAACAAATTATCTTGGAAGTTGATTTAGAAACCTTTAAGTACGTTGGAGTTTGCATGCCTCAGTAGCAGGATTCCTCGCTTTCGATAATAGGTTTACATCATTGACCTTCAATTGAATGATTATAAAAGCGTTGAAATTAAAATCATTTATTCACACTCCATACAATGCACTATGGTACTTTGAGGGAATTTTCATTATTGGTGGTTCCTCTCACATATGTTAATAATTCTCATCATTCACCGGTAATCAGATGGTTTCTACCATGTTCAACCTCAAGAAATTTATTCACATGGTTAGATTGGTACTATGGATAAATAGAGATGATTACCATGAATATTATCTGATATAACCAATCTGTGTGGAATTTTGAGCATTCATAACTATAACATAGATCCATGATGTATTTTTGGTGGCTATGTTCATATTGAGTCTTCCAAGCATGGATCCATGATGCATGTTTGGTGGCCATGACTTTGCTTTATTGACATGGATCTTTGTACATTTCCATACTTATGCTTAGAGTTACTTGTATTTTGAGTATGGGAATTTCTACTCATAGATGATCATATGATGTTATTGTACTATAATATTTTGATTGTTGGCT
The DNA here is from genome assembly GCA_034641835.2 of Pinus albicaulis. Taxonomy (NCBI): domain Eukaryota; kingdom Viridiplantae; phylum Streptophyta; class Pinopsida; order Pinales; family Pinaceae; genus Pinus; species Pinus albicaulis. The sequence goes on along the minus strand of CM076575.1, from coordinate 1,590,941,919 downwards.
TACAAGTTTCCAACCAATTTTTCCTTGATTCTAACCTTTGCATGATAAAGTACTTTAGTCATCATAACTTTTTTGACTTTGTACATTAGGGGGAAATCTATTACAAATTATTTTTTCACATCTAAGCAAATGACGTCAAATCTAGAATTTTTGCCATTCGAAGAAATAATGTCATAAATCCCCCAAAAAATGGAAGAAATACTTCTCCACAAAAGATAAGAATCCTATATTACATACCTTAAAAACCCTTTTTTTGGAGACCATCATAGGTATTTTTCATTACAACCTGCGACATTGCACCTTGCATAGATAATATTTTTCATCATCATCACAATTTTCCTTATAAAAAAGTGCATCATTATTTTTACGTGGGTAAAAATTAAAAAAGGTTACGAAGCTTCCATTCTAGAATCCTCTTGGAGGTATCTTTCCAATCGGTGAAGATATGGACTCAAATCCCTGCTCAAGTAGTTCTCATCTCTACCATAGTGGATACTATCATTTCCATTGTGGATCTAATTTCTACCTAAGTGGATATCAAACTTCCATCCTTGGCCTATAAATACAATACACTCAAAGGAAAAGGGGTTGGTTTTGTAGAAATTCCTTGTAGATTCAAACTGCTAATTGTAATTTTCTAAAAAAATAGACTTGAATCTACTCTACCAATTTTGGAAGAAAATTTAAACGATCAAAAAAACATGAAGCATACAAGAGAAACAATGCAATCAACACATTACACAATGATTTCTTTGGGAAATCCATAGCTCAAAACCCTGCTATCTGTATACTGCATTATTCATAAAATATGAGAAGATTACAATGCTTTGTTCAAGCCCGAGCGACCTATGCACTATATCTATCTATCTCATTGCTTCCTAGACAAGCCTAGGCCAATACTTAACCAAATTTCTTCTTTCCCAAGTCCCTATTTCCTTGAGTTGTTTCCTTGTGAATTAACCCCCTGTTAATTAGGGAAATTCTCAATTGGAATTGTGCAATACATCATAGGCCTTCCTCTAAATGCATTCACCACCTGTACAATTTGGTTGATTATACAACTGATAATGAACTTCCCTTGAACTCCAATATCAACTGGGTAACTCTCAGATCAAACATGCATGAGTTATTAGGGTTGATTTATTAGTTAACATGTTGATCATGAAGTACAAACCCCACTAATTGATCTCCCACTAGTTCCTCCAACGGTTGGAACTAGTTAAAATGAATTTAACTCATATAAAATAAATAAATTAATTACAACTCAAAATAAACTCAACTTGGGCTCCTATAAAGTAGGATACACTCTACATGACTCAATTTAGACCCTCAACTCGAATTAACTGAACCAACTAAGTCAAACTAGCTTAATTAACTCGTACAAGCTATCATGAGATGTGGAATTACAATTTTCTTCTAATTTAATTTAAGGGAAAATTAAATTAGAATCTTTCTTGGTGCCATTTTCAACCCTCCCTCTCAGCAAGAAAGATATTATCAGATACCTCGATCTTGCCTCTATGGAACTCAAATTTTCCTCTTGACATTGCCTTAGTCAAGATGTCTACATATTTTTCCATTGTAGGAATGTACTATAGCAACATGATCTACCTATGCACACAATCTCTGAAATGGTGGTACTAGATGTCAATATGCTTGGACTTATCATGAAAAAATGGATACATTAAAAGTTTGATACAACTTTGGTTGTCACAGCAAATCACTATAAGATCCATTTTCTGAACAAATAACCCAAAAAGGATATTCCTTATCCATATAGCCTCACAAGCTGCTTGACTAACAACCATGTACTTTGATTCTACCAAACTGAGTGCAATTGATATCTGCTTCCTAATGTACCAAGAAACTAATGCTAACCCACTAATGAAGATTCCTCCTAATTTTCTCTTCCTATTTGATTCACTCTCTACCCAATCTGCATATGTGAAGCCTTGCAACTTCCTTCCCTCTATCCATTTGTACCAAAGAACAAATTGAGTGGTGCCTCTGAGATATCTCAACACATATTTGGTTGCCTTCCAATATAGTTTGGTTGGATTAACCATTGCTTGACTAAGCTGGTTAACTGCATAACACATGTTCGATTGTGTGTTCGCCAAGTACATAAGTGAATCCACAAGATTCCTGTACATGGTAGCCTCTACCACTTCATTTGAAGTAGCATCTTCCTCCCTAAAATACCCAGGAGTCTCCATGCATTTTCTTCTCTCCATGTGAAACTTCTCCAGTATCTTGTGTTGGGAATCACGATTTCTGTCATACCAAAACCCGCATGTGTCATTCAACGATTGCATCGCCAGAGATAAGGATCCATGAGAGGTGGTTAGTACATGTTGCGAAACACACAAGAGATTTGGTTTATCCAATTTCCAACAATATCCCCCCCAACGCGAGTCAGGTGTGTATCGAACTCATAACCTATGCTCTGATACCACTTATTGGGAATCATGATTACCATTAGAACAAAGCCCGCAGGTGTTAGTCAATGATCACATCGCCAAAGATAAAGATCCATGAGAGGAGGTTAGTTTATGTCACGAAACACACTGGGAGCGTTGGTTTATCCAATTTCCAACATCTCGTTGGCATACTTTCCCTGAGAGATGAACAACTCCCCATCAACTTGCCAAATTTCCAAACCAAGGAAATAATGCATGAGGCCCATGTATTTCATCTCGAATTCTCTTTCCAAATCCACTTTGCAAGATTTTTTCAGATTCTCATCAGCTTTTAGAATTAAATCATCAACATATAATACTATAATCAATAATTTACCTCTAACCACAATATGGTAAAGGTTTGCATCTGCTTCACTTTTGGTGAATCCCAAACCAGTGAAATAACTTTCGATTCTGGTGTACCAAGCATGGGGTGCTTGTTTAAATCCATACAATTCTCACTTGAGTCTACACACATGTGAATCTCTGTCAAAGGTATTAAATCCTTCCAGCTTCTCTATGTACACCTCTTCGTCAACCACTCCATTGAGGAAATATGTATTCATCCATATAATGTATATTCCTTCCCACCTGTGCTGAAAGTGATGGAATATATTTGATTGAAGAGTACCTTGCTATTAGAGAAAAGGTCTCCTTGTAATCCCTCCACCCGAGAGAAGCCCTTAGCCATAAATCTGGCCTTGTGTTTCTCGACACTCCCTTATGCTGCTTGCTTCACCTTGTAGATCCACCTAGATCCTACAATTGAATTGTCCTCTGGCCTTGGTAGAAACTCCTAAGCACTGTTCCTGATAATGGAATCATATTCCTCTACCATGGAATCAACCCATACTAGTTGCTGCACTACTTCCTCGAATGAGGATGGCTCAGTCTCTACACTCTCTCTCATCAGAGCCATGTAGCCATTGTACCGATCTGGTGATCTCCTATGCTTTCTTTGTGATGTGGGTGATCCCAATTTTTCTCTAGCATCATGCATCAATTTTTCAGCCTATCTGGTGCACTTCCTTCCATCTTTGGATGTATCTGCATGAGTGGATTCTTCCGTTCTCTGCTCCTCTACTTGTGGCTGCTCCACAACATTATGAGGTTATTCCTTTGGAGCTAAAAGCTCCTCATTTGCATGCAACTAAAGCTACCTCTCAAGGGAACATCTCACAACCTTCTCTTCATCAAACTCCACATATCTACGAACAACTGTCAACTTGTGAGATGGCAGGTGTTGGAGTAGGGTCCCTTAGGACCACCATTTTGGGTTAAATAATATGTATTTTTGTTAGTTTTGAGTCGTGCACGCTAAGCAATGAAGATTCAAGGGGCTTTGAAGTAGGTCAAAGTCCCTTCATGAATTGTAAGGGGATAAAGGGTAAATCTAGGGGTTTCAAACCACAGTTTTAGGGCCATAATATGAGAACAGGCTAAATTATAAATAGAATTCTAGATTGAGTAGGATAAGTCATTTTTTGAAGGAAGTTAATGTATGTATGTTGATGATAGAATTATGAAGTAAGTCTGTGGTAAGCATTTGTGTCCGGAAGGATCCCGCTGGTTGTGTGCATGTAGACCTTAGTCCGGCTATGTGTGGACCCCACTGACTATGTGCACAGGTAGGTCTGGTGACTTGTAAGGATTTTTTTGGACTGTAAGGGTTAAGACTGGAAAATAAAGATCTGTTTTGGAAAATCTGAGTATCAAATGCATCTGTGATTTATTCTGTGTTCTATCTTTGTGTTTCCTGCATACGATTTATGTTAACTGTGATTGGATCAAGTCCGTACCTGTTTTACTATTGATAAATGATAATTACATAGATCTGTTGCTATAAAAGCCAAATATTACATTGTTAAGAATAGTTCAAGGGATTGTGGATATACTGTCTATGCGCGCACATAAGGTTAACCTATGGTAGTTAACCTAGGGTTTCTGGTTAGGGTTTTTGGTGCGTGAGATAGTTTGTGTAATAAGATAGATATGAATACACCCATTTCATTTAATTCTCTCTCAGGGTGTGGAAACCTAGTTCCAGCACCCCCCATGCTACTTCGGGTGAGACTTTGGCCTGCACAAGTAGGTCACTGCCGAAAGGGCCAATAGCAAGAGGGTTTTGTTGGTTACGCGCTGACTCTGAACCTGGGTCAGGACCCCTCAAGCCAACAAATGGTTCCGTTGCTGGGACAGGGATCATTTTGAGAGAGATTAGATGTTGTGGTAGTCATTGAAGACTAAATTAGAACACTGGTTTGAACAAAAGATAATTGAATTCTCCATCAAGGAGAACAAAAGTAAAATGTTGTCTGCTGAAGAGTGGGAACATAATTGCGTTTTCACATAGGTCCATGAAATCTTCTTTGTGACCTTTGCACATGAATTACAAGAGTGATTATTAAGGTTTGCTGAGTTTCAGACCTGCTGGAAGGACGATAAAATCACTCAGTGGATGCCTTAGTTGATACAACAGTTAGAACATATTGATAAAAACATCACTTGCATTGTATACCATTGGGTTGACAAGATTCTGGGTGGATTTACGACAGAGTTAGCAATTGATCAGTTTGTGTCATATTCTGAAGTAGAAAGTAGCTTCTTCAAAGGACTAAGAGGTAAGTTCCTATTTTCTTTACCTTTGCTGATTATGACGCTATTATGCAAAAATGGTGTTCTATGTAGTCACACCGAGTGAGTGACCCCAAACCAAGTTGAAAGAACTACGCACAACGGAAATTACTTTTGGGTTAACTAGAGAGGAGAAAGATTGATATACAACCCTTTGAGAAACCCACCTAATAGTGATACAGAGAGTGGTGAAGCTACGCGCGCAGGAGGTAACCCTCCATCCACCCCACAATGGAACTCATGCTGGGGTAGATCATCTCCTACTCCACCTCCACCACCACTAGGAGGTGATATGGATGCACATATGAAGCTACGCACCTTCAAGGGTGTGGGAGATGAAGACATGGATAGATTCTGGTTTTTTGCAGATGCAGTATGGACTGCAAAAAATGTCAACATTGATGCTGTCAAGAGGGCGCAACTAGATATAGAATTTGAGGGTCATGCATTGGATTGGTTTATGGGATATCTGGCTCAGAAGGTTGACCCTACTATTGATGATATCAAGAAATATTTGAAGCAACAATTCAGAAAACCAAATTCCTATTCGCAATGTGTAACAGAGTTAAAAGATATTCGACAAGAGGAAAATGAATATGTCTGGGAGGAAAATCAACGATTGAAGTGCACTATCAGTGATAGAGGTTTTTTCTATGATGATAATCAACATAAATAATGGTTCATTTCCATGCTCTTTCCACACCTGCGTGACCCTTTGAATCAGTAGAAAATTGATTCTCAGGCTGAAGCTCTTGAAGTTGCCATGAAACTGGAAGCCATGCCCATAACTGATGACCAATTTGGAACTCTAAAAATCTAGAATCACTTAGAAGCGATGCAATTGGAAATTAAGAACTTGTGTAGAGATAGAGGGAAAGAGGTTTGTGTAGAGGTATGGTGTATATGCTGTAAAGATACTGGTCACACAAAAGACCATTTTACCTTACTTCAGCATTACATGCAAGTGGGAGGGCCAATCCCGTAGTGACCCAGGGACGTTGTAGGACCAAGAGGTACTCCCACGCTGTGGTGCACTAACTGTCAAGTGGTTAGACGACACGAAAAAAACCATTTCCCTCGATTAGGAAGTTATGTACCATAATTGAAGCAACAATGGTGTAGGTTTTGATCTTCGGTTGGCCATGATGAGCACCACTGTTGCACATTCGATCTAATGATAGAAAATTCAAACCTCTATAGAGTTCAATTTCACCCATCTTCACCAGCATCCCCCTATGGGTGTGGTGGATCTCCAACCAGAGGAAGAGAAGGAGCAGGTCGCGGAAGAGGAAAACTGATCTACTACAACTATGGAGATGCTAGGCACTTTGTGTGCAACTTTCTGAACCCTGTGTGACAGTCTTGTAGGTATTGTAGACATTTTGATCATGTTATTGAAGATTGTCTCATTTTGATTGCTAGAATGCAGGAGAAGCAACAGAAAACACCTATGCAAAATATACAAATGGTTAGATCTGAGCTGTGGGAAGATGATCCAAGTGTAAACATAATTACACGCAGTGGTGCTTCCACTAGAGGAGACGAGGGAAAGAAGGCTAATGCAGAACCATGGATCAGGAAGGCTTCCGACAAGAAGGAAAGACTCAACCTGTAGAGGGAGAAGACGAATTTTGTAGAATATAGGAATGATTTTGCTACTGCAGGTGCTTCCACATCCAAGTCAATCAGAGAAGCAAAGAACAATGAAAAATTCAAACCTTTCTTGCAAGCCTGCATCAAGCTATTGCGTAACCAGAAATAAGTTAACAACCTTCAGGCTCTGATAGATAGCTGGGTGGATAAGGAGTTGCCTTAGACTGAGAGCAAGGCTGTAAAAAAGATCTACAAGAATAAGAAGAGAACTGGTCGAGAGATGCGCATGACCATGCAAAATGGGGAATATGAGATGGTTCAGGTCATTTTGGACTTGGGATCTGATGCAAATGTTATACCTAAGAAGACTTGGTAGAATATGGGTGAACCAAAGCTAGAATGGTATACCATTCAGTTGCGCATGGCTAATAAATAGAAAATTATCCTAATAGGAAGACTCCCACAAGTCCTGGTAGATATTGTTGGAGTCAAGGTACGTGCAGACTTTGAAGTAATAAATTTTTTTGATGATGCAGACCCCTACCCTGCATTGCTAGGACTGGATTGGGCTATCGACATGAGGGGCATCATCAACTTGAAGTGCAGGATTATGGTATTTGAAAACAATGGTAATCGGGTTATAGTACCTTTGGATCTGGAAGAAGGGGAAAGATATATAGAACTAGTGCACAAAGGAGATGATGTCGACCATATCTACAAGTTGACTACATGAGATGAGGATTGGATCAACTCAACTGCTGATGGTATGCTAAATTGGGAAAAGGATAGCTGATGCTTCTCTAATTCAAATGGGAAAATGGAAAATTGGTAAAATCACCTACATGATGTTTTTGCACTGTGTTGCCTCAGATTCACTAAAAATTTATGATGCATCTCCTCAGAGGTATGGGAATTACCCTATTTTGATGGTTCTAGTAATGTTGTTTTATTTTTGGAAAACATGGAAAAGGATGTCCCAAAAGAGTAACGGTTCTGGGCACTCGATCTTGCTATGCGCACAATTACAGTACATTGGTTGGATACATACAAAGGGAACTTTGAGGATTGGGAAGAATGCAACAAAATGATGTATTTGCGGTTTGAGCAACCCACTACCTAACTGACTCAGATTTTTGGTGGCCGAGGTGATCCGTGCAAACACCTGGTTACGTGGATGGAGGTTTGGGATAATAAGCCTAGGGCCGAATGGGTTCACATGTTTATCCATACATTAGGACCAATTCATATTGTGTGGTATTTGGAAATGGAGTTGTGTCAAGTGACTCTTAATTGGGTTACAATGAGTAAAATATTTTTGTTAACCTTTGGCATGGTTAGTGGATCAGACGGCCTAGATGAAGCCCTGCAGGATATAGAGGCAATTGTATTTGATGATTCTTGACCTTGGATATAATGTGTTGCACCAGCATGGGAAGCACAGATGCAAGATATTCCCAACTGTAGGAACCTGCCAGTGGAAGAAAACGATGAAGATCTTAGAAATATAAATATCCCAGAATCTAAGGGGGAGCATACAGTTCAAGGCCCGTTGTTAGGAATGATGGATGTGACTAAGCCTTTAAAACTAAAGGAAGTCAACATTGGGACGAAGGAACAACCCAAGTGGGCCAAAATAGGAGATTATTGGGATGATGACACAGTGGGAAAGGTTGCAGATTTGTTGACAGAATATTAGGACCCGTTTCCCACAAAATTTTTTTAGCTAAAAGGAATTGTAGGAGATTTGGGAGTTATGAAAATCACTCTGAAACTAAATGCACACCCTATCAAGCAGCGACCATACCAGTTAAATCCAAAATATAAGCATAAAGTGAAGGAATAATTGGAGAAACTTGTTGCTGCAAGAATCATTGAGCCTATGGAACAGTCTGATTGGGTGAGCCTGATGGTTGTTTAGGAAAATAAGACTAAGGGGGAAATAAGGATTTGTGTGGACCTACACAGATTGAATGATGCATGTGTACATGACCCCTTACCTACCCCATTTTCAGATGAGATATTGGACAATGTTCGAGGACAAGAGGCCTACTCTTTCACTTATGGATTTTCAAGGTATCATCAGATAAGGATCGCGCCAAAAGAACGAAGTAAGACCACTTTTGAAATAGAATGGGGATCCTTCCAATACACTGCCATGCCTTTTGGATTGAAGAATGCACCTGATATATTCTCACGCGTAGTAGTAGCTGTATTCAAGGATTTCATGCACAATTTTTTGGAGGTGTACTTTGATGATTGGATTGTGTTTGGATTGCTGAAGAAGCATGTTTCCAACCTACGCTTGATGCTCGATACTTGGATGAAGCATTAGATATCTCTTAACTTGAAGAAGCTGTGTATATTTTGTGTTCCTTTTGGAATCTTGTTGGGGAATATTGTTTTTCAGCAAGGGTGGATGGTATATCTAGCCAATATTACAGTTGTTATCAACTTGGAAGCAACCTGCCAATGAGAAACATCTACGCTCTATTTTGGGACACACATGATTTTATAGGAAATTCATTCAAGCCTATGACCTGATCACAGCACCCATGAAAAAATTGTTGAAGAAGGATGTGTCCTTCTTTTGGAATGAGGAATGCCAAAAGAGCTTTGAGCTACTGAAGGAAAAGATGGTTACTATGACTATTTTAATATTCCCTGCCTGGTCCAAGGTCTTCCATGTGCACGTGGATGCATCCGACATTGCACTTGGAGCTGTCTTAGCATAGAAATGAGAATGAGATATTGATCACCCCGTTGCCTTTGCAAGTAAAATATCTCCAGTGTAGAGCACAACTATTCGACCATAGAAAGGGAGGGGTTGTTTATGGTTTACGCTCTGTAGAAATATAGGAAATATCTGCTAGGAGGGAGTTTCAAGATGTTCACTGACCACTCTGCTCTAAAGTACCTGGTCAGCAATTCTGTGTTGGGGGGGAAAGATTTGTAGATGGTTGTTGATATTTCAAGAGTATGATTTTGAGATAATTGTTAAGCTTGATAGATTGAATGTTGGACCTGATCACCTATCACGCATTGAGAATGGGGAAGAACCGATCGGTCTGGAAGACAAATTTCCTGATGCACAAATATTTTCTATTAAAGCGGTTGATGAAAAATTCACAGATATCATTCATTTTCTAACCACTGGGAGTGCTCCTGCTGAATATTCGGTGCAAAAAAAGAAGGAGTTGGTTTCGCGCGTAGATGACTTTCCATTAATTGGTCAACTGTACAAGTTGGGAGCGGATGAAGTTTTAAGAAGATATGTCTTAGAACATGAAAGAAAAGAAATCTTGGCCGAAACTCATGGGGGAGTGGCAGTAGGCTAGTATGCAAGGAAATCTACTGTGAAAAAGGTTATGAGCACTAGATTATGGCAGCCCACACTGCACATTGATGCACATGCATATTGTTGAGCTTGTGATGCATGCCAAAGAGCAAGGAAGACATCGCATAGAGATGAGATGCCATTACAACCACAGATGGCCCTGTAAGCATTTGATAAATGGGCGATAGAATTTTTGGACCTATTAATCCTCCTAGGAAAAAGATTGGCACACGCTACATCATCACTGTAACAAACTGTATAACCATATGGGCAGAAGTTAAGCCAGTAAAATATTGTACTACAGACACTTCTGCGCAATTTATTTTTAAAAATATCTTGACTAGATTTGGGTGCCCAAAGATATTGATGAGTGATCAGGGTACACACTTTTTTAATGAGACCACTAAAGCTCTAACAAAGGAATTCCATATACATCACCAAAAGAGTACTCCCTATCACCCTCAAGAAAATGGAGTAGTGGAAGACTTAAAAAAAATCCTAGAGAATGCGGTTACAAAGATCTACAATGCAAACTGGAATGATTGGGACGTGCACATCCCTTCTATATTATGGGCTTATCAGACCACATGCAAGAACTTGATTGGTAAAACACCATTCATAATGGTTTACGGCCAAAAAGAAATTATGCCAATGGAATACATTGTTCCAAGCCTACTCATCACAGTACTAACTAATATGGCTAAACCAGACATCACAGAGGAACTATTGTCACAATTGGTTGGATTAGAGGAGGATCAATTTATTGCCAACTTTCATCAGCTAGTATAGAAGGCACGTGAAAAGGCCTGACATGATAGGCACATTCGACAGAAGGCATTCAAGGAAGAAGATATGGTTTTATTGTATGAGAGTAAGTTTGTGCGCCACCCAGGGAAGTCCAGAAAGAATTTTTTGGGGCAGTATATTGTGAAGGAGATCACTAATGGAGGTGTGGTGCACTTGGCCATGTTGCGCGACGAGAGTCTCCACGGGTACATCAACAAAAGTCGACTGAAGCCGTATCAAGTTAACCCTATGCCTACCAAATGAATATATGGTCAAAGAAACAGAACCCACTTTTCTACACGCTGCACATAGGACATAAGAAGGTAGGTGCAACATGAGCATAGAGGTTGTGCACAGTGGGAAAAACTAACCGTTGGAATAGTAACTCTGGGTGAAAAATCGATTTTACTATTGGATGAAGTGGGTTTTCAACAATTAATGAGAATATCTTACGATATTTTTGACCGTTTTTATGGCGATAAGGTGCCATTAATGAAGTTACGACCATTTTTACCATGGATCACCTATAAAAGTAAGAAAGAAGGTCACATTCTGTTCCTTTGTTGTTTTAGTAAATTGTGCCCTAAAATTATTACCGTGCATTGTATGTCTAGCCGTGAGACCCCCACATCTGACGTAACAAATCTTGAGTTTATCTTCAAGCCCAAAATGATGGCCACCAACCCCGTTGCTGAGAGTGCGCAGTCTGAGAAAATATCCATGCCAATCATGACATCTACCGACTGGGGCTCTGAAGAAGTCCATGAAGTTATCCCGAAGGTTCAAGATGTAATATCCACACCTGCCAAGGGAAAGGGTAAGGTGACCAAGGGATCGTCATCAAAATTGCGAACGTCCCCCAGGCAGATTAATTGCCTGTGCTAGGCAACAAAGGACAGGTCCGCTATGGGTGATCCAAAAAAGAGACCTATGTCAGATACTGAGGAGGCTGCGCTCTTTGTCGAGCCCATATCGTGGCTCCCCAAGTATGTGAAGCCATGCATACCTTCTGTTAAAGCTCCGAAGGATGTGGATATGGTGCGCGACTACCTGCAAATGTCTTTAATCCCTGAAGCAATCAAATTGGAAGGGGATATGTTTGGAAAGATCCTATTGGTGAAGTTTTATGACTATTATCTTGCCAATGAGAAGATATTCCCTTAATTGGTGCCAAGATACTACCTGGAACGTGTTCCATATGGAGGGATAGTGAAACTAGAGCCCATGTCTTCACTACTACATTTGGCGGAAATTCCGACACTTGGTTCCGACGCTTTTGACCAAATTTCAGAAATTTCCCCAATTTTTTTCCATCTTGCCTGAAACCGTCGCTATACCGACGTTTATAGAAAAGTGTTGCAATACCGACACTTAGAAAAGTGTCGCAATTGCGACGTTTGGAGGAAGATGTCGCAATTGCGACACTATGGCCCAAAGCGTCGCTATTGAGACGACTCCAATCGTCGCAAGTGTGACACAATGTCTAGGTGTCGCCATTGCGACGTTTGGAGGCACCCGTCGCAATAGCGACGTTTTTTACACCGTTGGTATAACGACACTTATATGCGTGCTACATAAAAATACGAAACTTATATGCGCGCTACATAAAAATTTGAAACTTATATGCGCGCTACATAAAAATAATTTTATTGTTTCGTATCTGTCGCAATAGCTACATTAACGTCTGATATCACACGCGCATGTCGCCTCTCGTGCTTGAAGAACAACATTCGCCCTCGCACTCTTGTAAATAGAGTTTTCTCTCGCATTCGCCCTCGCCGTTCGCCTCAGCCTTCTTGCTGCAGAAACGATTCGCTCCTCGCCTCTTGCAAAATGGTAAGTTCTTACTGCAGCCCTTCCTCCTATAGTAGGGTTGACTCTATTTGGGTTTTTTGGTCAATTCCATTGATTGTGTTAGACGTAGGGTTCTCTCAGATGTCGAGAATCAAGATTCAATACCTCTATTATCTTCATTTACCCAATACAAGATTTAAATTTTTCCCAAAGAAACGCTTATTAATTTGGCAAATGATTATTTCTCCCTCGCTTTAAAAATCCTACATTTAAATGAAAACAAGCATTGCATTTCAACTACAAAATCCATTAGTGTTCGATGTACATGTGCTACATTAACGTCTGATATCACGCACGCATTTGCCACTCCCTTTTGCAAAAGCAACATTTGCCTCAGCTCTTTAACATCATTCGCCCTCGACGATTCACCCCACGAGCCTCTTGCGAACAGCATTTCGCCCCTCACATTCGCCTCGAGCTTCGACAACATTCGCCCCCGCATTGCCCTTCGACTCTCTGAGAACATCATTCGCCCGCATTCGCCCTCGCCTTCTTGCAACAAAATTTGCCCCTCGCATTCGCCCCCAGCGTTCGCTCCCTCGCCCTCTTAGCAACAGCATTCTCCTCAGCCTCTTGCAAAATGGTAGTTCTTACCGCAGGCCCCTTCCTCCTATAGTAGGGTTGACTCTATTTGGGTTTTTAATCAATTCCCATTGGATTGTGTTAGTCGTAGGGTTCTCTCTAGATTTCAAGAATCAAGATTCAATACCCTCTATTATCTTCATCACCCAATACAAGATTTAAATTTTTTCCCAAAGAAACGCTTATTAATTTGGCAGCCATTATTTCTCCCTCGCTTTTAAAAAACCCTACATTTAAATGAAAACAAGCATTGTATTTCAACTACAAAAAATCTATTAGTGTTAGTGTACAAGTGTGCATCACTTGTGTAGGGTATTCCTTTTCCACTTTCACATTATCCAAGAATGTGTAATGATAGTTCATATTTTTTTTGTGATTTAGATTATCTTGAAAAAGGAAAGGTAAATTATTTCCCATGGAAAAAGAAGGTTTTCCTTTTTATAGGTTGTTTGGACTTACGTGGAAAAAATTTATGGTATGCCTTTCATATTATGTAGTTTAAATTTGAATTAACAGTATTATTCTACATGAAAATATAATTACCTATGTGATGTCCTTCATCACTAATTAAAATTATAGGGTTTCAATTTCCCTAGACTCTAACTCATCTCGATGCTAAATTCTAGGTTCTCATTGGTGGATCAGTCTTCCATTGATTTCCTTTCCTCTCAGATCTTGTCATTTCACTTTAAAAATTCATAAATGATACATATATTATTTTAGGTATCCCAAAAGGCTTTATAGTAGAACATATTGTGAAGTTTTTTTTGACACTTGAGGATTCTTTTTAGAACTACAACGCTGTCTATGCTATCGAGTTATATACCAAGCAAACTTGTCCTTAATAACCACACTATGAGGTAGGTTCAACCAGCTTTGAACTTGTTGGGACATAGCATATGAAGTTGTGTCATGAGTCCATATCACAGGTCTATTATGGTGACAAAAGTGAAGACACGTAATGATAGTTTATTATGTTAACATTACTAGAAACATTTTCGAAATTATCCATGCCTATCAAGATGCTCAAAATTCCCAGGCATTAGGTGTCAATACTCCATAGCTAATAGATAATAATAATAATATACAAAAAATCACAACTTTTATTCTTGAAATATGATTGTTAGCACATTGGTAACCTAGTTCATGAGTTACTATCACCCAAATACTACAAAACAAACTTAAAAAAATATAAATTAAACCAACATAGAATCCCACTAAGGGTTTCTGACAAAATCATGCCATAACCCCGGCATTTTGAAACCCAAATTTGAATCCATCATAAGTAATACAATGCAAAAATCGTATGGATTTTCAATGCATGTTTGCATGCTACACTTATTCTCTCGTCTAGATATCATTTTTTAAATGGAACCATTAGTCGAGCCCACTAAATTTTTATGTGAAAAATTTTCAACTCTATTTGAGCTCTTTTTTGTCTCCACCACCTCCATAAATATATGCAAACATATATCATGATATTGGAATTCCATTACATATGTATGTGCCAATTTTTCCATAATCATGCCCCATCATCAATTTAAGAAATTTCCATTGAATATCAAATTATGGAGGGGGGAAATTTTTCGCCGTGCAACATTTGGCTCAAAATCGTGGACCATCTCCGTATGAGGTGAATGAGAACTTATAGATATTTGAAGAAGTAGATTAGTGCCTTTTTCCTCTCGGCCTATGGAGTCATATACAGGTCATCCATCACAAAAATTGTCTTTGTTCATTCTCACCTTGAAAGTTGCAAAAAATTCATGCCCTAATTGAAACGACACTAAATTTGAAAGATATAATAAAAAATGCAAGCTAGAAGTTCTCTATTAATACAAAGGGAAAACCTTCCTACCTACCCTAACCGAGATAAATTTTTATTGAATAGGAAACATGATATTGCCAATGGAGTTGATCCAACAACTTGTTAAATGTATGGGACTAAATCATGCATTTGATTTCCAGGGAAACATGCGCATGAAGAGAAAAAGTGCGAAATTAATGGAAAAATCCATACATGCCACTTATAAAAACTACACCGAAAGGTCAAAAAATACTTACGGCCTTAACTTAATTTGAATCCAAAAATGACAAAAAACAGGGATTAGTGAAAACACGAGAGTGGTGTGGGTGAACAACATAAATAAAAGTGAATATACCTTTCCCCAAGATTCCTTTGTCACCGTTTGTATGAAAACATGTTTTTCCTTTTCCCTTTATACATGCAAGTGAATGCATTATAGGTATGGTGTTTTTCTCTGCATTAGGAGAAGCCTACTTAAATATATCATTCGTGGAGTGAATGTTTGGGTGCCTTAATGTGCAATGACATGTTTCCGGATCGAATTAAATGCAAGGCATATTTGAAACTCTAACTCTTCGTCTTCGCGGGTGTCTTATTAGAAATTATTTCGCGTTTTCATTTTGTGTTTTCAAGTTAGATATTGTTTTTCTAAGTTTTTACATTTATAATTTTATTTCAATGTGGTAGATAGATCGTATAAAGCGGTAGGAAACAACCCTGAGATGGGGATGATCGCAGTGAAAAGAGGCCAACGAAGAACATGTAAAGTGCCGCATTGCTCTATCTTCAGGTATTTTAGTTATTTACATAATTGAAATAATATTAATTTTGTTCAAATATGTAGACACCTAGCCATGGTACGCTCCCCGATGATTCCCTCTTTGAGGAAGAGCTTTCTTCATCCCTATCTCCAGTTGTTCTTGTTGCAAAAAAAGGCACGAGATGCAAGGTCGTAATTTAATACTTTGATAGACGTGCCTCAAACACTCGAAACGTAAGAGAGGATACAACATCTTATGAAAGGCAGCTATGAAAGATATTGGGTAATATTAAAAATTCAAAAAGGATATTTTTTTTGTCTCGCATGAGATGAATTGTGATAGTTTGATTTTTAATTTTTACATCGACTAAACTAACTAAAAAAGTTCTTTTGTATGTAGCATTTTCTGGCATTTGCATGAACCCGGTGTTGGTGGTAGTGGGACACAAGAGCAAGATATTGCCCAAAAACCCTCTCGTACACCTTCTACTCCTTTAGGGTGCCGCCCAAGAAACACACCCGCCCGAGCGTACACCCGTAGCCAACCGTCGAACGTGATGGCAATGATGAGGCTAATATGGCCAACTACATTATTGTGTTTCTTGGAGCTACACGTGTCAGCTCCATGTGGGACCATTAATGGCACGTTGTTGGTGAACGATGAGGGTGTCCCTATAAAGCATGTACAACTCCCGTGTAAATTTTAATATTTTAACTATTTCATGTACTTTATCTAAAACATATTTATCATGATTTTTTATTTTTTAAATTAATGATAATATCTGGTTTTATTCTCATGTAGGAAACAAATGAGTTCTACAAGATCTCGAGAGCCATGCGTTGGTAATTTTTGGCTCAACCATACGTACAGTGGGTGGAATTCTCGTAAATTCCAACTCAAAAAAAATAACTTCTAGGATTATCTAGAAGTCCTTTTTGCCTGCACATTTGACATAGAGCGGTGGCTCGCGTAGCCGCAAAAATATTTGAAATATACCAGGGACACCTATAGGACGCAATTGCAATTTAACCCTAGATATGAGCGTCCTCTCGCGAGCTTTCAAAGAGTGAGTGGAGAGCACTCATCCATGACGAAAAGAGAAAAGGGAAAAGAAAGAAGGAAAAATGCCACGGACCTCGCAAGGTAAATTAAAACTTGAATTCAATAGCTTTAATTTTCTTTATGTCTAAAATAAAAGTGTGCTACGTCATATCCGAATTCAATATTTTGATGCTAGGTTGCCCGACACCTCAAAGGCAACCAAAGCTAGGATTGAGAAAAAGGGCCATCACAAGCTAGGCCGGGCGACTACTTGAAATTAGTCAAGAATTGTAATTAGAAATAAACATCTTATAATTAATTGTATCGCTTTTCAACGTTTTTGAATCCTATGAAATATGATTAAAAATACACAATCATATGTAATGTAGGGGTGATGAATTCGAAACATACAGTGAGGAAGATAAAAATATCGCTCAGTTTCGACTATCAAGTCAGCAGTTGAACGTCAGCAGGGTTGAGGGCGAGTCCCAAGATCCAGTAATGCTGCTGATAAGGTAAAAACATTAACCTTTCAATATTTTTGTTTTCTATCCATAAATTTAATGTCTAAAAACTTTGTTTAAATCAGGAGAGCACTACCGACGAGGCAAATAACCCGACTTTTAGAGCCGATGTGAGATGATCCCTCACGTGCATCCCGATCATTGTAGTGGGGACCAAGACGATAATGTCGGTTTACGAGGGCCGTGACGGTAATTAATTTCACTTATAATTTTTTCTAATTATACCTTGATGGTTGTCCTTATAACGTTTTTTTGTTTAAATGACGAGAATGTTTCCCTTCGAGGATCTTACCACCGAGAGAGGAAGAGCAGAAAACAAATCTCAACGGCGACAATCGTGCACTGTGTAAATAATCTCATTGCAATTTTTTTTTATTAATATTACCGAACTAGTTCAATGATATTTAAAAAACTAACAATTAAAATTTAATATTATCTCGTTTTTGTATGGCGATGCCCCCATCACCTGGATGAGACTGTATATCGTGACAACGCAACTAGGTCGACGAGCGACAACTGGTGCACTGTAAATAATCTCATTGCAATTTTTTTTATTAATATTACCGAACTAGTTCAATGATATTTAAAAGCTGACAAAATTAAAATTTAATATTATTTGTTTTTTGTAGGCCCGATGCCCCCGTCACTCGGATGAGACCAGACATCGTGACAACGCAACTAGGTCAACCCGATGACAAATCCGGTGCACCACGTGAAATAATCTCATTGCAATTTTTTTATTAATATTAACGAACTAGTTCAATGATATTTAAAACTGACAATTAAAATTTAATATTATCTGCTTTTTGTAGCGATGCCCGTCACTTTGGGATGAGACCGTACATCGTGACAACGTAACTAGGGTCACGCGACAAGCTAGTGCACTGTAAATAATCTCATTGCAATTTTTTTTTATTAATATTAATGAACTAGTTCAATGATATTTAAAAAACCTGCAATGAAAATTTAATATTATCTATTTTTTTAGGCGATGCCCGTCACTTTGGATGAGACCGTACATCATGACAACGCAACTAGGTCAGCCGGCGACAATCGGTGCACTAGGTAAATAATCTCATTGCAATTTTTTTTATTAATATTACTGAAACTAGTTC
Organism: Pinus albicaulis; assembly: GCA_034641835.2. NCBI lineage: Eukaryota > Viridiplantae > Streptophyta > Pinopsida > Pinales > Pinaceae > Pinus > Pinus albicaulis. The sequence goes on along the minus strand of CM076575.1, from coordinate 1,590,923,429 downwards.
AATGATATTTAAAAACTCGACAATTAAAAATTTAATATTATACGTTTTTTGTAGGCGTATGCCTCGTCATCGGATGAGCCCGTACATCGTGACTACGCAACTAGTCAGCAAAGCATGGGTCGAAGGCACGAAACAGAGCAAAGCATGATGATATTGATGATGTAATTAGGAGCTTTAAAAATAGGAAAAAGAAAAAAGAAAATTTGACAATGATAAAAATATTGTATTATTATAAGACAAACGTTACCATACTTGGAGCGTTTTTTTGCGTTATATAAAAAAATCATTTATCATACTATTTTTTATGTCAAGCATTAATTGCAATGTTTCCTTGCGTACTTTTTGTTGAATTTTTATTAGTTATTGAATATTTTTTTTTATGCTCATGAAAGTAAAAATGAAATATAGATTGGGTATTGGGGAATTGAGAGTGATGTGAGAGGGGCCATAAGAGATTCCACCTTCACGTGGTCGTCCTCGTTTAGTAGAGAATAATTTATTGAGCGATTTAATCTTGGAGCAACTCCTCGATCCAACGTAGTAACAAAGACAAAGTCACCGTTGACTTAGTTGCTACTCTTTCGTATCGTGGGAGGCTTGTTCCAAGTTCATGCTGACTCTATTAAATTGTTCTTGAAATGAAAGAGGAGCTTATCTCGAGGTATGTTTTGACATTTTCAACATATGTTTTAACATTATCATAAGAATGCATCTTAGAGTAAAAAATACTACATCAATTACTTGTATTTATTGTATAGATAATGATGGATTTTTATTGACTCTGACAAAGCGTGTACAAATCCTCTTGCATCATGAGCAATACAACTTTTGTCAAACCAGTGGTCATGTCTGGGATATTTTTTGCTCGTGCGCTTGACTCGATGTTCTGTAATGTCACATTTTTTTAAGTTCCTTTACGTTCATAATTCAATATTAAGCTTGTTCATGATTATTATCTAGGTTTTTTTGTATGTGTTTTTTTCATCTATTTGATTGTAAGCAAACTCGCATGTTTCCCGTTGTTCACTATGATTTCTCCCATTACCACTCCTAGGATGAATCCGAATTTATTGTTACATAGTTTACTTTATTGTTACTATGATTTCTCCATTTACGATTTCCCTATAGGTTACATCATGTAAAGTTGTCAATGTCAAGTTGGTGATGAGCTTTAGTTCTCCAGATTTGGGCTTTTCTCGATATTTTCTCCCTCATGTCATTCCCCGCATCACCTCGTTGTTTGAGCATGCCAATTTTCTACCACTTGTACCAATTGGCACATTTCAATCTCTCGAGTGGTGCCACATTTCACCTATTTTCGATGAGCGTTTAGGGTTTCTCTAACATAGCTCGTAAATCCGATTCAAGTACTCGCTTGAATATTGTCACATAATACTCGATGGTTTGGATTGATGAGCATGTTCCCAATGGTTGGTTGATTCATAAGAACCACCCATATAGTCATCTTGAGATATTTCAAAAGGTTTTCTCTGGGTTTCCTTTTTCACCGTTTCTAGTGGGTGGGATGGTGTGGGGTGATCCATCAATACCGGTGCTCTTGTAGTAGGGAATTTTTGTTTTTTTGGGGATATAAAGGAGCATTTGATGTAGATATCCCATTGGATGCATTCATAGATGGGGCACGAGAGTTGCAAGAATCTAAATTAAAATATGCAACCTCTAGCATGGCAACTTTCGAAGGCCGACGAGAGACACTCGGTTAAAGATTGTTTTCTAGGCTCGCCCTTAATATAGTCGTGATTTCTTTCTATTATCTTAATGCAAATATATAGTCTGGTCTTATTAAAATGAGGATTGTGGTTGTATTTCTCTTTGGTTGTTTCTCTCTTAATGCTCTTAGAGTTGCCAAAAGTTGTGATAGTTGTTTAGTTTTCTTCGTTACAACTTAAAAAGTGGTTTTTAGCAATGGGAGTCATGTTTTTTAAGGTTCATACTAATATGAAGATCTTGTAATTCTATATTCAGACATAAGAGAAGATGGCCTCTGCTTTGAAGCAGGTATGAAAACAATTGCTACATCTACCTCATTGGGTAACAATGGAAAGGGGGAAGAAGTTGGGTGCAATGTTTGATAATTATGGCGTATATACAATTGTCTTTTCTTTCGCTTTTTTTCACCCATTTCCTTTAATCGCTCAAGCTGAAGAGGGACTCCGAGATTACGTGACAGTAGAGAAGGTAGTTAATACAAGAGCTATGGAAAAGGAGTTGTACTTCAACAAGGATGGCTCAATGAAAAAAAAATTGCAGTCGAGAAAAAATTATGTTTAAAGGAAGGTCACCGCTACGTGAAACTTCACTCGTGTGGATCTTTCTCTTTGTCCACTTATATTCAATTTTAATGTGTTATTTTAATTTTTCATGGAGGGTTGTTTTGGCATATGGTCCGGCATTCAATTGCACACTTACCGTAAAGCATTGTCAATTTGTCTTGCAAAGGTGTGAACAAACTTGCTAATCTTGTTGGAGTCACCCTTGGGGGTGAAGGGAAAAATGTTGTCTTGGAGAGCAAGCATGGTTCTCCAAAAATAGTTAATGATGGTGTGACAAATAGCTAAGGAGGTAATTTGTAGATGTGTGCTCTAGTTTTCTTTTTAACACTTGCATTAGTTCCCCCTCTTAAATGTCTTAGATTTGGTAGGCATAATTTGAAAACTCAAAGGTGAAAGGAAACATATTTGTTACCCCTGGTCTACTTGGCCTATGGACTAGCCACATTAGAGTAATTCATAAAAGCTTTTCAAAACAATAAAAGGAAATGGCTATGGTCGAGTCAAATTTTATTGTTATTGACAAAGTAGTAATGAAATGTATCTCAATCGCTATGGTTTTGGCCTTTTTTATTGGTTGAATTAGAGGACCCAGTTGAAAATATTGGGGCCAATGTTGGTAAGGCAAGTCTAGCGACAAAGACAAATGATTTAATTTGGGATGGAACCACAACATATGTTGTTCTTGCACATGTTGGAATATTGAAAAATTCCGGAACAATGAATGGAGAATAAATCTCCCTTTCCTCTAACACGAGAAAATAAAAATTTCTTTGACAGAGACAAGAGTTTCAATACTTTGAAAACAAACTTCTATTCCTTTCAATAACTCAAAAAAAACTATTACACTTCTTCCTCAATTTGAGAGGGATTACAAAGAAATTATGACCGCTACAAAACACGGTGCATAAAACCAACTCACTGTCTGTTCAAAACAAACATACTACGTCTCTAAAACACTCGTCGTGTTTTTTCCCTTTCGCATCGCTCGTGCATACACACTTAAAAAGTTACACTTAGCGTCTTTCACTTTTACACACCGCTCGTGTAATAAAAAATTTTACGTATCATCTATAAAAAAAACTACCAAGCTTTTTTCGTCCCTTTTTATTTTTATATGTCGTAACATATAAAACATATTATAATAAAACCCTCTTTTAAAAAAAATAAAATTAAAACTAAATTTGTGGCCCACATTTCATTTCGCATATGATATATATATATATACATATGTTTAAAACATATGTATATATTAAAACTATCAAAACATTAAAGAACCCTTCGTCGGACTTCAAAAAGTCCGAATAGATTGAATTTCAAAACAAATTCGCGTTCCAAAAATGGGATGTCGATCGTCCGCCTAATTTTAACTCGAATTCTCAATCCAATGTGCCCTATAAAAATTCGGGTCCCGGTTTTCTGTGTTTTCGTATTCTCTCAATTTCATGCGATCCAATATTAATGCTCCATGTGTCTCTCCTTTTGAATTTACAAACTGCTGGATAAATTTTCTCGTTTGTTTAATTCTCGGTTGGTGAATTGCGTTAATGCTACAGTTGTTGTGTTTAAATACAATCTCAGCATGTAAATATGCTTAATAGTCTTAAAAAAACTTCGTAGAATTTTTAAATGTCGAATTAAATTTCTAGGGATGGCATAGTAAAGCATCTCCACAAAAAATGTTGTCGCCTGCATCTCAGTCTTCATCACGTGCATCAGCTTGAAGTTAAAATTCAACAAAGACGAGGGTTTAATAAAGTGAGGGGTGTAAAGGTAACTTTTTATCGATGAGTATCGGATTAAGATCATCTATTCATTTTTGTAGGGTCTTATGGTATTTGTTTTTTAGTTTTGGGATTGGGCTATTGAGTCTAAGATAGTTTTTTTGAGTGAAAAATTGCTATCATGTATTAAAAAATATGTTCTTTTGATCAAAATTTATGAGCTTATATAGGAAATACAAAACGACAATGGTTGTATCTAAATTTGTGGAAAATAATTTGAAATGAAACCTTTTTGTTTAGGTTGTTGCAGCAGGGTGCAAAACCCGTTCAAATTACTAGGGGCATTGACGAAGACAATAAAGGCCCTTGTTTCTGGAAACTCAAAATTTTGTCAAAGGAGGTAAATACTTTCCTTTTGAGTAGGATGGTTTTCCTTTTCATTTGATGGTTTGGTGTATCTAATTGAATTAGTTGCCTAAGGTATTTTTGAGTTGCAAAACTCCTTTTAATTTTTTCATAGTATTGGCCTTGTGGAATACATTTGATTGTGTGGTCTTGTTAGATCTACAACATTTGTAGTTTTTTTAGTCTTGTGGCCGAGGTGCACTTTTTATTATTGGAAATAGTTGATGCAATATTGTCATTTAATCCTTACTGCAGGGTAGCATGTTGAGAAGTTTCTTGTGAAAAATTTGGTATTCAAAATGACACTTGATCCTATACAACATCATGCACTTGACTTCAAAATTCATATTCAAAGTTTGCCAGAAAATTCTTGCAAAATTTCAAATATTTATGTTGTTTTAAACCATTATATTTTTCATGTATTGGATGCTGAAAATGTGAAAACTACTTTGGTATGAAACCAACTGGTGAATAATTTCCAGCAAAACAACCACTTCCAAGACATGATTTAGAAGTAGAAAAAATGTGCTTATGAAGCATAGAAAGATATCCTTGATGCATTTTCAATGTTTGGCTAGGATTATTTTTGGAGAAAATAACTCCTTATTCCTAGAATAGTGATCTTCAATACAAGTAAATGCCAGAGAAGAGAGATCATCGTGTGATGCAACAAAACTGAAATTGGACCCCTAAGGAGAGCTGGTGTGTCTACAATCGCTCTGTCAGCATTTTCCCTTGGTTTACTCCGTTCTTTTCCTCCAGCCTGAGTCTTAATTGACTTCTTCTTTCTTCGGGCTTATTTATCAAATTCGTAGAATTTGATAAATAAATACTATCCACAATGGTTGGACTTTAATTTATATTCCCGACTTTATATTATCTCCAAGCCTTATAACCAATGTTTAACTTTCAACACTTTGTATTTATACTCACGTTTCTTTTTAAATAAATAACTTGTAATGAACTTTCGGCTCTATATTTCACCACCCAACCTTACAACAATCACGCTCCAGACTTATGCTAATTATCCGCCAATCGTTTAATTAAACAATTTCATTATACTCCGGCCCCACCTATATATATCAATAACCAATCAAACACTCGTATCGTACCTGGCTATCCTCCACACACCATAGTTAACCTCTGGGCAATTTCAACGTGCGACCACCGTCCGATGGCCCTTCTCCAAATCAACGACTCTTGGAAATTTTGCTCGGCTTCCAACGTCGGGCTTTAACGTGTGATGGCACGGGTTAAACGGTGGTTTTCCGAGGGTCACTTCGCCACGTGTCGCATTCCCTATGGAATCGCTCGTGAATAGGAAATACCGCCTACTCCACAAAAGCGGTGCGATATGGGCAACCCACTTTTGTGATTTCGCTTGTGGTTTTGGTAGAGGGCTTGACCACGGGTGCAAGTCTGGTTCCGCTATCATTTTGTTTGTTAACTCATGTCCAATCCTCGGGTTAGGTTCTGAAAGCACAACAATTTTGTCTCTTTATTAAGCGGGATTTTTATATTTGAACAGTTTTCACGACCCCAGTTCTATACACAGACCTCGCCTTCAGGTGGGGTGAGTTCACAGGGTTATCCAACAATTTACAGGAAGTCAAAGACAAAAGAATGGAATTATCAGTACCTAATCGCCTCACAGTTAAAAAATTCTTCACAATTAGCAGTTCGAGATAATTCAGTGGAAACAAAGCTTGGAAATCATTTAACTGGAAACAATTATTCACACACAGAGGTTTATTGCAGAAATCCCCTTTCTACTCTCCTCTTCCCTCTCTACTTTTATTCATCCGAGGAATTACAATTTATATACATAACATATGGCTCTTTGGTTCCTCTGAGAGGACCATTCTAGAAATCAAAAGGTCTAATTATAATAATTCAACTAAATGAAACTGTTCGACTCCTACAACTCTAACTAGTCTAAGTAATACAGTCAGCTGAGGTATTGACACCTAGTTGTTACAACTCAAATGTTTTCGAACCCTCCTAGCCACAACATGTGGAAAAAACCTCCTACATTGTTGGCTAGTGCCTAATGCCCCTGCATCATCGTGTGACATAAACCTATTAACAAAAGTGAATTCCTTGAATTTCACCAAATATTTTCTTTTAATTCCTTGCTTTTAAAAGCCAATGATATCCCTTATTGTGTTAATGTTACGTAAATTCCTTGTCCTAGTGCCTCACACTCTACTATGAATGTTTTACCAAAAGCAGGTGCAACCGATGTTGGTGTAGAAGACATGGCATCCATTAAAAGAGAGAATGCCAAAGTAGCCTCATCATTCCATATAAATGATATTTTCTTCAAGAGATATGTGAGTGGACTTGAAATGCATGCATAATTCTTAACAAATTATCAATAATATCATGTAAGTCTAAAAAAATCTTCTAAGAACCTTGATTTTCTTAGGAATAGGTCATTTTGTAATAGCTTGCATCTTTTGAGGCTCCAACTTCACTCCTTCCTTTAAAACAATATGAACCAAATACTCGAATTCTTATTTCCCAAAAGCACATTTGGATATTTTTACATAAAAATGATTGTTCTCAATAACTATTTATATAACTTTTCCACATGTTTAGTGTGGTATTCCCATGATTTATTATAAATATGTGTATTATCAAAGAAAACCAACACAAATTTTATAAGATGGGATCAAACAAAATTGTTCTTTAAGTTGAGCCTGCCGGACTTCAAACAACGATAAACCATAATTCAAACCAAATTCGCGTTCCAAAATACCCTGCTGACGTCGGCCAATTTTGTGACACGAAAACCAAATGAATTCCGCCCTAATATTTTTTGGGTCCGAAGTTGGGCTGGCGTATGGAGGGAGTGTTGTGATGCGAATTTCTTATCAAATTCGCCCTAATATTTTTCGGGTCTGGATTTCCACTGCGCGAGCGGCCCAAACAAAGATCCGCTCCAATCAATTTCTGCCACGTGTCCTCAATAAAAACTTGCCCTGCTCCCGGCTGCGGGTGCATTCGATGGCGTTTAAGGCGATGGGACATGGATGTGGCAATTTCATATGAATCGCATTATGATTTAACGCTGTTCAATTAAGTTTTCACATCAAATACGCATTAATTATGTTTTAACACTGTTCAAGATCGGACCTCCACTCCTCTTAGCGATTCCGCACGCTCCAATATGATCCGGCCTTCGGCTCTCATTATTAATGATCAGAGATTAATTATGACGGGCGTCCTTTGATTGCATTGCAGTCGGGTTAAGAAAATGGCTTTTAGCTATGCTTTTTCAGACGAGCCGGTTGCTGGATTACACTGCCTGCTAACTGTGACGATAAGGAGAAGTGGCCAGCTGAACTGCTGCCTGTCAAGCTAGCATATCCGAATTTCTCTCAAGTGATCTTTGTCTGTCTTCCTCTATTAATTGGAATTCTACTTCTCCGTCTCCTCTTGTGCCCACTGCGCCTGAGACTGCACCCATGCCTCGCGTGCGTCATAGGATGCGTTGCCGCAGGGGGAGCACTAGAGGTCAACCCTTGCGGGCTCCCTCCAGCCCCTCAACAGAGTCAACTTCCGGCCAATCCAGTGATTATTACGCAGGTCGATATCCAAATACTAGGAGTGGGCGGGGTCGGGTTGTAGGATCTAGCCACCGTATGGATTCCCCTGCTCCTCGCTTCCCCACCACTAGTTCACCTTCTCCCATGACGCACACTGTGCAATTTTCCTTTAATTTCTCTCTCAACCGCCCGCGAATCACGGCTTTAGTCACTGTGGTCTTCCATGAGGAGGCCAAAACGGAGGAAGAATGCACCTGTCTGGCGGGTCTGAGCTCGGAAAAAGCCGACCAGCATTCGGGCCTTTAGGAGGGGAGCCGCGACATGCATGTGGAGGTATCACCTAGCGATCCTAGACCTTCCAAAGGATGGTGCCGAATCGTGGAGGAACCACCGGAGGAGTAGTTTGGTTAATTTGTTTTTCTTGTTTAGCAGGCCCACTTAATTGGGCTACTTTTAGATTATTTTACTGTGCTGGACCTTTGTAATATTTTTTAATTCTGTAAATTAAACGTTCAAGACTGGTTTCCCCGTATGCGGGCAGTCTTCTTAATTTTTTGATTTTTTGATGACAAATTTGCCATGAGTCTGGCCAGGCAATGTTTTTGACTTCGGTGTAATTTTATTCGCAATGTTAATAGATTAACTTTACTTAGAATTCTCACATGATTAGCGTTTTTCTTGATCCGTTCAAGGATTTTGGGTACTTTAATTTGTATTTGGAACAATGGACGTCGGTACTCTATCTGTTTCTTTACTTTTCTACATACTACTATTTCACTTTCTTATAGATGCCTCGGGCATATTTGAATGCTTTCTCAGATTGTCGATAATCTCCATGTGGACCGTTACTGGATTTTATATCATGTCCCTGTATGTGACATGGGGTATTTTTCTATCATTGTCTGGGGTGGGACTTCCACTTTTCTGGATGGATATTTGGGTTCCAATCTTCAGATGTGAAAATGTAATGACTTCATAGACTGTTTTACTTCATATAATATATTCAAAATAACGTTTTTTCTCTTCTGAAAAAAAATGATTAATGTTTATCATTCTGCCTTCAAAACTAGCGATGCTTGTTGCTGGTTTATTGATATGGTCTGATGGTCTTTTTATATTTTTGACATATCACACTCCTCACATGATTAGCGTTTTTCTCTGTTCAAGGATTTTGGGTACTTTAATTTGTATTTGAAACAATGGACGTCGGTACTCTATCTGTTGCTTTACTATTCTACATACCGCTATTTCACTTTCTTATAGATGCCTCGGGCATATTTGGATGCTTTCTCAGATTGTCGATAATCTCCATGTGGACCGTTACTGGGTTTTATATCATGTCCCTGTATGTGACATGGGGTATTTTTCTATCATTGTCCGGGGTGGGACTTCCACTTTTCTGGATGGATATTTGGGTTCCAATCTTCAGATGTGAAAATGTAATGACTTCATGGACTGTTTTACTTCATATAATATATTCAAAATAGCATTTTTTCTCTTCTGAAAAAAAAATGATTAATGTTTATCATTCTGCCTTCAAAACTAGCGATGCCGGTCTATGTTGCTGGTTTATTGATATGGTCTGATGGTATTTTTATATTTTGGACATATCACACTCCTCACATGATTAGCGTTTTTCTCTGTTCAAGGATTTTGGGTACTTTAATTTGTATTTGGAACAATGGACGTCGGTACTCTATCTATTTCTTTACTATTCTACATACTGCTATTTCAATTTCTTATAGATGCCTCGGGTATATTTGGATGCTTTCTCAGATTTGTCGATAATCTCCATGTGGACCGTTACTGGGTTTTATATCATGTCCCTGTATGTGACATGGGGTATTTTTCTATCAATGTCTGGGGTGGGACTTCCACTTTTCTGGATGGATATTTGGGTTCCAATCTTCAGATGTGAAAATGTAATGACTTCATGGACTGTTTTACTTCATATAATATATTCAAAACAACGTTTTTTCTCTTGTGAAATTTTTTTTATTAATGTTTATCACTCTGCCTTCAAAACTAGCGATGCTGGTCTATGTTGCTGGTTTATTGATATGGTCTGATGGTCTTTTTATATTTTGGACATATCACACTCCTCACATGATTATCGTTTTTCTCTGTTCAAGGATTTTGGGTACTTTAATTTCTATTTGGAACAATGGATGTCGGTACTCTATCTGTTGTTTTACTATTCTACATACTGCTATTTCACTTTCTTATAGATGCCTTGGGCATATTTGGATGCTTTCTCATATTTGTCGATAATCTCCATGTGGACCGTTACTGGGTTTTATATCAAGTCCCTGTATGTGACATGGGGTATTTTTCTATCACTGTCTGGGGTGGGACTTCCACTTTTATGGATGGATATTTGGGTTCCAATCTTCAGATGTGAAAATGTAATAACTTCATGGATTGTTTTACTTCATATAATATATTCAAAACAACGTTTTTTCTCTTGTGAAAAAAAAATGATTAATGTTTATCACTCTGCCTTCAAAACTAGCGATGCTGGTTTATTGATATGGTCTGATGGTCTTTTTATATTTTGGACATATCACACTCCTCACATGATTAGCGTTTCTCTCTGTTCAAGGATTTTGGGTACTTTAATTTGTATTTGGAACAATGGACGTCGGTACTCTATCTGTTGTTTTACTATTCTACATACTGCTATTTCACTTTGTTATAGATGCCTTGGGCATATTTGGATGCTTTCTCAGATTTGTCGATAATCTCCATGTGGACCGTTACTGGGTTTTATATCAAGTCCCTGTATGTGACATGGGGTATTTTTCTATCATTGTCTGGGTGGGACTTCCACTTTTCTGGATGGATATTTGGGTTCCAATCTTCAGATGTGAAAATGTAATAACTTCATGGACTGTTTTACTTCATATAATATATTCAAAACAACGTTTTTTCTCTTGTGAAAAAAAAATGATTAATGTTTATCACTCCGCCTTCAAAACTAGCGATGCTGGTCTATGTTGCTGGTTTATTGATATGGTCTGATGGTCTTTTTATATTTTGGACATATCACACTCCTTACATGATTAGCGTTTTTCTCTGTTCAAGGATTTTGGGTACTTTAATTTGTATTTGGAACAATGGACGTCGGTACTCTATCTGTTGCTTTACTATTCTACATACTGCTATTTCACTTTCTTATAGATGCCTCGGGCATATTTGGATGATTTCTCAGATTTGTAGATAATCTCCATGTGGACCGTTACTGGGTTTTATATCATGTCCCTGTATGTGACATCGGGTATTTTTATATCATTGTCTGGGGTGGGACTTCCACTTTTTTGGATGGATATTTGGGTTCCAATCTTCAGATGTGAAAATGTAATGACTTCATGGATTGTTTTACTTCATATAATATATTCAAAACAACGTTTCTCGTCTTTTAAAGTTTAATTTTTTTTTTTTAAATTGAACCCGCCGTCGGTATACCGACGCCTTGTAGACGTCGGAATTGCGACAACTCAGAAACGTCGGAAGAGCGACAGTATAAAAACGTCGGACCACATTACATCGGAATTGCGACAGCTTACAAACGTCGGAAGAGCGACGTTCAAAACATCGGATTACATTTCGTCGGAATTGCGACATCTTACAAATGTCGGAAGAGCGACGTCCAAAACATTGGACCACACTGCGTTGGAATTGCGACCGTTTACAAACATCGGAAGAGCGACGTTCAAAACGTCAGACCACATTTCTTCGGAAGTGCGACCATTTACAAACGTCGGAAGCGCGATGGTTCATGAGACGTCGGAAGAGTGACACTTGTTCGGAAGTGACGGAAGAAGTGTCGATAGTGCGACACTTTTTAGGTGCGTCAGAACTGTGACGACATGAAAAACCACGTTTTTTCTGCCCTCAAAATATCGCTCTTGCGACGACTATGTGTCGTAATAGCGACAAATTGGCCGTCGGAATTTCTGCCAAATTTTCTAGTGCTTGGGTGCGTGGGCTATGCAATGTCAGGATTCTCAAATTGTTGAGGATTCCCCACTTTGGAAGGTACCCCATCACTGATGTTTTTATGTGCTAGGTGTTGGCATTGGTGCACAATGGGTGTATGTGGATTCAAAACCAAATTCCTATCAATGTTGCGCTGATCCACCAGATCATTGGCCCGCCAATGAAGGACCTCACCCTATGGAGAATTATGGGAAGAGCCAGGAGAAGAAGGTAGCCGCAAAGGTGAAAGTTGACTATAAGGTGATACGCGACACCAACAGCTTCTTGGTGCAGCAGATTGAATACTCGGTGGTGCGCCTCAGAACCTTAGTACTGGGCTACAAAATGATGCACAAGTATAGGCCTAAGGTGGTCCTCGTACACGTCATCGCATTGGCAGGGCAGTGAAATAAGGGTGTAAGATATGATTGGTCCCAATACCTATGCAAAGAGTTCTTGGAGAACATGCACAAGGCAAAGGAGGAGGGGAAAAATTTCTGCTATTCATGGATGCTCTTGCTAATTGATCTGGTTGCGTGGGAAACACTAGAGAGTGTAGTCCTCCCATACATAGAGAGTGGCGTATTTGAAGGGGCACGCTACGCCAACCTGTGGGATTCTATAGATCCCAAGCACTTAATGGAGAATAATATCTTTTGGGTCTTATTCAAAGGAGCATTGGCTGCAACGATCCACTCGCATCCGTAGCTGTCCCTAGCTTCATATGACAAATAAAAGGTCATTGTAGATTTTCACGTGAGTATGCACAATGTCTAGATACACATGTGCAAAGATAGGGTATGGTACAACCTTCCCTACATGGTGACAGAGGCCGAGATTAACCAGGTCATTGCGAACTTGCCAGCTGCATGAAAGTCCGAGCTAGGCTCTGCCAAGCCTATCACAGCCTCAACGTCTAGAAAAGAAACAATCGGTGCTCCCAAAGAGAAAGAAGCTTAGAAGGAAGTAGAGAAAGGAATTAAAAATAAGAATAGAAGGAAAATGATCCAGAGATGGAATTTGATCTCGAGGGCACGGATGGAAAAAATGGTACTAGATCTGATTCCCCTAGAGGTACCAAGCGAGGCGTTGAGACCCCCAAGGGTGCGCGCAACAAGAGAAAGGGATCGAAGATAGAAGGCACGCATGATCTCACCCTTACAGAGGATGAATTGGATAATATTTTCGATGGGGTCACCTCCACCTCTAAAGACTGATGGACTGCACTGGAGGAGAAATACAAATCAACATTGGAGGCAGTGCAGGTAGGGTTGAAGGTGCTTCAACTAAAGACAAATGATATTCAAGAGAGCGTTGTTCAGGCGAGGCCGGATCAAGTGATTGCAAGTACCAGCTTGGTCATCAGCACGACAGATAGCCGAATCTGCCCATTCCTTGGAGATGAAATTACTTTGGAACAACTAGATTTACGTGCATAGGTGCAGACGTGCCTTGAGGTTGGAATCAACTTGTCTATGCTTCCCAGTGGAAAGATGCACACCATACAAAATATCATTACAGATGAGATGTAGTGTCAAAAGGCACACATGAACCAACAACTCACAGAGGCTGAGCATAAGATTCTAGTGAAAATACAGGAGTCATCCCAGGTGTAGAAAAATGAGAAATCCGCGGTGGCCCAACACGCTAAATTAAAAATTTTGATTGATTGCCTTTGTGGTGAACTTCCTAAGGTTTCCATCCTTGCCTCTGCTACGCCTCGGGACAAGGTTGAAAGTCTAGTTGCTACCTTGAAGGCCTCTCACTCCCAAGTCCAAGTGGTAAAGGCCGATTTGGAATAACAGATCACAGAGCTATAGGCAAAGCTCCAACTAGAGACTTCATCGAAATTACGAGCACAACGCACGGCCTTGGTAAAAGAGGCATCAACCAGAATTGCAGTAAAAATTAACAAGGGAACTGAACTCCTAGACGTAGCCATGGGATTGTGGACTTCAGTCAGATAGACCTCCTCATCAGAAAGATATCACAGGATTTTCACACCAAAGAACAAAAATTTGATGAGCTTTAGGAGATGTTGCACACCCTGGTGCCTTCTCAGAGGATGGCCCGATTACAGACAAGCCAGATGTTGCGCGATGAAATTGAAGACCTACGTCGAAGGTAGCACATTTTGACCGCTCATATGAAGTCATGGGCCGATGAGGAAATGAAGCTATATCAGGATCTAGATGCTTCCTCAAAGAGCCTGGGCCAGATGCACCAGAGCATCAGTCTTGTGGTAGAAGGACTTACATCACAGAAGTTCGTAGACGAGGCTCAAAGTGTTGCTGATCAGAGCACGAGTGCCATTACACCATTCACCGCCTCCATTGAGGAGCTGAAGATAAAGATGAAGACCCCAACGCCTCTGTGACTCAGGACGAGTCACAAGATTGTGTTGGGGGAATATTGGATTAGTGTCCCTTAGGACCGCAATTTTGGGTTAAATAATATGTATTTTTGTTAGTTTTTAATCGTGTGCGCTAAGAAATGAAGGGTCAAGGGGCTTTGGGGCGGGTCAAAGTCCCTCCATGAGTTGTAATGGGATAAAGGGTAAATTTAGAGGTCTCAAATCATGGTTTGAGGGCCATAGTATGGGCATAGGCTAAAGTATAAGTAGAATTCTAGATCAAGTCAAATAAGTTAGTTTTTGATGGAAGTTAATGTATGTATATTGATGATACAACTCTGAAATAAGTCTGTGGCAAGTGTTTTTTTCCGAAAGGCTCCTGCTAGCTGTGTGCGCAGGTAGATCTGGTGACTTGTAAGGATTTGTGTGGACTATAAGGGTTAATACCAGATAATAAAGATCTGTGTTGGAAAATCTGAGTATCAAATGCATCTGTGATTTATTCTGTGTTCTGTCTTTGTGTATGATTTTTGTTTCCTGCATATGATTTCTGTTAACTGTCATTGGATCGGGTGTGTATCTGTTTTACTATTGATAAATGATAATTACATATGTTTATTTCTGTAAAAGCCAAATATTACATTGTTAAGAACAATTCAAGGGATTGCACATATATTGTCTATGCGCGGCACGCGTGTAAGATTAACCTGTGCTAGTTAACCTAGGGTTTCTGGTGCGTGAGACATTCTGTGTAATAAGATAGATCTAAAGAATCCCACTTAATTTAATTCTCTCTCAAGGTGTGGAAACCTGGTTCCAGCACCCCCCCATACTGCTTCGGGTGAGATTTTGGCCTACGCAAGTAGGTCATTGCCTAAAGGGCCAATAGTAAGAGGGTTTTTTTGGTTACATGCTAACTCTGAACTTGGGTCAGGACCCCTTAAGCCAACATCAGGTACACCCCACAGTTGTGAGGTGTATTAGTGTACCCCACAAATATGCCCAACTTAGCCGTTGGTTCTAGCTTTTTCCTTGAATCCTTAGAAACATGACAATAAATTGATGGACCAAAGATCCCGAAATGTGCCACATCTGTTTTCTTACCTAAAAAATATTCTTCTCGTGTACTCATCCTGATAATATGATGAGGTATCTTGTTCTGCACATATATCATTGTATTTTATACTTCAGCCCACAAGTGCAATGATAGGACCTGATCATGCAACATTTCCCATGCAAATCCAACAATACTTCTGTTCTTTATTTCTGCAAACCCATTCTATTGTGGGTTATGGGGTGCTATTAAATCCCATTTAATTCATTCTGATTTACAAAATTTATTGAAATCATTCGACACATATTATCCATCGTTGTCGCTCCTGAGAGCCTTCACTTTCCTACCTATGTATTTCTCACCAAGTGCTTTAAATTCAAATTTTTTTGAGAATGTCTATTCTTTCTACTGCATGAAGAATATACAACACTTTCATGAGAAATTATCTACAAATATCACATAATACCTGTGTTTTGACGTGGAGTCTATCGAGAACGGTCCACACACATCTGAGTTAACTCTTTCAAGGATTGCTTGTGCTCGAATGTCGTTATCATGAAAGGTGGCTGTGGTGTACTTCCCCAATGTACACCCATTTCAGGTCTCACGCTGCTCTAGTGCACCCTTGATAAGTCTTGTAGAAATAAACTGCATGATATTTAAAGCTCTATGGTGCAAATGGCCAAGCTTCCTATTCCATAATTCATCGATGTCTTAGCTTTGCACCTTCTCTGCTTTCATGCTCAAACCAACACAATATTCTAATTTGTAGAGGTTATTCACTTGAACCTTGATCCACTTCACTTGTCCCTTGGCTATGTGATGAAGGAAAGCCTTATCTTTTCTAAATATCACATCATAGCCACGAACTTCCAACATAGCAACTGAAACTAAATTATTCTTACGACCCAAAACATACATGACATCTCTTGATGTGAGAGGAGAACCATACTCCCTTTGAAAAGTAACAATATTGATGTCTATTGTGCGATACCTTCCATCATCTCCCATCTCGATGTGCATCTGGAGGTCCTTATCCTCCAAGTCACTGAAAAATTATTTGTTTCAGGTCATATGGAATGAGGCTCCACTATCTAGATACCACACACTACCCATCAATGATGTCACCATGCATGAAATGAGGGTGAAATCCAACTTGAACTATGAAGCAAGAGCTTCACCTACCGCTCCTCTCAAGGGATTCTTGTCGGCCTTCTTGTGATGACTGTAACACCCTCTTTCCACATATACCCAACTAACCGACCAACTAGGTAAACATGTGAGGAGAGACTACTATAATGAGATTCAACCTCCTAGGTAACCTTAAGGAGGTGGAAATGACAGAAACACAACATATATACCTTGTACAACAACAAAAACACTCCTAGGAGGTAACCCAACCATTCAAGCCTCTTACCCCTGGGTCACACCGAACTTTTAACCTCTTTGAGCCATATACGCAGAAATAGGTTTGTATGCCAACATCTAGAAGGCTATAGCCATAGGAATAACACAACATGCCAGCATCCAAGGCCCTAATTCCTTAGTTTTGTGCCAACGTTCTTTCGAATTGAGCCACCTTTTTAGGCCAAAAATCCAGTGCTTTGCCCAAAATTTCATGAAAAGTTCAGAGATGATAAACAAAAGCATGACAATGATACAAAGCAATCAAATCAACAAGAAATCATCTAGATCCCTCCTAGCCATGACAGGAATTTCGTCAAACATGTCAAAAACAATGAAACTATAGGTATAAACAATAGAACATAGAAAAGAGGTCTCATACTTATTTGAGAATCGCTAAGAAGCATTTCTCGCCTACATCATTAGCTGCCATACAATCCATTTGACCATATATACATTGTGCATTAATTTACAAGTAAAAACATTGGGAGATCCATACATCATTGTTGTAAAAATACATGCTTATAACCAGCATAATAACATCAGAAATACCATGGACACAACAACAATAAAAATCCACATAATAACCAGTACATTTATACATCAAATACCAAAGGAATAAGATCTTCATTAATGAATGTAAAAACCAACTCGAGATGGGACTTCCACGTTCTACTATAAAATAGATTGGTTGAGCCAAATCTCTCTTTAGCCAATCACCCCTGTGCCATATTCCAAGCATGAATGTGGGATCTTATCAAACACATCAATGAAAACCAATACAGGGCTTCCAGAGGCCAAACCACCTCAACCCTCAACCAATGATTCCACCTCATGGTCAAACATCACAATAATCATGGATTGGTCTTTATCCAAGCTGTTCCAGGGTTCCATAGCATTTTTTCCAACTAAGGGTCCACGACTAGTAACTCAACCCTCGCTGTTTTTGGGCTCCAGAGTGGTTGTCCAACTATGACTCTAAGACTAGTAACTCAACCCACCTAGAATTAGAGAACTTTTGAGGTCTAAAATGAGCCTCCTAAGAAAAAATGTACAACCAAAATAAAATTTATAAGAACCAATAGGATTCAAGATGATGATGTCAACCATGGGTGATGATTCACCATTTTTGGGGTAAAAAGGTAAAAAGATTAAAAAGTAATAAAATAATAAAACTATTTTTTCAACTTATATTTTCAACTTATCTCCCTAATATTTTACTCAACTTTTGAGTGGGAGTACTCATTAGATGAAAAATTTAATTCCTCATCCAAGGAGTACCCATGTTGCATACTCTCGATGGACCTTGCTACACAAAAAATGACAAATACATTGAAAAATGTGATTGCAATCACACTTTTCATGTATTTTTCATTTTTGGTGTAACTGGGTTCATTGAATATATGCAACATGGTCACTCCTTGGATGAGGAATCAAATTCTTCATCCAATGAGTGTTCCCACTCGAAATTTAAGTAAACCCATAGGGAGATAAGTTGAAAATACGAGTTGAAAAAGTAGTTTTTTCTTTTTTCCCTCTAAAATTTGATGATTTAATCTAATATTATCTTATTATTTCCAATATTATTTTATAATTTCCTTAGGTGGCCCATTTTAGACCTCAAAATTCCCCTAATGGGCTAGTAACTCAACCCAATAGCTATCCATCGAGCTCAAGAGTGTTTGACCAACCAAGGCTCCAAGAATTAACAACTCAACCCATAACTAAAGGAATCATGAGAACCAACCATAAAATAATTAATGGAAAGAAAACCACAATGCCATGGCTATCCATGAAATGGAAAGGATAGGAAAATCTACTTTCAATCAAAAATATCCTCCATGCCAATGGCAGATCGTAGCCAAGAAACCACATGCATACACAATGCATGCCAAAAATAGTGAGGAAAACATACATGCAACTCGGTACCTACAATCATAACCCACTGTAGCTATTGATTCTGATGTATGCTTGTGATTCATTGCTCTTCCTTTTCCTTCTTGCTCCAAATCACCAAGTATCCACACTCTCCAAGAGTCCTCCAAGAAAAATTTTAGTATCCAAGAGTAGGAGAGAGAGAATAATGAGAGAGCTCCAAAAATGCACTGACAAAATGTTTGAGCCAAAATCTTCCCAACTGATCCTCATAAACATTTTTATTAATGAGACCTCTATTTTCTTCAATTAACATTATTTTCCTTCATTTTCCTCCTCACATGCAACCTATGACCTTTCACCTCCCTTTTCTCCTATTTTCCATTATTTTAGTAAATAAAATTCCAATTAATGCCTCATGCATTTTCAAAGCCTTTTCCATTTCCTTTGCCAATTTGATTAGCCATAATAACCAAAATGAACACTTGCTAGGATGTTTTGCCCAACATTCAACTTGGAATACATGTTTCACCAACCGTGGTCTTATATATTTTTACATGGATTTTTTACTAGGGCTGTTACAGAACCCTCCCCCTTGGGGGAACACCGTCCTCGGTGTTCAATGACACCTACAAACCAACAAACTACTAAAACAAACATACTGCCTATGGAGCTTTATACATAGCTCGTTGCACTCTTTACAATGACCACTACTGAAAACATGAAAAGCATACCATTTACTGGAGCTTTATAACACAACTCATTACAATATTTACAATAACAACCACATTTTCTTCAACCAACAAATAATCATAATTTCTATGGAGCTTTATAAATCGGCCTCAATACAATATTTATAATACTATACACATACACACATATACACATTTTCTCAACCAACAAATAAAAGGATACAATGTCTGCATTTGCAATAAGGGAATCCATAGGCTCATACCTCCACCCTCAAAGTAATACCAGGAATCACCTCCTTCCCAGGAATCTAGAATCCACTGCCAAAGTCAAATTTTGCATCCAATTTCTAGCACTACAATCCTACACTGTTGTACCCTCAGTGAAAAGTTGCCGAATCATTTTTCCAGGGTACACTCCGAATGTGCATATGATTCCATATGGAAATGATAATGACCAAAATAAATCCATCCCCAACCTTCCCTTCTCTACTATGTAGTCCCTCAGGAAATACGGTCACCCCCTTCCATGCAGTCACTCTCCTTCCAAGTTCCACTAGCACCCACATCTCTCGAATTCCATCCCTTGGCAAGGATTCATCGCACCAGAAGATAAAAAACAAAGGCATATACTTGCCTCAAAACCATCATACTGGTCATAACAATCCCATAGAAATCAATGGACACTATTGGGCACTAGTGTCCTATAATGGCCCTGCTCTTGAATTGATTTACCAACATACTATTGTCTGTTTCAATTCCTTTTGTTGTTGTTGGTAATGCTTGAAATTAGTTTCAACCACCCAACCGGGCATTTCCATGCTTCATGTACCAAGCACATAACTGCTATTAGATTCAAAATAAATTAAAATAACTTCAAATCATACCTCATTCATAGCCCTTCAATAAGGTACACTTTCACTTCTATTCACTTCCTGTCATAGAAGTTAAACTAGCTGTTTGATCAATAATCATGTATAAACATATCACATCTATTTAGCTCAAAACACAACCATCATAAATAAAAATCATATATTACATGTAACCATCATAAACCATAATAATAGATCACACATAATCATTATGAGTTAGAATCGGTAATCACATGCATAATAAAACTAAACTAAAATATTGATACTTATACTTTAATCGATCCTCAACCACATACGCATACACGTAGTGTGCATCACACACATACAACCACACACAGAGTCAACACCGTACAATACATGCATGTATACCTGACATACAACACATACACATACAAATACACCCAGTGTACAAAAAAACACATAAACCTATAATCCAATGTAAAACACAATACATATACAACACAATGACTACACATTCTGCGATACCACGAAAACATGATGCACATACATAGTACCGCATGCCCACAACACAATTTGTATGACATGCACACAATACCACATGTATACCAGTACCATATGAACAAAATTTACTCAGTACCACCTATACACAACACTACATTAGGGGAATTTTGAGGTCTAAAATGGGCCTCCTAAGGAAATCATAAAATAATAGTGGAAATAATAAAATCAGATTTGATTACATGATCAAATTTTAGAGGGAAAAAATAAAAAAAACTACTTTTTCAACTTGTATTTTCAACTTATCTCCTAAATTTTTTACTCAATTTTCAAGTAGGAGTATTTTTTGGATGCAAAATTTAATTACTCATCCAAGGAGTACCCATGTTGCATACTTTCGATGGACCCTTCTATACGAAAAATGGGAAATACATGAAAAACGTGATTGCAATAACGTTTTTTAATGTATTTCTCATTTTTCATGTAGCAGGGTCCATCAAAAGTATGCAACATGGGTACTCTTTGGATGATGAATCAAAATTTGCATCCAACAAGTACTCCCACTCGAAATTTGAGTAAAAACTTTGGGAGATAAGTTGAAAATACAAGTTGAAAAAATAGTTTTTATTATTTTATTATTTTTAAATATTTTTACCCTTTTACTTAAATAATGGTGAATCATCCCCCTATTGAATTTTACAACAAGAAACAGTGAAAGTGGCATCCAGAAACATCATCCTTGATCCTAGTGAAAAATAAGCACCTAAACTAGGTGGGGCCCACACATGCTATTTTTAGGTGTATGTCTATTTTTAGACATGTTGAGAAAAATCTAAAATTAGCAGGAGGTTGATTCTATATGATTGAAAAAAATCTATTTTTAGATGAGTTTATATTTTTAGATGTATGGGCGAAGTCTATTTATAGATCACATGTCTAAAATTAGAATGCATGTCGATTATTATTAACCCTTAATAATAATCAAACAATAAATAGTAACTTATTCTCTTGGAGCACTTGATTTCAGTTAACTGATGTGGAAAACCAGTTGAATGAAGGAATTCCAAATTCTAAGGTTGGTTGGTGACTCAGGCATGGAGGACTTTGTTATAACTGACAGTGGAAAGTTGTAACAGAGTTGGAAGAGTAGTTATGGGAGTTGTTATTTAGTTTAACTCAGTTTAGTGAGTTAAACTTAGTTGTGCTAGTTGTAACTGAACATACACTAGTGATAGATGAGTGAATTAATTATTTAATTAATTCACAAATAGTGTCTTACTTGCAACTGAAGAAATACAACAGTTAACTACTTGCATGTCAGATCCAGCGGAGACCTAGTGGAGAGATAGGTGAAAGGGTGAGATGGACTATCAGTTGTGACTATAGTGATGAATTCAATGCATCCACACACAAATTGGAGATTCCTATGAGTATTGCACAGTAAAGGCAAGGTAAGTTCAAATTAATTCAAGGTTCTTCTTCAACAGGGATTGCGCAGTGGAGATAGGCTGTGAGGAGGCAAGAAATTGGTGCATGGAGGTGAAAATTTTTGCAAGACAATGTGAGACGATTGTATATTGTACTGAGAGCTCTATGAGCTGAGCTTTGTATGAGATATATGAGATTGTTTAATGATCCATTGATATACATAATATATGTAAGTTGGGGTTTTTAGCTTTAAGCTTTCCTGGTAAAACATCTTGTTATGTGTGATTGATATTTCTTCATGTGTTTGCAATTGGCGATTTAATTTCTGTAAGGAATTAAGTAGAAGGATTCTGTATTTAACATAAGAATTGAATTTTTAGATAAGGAGAATCTGGTAATATACATGCATATGTTTGTATAATTTCTACATGGTGTCAGAGTTGAAGAAATTTCAATAGTGAAGCAGTGCTGAGTTTTTGTTGGTGGAAATAATTCAAAATTGCTGCAAGAATTTCTTGGTGCGACAATTGAGTATACATTGGAATGGATTTCAATGGTTTGCGGTTGGATTATTCACTCGAGGGAAGCTATAAATACATAGTCTAGAAGGACAAGATGGAGGCGATGCTTGAAGATAATGGCTTTAAGGAATTCATCGAGAGAGATGTTCCTAAGTCCACTTCGGCGGATGCTGCAGTACTTGACACATGGAAAAATAAAGTAGCAAGCATGAGGAGGAATATGTTGGAAGGTGTGAAATACCATATTGTGTCAAGCCTTCATGGGAAAGCCACTCCATATGCTATGTGGAAGGCTTTGAAAGATCTTTTCCAAAGCAACATTGACCATAGGAAATTGGCGCTGAAGGATAAACTCAGAAAAATCAAGATGGAGAAGAATGACACTATTCCGGTATACTTGACAAAGTTTGTCCAATGCAAGAATGAGCTTGCGAGTGAGGATTCAGTGTTGTGGATGATGATTTGGTGAGCTTGGCTCTCCTTGGACTTCCAAAGAGTTGGCACAGTTATGAAGACTATGTCAATGGACAAGAAAAATTGCTGGATTGGGAGCGACTTTGGTCAGATGTAGTGCAGGAGGAGATAAGGCAGAACACCAGGGATGGCTCTTCATCAAAGCATGATGATGAAGAGGATTGTGCTTTGGCTGCCAAGGCGAAGAAGAAGAAGGGGAAGAAATTCCATTCTAGATCTGAGGCTGGTGAAGATGGTAAGGAAAACAACATGTCGAAAGTGAAGTGTTTTCACTGTCACGAGTATGGACATATTGCCACAAATTGTCCAGATAAGAAGAAGAACAAGATGGCTAATGGAGCTGCAGCTGGTGAGGCTCTTGCCTTGAAATTTGAGCTTGAATTCTCATTGATCGCATGCATGGTGTCTAGTGCATTGGGATCAGGGTGGTACTTAAATAGTGGTGCTTCCTTTCACATGACAGGAGATGAGAAATTGTTCAGTGACTTGGTAGAGAAAGATCTCCAGATGCATGTTGAGTTGGGTGACGATGGATGATACAATGTGACCAGCATTGGTACCATTACCTTTCAAAGGGCATCAGGTAAAATCCTTCTTTTAAAATATGTTGTGCATGTTCCAGGTTTAAAGAAGAATTTAATCTCAGTCACAATGTTAGAGGATAGAGGCTATGATGTTGTCTTTAGTGAAGGAAAAGTTTTACTGTGACACAAAGAAACATGGCAAGCCAAGAAGGTTGGGATTCGAGTTAAGAATCTCTACAAAATTAATGTATATGGGATTTCCACTAAGCTTCCTACTATTGGGAAGTGCAAGAAAGCCATGCAATTGAAGCTTGAGAGGGAGCAGGATTTGCATGCAGGTAAGAGTGAACCTCGGGATGTGGAGCAACCACAAGATGAGGATCATGGAGTGGGAGAAACCACTCATGCAGAGAAATTTCGAGCTAGATGGGCAGAGGGAGTGCATGCGGCTATACCACCAGGTGAGAGGTGGGGCGACATGAATGAGTAATCCCAAGAATAAATTTCTGGGCAGGATTCATTGAGATGGTGTGGATCTCATGAATTGAACCTGGCTACAAGGTGCCCATAAAGCAACAGTAGAATGATCAGTTGGATTGATGAAGTCAGATCAAAGTGACAATTTTAGATACTAGAGCACGGATCAGAGTTGAAAACAAGTACAGAGTGCATGGGTACAAAGTTCAACAACGCAGTGGTTCCTGAAGACATGTGCAACAACTAAGTAGAAGTCAGAAAACTTTGATGACAGATGCATTATAATGATTCAGGTTTTTGGAGGCTATTCAGTTTCGGAAGTGTTGCATGCAATTATTTCAGTGCAAATGCATGGAGTTGCAGGGCGCATGCAATGAAAATCCTTTCTTGTTGAGAGGGAGTGTTGAATTTTGCAAAAAGAAACAGTGAACGTGGCATCCATGACAGCGGGGACTACCCATAGCCCCGGTTTACCTTGGTCCCAACCTCAATCTGTGTGTAAATGCATCCAATTTTTCATGCCCAATTATCTTCCCAATCCGGGCAATCTCACAACCTCCCTTTATTCTAGGCTGGCAAATTCAACACTTAATCTGAGAGTGTTAATATCTCAAATCTCTAAGATTTGAGATATTAATTCCAAGCCCTTATGTTATGCGCTCAACTAACTTTTATCCAAATAAATTTTGACACTCCATCCACATATGGAGGCATTTCCCCATTTCATGCATATTCGAATCATCCCTCATCTTATAATTAGCCCCCTGGTATAAGTCTCGGGGATACACCTATAGATATGGTTAAATATCATGCTATACCTTCAATTTCTCATCGCGTATGATTGTAGCGCTCTCCCTTCGCATATTCAACATCCTCTATTAACCCCGCAAACCTTAGTTTAAAAGGTCCCAATTAATATAATTTAGAACTGGGGCCCAGCGCTGACGAGCCTTCCACATCCGATGGCGGAGATGACGTCGCCTTGCTCCATACGATCCGACGGATATCGTTAGGCGTAGATGCACGAATGATAACACACGATGGTGTGCAATGAAAGTGGTTTCTCCAGAGCCCTTGAAGCCACATGTTAGTCAATATATGGAATCACTCCCAATTCCTCAAAAACCACTCACCGTGTAAAGGTGGTGCGATCAAACCCATCGGTTAGCTCTAAACTGTGTTCACTATTCCTCCTTCATGGTTTCGCTCCTCTTCTCTAGGTTTCGTCATGATTTCTTTTGTTATGTTCTACCTCTTTCCTTCTAGGTTCCGTTCATAGTTCTGAAGTGTTAGTCCGTGTTCCACCGAGAGTTCAATGCCAAATACTCTATTTTAGTTCTTCCACGTTGTAACTGATACGCCCTCGTTACTCGTTCCTTTCTCCATGAACGACAATCAGTTCCTTACTAATAGCATAGACCCTTCCATGTGGGGCTTAAAACCATATCTTTGTTCATGACACATATTCAACGAATATATAACTCCACTGTCTACCAGTTTGGGATACACTGTCGACCGTATTACATCGGTTCCTCTAACTATATACAGAGCACCATTAATCCCATCACAAGGTTTATTAATTATCATGGATTTCAATTATCCTCCATCAGGATGCATACATATGTTCACACAGAACTTATTCAAGCAAAGCGGATATACATTCACACATGATTTAACTCGACAGATTCACATACAAAACTAAATCAAAATGCACATGACATACTGAACAAATTCTTTCTCATTAAATGAATTCTCTTACAGACTTCTTATCTCGGCCAGGTCTTCAACTCTACGGCCTTCTTCCTCACTATCCCGATCTATGCAGCTCTCTGCAAGTACAGGCAGGTCTATGTGTAGGTCCCTCGACTCTGTCACAGAGGTTTATTTTTATACATATTGGAAATCAATCGATTCACTTCCTTGATGACTCTTGGACTCCTAAAGCTAGCCTAACTTCTGAAACTGACTATCTCTTCAGGTGCCCATCAATCATTCGGGCAGTTACAATATTTTCCCTTCAAATTAACTAAAATAACTCAACTATGAATATTTACATGGGGAAACAAAAAATGAGACCCCCCCCTTAGGTTTATTTATGTACAAAAACTGTCTTGGGCCTAATGCCCCTGCATCAGACTCCCCAGGTTCAAATGATTCATGATCTCCTGATCATGTGCTTTATTTTTTTATCT
The DNA here is from genome assembly GCA_034641835.2 of Pinus albicaulis. Taxonomy (NCBI): domain Eukaryota; kingdom Viridiplantae; phylum Streptophyta; class Pinopsida; order Pinales; family Pinaceae; genus Pinus; species Pinus albicaulis. The sequence continues at coordinate 1,590,897,158 of CM076575.1, read as the reverse complement.
GCCTGGATCCCATACTTTGTTCTGCAACTGGTTATTTTTTGCAGCATTCTTCTTTCGCATTCCTCTTGGCTTCCATATCTTGGTCTGCATCTTCGCACTTGCTATGCCCTCATAGTCTGTGACTGTCTTCCTCTTGCTGCTGCTGATTCTCAGCTTTCTTGCTGCTGTCCTTTTCTAAGGCATCTTCTGCATTAGTTTCCTTATCAATTTAATTTCTCTGTCTAATCTTTCCTCTGATTGCTGGACACTTAATTTTGTTTGCTGCATTCTTATTTCTTCAGTTCTTACTGCTGCCCTATTCGCCACCCTATCATCCATACCCTCTCTACAACAGTAAAACCTTTTCTCCTGTACTGGCAACACTTCAGCTTGTTGCTTCAGCCCTCTCTCCAGCAACACTCCAAGTTGCTGCTCTGACATTTCACCTTATTTTATGAATATCTTCAGCAAACATTATCGCCATCTCCTTTGGCCAAACAAATCTTCTTCATGTTGCAACTCAGGTTCAGCATCTTCTTCTTCTGCCTTGGAAATCTTCCGCAATTTCCTTCCTTCTTCTTGATTGACTCCAACAATCAAATCAAGTTCTCTAGCCACTGTATCTTCGTCTTCTATCAGAGTGAAACTCTGGTTCTCCACTACTGTAGCAGCCCCAATAGTCTACCATACAGCTTCTTCAATATTCTTTGGGCTATTCGAACAAGCCAATTCTTCCTTGCTATCAATAGCAACAATTTCCTGCATATGAGACATGGCTGTCTCATCTTCATTTAGCTTCTCATCCTCATTCTGCAACAACTCTTATTCTTCTAAGACAACTCCAAGTGATGGATTGTCTTCTGCTTTTCCTATCAACACAACCACTTCATTAGTTCCAAAACCCCAAGACCCAATGGTCCCTACTAATGATTCAATCATAAATTATTTTCTATCTTCATCCCATTGTGTCTTCACATTCTGCAATCCCCAATTCTGAAATTGAGGTCCTCCCTCTTGTATTGACTCCTGCTGATTCAGGATACTATATAGCAGCTCAATTTCTCCATTCCATGGTTTAAAGTCTTCCACAGAACTCTCCTTCTCTTTCAATTGATTGCCCCATGCTGTCAACTTATCTCCATCATCAACAGGATCTACATTCATCAAACATTTGTTAAAACAAAGTTTACAAGGCCTCATAGCCTTTCCTTCTTCTGCCAGCATCTCAGTATGCTGTCCCAACTTTCTTTCCTTCTCGATCAGCACATCAGAATGCTGATTCCAATTCTTCAAACATTTCTTGAGACTACCAGCTAGCCTCTCTTATGCACCATCCCCTTCAAGGATGTCTTTCTGCTCTAGTTCATAAAAATGAACTCTCTCATATTCAATCATCTCTGTCCTTACCATCTGAACACCTTCTCTCTGTGGTTCTGTTCTCTGCACCAGACCACTTAATTCATGCCACAATCTCGACATCTCCTCCGAGAGAACATCTTCAACATCTTCAACATCTTCATTATCTTCTGCTGTCACTATCTCCTCAATCTTCATCAAAATAAAATCCTGATTTCCCATCTCTGCAAAGACTGCAGCTACCTGTCCATCATTCCTTACTTGGACATTCATCAAAAGTAGCCTGTCATTATCAGCATTAATGAAAAATTTATCTTCATTAGCTCCATTGAAACAATCTCTTCTATAAAACAAGGAATTAATGAATTCCCTCTGCTGCAATAGTTCAAAATGTTCTTCATCTGAAAGATACTCATCATATCTTGCTTGGAAACAGTCAGCTTCATTCATCATAGTCCCATCATGTGAACTGTATTCCTTAACACCTGCATTCACACACAACTTGTCAGTTGTAAAAACATAAGACCTCAAGGTCTCATTTGGTGATTTGATCACCACATCTTCTTGCTGTTCCAAGTCTTCCACATGCTCCAGAGATTCTCCAATGGTATCTTCTTTAATTTCTTCAAGCTGTCAAACTTCCAGCTTTAGGCCAATATCATAACCTAAATCTCTTATGCTTCCAATATGTGGGAAAACAGAACCTTTCTCCAACTGTGCATGGGCATCTTCAAAACATGTAGCTGCTCCATTTTCTTCCTCAGTGACAACATCAGCACTTTGTTTTCTCTCACCTGTTGTTCCTACAAACATACAAAATATGTCAGATGTAAGGCTCTTGGACCCCTGGGTCCCACTTGAAGCTTCAGTCTCCAAGTCCTTCTCCAGATACTCAATTACTCTGAGTATTTCCTTTTTCTTCTGAGCATTCATCATCTGCTCCTTCTTCCTTTGTAGCCTCTGCCACTTTATCTTCTTCTTCATGAGCCAACCAACTCTCTGGCTTTCTTCTATCCTTCTCTTCAGTTCGTTGAGCTCTTCCTTGAGCTCAGCAAATTATTTCCAATATTCTTCATCTGTGAGTCTCTTCCTCATGCCATTTTCTTTGGCATCTTCCCACACTCTATTGCTGTGGCCTCTTTTAGAACCTCTGCAATCTCTGCAATCTCTACCATGGCTCTCAGTAGCCATTCTCTTCTCTAGGAGTTCTTCACTCACAAGCTGCACTAAGCTTCTCCAACAACAAGCTCTATTGCTACAACTCACCTCACCAAGCTTCTCTTCTGAGCTCCGACTTTTGGCAAGTACTGGTCCCCTCTCTCAGGAACCTTCTGAGCACTCTCTTATGCTCTCTAGGCTTCACTCTGCAACTTTCTCAAGAACACCCCTTTTCTTCTTTCATCCAACCTCAGTTGGAAATTATTTCAGGTTCTGCCACACTCTTTCTGCACTCAGAATCCCTTGCTAGACTCTTCTATCACTCCTCTCAAAGCTTGTGATCTGCCTCTGCTAAGATCCCTCCTCAATTTCTTGCACTCTGTATTCTGCAAACAAATCCTTCCAACTAGAGTTCAAATAAGGCTCATCATCTTACCTCTCAAGATCCTTGACTGATCTTGCTTCTCCTTTCTCACCTGCACTGCATCTACCTGCTGAAATCTTCAAGACACTCTGTCTTCAACTCCAGATTATGTAAATCCGAGTTATCAACCTTCACTGCATGTCAAATCAAATCTGCAATTTTCTGTTAAACAGATTTAAACTTCAAATTTTCTTTCCTGTCCAGTACATGTGCATTTCCAAAACAAACTTTTCAACGAGCTAACTAAATTCTAGCTCTGATACCACTTGACAGCGGGGACTACCCATAGCCCCGGTTTACCTTGGTCCCAACCTCAATCTGTGTGTAAATGCATCCAATTTTTCATGCCCAATCATCTTCCCAATCCGGGCAATCTCGCAACCTCCCTTTATTCTAGGCTGGCAAATTCAACACTTAATCTGAGAGTGTTAATATCTCAAATCTCTAAGATTTGAGATATTAATTCCAAGCCCTTATGTTATGCGCTCAACTAAATTTTATCCAAATAAATTTTGACACTCCATCCACATATGGACGCATTTCCCCATTTCATGCATATTCGAATCATCCCTCATCTTATATTTAACCCCTGGTATAAGTCTCGAGGATACACCTATATATATGGTTAAATGTCATGCCATACCTTCAATTTCTCATCGCGTATGATTGTAGCGTGCTCCCTTCGCATATTCAACATCCTCTATTAACCCCACAAACCTTAGTTTAAAAGGTCCCAATTAATATAATTTAGAACTGGGGCCCAACGATGACGAGCTTTCCACATCCGACGACATAGATCACATCGCCTTGCTCCATATGATCCGACGGATATCGCTAGGCATAGATGCACGAATGATAACACGCGATGGCGCGCAGTGAAAGTGATTTCTCTAGAGCCCTTGAAGCCACGTGTTGGTCAATCTATGGAATCGATCCCAATTCCTCAAATACCGCTCACCATGTAAAGGTGGTGCGATCAAACCCGCCGATTAGCTCTAAACCGTGTTCACTGTTCCTCCTTCGTGGTTCCGCTCCTCTTCTCCAGGTTCCGTTGTGATTTCTTTTGTTATGTTCCACCTCTTTCCTTCCAGGTTCCATTCATAATTCTGAAGTGTTAGTCCGTGTTCCACTGAGAGTTCAACGCCAAATACTTTGTTTTAGTTTTTCCGCGTTGTAACTAATACGCCCTCGCTCCTCGTTCCTTTCTCCATGAACGCCAGTCAGTTAATTACTAATAGCGTAGACCCTTCCATGTGGGGCTTAAAACCATATGTTTGTTCATGAAATATATTCAACGAATATATAACTCCACTGTCTACCAGTTTGGAATACACTGTCGACCGTATTACATCGGTTCCTCTAACTATATACAGAGCACCATTAATCCCATCACAGGGTTTCTTAATTATCACAGATTTCAATTATCCTCCATCAGGTTGCATACATATGTTCACACAGAACTTATTCAAGCAAAGCGGATATAAATTCACACATGATTTAACTCGACAAATTCACATACAAAACTAAATCACAATGCACATGACATACTGAACCAATTCTTTCTCATTAAATGAATTCTCTTACAGACTTCTTATCTCGGCCAGGTCTTCAACTCTACGGCCTTCTTCCTCACTATCTCGATCTATGCAGCTCTCTACAGGTATAGGCAGGTCTATGTGCAGGTCCCTCGACTCTGTCACAGAGGTTTATTTTTATACATATTGGAAATCAATTGATTCACTTCCTTGATGAATCTTGGACTCCTAAAGCTATCCTAAATTCTGAAACTGACTATCTCTTCAGGTGCCCATCAATCATTCGGGTAGTTACAATATTTTCCCTTCAAATTAACTAAAATAACTCAACTATGAATATTTACATGGGGAAACAAAACATGAGACCCCCCCTTAGGTTTATTTATGTACAAAAAGTGTCTTGGGCCTAATGCCCCTGCATCAGGCTCCCCAGGTTCAAGTGATTCATGATCTCCTGATCATGTGCTTTATTTTTTTATCTGCTTGGATCCCATACTTTGTTCTGCAACTGGTTATTTATTGCAGCATTCTTCTTTCGCATTCCTACTGGCTTCCATATCTTGGTCCACATCTTCGCACTTGCTATGCCCTCAAAGTCTGTGACTGTCTTCCTCTTGCTGCTGCTGATTCTCAGCTTTCTTGTTGCTTTCCTTTTCTGAGGCATCTTCTGCATTAGTTTCCTTATCAATTCAATTTATCTGTCTAATCTTTCCTCTGACTACTGGACACTTAATTTTATTTGCTTCATTCTTATTTCTTCAATTCTTACTGCTACCCTCTTTGCCACCCTATCATCCATACCCTCTCTGCAACAGTAAAACCTTTTCTCCTCTGCTGGCAACACTTCAGCTTGTTGCTTCAGCCCTCTCTCCAACAACACTCCAAGCTGCTGCTCTGGCATTTCACCTTATTTTCTGAATATCTTCAGCAAACATTCTCTCCATCTCCTTTGGGTAAACAAATCTTCTCCATGCTGCAACTCAGGTTCAACATCTTCTTCTTTTGCCTTGGCAATCTTCCACAATTTCCTTCCTTCTTCTTTATTGACTCCAGCAATCAAATCAAGTTCTCTAGCCACTGTATATTCATCTTCTATTAGAGTGAAACTCTGGTCCTCCACTGGTGTAGCAGCCCCAACAGTCTGCCATACAACTTCTTCAATCTTCTCTGGGCTATTCGAACAAGCCAATTCTTCCTTGCTATCAATAGAAACAATTTCTTGCATATGAGACATGGATGTCTCATCTTCATTCAACTGCTCATCCTCATTCTGCAACAACTCTTCTTCTTCTAAGACAACTCCAAGTGATGGATTGTCTTCTACTTTTCCTGTCAACACAACCACTTCATCAGTTCCAAAACCCCAAGACCCAATGGTCCCTACTAATGATTCAATCATCAATTCTTTTCTATCTTCATCCCATTGTGTCTTCACATTCTGCAATCCCCAATTCTGAAATTGAGCTCTTCCCTCTTGTATTGACTCCTGCTGATTTAGGATACTCTCTAGCAGCTCAATTTCTCCATTCCATGGTTTAAATTCTTCCATAGAACTCTCCTTCTCTTTCAATTGACTGCCCCATGCTGTCAACTTATATCCGTCATCAACAGGATCTGCATTCATCAAAAATTTGTTAAAACAAAGTCTACAAGGCCTCATAGCCTTTCCTTCTTCTGTCAGCATCTCAGTATGCTGTCCCAACTTTCTTTCCTTCTCAATCAGCACATTAGAATGTTGATTCCAATTCTTCAAACATTTCTTGAGACTACTAGTCAGCCTCTCTTCTGCACCATCCCCTTCAAGGATGTCTTTGTGCTCTATTTCATAAAAATGAACTCTCTCATCTTCAATCATCTCTGTCATTACCATCCGAACACCTTATCTCTATGGTTCTGTTCTCTGCACCAAACCACTTAATTCATGCCAAAATCTCGACATCTCCTCTGAGAGAAAATCTTCAACATCTTCATTATCTTCTGCTGTCACTATCTCTTCAGTCTTCATCAGAATAAAATCCTGATTTCCCATCTCTGCAAAGACTCCAGCTACCTGTCCATCATTCCTTACTTGGCCATTAATCAAAAGCAGCCTATCATTATCAGCATTAATGACAAATTTATCTTCATCAGCTCCATTGAAACAATCTCTTCTATAAAATAAGGAATCAATGAATTCCCTCTACTGTAATAGTTCAAGATGTTCTTCATCTAAAAGATACTCATCATATCTTGCTTGGAAATAGTCAGCTTCATTCATCACAATCCCATCATGTGAACTGTCTTCCTTAACACTTGCATTCACACACAACTTGTCAGTTGTAAAAAAATAAGACCTCAAGGTCTCATTTGGTGATTTGATCACCACATCTTCTTGCTGTTCCAAGTCTTCCACATGCTCCAGAGATTCTCCAATGGTCTCTTCTTTAATCTCTTCAAGCTATCCAACTTCCAGCTTCAGGCCAATATCATAGCCTAAATCTCTTCTGCTTCCAATATGTGAGAAAGCAGAACCTTTCTCCAACTGTGCATGGGCATCTTCAAAACATGTAGCTGCTCCATTTTCTTCCTCAGTGACAACATCAGCAGTTTGTTTTCTCTCACCTGCTATTCCTGCAAACATACAAAATATGTTAGATGTAAGGCTCTTGGACCCCTGGGTCCCACTTGAAGCTTCAGTCTCCAAGTCCTTCTCCAGATACTCAATTACTCTGAGTATTTCCTTTTTCTTTTGAGCATTCATCATCTGCTCCTTCTTCCTTTGTAGCCTCTGCCACTTTATCTTCTTCTTCATGAGCCAAAAATCTCTCTGGCTTTCTTCTATCCTTCTCTTCAGTTCGTTGAGTTCTTCCTTGATATTAGCAAATTATTTCCAATATTATTCATCTGTGAGTCTCTTCCTCATGCCATTTTCTTTGGCATCTTCCCACACTCTTTTGTTGTGGCCTCTTTCAGAACTTCTGCAATCTCTGCAATCTTTGTTATGGCTCTCAGTAGCCATTCTCTTCTCTAGGAGTTCTTCACTTACAAGCTGCACTAAGCCTCTGCAACAACAAGCTCTCTTGCTGCAACTCACCTCACCAGGCTTCTCTCCTGAGCTCCGGCTTTTGGCAAGTATTGGTCCTCTCTCTCAGGAACCTTCTGAGCACTCTCTTCTGCTCTCTAGGCTTCACTCTGCAACTTTCTCAAGAACACTCCTTTTCTTCTTTCATCCAACCTCAGTTGGGAATTATTTTAGGTTCTGCCACACTCTTTCTGCACTCAGAATCCCTTTCTCGACTCTTCTATCACTCCTCTCAAAGCTTGTGACCTGCCTCTGCTAAGATCCCTCCTCAATTTCTTGCACTCTGTATTCTGCAAACAAATCCTTCCAACCAGAGTTCAAATAAGGCTCATCATCTTACCTCTCAAGATCCCTGACTGATCTTGCTTCTCCTTTCTCACCTGCACTGCATCTACCTGCTGAAATCTTCAAGACACTCTGTCTTCAACACAGATTCTGTAAATCCGAGTTATCAACCTTCACTGCATGTCAAATCAAATCTACAATTTTTTGTTAAACAGATTTAAACTTCAACTTTTCTTTCCTGTTCAGTACATGTGCATTTCCAAAACAAACTTTTCAATGAGTTAACTAAATTCTAGCTCTGATACCACTTGACAGTGGGGACTACCCACAACCTCGGTTTACCTTGGTCCCAACCTCAATCTGTTTGTAAATGCATCCAATTTTTCATGCCCAATCATCTTCCCAATCTAGGCAATCTCAAAACCTCCCTTTATTCTAGGCTGGCAAATTCAACACTTAATCTGAGAGTGTTAATATCTCAAATCTCTGAGATATGAGATATTAATTCCAAGCCCTTATGTTATGCGCTCAACTAACTTTTATCCAAATAAATTTTTACACTCCATCCACATATGGAGGCATTTCCCCATTTCATGCATATTTGAATCATCCCTCATCTTATAATTAACCCCCTGGTATAAGTCTCGGGGATACACCTATATATATGGTTAAATGTCATGCCATACCTTCAATTTCACATCGCGTATGATTTTGGCATGCTCTCTTTGCATATTCAACATCCTCTATTAACCCCACAAACCTTAGTTTAAAAGGTCCCAATTAATATAATTTAGAATTGGGGCCCAGTGCTGACGAGCCTTCCACATCCGACAATAGAGATCACGTCGCCTTGCTCCATATGATCCGACGGATATCGCTAGGCGTAGATGCACGAATGGTAATGCATGATGGCGTGCAATGAAAGTGGTTTCTCCAGAGCCCTTGAAGCCACGTGTTGGTCAATCTATGGAATCGCTCCCAATTCCTCAAATACCGCTCACCGTGTAAAGGTGGTGCGATCAAACCCACCGATTAGCTCTAAACCGTGTTCATTGTTCCTCCTTCGTGGTTTCGCTCCTCTTCTCCAGGTTCCATCATGCTTTCTTTTGTTATGTTCCACCTCTTTCCTTCGAGGTTCCGTTCATAATTCCGAAGTGTTAGTCTGTGTTCCATTGAGAGTTCAACGCCAAATACTCTGTTTTAGTTCTTCCGCGTTGTAACTGATATGCCCTCGCTCATCGTTCCTTTCTCCATGAACACCAGTCAGTTCCTTACTAAGAGCGTAGACCCTTCCATGTGGGGCTTAAAACCATATCTTTTTTCATGACATATATTCAACGAATATATAACTCCACTGTCTACTAGTTTGGGATACATTTTCGACTGTATTACATCGGTTCCTCTAACTATATATAGAGAACCATTAATCCCATCACAGGGTTTCTTAATTATCACGGATTTCAATTATCCTCCATCAAGATGCATACATATGTTCACACAGAACTTATTCAAGCAAAGTAGATATACATTCACACATGATTTAACTCAACAAATTCACATACAAAACTAAATCACAATGCACAAGACATACTGAACAAATTCTTTCTCATTAAATGAATTCTCTTACAAACTTCTTATCTCAGCCAGGTCTTCAACTCTACGACCTTATTCCTCACTATCCCGATCTATGCAGCTCTTTGCAGGTACAGGCATGTCTATGTGCAGGTCCCTCGACTCTGTCACAGAGGTTTATTTTTATACATATTGGAAATCAATCGATTCACTTCCTTGATGAATCTTGGACTCCTAAAGCTAGCCTAACTTCTGGAACTCCCTATCTCTTCAGGTGCCCATCAATCATTCGGGCAGTTACAATATTTTCCCTTCAAATTAGCTAAAATAACTCAACTATGAATATTTACATGGGGAAACAAAACATGAGACCCCCCCTTAGGTTTATTTATGTACAAAAAGTGTCTTGGGCCTAATGCCCCTGCATCAATCTAGAAACATCATACTTGATCCTAGTAAAAAATAAGCACCTAAACTAGGTGGGGCCCACACAGGCTATTTTTAGGTGTATGTCTATTTTTAGACATGTTGAGAAATTCTAAAATTAGCAAGAGGATGATTCTAGATGTTCGAGAAAAATATATTTTTAGATGAATTTCTATTTTTATATGTATGGGCGAAGTCTATTTATAGATCACATGTCTAAAATTAGAATGCATGTCGATTATTATTAGCCCTTAATAATAATTAGACAATAAATAGTAACTTATTCTCTTGGAGCACTTGATTTCAGTTAACTGATGTGGAAAACCAGTTGACTGAAGGAATTTCGAATTCTAATGTTGGTTGGTGACTCATGCATGGAGGACTTCGTTATAACTGATAGTGGCAAGTTATAACACAGTTGGAAGAGTAGTTATGGGAGTTGTTATTTAGTTTAACTCAGTTAAGTGAGTTAAAATTAGTTGTGCTAGTTGTAAATGAACATACACTAGTGATAGATGACTGAATTAATTATTTAATTAATTCACAAATAGTGTGTTACTTGCAACTAAAGAAATACAGCAGTTACCTACTTGCATGTCAGATCCAGTGGAGACCCAGTGGAGAGATAGGTGAAAGGGTGAGATGGACTATCAGTTATGAATATAGTGATGCATTCAATGCATCCAAACACACATTGGAGATGCCTTTGAGTATTGCACAGTAAAGGCAAGGTAAGGTCGAATTCATTTAGGGTTCTTCTTCAGCAGGGATTGTGCAGTGGAGGCAGGCTGTGAGGAAGCAAGAAATTGGTGCATGGAGGTGCAAATTTCTGCAAGACAATGTGAGACGATTGTATATTGTACTAAGAGCTCTATGAGCTGAGCTTTGTATGAGATATATGAGATTGTTTCATGATCCATTGATATACATAATATATGATAGTTGGGGTTTTTAGCTTTAAGCTTTCCCGGTAAAACATCTTGTTATGTGTGATTGATTTTTCTTCATGTGTTTACAATTGGCGATATAATTTCCGCAAAGAATTAATTAAAAGGATTATGTATTTAACATAAGGATTAAATTGTTAGATCAGGATAATACAATAATATACATGCATATGTTTGTATAATTTCTACACCCCCATGGTTGACATCATCATCTTGAATCCTATTGGTTTTTATAAAGTTTATTTTGGTTGTACATTTTTCTTAGGAGGCCCATTTTAGACATTAAAATTCCCCTAATGCCTGCACAACATCACATTTACACGACACCACCTGCAGAACATGTACACAAAGCCAAATGTACAATATGTACGCAATACCACATGTACACAACACCACATGCATGAAATGTACATGACACCACATGTACAGAACGGCACATGCATGACATGTACATGGCACCACTTGCATGCAACACCACTTTTACAACTTGTACACAACAACACTTGCACACAACACCACATGTACAATCGTGCACACAACACCATATGTACATAGCACCATATGTACAACATGCTCAAAACACCATATGTACATAACACTACATATACAACATATAGATAGCACCATACATACATGACACTGCATATCCAACATGTACACAACACCATATGCATACGCCACCACATATCCAACATGCGCACAATACGATATGTACACATCACCACATATCCAACATGTACATAGCACCATCTATACCTAGCACTGTATATGCAATATACACATAACACCATATATACAACATGCATACAACATCATAGGTACAAAATACTACATATGTTACATGTACACATCACCATAGGTACAATCACTGGATATACAAAATGTGCAACATATACACAATGATAGTATTGCACATCCATAGACCACACACTGGCCCCGAAAGAAACTTTGCTTCTAGTGTCTTTACACTATCCATTCTTATCCTAGCATGCCGCAGATCATAGTACAAGCATGTAACATTAAATATTACCTAAATGATACTGACCTTGTAGATCCGTCAAGGTTATTTTTCCTACTTAATTCCTCATAGCCAGGAACCTCTTCATGTCATTCACCCACATAAGAAATCATTCCTCCATAAGGAAGATCCTTGAAAACCCTGTCATATAGTGACATATATATGTACATACATACATATATAATCATTAGCATAAACCAATCAACATCATGTTAGACAATGACACACACACACATATATACATATAAACATTTAGCATAAAAAAACCATGTTCCATGATGACTTTGTTAGACACGACATACATACATACATACATGTATACATATATAAACATCAACATAATCATGATCACAACACAATTTCTATATATCATAAGGTCCAGGTTAAGAGAACTTCCTTTATTCGTGTGCTTCACGCATAATTTTGAGAGAAATAGTTCATATTATGGCCACGACATCTAACACCTCAGATCCATTCACTTTACCTTTCATGTTACCTTTCTCGCGACTATTTTGTAACCTTCCATTTACCTTAATGGACTCAACTAATCCAATCGATTGTCATATTATTACCTTCCGCTGTGGTTACTCATGGACTGAGCTTCATTCAGTTCTTACATTACCTATTGGGTACCACAAATATCTCCTCGAGCTCCATTAAATTTCCTCTTTCCCAACCAATTTCTAAGACCCTCAAAACATAAAATTCACGAACAAGAACAAATAAGAAGAAGACCATGAGAAACCAAAATCAATACGAAACCACAACAAAGTGGTATGGCCATACACTAGACATAAAAAAAACAACAATCAAGTGCAACAAATCACAAAATACCAAAAGAACAAGACTAGAAACAAACACCATGACTCAATCCCTATGGGTCCCAAGGAATTCTCAACCCGAGCCTCCTTCAATATCTCATGGAAGTCTCTTACCATGCAATTCCCTGCATCATACTGCCATAAACACATAACTCTCAGGGTACAATATAAACATACAATATACCCGTTACCTTACCTTGTTATGCCAGACACATTTCCCTGTATATGAACACATACATATATAATCTCTCAAGGGACTTCAATCCATTAACGAATCCAACCATAAATAGAAACCAACCGATATACCTGTCAAAAACATGTTCATGACTATAGCACATATCTGCATAATGTCAGACAAAATTAAGGTTAAAAATACTTCCTGTATGCAAAGAACTCATTAATTTGGAATTATGGTTTACAAAAATGGTAAAAGGAATTCTTACCCAATTTCTTTTATTTACCATTTACCTTGCTACAATCGATTCTTACTATGTATTTTCACGTCACCCATTTTTTCATTATATAAATACATAAAATATTAGATTTCATGCTAATACGAAGCATGTTGTCATATAGATGTTCACGCATGTCAATCACATGTTCCAAATATCAATACATCATATCTATTAACTAAAATCAGCCTCTACGGAGACTAACAACCATGTCATAATCAACTAATATTCAAGATCATAATACTACAACTATCACCTACTTGCACTCAAGTATATACTAGATATCTTAGCACATATATATTAGCACAACCATCTTAAAGCAAGATCATTCCTTCATGCAATATTAAAAACACATATGCTCATATCATGCAATTAATCAAACACTCAAACAACTTCCCAATATACCATGTTAAATAAATCAACTAGATGACGTAATATAAACCAAATCACTCAAACAAAAATTAGATGAAATAATCAAACATTCAAGAACAAAGTATATGACATAAGAAAACTCATACCTTGATGTACCTTAGGGGAGACTATTTTGTCTGCACAATTAATATAGATTAGCATGATTTAACTTCATAACACATCAAATCAAACATAAATAAGGTCATGATATCCATAACAATAACTAGCTAACATGTTCACATCATAAGATCATAAACAATTGTCTTTATTTCATAACAATCACATATGCACAATAAGACTAGATTAGTATGTCATAATATCACAACATATTAACTCATACATGAATGTCATAACCATAACCATTTGTATAGGCCAATCCAAATTAGCATGATACATATAACATCAAGATATTAATGTTATAACCACAATCATCAAGTTAAATAACATATAACAACAATAATTTAACATATAACATGATCATCAAAAAAATATAACATAATCATCAATCTACATACAAGTTAACATATAACATATTCATCAACAACATATAACATAGTCATCAAGTTAATACCATGCTTGAATAACCAACACATGTACATATGATCACACTAATTAACTAATGCCTATCATGTATGTAAACATAAAATCAATAGAATGAAAGGAACACACATAACCATAATGCATATGGACACACTAATCAAATATCATTTATCACATATGTAACCATAATAATAGAATGAAAAACATATAAGTAACCCTAATGCTTACAACAACCATGAATCACATACCTTCATGCCAAACATATAAACTTGTATGATGATTTTCCCTTACCCCAAAGTCCATTGTTGCAACTTCACTTTAATGATATGCATCTCCTAATCTATCTTAGCCAACACATTAACATCATAACATACCAATATCATCATGATGACCTAATTTCATACAATGACCTTATGCACAACAACCTTCACCACGAAAATGCATGCATAACAACATATAGACACCGACTTGCATAACAACATATAGACATCGACATGCATAACAAAATCATATATGAAAATACACTCATGACGACACATCCCACAAGAACACCATCAAACTTCACATGGTGACATCACTACAACCATCCATGAAAATGTAACAAGCACATGGACTACAAGCATAAGGGACACATATGCAATCGAATTAAATGCATGGCAAACGCATTGCCCATTGAGTCCAAGGGTTGAACCATGCTCTAATACCACTCTGTAACACCCTCTTCCCACATCTACCTAAGTAACCAGCCAACCTGGGTAAACATGCAATGAGAGGATATTATAATGAGATTCAACCTCCTAAGTGACCTTAAGGAAGTGTAACAGACAGAAACACAACATACAAACCTTGTACAACAAAAAAAACACCCCCAGAAGGTAACCTAATCATTGAGGCCTCCTACCCCTGGGTCACACTGACCTTTTTAACTATTCGAGCCATAGACGCAAGAACAAGCTTGCATGCTAGCATCCAAGAGGATACAGCCACATGCATAACACAAAATTCCAACATCCAAGGCCCAAATTCCTCAGTTTTGTGCCAACGTCGCCGAGAATTGAACCATCTTTTTCAGGCCCATAAGCTAGTGCTCTACCCAAAACTTAATTAAAAGCTAAAAGATGATAAATAATAAGAAGACAATGATATGGAATCAATCACATCAACAAAATCTCATGTGGACCCCTCCTAGCCATGACCGAAATTTTGTCAAAATGTCACAAACATTGAAACTACAGGTATAAAAAATAAAACAAAGAAAAAGGGTCTTATACTTATCTGAGAATCACTAAGAAGCATTGCTACCCTACATCATTAGCTTCCATCCAATCTATTTGACCATAGATACATTTTTCATTCATTTACAAGTAAAAAAATGGGGAGAACCATACATCATAACTGTAAAAATATTCTTATAACCAACATAATAACAACATAAATACCATGGATACAACAAAAATAAAATCCACAAAATAACCATTACATTTATACATCAAATACCAAAGGAATAAGCTCTTCATTAATGAATTTAAAAACCAACCATTAATGGGACTTCCACGTTCCACTCGACCATGTATTGGATGAGCCAAATATATCTTCAGCTAACCACCCCCGTTCCATATTACAAGCATGAATGTGGGATCTCTTCAAACACATCAATCAAAACAAATCCAGGGCTTCGAGAGGCCAAACCACCTCAACCCTCAACTAGTGATTCCACCTCACGGTCAAACATCATAACCATCACAGATTGGTCTCTATCCAAGATGTTCCAAGGCTCCAGAGAATTTTTTCCAACCAAGGATATAGGGCTAGTAACTCAACCCTAGGTGTTTCTGGGCTCCAAAGTGTTTGTCCAACCAAGGCTCCAGGACTAGTAACTCAACGCAGTAAGGGCTCAAGATAATTTTTCTGACCAATGCCCTAGGACTAGTAACTCAACCTAATAACTGTCCATTGGGCTCCAGAGAATTTTCCAACCAAGTCTCCAGGAACTAATAACTCAACCCACAACTAAGGGAATCATGAGATACAACCAGAAAAAAAATCAATGGAAATAAAACCACAACACCACGTCTATCTAGGAAATGGAAAGGCTAGAAAAATCCACTGTCAATCCAGGAAATCCTCCATTCCAATGACATATCATGACCAATAAACCACATGCATACACCATGCATGCCAAAACTAGTGAGGAAAACATACCTGCAACTCAGTACCTACAATCAAAACTCGCTGTAGCTGCTGATTGCGATGTTCGCTTGCCCTTTCCTGCTCTTCCTTTTCATTCTTGCTAAAAATCACCAAGCATCCACACTCTCCAAGAGTGCTTCAAGAAAAATTTAACAATCCAAGAGTATGAGAGAGAGAAAGAATAATGAGAGAGTTCCAACAATGCACTGACAAAAGGTTTGAGGAGAAAGCTTCCCAATTGATCCTTAGAAACCTTTTTATTAATGATGCCTCAATTTTATTCAATTTCCATTATTTTCCTTCATTTTCCCCCTCACATGCAACCTGTGACCTTTCACCTCCCTTTTCTTTTATTTTCCATTATTTTCATAAATAAAATGGCAAATAATGCATCATGCCTTTCCAAAGCATTTTCCATTTCCTTTGCCAATTTACTTAGCCATAATGATAGAAATGAACACCCGCTAGGATGTTTTTCCCAACATTAAACCTGGAATATGTGTCCCATCAACCATGGTATTATATATTTTTTACATGGATTTTTACCAGCATTGTTACACAAACACTTTGTGGCATAATGTTCCTATTGAGAATTCGATATGGCATAGTTTAATTCAATTCTCTTCTTGATAATTTATTTTTAACTTATTTCTCTTACTTAGATCTTCTCTTCACTAGCTTATTAGGTATTTCATCAAGTCAACTACCAAACGAAAAAATACATAAGATTTTGTCTCTGAAATCCAGGGCCAAAACCTCTCCCTATTGGAGAGGAAAACCCACAAGTAATTCTTCTTATAGACTTTCAGTTGACAAGTACCATGACCATGACAAAAAACCTTGACCTTAGCAAACCTCCAACACCCTTGTTACATGCTCATCTTGGCTCCTTATTGTTTTTCCTTCTTTCTGCACTGAATTGCACCAATACTAAGAAACTCATATAAACTGTGAACTCCTTCTTTCCTTGGTTTGATTTTGGCCTCCTAGAGACATCTTTCTACACCCTTAATACACTAAGTAGATGTCCTTTAATTCCTTATCTGAAATAGCCTTCTTCTTGCACTCCTTGTGCTCTGTATTCCTTCGTTGGGCAATCTTCCTTCTTCACACTTATAGAGAGACCACTTCTTGCATTCCTTGCAACGTATCTTCCTTTGCTGGAAAATATACCTTCTTCACACTTACTACAGTTCTTTTGCTTCCTGAAATCACCCTTAGTCTGCATGAAAGCTACTGTGATTGTCCTTAGTTTATATAAGATATATCAATCCTTCCTTTCGGTGATATTAATTGATTTTTTCATTCCAAAAAGAGACTCCTTTCTCACAATTCTTACTCAGAACCAATCCAAAATCTATCTCAGACTTGACCAAGGTTATATCCAAAAAATAATCCACAATACTTCTTATATATAGTGTCATCCTTATGCATTTAGGTCAACCTGTCAAATTGTGGGTAGGCCGACTTAATAAGGAGATAAATCACTATGTTTTGTAGACGACTTCATGGAGCTTCTTCCATGAAGGTGACAAGGGTGTAAAGCACATTTTTCTTTTTTTATTTGACTGTTTTCATGCATAACATTGTTTCACATACATCAATCTATTTTATATATTTATGAAAAGATGAAAAATACCTATAATACGTCACAAAGAAGTCTTTGACCTATAATACAAACTACTTTCTCATGAAACCCATGAGTCAAGCTTTACAAAATACATTTTATAATCTTTGTCTTCTTCATTACAAAAATTCATAATTGCATAGTCATTATGAAGATCGATCGTAATTACACTTTCTAACACTCGCTCTTAACTAGGGAGGTATTCATAATGGTACATGGTCACTTTCAATCTGAAGAATTTCTCATAAGAAGAATCAGATTGGAAACCCATATGTATATCATCATATTAACCATCAGCATTGTCATAGTGAAAGGCCTTGATTAACAAATCCATCTCTCCACGAGATCTTGGCTACAATTTTGGCGATACCGATGATGAGTAGACACCCTAATCATTGTCTCTCCTAGATCATATCCCACCCAGGTTCACTCAGTATATGTCCATAAGGACTATTATTACTATTGGATTCCTAATCCTCAAAGAATATCGATCATTCCATGACTACTCATATCAGAATGTCTTATCACATTCTCAAAGAGTATCATATGCCATATGATTACCCAATCCTCTATTCTGTCTCCAAGAATGATGTTTCTATCTCTCCCTCTCAACTAGGGAGGACATATTACCAAGATTTCTTCTTGGATCAAGAGTCACTAAGTTTTATTCCAAGTGAGAAACTCATTATCATGCTCCCTCTTAATCAGGGACCTGCAACAACAATGATGAAAACACCCAAATACTCATGAATAGCTCCTTTCTTCGATGTCATGAATTTCTTCGTTGTCGAGGAGTACTCATTTTGGGATATTTTCATAGGGCACATATCATCCATCACTTTCATCAAGAGTCATGTCTTCTATCAGAAAGTAATCCATCAATACTCTCATCTGGTCTAGCTTCATGCCATGCTATTTTCCTTCAAACCATACTTCTTCCAAGGATCTTTCATCCTGCCATATGGTAGTCAACCTGTGGAAGACATATACTTCCCTTTGGCAGCCCTGCATAAGCTCATTAGATATTAATTAGTTATAAATATGAAATTTTAAATCAAAATTTACCTCAGTGATGATCTTTCACCATGAAATAATTTTGTAGGCATCGAAATCCTTTAATTACAGATTGACACATATCCTAAAGATATGTACTATCAAAGGTATCCATATTTTTCAGACTTCTATCAAAGTCTACATATCTTCCCAAGAGATTTTCTAGTCAATTCTTCTTGGCTTCCTTGGATGTTAAATGCTTATTTCCATGGTTTTACTTCCCATGATCTCTTCCTTTTTTTTCTCCACACAATTTTATTTCATTTCATTCCCATGAATTTCCATAGTGAAGTTCCTTGATACTGTAAAATCACCTCATATTCCATATGAGGATATATTATGTTGATTTTATCTAGTTTAGATCATGCCTTATGGAAACTATTGCATTATAAGAGTTTCTGCTATTCATTTTCATCATAATTCTAAATATAGAAGTATACTACTTGCAATCACACGACTTCATAGAATCCTGTGTCAACACACACACACACACACACACACACACACACACACACACACACACACACACACACACACATATATGTATCTCATTCTTTTCCTTTTGAGTCATCATGCAACAAGTTTCTTAGAATGAATAATTTCATTCTCTAAACCTTATTCATCAATATGTCATCATATCCTAATCGAAAAATTCTGTAAGATAGAATTCTTGATGAAACCTTTTGATTTATTCCTAACCAGTGAATCCAAGAAGGAATCCATTAGAAAAACGTCAACGCTTGTTTCCATAGATGATTATTGAATGATGAACCTTGATCTCAATGACCACTTTCCATCAATGTTTTTATCAGTGAGGTTTCTAGGATCCTTTTATAGCATAGACATCCTCCTTCAATGCTTCATTCATGATTACCATCATGACGATATGCATCTACCTAAAATACAATGCTTCCTATCATCCTATTTTTCAAACTAACATATACTACTTAAATATCAAGATGATCTCAATCATAAAGGAGATCTTTCACGCCTTCTTTCTTCGACTTCTTTGCATCAGGTTCTTCTACTTCTCCATCAACATGGGATTCCTCCCTTTTCATCTTGTCCTTGTTAGATTTGGGAAAGTTCCTTTTATAGTGCTCAAGTTCATTACATCCATAACATCAAATCTTATTCATGTTTCTTCCTTTGTTTTGATGACCAAATTTACCAAATTTTATTTTCCTTCTTGACATTGAAACATAGGCTTGATTTTCTCATTTGTTCCAGTATCAATTTTTTATTTTAGTCTAGTCTCTTCTATCTTACATAGATACCACATAACCTGGAATGGTGTTTCTTATTTCTTCCTATAGATACTATAATTGAAGTTTTCCCATCCCTCTGGTAGAGAATTCAACATCACTATAGTCATTTCTTTGTCAGACATTATTTCTCCCATTTCCTGTAGTTGATCTCGCATTTCGGAAATGTTCATAAAATATGAAGTTATTCATCCTTCTCCTGATATATTTAACTTATATTTTTCTTGTCTTAGAGATATTATTTCTCCTACAGTCACTAGTACATTTGGCAGAAATTCCAACATTTGGTTCCGACACTTTTGACCAAATGTCGGAAATGTCCCCAAAATTTTTCAACTTTTTCAAATCCCGCCCGAAATCGTCGCTATAACGACATTTAGAGACAAGTGTCGCAATACCAAAACTTAGAGGAAAGTTTCAGTCTTGCGACGTTTTCAAAATAACATCGTAATTGTGACGGATTTCTAAAGTGTGTCGTTATTGTGACGTTACAGAGACAAGGTGTCACTATTGCGACGTTTAGAAAAAGGTGTCGCTATTGCGACGTTTAGAAGAATGTGTCGCTATTGCGACAGTTGGTGGCAAAGTGTCGCTCTTGTGATGGTTGGTGGCAAAGTGTTGCTCTTGCGATGGTTAGGCGATGTGTCGCTCTTGCGACGGTTGGTGGCCAAGTGTCGCTCTTGCGATGGTTGGTGGCAATGTGTCACTCTTGCGATGATTGGTGGTAGTGTGTCGCTCTTGTGACAGTTGGTGGCAAGGCTATCCGGTGGGACAATCCCACATTCACCGGGTGTATAAGTGATATTGGTGTTGATATACGAGTTGAGGTTTTACATGTTTCGATTACGAGCTCAAGGCTATGCACACTCATACAATCAATTGGGACTCAGCGCATGCGCTCAGCCCCTCCCCTCATGACTGGGATTTGGTTGTGGTTTAGCTTGTGGTTCTTCACCTCGGTCCTGTGGTGATTAGTGTAGGTGCTAAGCTAGGTGCTTGACAGAGTAAAAAGCCCACAATTTTATTAAAAATATAAACAATTTGTAAAAAGCCCACAATTTTATTAAAAATATAAACAATTTGTAAAAAGGCCACAATTTTATTAAAAATTTAAAAAATTTGTAAAAAGCCCACAATTTTATTAAAAATATAAAATTGATATACACTTTTTTATTGGGAGTAAAAATCCCACAATTTTATTAAAAATATAAACAATTTGTAAAAAGCCCCCAATTTTGTAAAAACCCCACAATTTGTAAAAAGCCCACAATTTCTAAAAAGCCCACTTTTATTTTCTTTTTTCTTATTGAGCTCCCATTGAGTTCAACATGTCTTGGGTTTTCTACACCATTGAGAGAGATAATTGCTAAATATAATTATTATTTTCTTTATAGGATAATTTGCATCATTGGAAGAAAACATTAGAGGTGGAAAAAAAAATCAAAAGGGTGAAAGGGGTGATGGTAGAGTTTATTGCCCTTGCAAAAAATGTTGTATGAGAAATAATGCTAGAGTTTTAATAGCAACAGCAACAATGCATTGTAGGAAATATGGGCACATTGATGGTGAATCAAATGATTATCGTCCCGTGGTAATTAATTATCTATCTTCATTTTGATTATATCGTAAAATTTTATATTATTTTAATATTTTTTATATGCGCACTAATGTTTAATGATTAATGTTTGTAATTTTCATAAAGGCACAGTTGCCCCCCAAATTTTTGCAGATGATCAACCAGCTTCCACAGCTAAATAGTAGTAGATTAGATGATGTTACACCAGTACAAGAGAATATTGCAGCAAATATTAGTATTGGAAATTATGTTGTACAAGGTGAAGAACATGAAGCGAATGATGAAGGTAATTTTAATGATCCCATGGAGGTAGATCATGATGACAATAATGAGACAGTTCACATTAATGATGGGACAAATCAAATGCTCCAAGACTTGTATGGTGACTCAGATGATGATGGTGGAGATAGTGACGGTATTTATGATGTACCTCTGATTAAAAGGTCAAGTGAACGAATTTTTGAACACTCAAATGCAACTCTTCTCTCTGCTACATTGTTGCTGGTGAACTTAAAGGTTATGAATAATTTGTCGAACAGATGTATGACACAACTCCTAAGGTATGAAATATGTATATATGATCACATATATGTAAATGTTGATTATTTTCCCTTTTTTTAGTTGTAATAAATGTGTAAAATAATAATTCAATATATATGTGTGTGTGTGTGTGTGTGTGTGTGTGTGTGATTAATAATCTTTACATTAACTAGTTTTTGTTTATGTTGTAGATTGTTGGGTGAATATTTGTTACCATCGCCAAATACTTTACCTCAAACATATCGAGATCTACGTGCTATTATGAAACACTTTGGAATGGAATATAACACTATAGATGCATGTCCTAAAGATCATATTATATATTACGGAGAACATGCGTCGAAAACAGAATGTCCGAAATGTGGTACCAGTAGATATCGAACAGATCAACTAACCAAAAAGGTGCCTCAAAAGGTTCTTCGTCATATTCCCATAATTCCACATTTGCAGCAAATGTTTAGGTGTAAAAGCATAGCACAATTATGGATTACCATTCAAAGAATAGAAGTGGAGATGGTGTTCTTCGAATGCCTGCAGATGGTTTTGCATTTAGAGAAATCGAGGAAAAATATGTAGATTTTAAAAATGAACCTCGTAATGTCAGGCTTTCATTGGCAGTAGATGGTGTTAATCCATTCAGAGAGCTTAGATCTACTTACTCAGTGTGGCCTATTTTCGTTATCAACAATAAAATTCCTCCTTGGATGTCAATAAAGAGGGAGCACATAATGTTGACTATGATTATTCCAGGTATTTGATACATTATTTTTTTGAATGTAACATATTCATTTCTCTCGTTGTTTGCATAAATATATATTTTGTTTATTTACTTACTTATATATACATATATCATGGTAGTAATTATTATGTACCGTAATTTTGAACAATTAGTAAGTACCAGGTCAAAGATATGAATTTATATATTGAGCCTCTTATCGATGAGCTAATACAGTTATGGCATGGCATCACTATGTATGACATCACTAAACCAATCAAGCAGAAGAGATTTCAATGTCGCGGAATGCTTGTATGGAAAATTCATGATGCCCCAGGATTAACACATGTTTGTGGTATGTAATATTTCGTTGCACTTTAATATAATACATAATTATCTAAATTAGATATACCATATTGCATGTTTTAAAAATGATCTCATAGTATAATTGTTATTGATCCATCTATTGCAGGTCTTCAAACAAAGGGTAGATTTGCATGTTCAGTTTGTGTCCCTAAGATGAAGTATCGTCATTCGTCAGACTTAGGAAAGATGGTGTTTGATGAGTTTAGGCACTTCCTCTCTAAGAACCATAACTATCGTACTACTGAAAAACATCTTTTCAATGATAAATAAGAAACTGGATTAAAACCACGAATAATGACACCTCGGTTGTGGATGTTGGAATATAACAGAATTAATAATCGTCAAGAAACCAGTACATAATTTGTCTATATATATATATATATTGTTTATGTAATGTTTGGAATTTTTGTTTTAACTAATGAATTTATTTTATTGTATTTTATAATTATTGTTCTGATTTATTTTATTCTTTGATATCAAGGTCATCGTCGCGGTGAAGGTACTAATATTGTACTTCCACCTAGAATGAAATTTTATCCTTCTCAATTCATGAGGTTGCCCTACTATGAGGACCTAAAAATAGCTCATTTGTTTGATACAATGCATGTCGAGAAGAATGTGACAGAAACGTTATGGAAAACCATAGATGGTGCACATGACAGAGATAAAATTGACAAAATTTGTGCTAACATTGAGAAATCGAATCATGCAATGAAAAGTGTGATCGATAGATCAAATAACAATGGAGGTCGAAATTATAATAATATTCCATGGTTATTAACAGAACAACAAAGCAATGATGTAAAAGAGGTCGTTAGAAGAATTAAATTTCCAACAAGTTTTGCTTCAAACATAAATAATATCTTAACGAAGAAAGGTGACTTCAGTGGGGTGAAAACACATGATTGGCATACCTTTGTTAAGGTAATTTTTTTGGTATACGTTTTTGTATGTTATTGCTTGAATTCATATTTTAAATTTTCATTTTTTTTGTTTAATTTGGAAACCAATAACGATTCATTTTTTATTTTTATAGTATGTTCTACCTGTATCTCTCCCAAACGACTTCGACAACAATGTCAAACAAGTTATATATGGTCTTAGTAAATACATGAGGTAAGTAGTTTTGATTTATACGCAAAATCTAATTGCTACAATTTATTTTCGTACTTAATGAAATGATGTATTAATTCACTTGTAATGAAATATATATTATGTTTCATTGAAATAACCTTGCGTAATGATTTGCATATGGTTGTCATTGAAATAAATCCATCAAGATGAAATAAAGTATTGGAAGAGAGAAATTCCTTGGCTAATGTGTGAAATGCAAAAGTATCTACCTCCAACACTTTTCAATGCACAAGAACACTACTTGATACACCAAGTTGAGGAGATTGAAATGTGTGGACCAGTACACACAAGGTCAATGTGGATGGTTGAGAGGCACCTGAAATCCTTGAAGGCTTTGGTTAGACAAAGAGCACAACCTGAGGGTTCTATGGTGGAGGGATATGTGGTATATGAATCCATGGTGTATATTAGTCATTATCTTCCTATATTAGTTGCGCCAGCTATGAAGGCGGTGGATTTCATTTGGGATGTGAACTCCATCAAAAAATTTGAAGTGGAGCACCCGTTGGGAAAAGGTAGAATGAAGAAAGTGAGAGGTAAAAGATTTATTATGTATAATACATATAATGTTTCATTTTTTTACATCATGTATATGATAATTATATTCATTTAGGTCTTATTCTTTCATATTTTATTAATTAATATAATTTACCATGGTTATAAGTAATATTTATTAATATTGGTGAACTATTGTTTTTTTATTCAGGTGCTCAAGATTATGAGGCACTACTTTTATACATTGCAAACAATCTTGAGTGGATGAGTGAATGGATTGAAACATGTAAAGCACATAACAACGGTAGGTTATCATGGAAACTACTATCTGAATTGATTAGAGAAGCATATCGTAGTGGAGATGGAAACGTTACGGACAAGGAAATCGATTTAGCATATGGTTTGAAAGATAGAAAGGTAAGCAATTAATTCACCTATTTTATTCATTACTTATTTTATACTATATTTATAATGTGACAACAAGTTTGATTTTTCAGATAATTTTCATGCTGTGTAAATTATATGATTAATTATTAATTGAGAATGCATCTTTTTCATGTTTGGCATATTGTAGTTGAAACACCACAAGGCTATGTGGTGCAATGGTCGTAAATTTCGCGTTAAACAGTTGGACGATAACAGGAAAAATTCTGATAGTGGGATAACTGCAGTATTCCAGGTGAATAATGTTTCCTCCAAGAGTGACAGACATCCTCGAGAATCTGAAAATAGATATTATGGGTTTTTAGATGATATAGTTGAGTGTGACTTTAATTCCTTCAAAATAGTTTTGTTCGATGTCAAATGGTATAGGCTACGAATGAATGTACGTGATGATGATAGAACACTTATTCAACATGAAAATGGATTTCCAATGGTTAAAACATCGCAGTTTGAAGCAGGAAAAGATCGCTATGTTTTTCCAAGCCAATGCGAGTCAGTCTTTTACTCAGAGGTTCCAAGTGAGAACGAATAGTCATTTGCTATTATATATGATCCAAGAGGAAGGCCAGTAGAGTATACTGTAGAGGAAGAAGATGATATTCATCAAGAAGAAGATGATGCAGTGGTAGATGAGCAGGAAGATGCATTGACAAACGAAGAAGATATATTAGAAGATGAACCAGGCATAGGAGATGAGGCAACAATTATTGATGATGATTTCGATGAGGATATTATTGAAAATGACATAATTGATGATGATGATGACATGGTCGATCATTTCAACACCATTTCTGAATCAGATTTTGGTATAGAAGTCGATCAGTTGGATGAAGATCAAGAAGATACAAAAGAAGAATATTGATACAGAGGTTATGTTCGAGTATGAGCTGTATGTTATAACTTTATATTTTAATATGTAGGAATTATTGTCTTTAAATAATTTACTAATTATGTGGGTTTGTTGCATGTTTTTTATTATTTCAAACCAATAAATAATGGCCTTAATATTGTACAAGCTAAACTAAAATTATATGCCATTTTTAAATCAAACCTAAGTTGGCATTTGAAAGGTTTTAATACCTATTTATATGGTGGAGCATTACCGCCAAAAACTATGGTTTTAATAGGAATTTCAAACGAATTACAAAGGTTTCGGATTAATCATGGCGGGCCTTTCAAAATTTTACATTAATCACTATAGCTACCCTGCATGTAATCAGTACTACAGCTCCTTGCATTTTCTAATCGACTCAAACCCTACTGGATATACGCCTTTGTAGATCAGTACTACAACTCCTTGCCTTTTCTAATCGACTCAAACCTTACTAGATATACGCCTCCTACTACAAAGAACTGCCTGTCACGCAAGAAACTCCATAAAGCAGGCCCTTGCTGCAAAGAACCGCCCGTCGCGCAAGAAACTCCAGAAAGTAGGCCCTTGCTGCAAAGAACCGCCCATCGTACAAGAAACTCCAGAAAGCAGGCCCTTCCTCCATCAGCAGGAAAAATAATATGGCCAAACAGAATTTTGCCAGATTTTGAAAAGTGATTTTACCATTTAGAATGCCCAGGATTTGAAACAGAGCAATAAATTGGGCTGCTCGTTTTCCTTGAATAGGGAATGCATGTAGATTTAGTTTTGTTTTTAATAAAAGTCAATGTAAGACATAACGAATTCCCCAAACCTTAGTCTCCGGCATGCTTTCCATAAAATTTAGCAGTTGATTTCCATCATGACAATTTGGTCTTTACAAGAAGAAAAATTGATCACCATTTCCTACCATTTTCCTTCAAACAATATTAAGCACATGTAGTCATCATCTGACTTTGATAGATCCATCAGAAAAGAAGACCAAGAAATATATGCTTCGACAAATATCATATATTCCATACACACTCAATACAATACCACCAGAGCTTCAGTAAGGATGGGTGCAATATACATTAAAAAGCGGGATTTCTATGACTAAAAACCCTACAATTTGTAAGTTCAATATATATGAAACCAAACCACAGCACACCAATATTTAGCGCCTTAAAACTAGGATCAGATCAAAATCTGGCTACAACTATCATTGAATGTAGACAAGTATGCGAGAGAATTTCTATTTTTATTTTAAGCTGGTGAAGCCATCTTCGTGCTTTTTAGGAAGCATCCACTTTCTCATTATATCTTGGGAGTTCTGCAAGAGATAGCTAGTCACACTGGGGTCAAACCCAATTCACCTTTTCCTGCTGATTAGCCTCCAATCTGTTCACTTTTACCTGGAGAGATTTAACATATCTAATAGTTTTATTAAGGACAACAGCAGTGTCCATGTAATCTTCACCAGAGATTATATTTCTCAGAAGTTGGACCATTCCTTTAATTCTCTCTTTTTTGGATTTCTTAGCAGAAGCAGATTTCCCTGAAAGATATTTATGTGACTGTCTACATA
Source organism: Pinus albicaulis (assembly GCA_034641835.2). Lineage (NCBI taxonomy): Eukaryota > Viridiplantae > Streptophyta > Pinopsida > Pinales > Pinaceae > Pinus > Pinus albicaulis. The sequence continues at coordinate 1,590,869,330 of CM076575.1, read as the reverse complement.
TAAGTGCGCTATTCTGTGTACTTCCCTCAGTCAGCATGCTAACAGCACTCAATGCACAGATATTCTTGTTGTTGCATTCATTCTCATTGGCATTTTTGCAATTCTTGGTTTGGATGTCCACTTCCTGGGTCGGAGTGACCAGAAGGGAGTTATCAAACAAAAAATAGTTGTCATTTATGCTAGACTCGCCAACCAATTCTTCAATAATAGCAGGTCCAAATTCTGCCTCCTCTTCTTTATGTTCCTGTTGATTAATACCTGTTTTCTTGGCAGAAATCCCAGCACTAGTATCATCCCTAACTTTTGTACATGCATTTTTATTTACACTATATTCACTTGGTGAGTGATTAGTGCTACTCTCCTCTTCATCAGAACTCAAAAGAGCATCTAAGTCTGCAGTGTTTTCATGTAGATGAATCTGAGAATCTCCATAGTTTCCTTTGCTTAATACATCACAGCGCACACGAATTGCATCTTCATTTTCAACCACAGGGCAATCAATAAACTCACCCCCATAGTCGTCCAGGGCTATCATGCACAATTGACTCAATCCCATATTTGGCATAGTTGTAAAATATGAGGGAATAGTTTCCCTGTACCATGGAAAATTAACATCCCAGAGGCCTGATGTTCCTGCAGCCAGTACTTCAGAAACTGTGTTTTTCTCCATGGCCATGTTTTCAAGGTTGGTCTCTTTCTTTGCCTTGCCATTGCCGGGAAAAATCTCTGAAAAGATCTGTACTAGTGCAGGGTGAAAATTAAACCCACATATGTTCATATTATAGTCACACATGAACATACTATTGTAATAATCAAGTGCTTGTAATTGGAAAGTATCAAGAAATATAATTTGTGATCATTTATCAGCACAATCACCACCCCAAACATTGGCACAATTTCCACGTGGCATGGATGATACATCTTCCTTTACAGGAGTTATACATTCAGCATAAGGGCAAGATAAGTTAACCATGTGGATATAATTATAGCTAATGCTAAACCTCAATCTCCAACATGCTTAAAACTAGGATTAGATCAAAATCTGGCTACAGCTATCATTGAATGTAGACAAGTATGCGAGAGAATTTCTATTTTTATTTTAAGCTGGTGAAGCCATCTTCGTGCTTTTTAGGCAGCATCCACTTTCTCATTATATCTTGGGAGTTCTGCAAGAGACACCTAGTCACACTGGGGTCAAACCCAGTTCACCTTTTCTTGTTGATTAGCCTCCAATATGTTCATTTTTACCTAGAGAGATTTAACATATCTAATAGTCTTATTAAGGACAATAGCAGTGTCTATGTAATCTTCACCAGAGATTATTTCTCAGAAGTTGGACCATTCTTTTAATTCTCTCTTTTTTGGATTTCATGGCAGAAGCAGATTTCCCTGAAAGAGATTTATGTGACTGTTTGCATCTAAGTGTGTTATTATTTGTACTTCCCTCAATCAGTATGCTAACAGCACTCAATGCATAGATATTCTTGTTGTTGCATTCATTCTCATTGGAATTTTTGCAATTATTGGTTTGGATGTCCACTTCCTGGGTCGGAGTGACCAGAAGGAAGCTAAAAAACAAAAAAATTGGATCCTTTTGACAAGAAAATGCTACAAAAAAACCCACAGACATGACTGTATCTCTCATCTCGACTTACAAACAGTAATCAGCCCATTCCTATCCATTTTCTATTGAATCAGTTGATTCAATTACAACCAACGAAGTTACAATACAAGTCTGTAATGCCAAGTTCTATGATAGTTTGACCTTTTTCCTGAAGCAAGAGTTATTCAAATTAAGAAAAGAGGACAGTTTCAAGGTTTCAAGAGTTTAGTTCTTGACTCTAGCTGAAAACATGGAATGAAGGGAAACCAACGAGCCTTGTTATATTCGACCTATGGAGGAGAAGCCCTGAACAATCTAGTCAGGTGATGTAGCGCTTAGCCCCACACACACTATTTTTTAGCTTCGATCACCTTTGTATTTTTCTAGAGTATCCTGGGCAGGGCAACCTTGTCACTTTATAACACTTGTATATTTTACAATTTCTTTAATAGCAGTCTCCCAATCATTAACTGCTTTCTTGAATACCACAACAAAGTTGTCCATATCCAAATTGAGGATCACTAACATTTATTCATGGCCATGTACACTCTCACTTCTACACTTCCTCCTCCACGTCATTATAGATCATGACATATATGTTACTAAAAAGTTCGTTGATCGATTGATATTGTTGTGAAGCAGTCAACACAAATCATTTGATTTAACTCTCAATTTTTCTACAACAACATATTCTAAGAGGCACGGGTTTTCAAAAATTTGAAAAGGATTTTGTCAAAATGCTTGTGTTGTGAAAATGGAGAGTATATTTTATGAATTTCAAAGTTTCAATTAATTTAAATTTGTTGGATGTAATAGGCTAGAATCACTACAAGGAAAAGAACATCTAGCGGATGTTTTTGAGGAACCCCTTATAAAAATACCCCATACATCTGTTTCTAGTGTAGGTTTCTAGAGGAGGTTGGCGGGTGGATGGTTTTGCGGATAACTACACATCTGTGGTTGTATCTTGTGTTCATTTCCACTGTTTGTATGGTACTGATGAAACTAGTATAAAGTCTACTTTAGAGGTAAGATCACTGCTATAGCATAATGTGATTATGTTGTTGCTTTTCTAGTGTTTTGTTTCAATTTTTTTGTGATTTATACACATCACACTCAATAATAATGAAATTATGAAGCTTATTTGTTTCGATAATTAATATACCTTTTGAGATTTTAAAATTTCACTACAAATAACCCAGTTTAGCCTCATTGTCAACTCGTCTCTTGTTTGGGTGCCTTAATGTGCAATGACATGTTTCCAGGACTGAATTCAATGCAAGGCATATTGAAACTCTAACTCTGTCTTCCGGTGTCTTATTAGAAAGTATTTCAGTTTTCATTTTGTGTTTTCAAGTTAGATATTGTTTTCAAGTTTTTACATTTATAATTTTATTGCAATGTAGCATACTGATCAGGGCAGTACAGGAACAACCCCGAGACAAGATTATCGTGGAAAGGGGCCAGCGGAAGAACATGTAAAGTGCCAGCATTGCTCTATCTTCAGGTATTTTAGTTATTTAAATAATTGAAATAATATTAATTTTGTTCAAATATGCAGACACCTGGCCATGGTACGCCTGATGATTCCCTGTATGAGGAAGAGCTTTCTTCGTCCCTATCTCCATTTCTCTTGCTACGAAAAAAGGCGCGAAAAGCAAGGTCAGAATTTGATACTTTGGTAGATGCGCCTCAAACACCTGAAACAGAAGAGAGGATAAAACAACTTATGACCCAGCTAGCAACATATCGGGTAATAATAAAAAATCAAAAGGATATTTTTTTTTTCTGCATGAGATGAATTGTGATAGTTTGATTTTTAATTTTTACATTGACTAAACTAACAAAAATTTCTTTTGTATGTAGCAATATCTGACACTTGCTGAACCCGGTGTTGGTGGTAGTGGCACACAAGGGCAAGAGATTTCCCAACAACCCTCTGATACACCTTCTACTCCTTTAGGTGCCAACCAAGAAACACACCCTGCCCAAGTAGACACCCAACCAACCGCTGAACGTGTTGGCAGTGATGAGGTTGATATGGCCAACTACATTATTGCGTTTCCTGGAGCTACACGTGTCAGCTCCACAGGGACCATTAATGGCACATTGTTGGTGAACGATGAAGGTGTCCCTATAAAGCATGTACAAGTCCCAGGTAAGTTTTAATATTTTAACTATTTCATGTACTCTATCTAAAACATATTTTATCATGATTTTTATTTTTAAATTAATGATAATATTTTTTTGTGTGTAGGAAACAATGAGTTCTACAGGTTTTTGGAGAGCCATGCGTTAGTAATTTTTGGCCCAACCGTACGCACAAGGTGGAATTCCCAGAATTCCAACCTGAAAAAGGAACTTCTAGATTATCTAGAAGCCCTTTTTGGGGTGGGCACATTTGACAGAACAGCGGTGGCTCGGGTAGCTGGAAAATATTTGAAATATACCAGGGACACCTATAGGACGCAATTGCAATTTAACCCCAGATACGAGCATCCTCTCACAGTTCCAGAGAGTGAGTGGAGAGCACTCATCCATGATGGAAAAGAGAAAAGGGCAAAGAAAGAAGGAAAAATTCCAACTGGACCCGCAAGGTAAATTACAACTTTAATTCAATAGCTTTAATTTTATCTATGTCTAAAATAGAAGTGTGCTACATCATATCTGACTTCATTCTTTTGATGATAGGTTTCCTCACACCTCGAAGGCAACCAAAGCTAGGATTGAAAAAAGGGCCATCAAAAGCTAGGCCAGGGCGGCTACTTGAAATCAGCTGCAAGAATTGTAAGTACCTAAACATCTTATAATTAATTGTATCGCCTTCCAACATTTTTGTAATCCTATCAAATAAAATTAAAAATACACAATCATATGTAATGTAGGGTGATGACTTCGGAATAGAAACTACAAAGGAAGATAAAAATATCACTTTCCATTTCGTCTATCAAGCCGTAGTTGAACGTCGCAGAAGCTTGGGGCAGGTCCCAAGATCTAGAATGTCGGATAAGGTAAAACTTTAACCTTTCAATATGTTTTTTTTCATCCATAAATTTAATGTCTAACAACTTTGTTTAAATCAGGGGAGCAGCACTGCCGACGAGGCAAATAACCTAGTTGTAGAGCCAGATGTAGATGTTCCTCACGTGCAACCTGATCATTGTAGTGGGGACCAGGCTGACAATGCTACTATCAGTGAGGGTCGTGATGGTAATTAATTTCCACTTATAATTTTTTCCAATTATACCTTGATGGTTGTCCTTATAACATTTTTTTTTAAATGACAGAGAATGTTTCCCTTGAGGATCTTACCACCAGAGAAGAAGACAGGGAAACAGTCCCAACAGCGACAACTGGTGCACCAGGTAAATAATCTCATTGCAATTTTTTTTATTAATATTACCAAACTAGTTCAATGATATTTAAAAACTGACAATTAAAATTTAATATTATCTGTTTTTGTAGGTGATGCCCCGTCACTGGATGAGACCAAACATCGTGACTACGCAACTAGGTCAGCAGTGTGGGAAAGGCACGAAACAGGAGCAGATCACGATGATATTGATGATGTAATTAGGAGCTTTAGAAATAGGAAGAAGAAAAAGAAATTTTGATAATGTAAAATATTGTATTATTATAAGACAAACGTTACCATACTTGGAATGTTTTTTGCGTTATATAAGAAACTCATTTAGCATACTATTTTTATGTCAAGCACTAATTTCAATGTTTCCTTGCGTACTTTTTGTTGCATTGTTTTTTTATTAGTTATTGAATATTTTTTTTTATGCTGATGAAAGTAAAAAATGAAATATAGATTGGGTATTGGGGAATTAAGAGTGATGTGAGGGAGGGGTGAGGGGCCATAAGAGCTTCCACCTTCACATGGTTGACCCTGTTTAGTAGAGAATAATTTATTGGAGCGATTTAATCTTGGAGCAAACCTCCCTCGATCCAACATAGCAACAAAAAAGTCACTGTTGACTTAGTTTCTACTCTTTTAGATCATGGGAGGCTTGTTCCAAGTTCATGTGACTCGAATAAATTGTTCTTGAAACGAAGAGGAGCTTATTCATGTATGTTTTGACATTTTCAACATATGTTCTAACATTATCATAAGAATGCATCTTAGAGTAAAAAAATACTACATCAATTACTTGTATTTATTGTATAGACAATGATGGATTTTGATTGACTTGGCAGTGCAGGTACAAATCCTCTTGCATCATGAGCAATACAACTTGTCAACCAGGGTCATGTCCAGGATATTTTTACTTGTGCACTTGGCCAGGTTCGTAATGTCACATTTTGTAAGTTCCTTTACAGTTCATAATTCAATATTAAGCTTGTTCATGATTATTATCTAGGTTTTTTGTATGTTTTTTTCATCTATTTGATTGTAAGCAACTCTGCATGTTTCCTGTTGTTCACTATGATTTCTCCATTTACCACTCCCAGGATGAATCCGACTTTATTGTTACATAGGTTACTTTATTGTTACTATGATTTCTCCATTTACGATTTCATAGGTTACATCATGTAAAGTTTTCAATCTCAGGTTGGTGATGAGCTTTAGTTCTCCGGATTTGGGGCTTTTCTGATATTTTCTCCCTCATGTCATTCCTGCATCACCTCGTTGTTTGAGCATGCCAATTTTCTACCACTTGTACCAATTGGCACATGTCAATCTCTTAGTGGTGCCACATTTCACCTATTTTCGGCCCACTTGACCACCTGAAAAACTCAAATCCACACACCATGTGTCTTTATCATGGAGTGCCACATGTCCTAGATATTTTAGATGCTAACATCATGCTTCTAATGTGTTATGTCAACCAATCACAGTGGTCCATGTGGACTTGTGCCATGTCACCAGTCTAGAAGAGATATTTGAGCATTCTCTTTTCATGATTTTTCTATTATAATTTTTTTCTTCAGGACGGTAAATCTCTTTTGCAATAGATGGGGATTTTCCCGTTTCCCTGGAGTCATCTCCTAGGACACCCTTCAAGCCATCATCCAAGAGGAAATTTGCAACTCTATGTTGTTGCCATATTTCCCTTGAATTATGCCTTTCTAGAAGACCAGTTAGGGAACTTCTAGCCCTTATACCATTGCTTCATCATTGTATCAACTTCTCCCACAGGCTGCTTCTATTTTTTTTCCACTTAAAGGAAGAAAGCACTACCCTAGGGTGATTTTTCTCCTCAACTATCCCTACCGCACTTATGGACCAACCAGCAATATGAACATTCCCCTTACTTATGGAGACACCCCCTAAGCTACTGCACATTCAATTCCAAGAGCTACTTGCTAAGGAACACTCCTACACTATGCCTAACGCTTCTCCAAACAATCCCTCTAACTATTGTTGTATCAACCTCCATTTTTGGTCTTTTAGACAAAGGTGACCCTCACACCATCAAGCACATAATGTTATCACAAGACTCAAACCCAATCCTACATCCTTTCTCCACAAATTTCTCTTCCAATTCCTTAGAATGTGATTTGTATTTTTTGAAGAACTCGGCCCTAGTTAGGGCACCTATCCCTGCTCAAATCCACCCTTCCTCCCACCTTAAGCCTTCTTCTTTATGTGTTCTTGTTGGAGACAGTTGTGGCCTTATTGTGGCTTGTAAGTACCTCTAATGGCCTTGCTACAGGACAATAGCGCATATATTTGTAAATGAAAATGAGCAGACATAACATGGACCTACTTTTCCCCAAGGAATAAGGTTTAGACTTGGACTTCTCCTCCTAGCCATGATAGTCCATGCTGAGTAGAATGGAATGGTTAGATATGATTTTCTGTTGCGCAACAATTCGGGACCTTACCTAGTCTTGAAATTTCAATGGCATTGGGGCTATGGCAGCCTCCTACTCTGCCTCTTGAGCCTTGGTACTGATGCATATAGTAAAATTGATCATATAAACTAACCAAGCCCTCTACAACCATATTTACAATCTCTTTTGTTCTTGGGAAAAATATACCTCTAGCAGAAACTAAATTATTTATAAGGCTAATTTCTGGTCATGGAAACATTGTATTCATTTTAGTCCCAAAGTTTCAATCTTAACTGAGTTTGAGCAACCAGATAATATAATTAATCATGCAGTCTATAATCACACAGAAATTTGATACTTTTAATGTCTCAGCTACACTATATAATACAACTATCTAAAACGTTAAAAATCAAATTGTGTTCTAAAATGCTAAAAATCATATCCTCTAGATCTTGCTGGCATCTTGTGCAGGATCACCATTCAGTTCTGCTTTAGGGACAACTCCATTGGCATGCTGCACTTCTTGGTGACTCATGTCTTTGAGTTTAGCGCAGGTATGATTACTTCACTCTGGCCTCTACAACATAGCTTGTCCCATAGTGTACCCTTCAAGAATCTACGTTCCGCTTCAGGACCCTCCTCTTACAGCGAGAATGCTAGGGCTTCGTCTTGAGGTGTGATAGATTTATGCGAGGGTCATCCATTTGAATCTTCCAAACTCTCTGACGTTCACTCAGGCAATCTGACACAAGTTCATATTTTCTTTCATGCATAGGTGTTCGAGTTTAGAATTATATATTAGCACATGGTTAATTGCTGCAAAGTGTTGATTGTGGTACTGTACAGTTACAGTAGAAATGGCTTTTTGTTTTGAAATGAAATCCTTGTGTAATCCCCTCTCCTTCCTCGACACATCTGGATAGAGGGCAGCTATTCTGAGTCAGTTAATTTGATTTGAACCCATGATCAATGCGCTGTTGTTTGCCATAAAATTGCATTGTCCTGACAGGTCTATGTGAGATGGCCTATCAACGTGCCTTTATTTATCATCTTGCAAGTCCAAGCCAGGCATTGAGTCCAGTTTGTCCTCCTTTGTTTCTCATCTATTCATTTTTACTACTGTTTATATGTACCAAAAGTGCCATTGCCAATGAAGGTAGGTGTTACTGAGAATTTTAGGTGCAATTTCTTTAAAATTTTCAAGTTTTTGCCCTGAAAGTTGAACTCTTGAGCATGAATTTCATCCTTGCCTCAGCTTTGTTTGACAGAGCAGACTAAAAATGTAATGGAAGACATGTTTGTTCAAGTGAAGCCTGGCCATATAGAACTACCACCTTTATGGACTCTGCAAGAGGATTGCCTTTTTTTTTTGTTGCAATTAAAGTTGCATTTTGTTCATCAGGCAATACAAACTCTTATCAAATTGCAAGGTGTAATTCCAATCTAACTAAGATGGGGCGGACAACATGCCATGAACATCCAATTCAAAAGTGCTTGTTAGGGTTTAAGTAGCTTACAGTTCTTGTTCCTAACATTAGTTTTTGAAATATCAATTTGCTAAACTGTTTTAACCCAATTTTCTCTTGATTTTATGGAAATTGGGTGTTTGGATCTAGAAAATTTAATCTCTATTATTTTGGTTTCTCTTAGTATGAATACAATTTTAATATTTAAAACCCATTACAGTAAGTAATCAAGTGTTCACTGGAGAAACAATACCTAGTTTCAATACTCGTGCTCTCCTCCTTAGTATGGTAGTTCACTCAAGTCCTCTGCCTCCTGCATACATCCTGACCTCTGAATCAATTAACTGTGAGACTATCATGTTGGGATACACCATGTTCAAACTCTTTGCCAAAAGAGAAGACAAATTCATCTCCATATGGGCACAGAGGAAGAAATTGCAGGTTTAAGGTTTAGTCATTGCAAATGGAATCACCGCACTTTTGACTATTTTTCAATCCTCCCAAATGTTATTGAGGAAGAAAAAGTAAGTATATTGTTGATCCATGAACACCTATTAAACCTTTCAAATAGTTGGAAGAAACCTACTATTTGAGAGGCTGAAGGTATACCTCTCCTATGCTTGGCAATCTCTATAAGTATGACCCTATATGAGATTCAAATGATCATCTCTAGGTTCTATTGTATACATTAACATAGTCGTCAAGCAATGGTGTCAACTGCCTCACATTCTTTGGACTTCATGTTTATGGATGAGAGTTTCTCATTTCAAAATCCATGGGTGGTAAAGGTGGCGGCCCTCTATGAGATCTCCATTTCACTATTTTTTGACAACATTGTCCTTCTATTTCACGAATCCAAAAAAAAAGTACATTTTGAGCTCATTCTGGGATGAACATGGTCTTCAAGTCCACCTTGCAAACACAAAAGCATGTAAGTTAGCTCTCCTTCTTTTCAAGGATAGCAGGTAGAAATGGTGACATCCTAGTCTTTCCTTTGAATGCTATTATTTGGTTCATCTTTTAACTTGTTTTCGACATTTGTATCAATGTTGAACAGAGGATTTCAACATTAACAACCTTGGAGAGATGATGTTTCCAAATTCAGTTTTAGGATATTCAGGCTAAGTTTTGGTTTCTTGAAGTCTTTTAATAATACTTTGTTACACATGAGTTTCATTTTCTTCTTGCATAATTTCTAGAAATGAATGGATATCTTGTGGACTGTTGAAAAAAAAATTAGTTCTAATAAAAAAATTTAGTTCTATTACCATGCTCAAGAGAATTTAATGTTTGTCATTATTGGAGGACAGAGATATACCATAAGAGCTCAGTTCTGTGTTGTAGCTTTTTATTAAGACTTGAATCAGTTAAACCCTCGGACCTACTGCAACCCTATATTGAGGCTTGGGTCTATTGAAGCCACCATACTTTTGAACTCTTCATTGCAGTCTCAGGCCAGGGATATAGCTACAGGATTTTAACATATTTTATGCGGTGAACATCTATTAAAATATCATATTATCTCCTATTTACTGATGCTTGGACAAAACTTTCGAATTAGTTAAGTCACCTATTTACTTAAAACTAGCACATTTGGCAGAATTTTTTTTTTTAATATTTTTAACCAAGATTGAATGTTATGTACTACATATAGAAATTTGGAGGGGAATGGAGCGTTCAGATTGTACAATGTACTACTTCAGTCTTATGATTTATCAATGTTCTGTTGGAAACTAAGTTGATTGCTGGTAGAGTTCTGTTGCATTATTCTATTGTAAATTAAGCATTCATTTCATCCCATTTGGTTATTTTGTCATTTCTGAATCCTGAACTCATCAACCCTTTCTGTCAAACTGATAAACCCTTCATAAAAAACTGATAACCCTTTCCTCATAAAAAACTGATTACCCTTTCCTCATTGTATTGTTTGTATAATTCTGAATCGTTAAATTTTGTAGAGATTTATGGTTGGTTCCCGACCAGGGTTTAAGTCAATGTAATGGGTCTCTTTACCACAAACTAAATCTGTTGAGTTTTTTCATCTCACGACCGTATTTATTAATGGGATTTTATTTTAAATTATGACTCTTTTTTAGATGGATTGTACCCTTTCAAATGAAGTTTCTGGCCATTAATGGAGTTCCCTTTGTTTTTTCTGAGGTGTTCCACATTCATTCAAATAGAGAGAATTTTCTATGATAATATATGCTTTTAAAGGGTGCTATTGCAGGTAACTGAGTATGTTAACCTCAAACTGAAACTTCTTTTATTTTTCGATTGTGTGTTTTAAAGTTATGTATGTTCGCATGCTGTTGACTCTTGAGTGCCTTTCAGAAGGAATATCTAATGGGAACACAAACTATCAGAGTTTTAGCTAATAGTAAATATTAAATACACATTCTTATATTGAAAATCAATTGTAAACACTAGTAAAAAGACATTATATAGAGGCAGTAAGTTGGGAACTGTGGAGAGGATTGAATTGCTGAAGAACTCATTTATGGAAATCACCTTTCGACATGTTTACAGAGAAATAAATATCGTTGCTGACAGCTTGTCGAAGAGAGGCCTAAATAGTAGTTTCAGTATCATGCACTATCAGCTTCACAGGTCGGATGGGCAAGGGGAAGCTAGTGCTGTTCATTTTTCTTGAATAGGGTCTGTCTCTTATGGCCATTAACCTCACATACTATTTTCTTGTTCTTTTTGGGAAGCACCAGTACAACTCTTTTTTTTTCTGACGTTTTGTGACTTTCTGGGTGGTGATGCTGACTACTTATCACGTCCTGGAACTATATATTATTTTCTCTGTTTTAATATGGCTGTGTCCATATCTCTTTTCACAGTTTTCACAGTGATCTAGTCCAGTTTTGTTTGGAACTTCCTAATCCCTCATGATACATCATTTGGCTCTGTAGCGTTGGATGTTCTGAAGTTTTTGTAATGATACTATAATGATGCACGCTACTTGTTTGAGCCACAATTTATTTTGGCAGAGCCTGGTTCCTTGGATAACATTGTTTCTAACCCTGTGACTAATGCTGATACTCCGGATTCATAATGTAAAGAGTAAAAACAAACTCTCAGAGAACTAGAACTAGTTCTATTTCTTGGTCTAGAACTAGTTCTGAGATGGCGATGTATTGAGTACAAATTTAGGGTTATATAACTTGGAGAAAGAGTATACTTCAAACCTCCGCACAATACTTTGTTCTTCATGTATCTTCAAATAATAGGGTTTTACTTGAGCGAGGGCTACTTCTATGTTATTGAAAAGGTGTCTCTAAAATTTGCATCATTATGTACCTTTTGAAATTCATTTTAGCACAATGAATCATGCCACAAAGAATCATATAAAGAGAGAGATATTTCATAGAACTCAACTACCACATAGGCATAATGCCACAAAGATTTCAAAACTTGTATGTCAGAGTGTCACAAAAATTCAGTTTACTATAATGCCATAAAAGATTCAGATGCCACCAAAGAAGTCATAGGTTCAGATCTATCGTGAATGCTTCTTGTGTTTTTCTATTGTAAACAATTCTCCCAATATTTTGAGATTAGATGCTTCAACAAATTTATTGTCATATGATCTTTGATACTTCAAATCACATGTCACATATATAAGGTACTCTTCCAAATTGTGTTCTGCTTCATTTTCTACCTTCATTTTCCCATAAAATATTTATCCTTTTGTAAAGATGATTATCATAAACTTGAACTTCAACCTAAAGCGAGAGTGAGTTATAATAGATGGTTAAGAGGTTTCAAACTTCATTAGATATTCTTTCATCTTCTTCCATAAATCACAAATAATATTGTATCGAATGTCATGTATATTCACATGGAACTATTTGGTGTCATCATAAGTGCTTGTTTCTATAACTTGGTCAAGATATTAGCTTCAAAGAGATGTAGGATTTATTCTTTCAGTATTGGTCCTAGATTCCTTTAGGATTCAACCTACAGAACTTTTGGAAAGATGCTTCAGACCATAGTCTCAAATTAGGATATAGACTTTTGGATTGCAGACATAGAGCATAGAGGATAACTTACTTGTAAAAGGAAAGAGAATCTATCAAGAGTATTTATTTGGCTTCCAATAACGTCTTTTAATGATGGCTACTACAGAGAAGATGATATTAAAGTCTATTTGTTACAATAGCTAGCATTCATACATTAAGAATTACTTACACAGGTAAGAATGACATCTAGGAAGGGATATAACTGCAGGGAAGAAGCAAGAGGTTCCTTAGCTTCTCATATGCAAACCAACCATAAAGATGTTCGTCCTGGGACTTAAGAATAAGGTCAATAAAGGAACCTTATTTGGCACAAAACTAACACAGAATCTCGAAAATCTTCTCTAGCTCCCCAAATCAATCATGGTATTGTGGATAAACTATAACCCTATCATTTTCCCTTTCTTTGTCTTATAGTTCCTGGATCCTTCTTGAAGCTTATCAATGAGTCTTTTACCCTGTTCTTGACCTGCAGCTTCTGAAAATTCAAAAATTATTTGGAATTCGACTCCATGTCCCCTGTTTTGGCCTTCATTTCTTTGACATCCTTGTATATTCACAGATATTCACAGATTACTACTTCCATTATTGATCAAATTCACAGATTTATTCACTGGAGCAGTGAAACAAAACTATGCGTTGCTTACCATATCTATGTAATTTTCCTGCAGGCATTGTTCTGATGGTGACCCTTTTCGGGTCGAAGTCTTTACAAAGCTGAATGCACTTGAAATGGAAATAGAAAATGTAGTTTGTCATGCCACAATGTGTCATGGTTATGTGGTAACATTTTCTATGGAAGCTTTATGTACTGTGCGAGAATTGTGTTATTCTATTGATGCACCAGAAAATATGTATAATATTATTTTGATCAAAGTGGGTGCACCTCAGTGCTTCTATTTTCATGTGTACTGTGTTTATAGCAAACTGAATTTTGTTGCTCCATTTCATTTCACACATTTCCAGACAAAATCAAACAGGATCTTGAAAATGGTTGCATGAATGGTGTAAACCCCTCAGCTGAGATTTTGTTCTTATTTTTCATTCTGGGAAAATTAAAGAGTTTTAATTTATAAAGGGAGTATGTCCATAAGTACATGATAGTGAGTAAAAACCCACAGTCCCCATTTACTCCTATTTTCTACCTCAAAGCTGTGTATAAAGTGCCTTCAATTTCATTTCCCAAGCAAACCCAAAATCTGGGCAAACTCACGCCATTTTTAACTTCTGAGTTGGCAATTTTAAATAAACAAATCTGGATATTTTAATATCTCAATTCAGAGAATTGAGATATTAATTCAAAAATTCCTTTATGCTTATAAACCCCACAAAGCATATAACATGCCCTTTTATTTAAATCCCCATCGAACCCCATATCCAAGGTTTGTCATTCTATGCAAGAGCTCTCTCTCCTTTTATCTTCGTATAAAACGTTATTATAAACTCTCACAATGCATAACATATGCCTTTTCATTTAATCCAGCCAAACCTCACATCTAAGGGTTGTCATTTAACTTGTTCATGGCCCAAATTTTTCACCATATAACTATATGTCGCAATTCTCGACCAATTGGTTCTAATTTTTTTTATACTCAGGCTTTATAAGGGAATCGGCCCCACATAAATGAACCCTTCCTTAACCTTCACGCCTTAATAGGAACGCCATCACAAAATCAATGTTTGACCACACTCAACTTAACAATGTACCATAGCCCGATATATTAACCTTCAAACATATACGATACTCTTTTAATACAAGCCAACCTTCGGACTTATATTATTAACTCCATTACCAACGCGATATTTCATAATACATTACACCACGGGCCCCACACCTCAACTCATTAAATAAACGGTTTTTTCGCAAATGCAACGGGCCATACCTGACTTATCCAACGTGCAGCTTATTGCGCGATTACAGTCTGATCAATTGACCTCCAGATCAGAAGGTTCATATCAATATCGCATTTTTTCTTGAACCAGACTTTAACACCTAAAATATACGTGATATGAGCGGGTTTGTCCTGGTGACGTGGCAGGACTTAATAGGATCACATTTTTTTTTGAGTGGTTTCGCTCCCGACCAAGAGCGGTGCGAAATCGACAGTTTTGGTTTACAAAACCAGTGTCGGTAATTGAACAGTGATAGCTCGAACCCCACGTGGAATTAACTTATTCCTTCAATTGGCCACCTCATCTTTCTTTTGTGAACAACCTCAATGATACTACCCGACCAACAACAAAACTGGGACATTCGCTAACAAACAGGTTCGGTATTCTTTAAAGTAACCAGAGTACGGCTATAAACTCGCTCGTCCAATAGAGCCTCCCTTCGACCTCCTCTTTGGATTTAATATATACTAAACACACCTAAATTTAAGCGCGGAGAACATGTGTTCAGTCACAGAAAAAATAATAAGGGAACTTCGCTCAGAATTACCCTTCTTCAAATTATACACAGAGTTCAATACGCATGGAAGAAACAAAATTAATCCTTTCTACCTCTGTTGATTTTCTACATAGAAAGAAATTAGACGAGTCTACACAATATATGTGATCCCACATGAATTAATGCCAATTTCTTATTTAGAACAGAGTATCAATTAAACCCCAATTTTAGGGTATCTTCACACAGTTAAGCACAAAGATTCAGGACACTTGCACATAGAATTTAATCAATAAACTCATGTAACTTAACAGATTCTTTCACATTAAATGAATTCTCTTACAGACTTCCTATCTCGGCCAAGTCTTCAACTCTACGGCCTTCTTTCTCGCTATCCCGTTCTATGCAGCTCTATGCAGGTCTCTCCCCCTGCAAGACCATGCCTTCGAGACTTATTTTATACAACTGCTACAATCAATCGATTCTGATTCTTTGATGACTCAACAAAACTATGTAAATTCCCAAACTCCTGACTTTAGACTAGACCCTAAACAGAAACTGACTATCTCTTCATGTGCCCACTAATCATTAGAGGGATGTTACAATTCTCCCTAGATTTAACTAAAAATCACTCAATTCATTCAATAATTACATGAGCAAGTAAAATATAAAACCCCCTATGTCTATCTATATACAAAATATTGTCTTGGACCTAATGCCCCTGCATCAATATAGGTGTGAAGGTGCCAAATACAATTTGCATGTTGGGAAATGTTTCACCTAAAGAAACAATGATGACGGCAATACCCTTACCATTCAAATCACATGTATTTTTTGGAAAAATTGATGGAGATTGGGAATGCGGATCTTTCCATTGAGTTATCTGATATTCATTCATGTTAATTGTTCAAATTCCCATATTTGTTTGTTGATTGGATGTTCTATATAATTAATCATTATGGTCTCTTCTATGTGGAAAGAAATTGATATAGAAGCCCATTATTTATTACTAATGGAGTCAAATCCCCTCTCTAAATTCATAAATATGTTGGTTCATATGTATTTAACAGGGTAGCCAAATCATGATTTTCCCAGGGATTCACTTTGCTCATGGATGCCAATCGCATTCCAGACCTTCAGCACATGTACTCTCTTTTTAAAAGGGTGAGTGCACTTGAGCTGCTTTGGCTGGCTCCCAGTGCATACATTAAAGCTAGTGGGCAAGGCATTGTATTTGATGAAATGAAAGACAAGGACATGGTGTCATCACTTCTAGACTTGAAAGCACGACTTGATACAATATGGGAAGAAAGTTTTTTGAAGAATGAGGCCTTTTCTAATACTATCAAGGATGCCTTTGAGCATCTGATAAATCTAAGGCATGTTAGTTACTATATGTTTATGCTCATTCTCTTTCTGTTTATACAGATTTAATTATACAGGTTAGTTACTATATGTTTATGCTCATTTTATTTCTATTTATACAGATTGTTCATTGAATTTGTGCTCTTGATTATCAAATTAAGTGAGACAGAAAGTTTAAAAGGATTAATGACAAAACAGCTAAAGGTAAGTAATGAAAGAATTTTTTTAGGCAGACAATTGCATTCATAATATTAGATATATTGTTTTTTCATTTATCTGAATTATGGCCTTTGTCTGCAGAACCGACCAACAGAACTTATTGCCAAATTTCTTGATGAGAAACTTTGATCTGGTAACAAAGGTACTTCAGAGGAGGAGTTGGAGAATACACTGGATAGAGTTATTGTTTTGTTCAGGTTTATTCAAGCAAGGGACCAAATGATATTCATTTATAAAAGTATTATATACTAATTAACCCCAACAAATGAGATGTAATAATAGCTTAACATTGCCTCATGTATGCAGTATGGTAGAATTTAAAAGTGGTATGAGACCCAAATGTACATCTTCAACCATTAGAATTGGAGCTTAACAAATCTTGTGCATCAATTCGAGCAATATATGCACAAGACGGGGCACCAATAACAAGTTTTCCCCAAAAGCTTCAATTATCTATGCAAAACAAAGAGTTGTTGGAAGTTTCATTTTAGCTATCTTGTGTATGTGATGGATAGATAAAATTGTTATGAGCTGGCTATTGAACTACACTTGGATTGCTCCATAAATATAAGGGTTTCGTGTAACCATATGAAAGCCCTTCTATTGTTTTTTTTTTTTTCTTCCACTAAGTTTCCCAACAAAAAGAGCAGGTGAAACAACTTGGGTTACATCACATCTCATGCTATTTCCAAATGAGAGAGGATGATTTAAGAATTGGGAAGTCCCTGATTGCATAGATGTTTCCTGAACTCAATATCTTTGTGATATTAGTGGATGGTCTATTGATGAGGTGCAATAAGAGGAACAAACTGAATGACCAAAGACACCTTATTTTTTGTGAAATTCACAAAATTTTGAGCAACAGGTTATGGATTTTATTTCATTTAACTTGGCTTTGAATGTTACCAGTTTAGCTGCCAATCTATTATTTGAAACATAATTGTTTTATACAGAGGTTATTCTTATAACATCGCAAGAGTGGATAGGAATATTTCCTTGTGAAACTAGAGGTCCCACATATATATTGAAGTCTTTCCAAATACTAAGCCATATTTGTGTGCATCATTTACATGTAACCCACAACCATATTACAAAATGCAAACCCATTAATTATCATTCTAGAAAATATTGACTATCTCCTCCACAAAGGTGTCACATATCACACATACAACATGAAATGGTGTTATGGACATGATTCAAATTCCAAGTGATTCCTCCCTTATTGGTTCAATTTTGGGGTGTGATTGTTACTCTTCCTAAAATAATTTATAAATTTAAAACCCACAACAATTAAGATATGTCAATGAATAGATAACAACAATGCATCCACAGTGAATGGAATTTTGGCATATATTACCAATATCCCCTATTTCATATCAAATTTAACAAACACGTCTTATTGGCACAACTCCTTGATGTTATATCACCTCATACCTCATAGCATAAAAGGTATAGTGACAAGCCATACAAGCCCATCAGGTAGATGGACTTGGTGTATTTATAGTTTTTGTGTGCTTCAACTCATTGTCACTTAAATTTTCTCAGAAAGAAACTGAAGCAATCAAAATTGATTTTGATGACAAACATGAACCTTTCTTTAAGATAACAAAGATTCCATATTCATAGACATCACCAGCTTGGTAAATTTTCTTTTTCTTTTTTCTTTTTTTTTAAATTTAACCCGTTGTTGGTTTACCGATGCTCTAAAACCGTCGGTCTTGCGACGCCACATAAGAGTCGGTCTTGCGATGCTATATAAGCGTCAGTCTTGCGACGCCTTATACGCGTTAGTCTTGCGACATTCCATTTTTTTTTTAAATTCAATTGTTCGTCGGTATTGCGACACTTCCTTGGTATGTCGGTCTTGCGACGCCTTTGCAAAGCGTTAATATTGCGACACTTCGACAAAGCGTCGGTCTTGCGACACTTTTGTAAAGCGCAGGTCTTGCGACACATTAATACGCGTCGGTCTTGCGACACATTAATACACGTCGGAAGAGTGACGTTAAAAACGTCAGACCACATATCGTCAGAATTGCGACAGTTTACAAATGTCGGAAGAGCGACGTTCAAAACGTCGGACCACATATCTTCGGAATTGCGACATTTTACAAACGTCAGAAGAGCCATGATTGTAACGAAACGTCGAAAAAGGTGTCGGCATTGCGACACTTTGGAAAAGCGTCGGAATTGCGACGTAATGGCTAACCACGTTTTTTCTGGCCTCAAACTGTCGCTCTTGCGACGACTATGTGTTGGAATAGCGACGAAGCGACCGTCGGAAATTGGGCCAAATTTTCTAGTGTTCAAATTTTAAAAGTTTCAAGTTTTGTTCCATGGGGGTAAGAACATGCTTGCAATATTGCATTACAAATCACTGAAGAACATCTACTGCATACTTACTCTGAGAAATGAAAAAGTGATGTGGACATTGGAATACTTCAACTCTAAAATAGTAGTGAAGTAGTCCCAAATATGTCATCTTAACACCTGCATGTAACTCCTTTTTCACCTTTGCAATATGATCATCGCTTTTGCCAGTGATAATCAAATCATCTACATACATAACCAAAATCACCATATTTTTACCTTGTTGGCGTACATACAAGGTATCATCAGATTCACTTCGTTGAAAGCCAACTTTCTGGAGGTATTTGTCCATTTTGGCATACCAAGCTTGGGGAGCTTGTTTTAACCCGTATAAAGCCTTTATCAGTTTGTAGACTTTATTTTACTATCCTTCAATTTCAAAACTTGGTGGTTGTGTCATATACACTTCTTCCTGTAAATCTCCGTTGAGGAATTTTTTTTTTACATCCATCGGATGAAATTTCCATCCTTTCTGGGTTGCTAATGAAAGTGTTAATCAGATGGTGTTCCATTTAGTCATAGGAGCAAAATTTTCCTCATAATAAATACCTTCCTCCTGCGCAAAAACCTTAGCAACAAGTCTTTCTTTGTACTTGTCGATATCTCCATTTGGCTTGTACTTAATTTGATAAACCCATTTGCATCTTATGGGTTTAACATTTTGAGGGCAATAAACAAGTTTCCAAGTGTTGTTGTCAAGAACTGCCTGATATTGATCAACCATAGCCTGTTTCCATTCTTTATGTTTTGCTGCATATTTATATGTAGAGGGTTCAGTAAAATCATTTACTATCAAGGCAAAATTTCCTTCACTTCTATGTGATCTCCTTGTTCCTGTTTTATTATGCTCATTAGGCCTTACATCTTTCAAAATTTGAACTGCCCATTTTGGAAATTGATGTTCACTGGTTTTAGATTGTGAAAAATCACCATCATTGTAAAAAGGGGTTGATGTAAACATATGTTCCTTGATCAATCGAATATTCTGGGGGCAGAGAGTCACTATCAGAAGAACTGCTACTGCTAGGAGATTTGGATGAACTTCCAAAAGACCTAGATGGTGCTGGTGAAGTAGATGGATCGGATGAATTATCTTTAGATGAAGGAAAATCAAGTTCATACCAATTTTGTGAATTTGGTTGACTTTGTATATTTCCTTTTCTTTTATCACCTTTTGTTTCTAAATTTTGGAGAAGAATTTCAATTTCTTCAGCACTCTTACTCTCATTTTCATCAAAAATCACATCCCTGCTCACAATAAATTTCCCATTGGACAAAATTCGATACCCTTTCTTCTCGTCAGAAAACCCAATCATTGTGCACTTCAAGCTTCATGAGTCAAGCTTAGTTCGTTTTTATTTCGAAACTAAGGCATAACATATTGATCCAAAAACTCTAAGTTGTTTAACTCGAGGTTTGAAACCAAACCATACTTCATAAGGTGTGATTCTGTCTAAAGAATAAGTTGGAGATCTGTTCCTTAAGTAGACAGTTGTATGAATTGCCTTGGCCCAATATATAGGACTTAACTTTTTGAAAGTTAACATATATCTCGCCATTCCTAACAAGGCCTGATTCATTCTTTCTACTACTCCATTTTGTTGTGGAGTTTGTACATTGGTAAGATGTAATTTTATGCCATTATCCATCCAGTACATTTCGAATTCATTAGAAGTGAATTCTCCTCCATTGTCGGTTCTAAGAGTGCCAATCTTCTCCTTGACTTCATTTTCAATAAGTTGGCGAAAAGTTTTAAACTTTTGAAATGCTTCTGACTTTTGCTTCAAAAAATATACCCAAGTCATCCTACTAAAATCATGAACAAAGAGTAAGAAATATTTGCATCCTCCTAGCAAAGTTTGTAAGGGTCCAAAAATATCACTATGAACCAATTGCAAATGCTTGTTTACTCGCCATGAACTTGTTGGAAAAGCCTCTCGATGTTGTTTTCCATAAATGAATGCTTCACATTTTTCATGTTCCCTTTTGAAGGTTGGAATTCCCTTAACCATTCCTTTTTTTTCTAACTGAGATAGAATTTCAAAGTTGATATGGCCATACCTTACATGCCACAATATGATCGGTGAAATGTATATACTTTTTTCTCTTGCAAAGTCGGAATTCCTTGGAATAATTGTCCCTTTCATCCTCAATAGTTTTTATTCTTCATAACCTATCATCATTATTTTCATGTTCTGTTTGACTGAGTTAATTTTAACTAATCCATCCTCCATAATCACCAGATGTCCTTCTTGTCGAATCGTGACTAAAGATAGAAAATATTGTTTAAATGTTGGTACATACCATACATTTGAAATCATTTTTTCTCCCATGCCAGGTAGAAACTTTAACTACACCTTTTCCATAAGGAGTATGTTTTGTTTTATCAGCAAGATAGATTGAATTGAGATGGAATTGTCGGAAGTTCCAAAAGAAGTCACATCGAAAATTCATGTGTTGTGTTGCTCTTGTATCCAAAATCCATGCATCTTCATATTCAATTCTAAGAAAGGTTGAAACTTGTAAAGCTGTTGATTTTGTGTTTGTGAAGACATATTCTGAACCATCATGATCATCTTGATCATTTGCAAACTGTACAGTTTTTTTATGAAACCTAGGAATTTTATCAATGGAAGTTCTACAATCCTCAACATAATTTCCAACTTTGTTACATCTTTTGCAAACAAATTGACTTAAATCTCTGCCTCTGCCTTGATATTGTCCTCTGTCTCTGCTTTGACCTCTGTTCTGAGTTTTTCCTCTGCCTAGAATTTTTCCTCTTCCTTCATGATAGCCTCTGCTTTGATTGTTTCCTTTGCCTTGAAAATTTCTCCTACCTAAACTGTAGCCTTTGTTGAAATTGTTTCCTCTGCTTTAATTGCGACCACGAACTTGTACACTGTGGGCTGCTTGATTTTGATTAAAATATCCTCTTCCTCTATTTCTAGAACTATCAGTTGAGGATTTACTTTTGCTAGCCTCTATGAAGAATATATCTTCCCTAATATGTTTCTTCTTCCCAAATTTTTGTCATGTTGGGCTAACATATAATTCAACTCATCAAACTTGAACTTCTCTAATTTTCCAATGACTTGAAAATTTTCCAAAAAATATGTGTCAGAAGATGGCAATCCAAGAATTAAAATTATAGTTAGGAAAATTTCATCAACAACTTGAAAACCGACATTTAATATTTCATGCTTCATGTTTTTAAGCCATGAAATATATTCAGGAACATCACCACCTTCTGTTAATTTTTGTTAGAGAAAATTAATTTGAATATCAACCTTTTTTATTCAGTTTTTGTATCAAATAGATCTTTGAATGTAAGCAAAGCAGTACATGCATATGAGGCATTTTCAATATGAATGTACATTTCATTTTTAACTGAAAATTTTATAAGAGCTAGTGCCTTGGAATTTTTTACTCCCCATTTTGAAAGTAAAGCTGCATCTGTTGGCTTATTAGGCTTAATGTCGCCATCACATATTTCATGCCATAATTCATTATATATGAGAGTGATTTCAATTATATGTTTCCATTTCTTATAATATTTCACCCCTTCTAGCTTATCAGAATTAGAGAACAAATTAATTAACTTTGACATTGTAGTGTTGAAGAAGTGCACCAAACGAAACAAGCACAAGAAAAAAATGAGAAACTCATCACATGAAACACGCCACACAAAAAAAACTATCGGAGATTGGCCTTTACCCTTGTATAGTCATTGGAAAAGGAGAAAAATAACTGAGCTTTTCACTTGGCTCTAGTCAATTTCTTTTTGAGAGTTTACAATGAAAGTTTTTCAAAATTTGACCACTTGACAATGCCCTTACAAATTTCCTTTCATAAAAAATCTACCCCCCGTCAAAGTAAAAAAGTATGTTGAGTTACAAATAATGACCCATATTTCTCCAAAATAACAATTACAAATACAAAAACTCCTTATTACTCCAAATATTACAAATAAATCACCACTCCAAAGTGGCTTACTCCAGATTACACTATTATAAAAAAATTCACCCAAGATAAATTTACTCCACTTATAAATCCAAATAAAAATAAATTTTGATTTCTTCAAAACTCAATTTAAAAAATGAATTTATGAAGTCCCTTTTAAAAAGTTATTCAACTTTTATGAAGTCACGTGAATGAATCTCCTTAAAGCACACTTTAAATATTCATAAAACACACCAAAAAAAATGAAAGCAAGCAACAATTCGGTGGCAGCAGAACTTAATGTCGCAAGCTTCTTCAACGTAATTCCTTAACTTTTTTGAACACTTTTCTTTATGAATCCTCTTCAAATTTTTTGACTGCGAGCTTACTCGAGCTTACTTTCACTTGCAGTGACTTAAATTGTTGAGATCCAGAGAAGGAAAATGCAAGAAAAGATGTGGCCGAGATATTACTGGAGTTGTTGTCATGGGATAGGTAGCGAATAACAATGGCAAGAAGGACTGGATCACGATGGCTGAACGTTGGCTCATGCTGGATGAACACTGGTGACTGTTGGCTTTAATATTTTAAACACTATGCAAAACAGACTCATTGTTCCATAGAAAATTCAAACATTTTACTCCACGTGAACTTATAGGCCGGATAAAATTTTTATTTTGATTAGTGTTGGTGATTGTAATTAATTTTGGCGACTCGCCATGTGATAGGTAGAACAAGCACTGAGCATGAACAAAGTGAGGGATTTTTAAAACCTTTACCTTAGGTTGTAAAGGTCTTGTGGAGAACCGATCCTCATTGAACTTTGAACTAGTCAGAGTAGTTTAAACGCTTGAGCTTCAGGAATCTTGAAAGCATGCAATCCCAAGAAACAGTAGAGACGAATGAACAAAAGAAACAATGGCTTTTGGAATAAGGAAAAATAAAGGTAAAGACAAAGGGAAAAAGCGTGGGTTTCCGATATCATTTGTTCACTGGCCCAGGCCTTAACTTTAATCGACAGTAATGGACTATAATGATAGGTGTGCAAATATTTTTGAGGCTCTAGTGGGAATTCTAATAGCAGCCAATAAAAAAAGAAGGGAAGTGACGGTCTATATGTCGCTATCTTCAAAAAAACATGTGCTCGGAGTTTCGGTGGATGGTCAAAGAATGGTGTAGGATAGAAAGGAAACTTTGGAAAATATAACGAATTTAAAATTCTAAAATCAATAATAACGGTAAAATTTCTTTTCCCTAAAAAAATTGGACAATTTGCATACCAATATTTAGCTGTCCAATTTAATGGAGTTTTCCAAGAGCTTGTAGAGCTGGAATCTCCTCCTCACATATGTTGCATGCTGCATTACTGGTGCTTCGATACCACAATAATGGCAGAAGTGTCCTCAGACACATAATTTTATTAATAGGAAAATAAATTACATGAGAAATTTGCAAGAGTTTACACTCGTAGACTCCAAGTCTCTTGCAATTAGGAAAATGACCTATTTATAAGCTACATGTCCTAACTTATTTTAGTTATGGACCACTTAATAAAACAAAAAGTGTCCATTTACAATAAATATCCTCCTAACAAAACTACTAACTTTTTTCCTATATTAGAGCCTAAGATACGACACTTTTCTAGAGTCATATCTTTTTTGACAATATTATGTTTCTAAGTGTCTCCAATATTTATTTAAATATTCAAATTTAATAAATATTTTATCCTAGCTTTAAACTATGATATTTGGATCACCTAACATTCTCAAGACATCAATATTTCAGAAGAGGGTCTAAAAAGAAACCAGGCAACAAATCTAAGAATACTAAGGTAAGAGAGCAATGACGACTGATGGTCCTAGGAGAAGGTATCAAATTGGATCAAGTTATGGACTCGATAGGGACTGTCTTGGTTGAAAGGGTTCGAGGGAGAAACTACTCCTTGACACGGCTCAAAAAATGGATCTCAGATATTAGGGGTAAGATTCTAGATATCTTACCCCTTATAGTGATTATGACCAACGGTTGGTTTTATTTAAGCTTTGATAAGGATGAGCATGCCTCATGGGTACTGTCAAAATACTGGCACATTGAGATGGTACCCGTAATGATAAGGAGGTGGTCTCCTATCTTTGAGCCATATCATGAATAGCTGGGGGTAGGGCCGATTTAGGTTTGAATGTCGAGGCTCCCATTGCAATTTTGGACTGAAGATGTTTCAAGTGCATCGGGGACGATTTTTTGGTATATTTGGACCATGACAAGTGTTTCATAGAGACAGGGAAGACGACATATGCACGCATTCTGGTTCTTTTGGACACCAGAGAAGGATTGGTGGAAAGTTTGAAGATCCAATTCTGACCACAGAATAGGCTGCAAAAATTAGATTATGAAGGGGTTCCTTTCAGGTATAGGAGGTTCCATGATCCGAATGGAAAGTGCCCTACACCCATGGTATTCATCCACCCATGATATTTATCCTCCCATGGTATTGTAAGTGACATATATCCATGGTTTCATTCACCTGTGGTATGTATCCACTAATGGTATTCATCCACACATGGAATTTACCCATGGTATTGTAAATAGCATCCACCCACGGTATTCATCACCCATGGTATTTATCCACCCATGGTATTTTTGTAGAAATTATATACAACATGCATGTATATATCCAGATTCTCCTGATCTAATAATATTTTATCTTCTTTCTAAATATAGAATCCTTCCATTGTAAATCTTTTGCGGAAATTAAAATCAAATGCAAACACATGAAGCAATAAAAACAATCGCACATAACATAGTTGTTTAATGGGAAAGCTTGAAGTTGAAAACTCCAACTATCATATATTATGTATCATGGAGATCATGTAACAATCTCATAAAAAGCTTAGTACATCAAGCTCTCAGTACAATCAATCGTCACACACTAATAAGAAGAAATCTGCAAATCCATGCACTGATATCTTACCACCTGATAGCCTGCCTCCACTACGCAATCCCTACTGAAGAATAGCTTTGAATGAATTTGAATTACCCTTGCCTTGAATGCGTAATCCTCATTGGAAACTCCAATGTGATTGTGGTGCAACCAATGCATCAATATATCACAATAGATAGTCCATATTTCCCTTTCACCTATCTCTCCAATGGGTCTCCACTAGAACTGACATGCACTGTACTTAACTGTTGTATTGTTCAGTTGATTAATGAGTTATTATTTTTGAATTAATTAACTAATTAAGTCACTCCACTCTCACTAGTGTATCATTCAGTTAGACTAGATACAACTAGCTCAACTGAGTTTAACTCCATTAACTGAGTTAAACTGAATAACAACTCCATGAACTACTCTTCCAACTTTGTCATAACTTTGCCACTTTAGTTCTAACTAAGTCCTCCATGCATGAACCACCAGTAAACCCTAGGAATTGTGTAATTCCTTCAGCCCACTGATTTTCCGAATCTGTGCACTGAAATTAAGTGCTCCAAGAGAATAAGTTGATGTTTATTGTCGGATTATTATTAAGAGCTAATAATAATCGACACTTCTATTTTTAGATAGATGATCTATAAATAGACTTCACCCAATATTCTAAAAATATAATTTCATCTATTTTTCCAACTTGACCAACCATCCATAAATAGCATCTTGCAACTTCTGGAATATGATCACCATGTCTAAAAATAGACATAGTCTAAAAATAGACTTGCATCTAAAAATATCCTACGGGCCCACTTAGTGAAGGCGACTCATTTTCACTAAGCTCTTCATATTCTTGAATCTCAACACTCCCTCTCAACAAGATAGGGATTATCCTTCACCCCGATCCTGCCTCTATGGTATTGAAATTTGCTCCTGGTGAGTGCCATCATTAGAATATCTGCATTGTGATCTTATGTAGGAATGTACTGAAGCAACATGATCTTCCGCGGCACACAATCTCTGATATGATGATATCGAATATCAATATGTTTAGATCTATCATGAAAAACAGGATTAATCGAGAGTTTAATGCAACTCTGATTATCACAATGTATCATTGTAGGATCTAAATGTGAACTGAACAAACTGACCAGGATCTTCCTCATCCAGATACCCTCACATGCAGCTTGACTTGTTTCCATGTATTCTGCTTCCACTAAACTAGGTACCACAGATCTTTCTTTCCTGCTGTACCAAGAAACTGTCATAGATCTGATACTAAAAATCCCTCCTGATGTGTTGTTTCTGTCTGTTGGGCTGCCTGCCCAATCTACATCTGTGAAGCCATGCAACTTCACCTCATCCGTCTATCTTTACCATAATCCATACTCATATGTGCCCCTGAGATATCTCAGGACATGCTTTCCTGCCTTCCAAAAGAGCTTGGTAGGCTTAACCATCGCTTGTGAAAGCTGGTTCACCGCATAGCATATGTTCGATCTTGTATTAACTAAATACATGAGCAAACCCACCAACTGTCGATAAACAGTGGAATCCACTACCTTTGTCGATGTAGCATCATCTTTCCTCCAATTTCCTAGAAGAGGAGTGTCGATAGGCTTGCAGCCTTGCATGTGAAACTTCTCCAGTATCTCCCGGGCATACTTGCCTTGAGACACAAACAGTTCACCTTCCCACTGCCATATTTCCAATCCAAGGAAATAATGAAGGAGGCCCAAATCCTTCATCTCAAACTCCTTTGCAAGATCTTCCTTTCATGAGGGTATCAACTGTTCATCACTCGTTAGTATTAAATCATCAACATAAAGTAAAATGATTAAAAGCTTACCCTCCACCACAATTTGGTACAAGTTTGCATCTGCCTCACTCTTAGTGAAGCCAAGTCCAGTGAAATAGCTGTCGATCAGTGTGTACCAAGCACGAGGTGCTTGCTTCAGCCCATACAATGCTCTTTTGAGCCTGCACACATGTGACTCGCTGCTGAAGATCTCAAATCCTTCAGGCTGCTCAATTTACACCTCATCCTCAATGATCCCATTAAGGAATGCAGTCTTCAAATCCATCTGATGAATGTGCCAACCCATATGCGTTGAGAGAGAAAGGATGGTCCTTATGGAAGAATACCGTGCAACAGGTGCAAAGGTTTCTTCATAATCAATCCGCTCGATCTGTGAGAAGCCCCAGGCAACAAATCTTGCCTTATACTTCTCGACGCTCCCATCAGCAGCTTGATTTACCTTGTAGATCCATCTTGATCCTACAACTGATTTACCCACTGGCCTTGGAAAAATATCCCAAGCACTGTTTCTGACAATGGAGTCATACTCCTCCACCATGGCATCTACCCATGTGGGCTCCTGCACTGCTTCTTCAAAAGAAGATGGCTCTGTCACGACACACTTTCTCATAAGAGCCATGTATCCAGTAAAACAGTCAGGTGACTTTCTCTATCTACGTTGTGATGTAGGGACTTCTACATTCTATATTGCATCAAGCTTCGGTCTCTCAGCTTCTGTGGTACGCTTTCTGCCTTGTCTGATGTTTGGTTCTGCATGAGTGGACTCCTCCACTCCATGAATCTCCTCCTGTGGCTGATCCACATCTAGAGGCTCATCTTTGGGAACAAGAAGTTCCTCCTCTACATGCAAGTTTATCACCCTCTCAAGCGACAACTTCATGGCTTTCACCTCATTGAATTTTATATCCCGTCGCACCATAGCAATCCGACTGTCTGGAAAATACACACGAATTATGGGGTGTTTCTGTGTACCCCAAAAATATCCCAACTTCTGCAGTTGGCTCCAGCTTCTTCCTGGTGTCCTTTTTCACATGAATGTAAACATATGAGCCAAATTATTCAAATGAGAAATATCAGGATTCTTACCAGTAAAAGATTCTTCATGTGTACTCATGCCAAGTACGCCATGAGGACAATAGTTTTTCACATAAACCACAGTGTTGCATGCTTCCGCCCACAAGTGCATCGGTAGGCCCTGGTCATGTAGCATCACTCGTGCAACACCCACGATCGTGCAGTTCCTCCTCTCTGCAACCCCATTCTGCTGTGGGTTATGAGGTGCTATGAGTTCTCTTTGAATTTCTTCTTTGCTACATAATTCTTTGAATTCGCCTGAGATGTATTCACCACCATTATTGCTCCTTAGAGCTTTCACTTGCTTCCCTGACTCCTTCTCCACCAATGCTTTAAACTCATAGAACTTTGAGAATTTTTCTTTTTTCTTCTGCATGAAGAAGATCCAGCATCTACGAGAATAGTCATCAACAAAAATAACATAATACCTGTGTTTTGCTATTGAAGCAACCGAG
The DNA here is from genome assembly GCA_034641835.2 of Pinus albicaulis. NCBI lineage: Eukaryota > Viridiplantae > Streptophyta > Pinopsida > Pinales > Pinaceae > Pinus > Pinus albicaulis. Next base: position 1,590,839,899 of record CM076575.1, on the reverse strand, counting down.
AAAGGTCCACACACGTCTGTGTGAATTCTCTCCAGGATCACCGAAGCACGATTCTCCTTCTCATGAAAGGTGGTCTTCACAAACTTAGCCATAGTAAATCCCTTGCATTGATCTGACTGCGCAATAGTATCGTTGGAGAGTTCAGTAGAAATCTGCTGCAAAATCTTCAAAGCTCCATGGTTAATATGGCCTAATCTCCTGTGCCATAATTCGCCCTCATCCCGGCTCACCACTTCTTCTATTTTTCCCATCATTGCAGCGCAACCATCTACATCCAGCTTGTAGAGATTCTTAACTCGAATCCCTATCCTCTTGGTTTGACCCGTTTTTTTATGACGCAGGAAAGCTTTTCCATCGCTAAAAACTACGTCATAACCTTTGTCTTCCAACATTGCGACCGAGACCAAGTTCTTATTCAGACCTGGAACATGCATAACATCTTTCAACATAAATGGATTACCTGACTCCCTCTCAAAGGTAATGGTCCCAATTCCGGTCGCACTGTATCAACCATCGTCGCCCGTCTCTATATGCATTTGAAGGTCCTTCTCCTCCAAGTCACTAAACAACTCCTTGTCTCCTGTCATATGGAAAGATGCACCACTATCAAGACCTGCCCAGTCCTGCAAGCAAAACCAAGCATACGTCAAAAAGAGAAATCAAGTTCAAATTGTGAGGCTAAGGCCTCTCCAGCTGCAGCTCCAACATCCTTCTTGTTATTCTTCTTCTGTGGGCAGTTAGTGGCGAAATGCCCATGTTCGTGACAGTGAAAACACTTCACCTTGGACAAATCCTACTTCTTATCTTTAGCTTCGGATTTTGAAGGAAATTTCTTCCCCTTCCCCTTCCTTTCTTTGGCAGCCAAAGCGCAATTCTCTTCATCTTCATTCTTCGATGAAGAGCCATCCCTGGTACCTCGCCTTATCTCCTCCTGCACAAGATCCGACCAAAGTCGCTCCCATCCCTACAGTTTCTCCCGTCCATTGACAGATTCTTCGTAGCTATGCAGCCTCTTCGGAAGCCCAAGGAGAGCCAAGCTCACCAATTCTTCATCATCAACAGTAATCCCCAAACTTCCCAGTTCATCTCTACAATGGAAAAACTTTGTGAGATATTTTGGAATACTGTCGCCCTTCTCCATTTTTAATTTTCTAAGCTTATCTTTCAGCGCCAACTTCCTCTGGTCGCTGCTGCTTTGGAACAAAACTGTCAAAGCCTTCCAAATTTCAAATGGTGTGGCTTTCCCATGAAGGCTAGACACAATATGGTCCTTCACACCTTCCAACATAATTATTCTTGTCTTTGCTACCTTCTTTTGCCATGCGTCAAGTAATGCAACATCACTAGATCCCGGCTTAGGAACATTGCTATCGATGAACTCCTTCAGTCCATTATCCTCCAGCACCACCTCCATCCTATCCTTCCAGGCTATGTAATTCGAGCTTCCATCAAGGGCATACTCCAATTGCAACCCATTAAAATACATTTCAATGTATACTCAACTGTCGCACCAAGAATTTTATGAAGCAAATTCGAACTGTCCAACAACACAAACTCAATAATTCTTCACAATTGCAGTCTTCAAGAATTAACACTCCTCTGATACCATGTAGAAACTATATACAAGATGCATGTATATATCCAGATTCTCCTAATCCAACAATATTTTATCTTCTTGCTAAATACAAAATCCTTCCACTATTAATCTTTTGCGGAAATTAAAATCCATTGCAAACACATGAAGCAATAAAAACAATCACACATAACACAGTTGTTTAACGGGAAATCCTTAAGCTAAAAACCCCAACTATCATATATTATGTATCATGGAGATCATATAACAATCTCATACAAAGCTTAGTACATCAAGCTCTCAGTACAATCAATCGTCACACACTAATCAGAAGAAATCTGCAAATCCATGCACTGATCTCTTGCCACATGATAGCCTGCCTCCACTACGCAATCCCTGCTGAAGAATAGCTCTAAATGAATTCGAATTACACTTGCCTTGACTGCGCAATCCTCATTGGAAACTCCAATGTGTGTGTGGTGCAATCAATGCATCACTATAGTCACAATAGTTAGTCCATCTTACCCTTTCACCTATCTCTCCACTGGGTCTCCACTGGAACTGACATGCACTGTAGTTAACTGTTGTATTGTTCAGTTGATTAATGAGTTATTATTTGTGAATTAATTAACTAAATAATTTACTCCACTCTCACTAGTGTATCATTCAGTTAGACTAGATACAACTAGCTCAACTAAGTTTAACTCCATTAACTGAGTTAACTTGAATAAAAACTCCATGAACTACTCTTCCAACTCTGTCATAACTTTGCCACTTCAGTTCTAACTGAGTCCTATATGCATGAACCACCAGTAAACCCTAGGAATTGTGTAATTCCTTCAGCCCACTGATTTTCCAAATCTGTGCACTGAAATTAAGTGCTCCAAGAGAATAAGTTGCTATTTATTGTCGGATTGTTATTAAGAGCTAATAATAATCGACACTTCTATTTTTAGATCAACAATCTATAAATAGACTTCGCCCAATATTCTAAAAATGGAATTTCATCTATTTTTCCAGCTTGACCAACCATCCAAAAATAGCATCCTGCAACTTTTGAAATATGATCACCATGTATAAAAATAGACATAGTCTAAAAATAGACTTGCACATAAAAATAGCCTGTGGGCCCACTTAGTGAAGGCGACTCATTTTCACTAAGCTCATCATATTGTTGAATCTCAACAATTTTTAGTGACATCTGCCCATGATATTCATTCACCCATGGTATTTACCCACACATGGAATTTACTTGTGGTATTGTAACTAAAAAATGTTATAAGTAAATGTTAGGTGTGGAGCCTGATTATCTTCTTTATTTATATGTATCACAACATTGGACCCCTGTTGTTAACGGAGCAGCAATGTTGCCCATCTTTTAAACGCTGCCTAGGGGGGTCCGGGGGGGGGGGGCGGTTGCAACTTTATGGAGCCCCCCCTAGCGGGGGGTTTCGGGGGCAATGCCCCCAAAGCTAAAAACAGGTAAAATTGCCTTGTAAAAGTATTGTAATTTCTAGTCAATCTAGGTCGTTCATTAGGCGGATGATCTAATAGTAGAAGTTATGTTTAATTTAGGGTTTTTTTCCCTAGAAGGAAACCCCTCGTTTTGTATGAGGGCATTGTATTGTGGCTGTGTATTGTATGTGTATTCTCAGAGCGAGAAAAAGATAGGGAGACCATGATAGAGAACAGAGGATATTACAGCAAATCTAGTGTAGGTTGTGTCTCTTCATTTTGTTGGATAATAGAAAGGAAGGACTGGTTGTTCGGGTTGGACGTAGTCCAAATTGGGTGAACCACGTATATATGTGTCTCTCTGGTTTTATATGTTTTCTGTGTTTCTGCTTCCACATATATAATGTGTTGCATTGCTATGTAATATATATAATTTTTTAACAATAACAAGTCACATCTTGTAAAAGGACATATCATCCACCACAATGTACATTTTACAGTTATTCTCTCTCTTAATAAAAAATTTCTTTGGGGTTTTGTTTACTATGTGTTATCCTCTTTTCTTCTAGAATTTCAATCTTTAAGATCTTGGAGGCCTCCCCCCAAGATCTAGATAAGTGGTATTAGATTTAGGCTACGAATCCATGGGAATGAGGGTTTGACGCATATTTCAATTTCAATTTTTTTCATCAATAGTCAAAAGAATTCATGCATGTGCTACGACCTCCGCAGAGCACTTTCTTAGGCCAAGAAGGAAGATTTTTTTTTCATTTTTTTTGCAGGATTTTTTTGGTCGGCGATTTTGCAGATTAGATATAAAAATTTTGGTGAAAAATTTACCAAAAAAAAAAAAATATATATATATATATATATATATATTCCTTGTGAAAAAATACCAAAATTAAAAAAAAAAAAAATCGACCGAATTGGTGTCTAGATGAGGGAGATATTGTTGATTTAAAATCAGCTATGTAGCAGAAATTTTTCTGACAAAAATTATTGTATGGCAGATCTCCTATCATTTTTTATAGTTTTTATTTATAATTTCAGCAAACTGGCTACAAATCTGGGCTCCTCTTGAAAAATCACTCAATTTCAAAAAAAAAATTGTCGAATCGGAGTTCAAATGAGAGATATATCGTTGATTTAAAATCATCTAATTTTTTTTCAGAATTTTTGTGACAACAAGACAGTTACAACATGAATCTGAGTTTCCAGCGTGTGCATATAGGGATTTAAATCACACGGGAGGATGCATAATGGTTATTTTGTTTCCATAAACATGTGATAATAAAGGTTTTAAGTTATATTGACTGAGTTATGCCCATTTTAAATTTGTTTTTATATCTGGAGCAACATTCAGAGCGGGTTCTCTTTAGAGACGTGCTCTCCCATCTCGCTTTAGTAGGCACCTGCTTCAAATTCATTAGTTTCAGCATATCAGCATCCGCCTTGGTTTCTTTGGAGATGTAACCTCCCACCCCAAGCTATGTAGGAACCTTATACTTCATCAATAGTCAACATCATGGTTATGGGTCAATCACACAAAATCCTTGTCATCAAAGTCCATTTTCTAGACCGCACACTGTTAGTATCACAATTGGTCACAAGAATTACAGGGTATCTCTATCCTCAGGTCTTAATTTTTCCACACCCATGGTATTTATCATCCCATGGTATTGTAAGTGACATCTGCCCATGGTATTCATTCACCCATGGAATTTTCATGTGGTATTTTAACTAAAAAATGTTATAAGTAACAAGTCGCACCTTGTAAAGGGAAATATTGTCCACCACAATTTCGCTTTTACATTTATTCTCTCTCTTAATAAAAAAAATTCTTTGGGATTTTTTTTATTGTGTGTTATCCTCTTTTCTTCTAGAATTTCGATCTTTAAAATCTTTGGGGCCTCCCCCCAATATCCAAATCGTTCCACAACGTTGGTCATGTGTTCAAATAATTCCCTTTGTTAGTTAATGAAAAATTGGGATGAGAATAAATGGGTGGAAAGGACGGTCTGCACACGAAGAGTGTTGTTGCAACCGATATTGTCCAAAGGCCTAAAAAAAGTTTGAGTCCAAAAGAGAAAGGAATGGACAATTTCAAAATTTCTCATACTCTGTCGGATTATCCTCCATCTCCAAGGGTCACACGTTCTCAAGAATCAAGCACCGACCCTCCTCTAGGTACTGATCTCTCTATCCCTTCCTTGGACACTAATTATTCTCGTTCTCCATCTATTTTCTTATCATCGTATTGTCCTTTATGATTATCTAGGGTGGTTTTATCTCCTTGTGAGTTGTGCTTTGTTGCATTTCCTTTGGTATCGGCCCCTATATGTTGCCCGACTCCATCTCCTACCACCCAAGATGGCCCCCTGGTTACCCTATATGATAGAGAGGATATCCCATGTGATAGAAGCTCTTGCCATAGGTACAGTTTGAGATATTTATCCATACCTCCCTTGGCATTGGGATATTTATTAGGCCCATCATCTCCCCCAAAGTGCTCCAAGCCGCCACGTGGTAGGAATTCCAATATCTCAAAATCCATTCATTGGGCTAGTGTGGGTGTCATGGATGGTAGACAACTATCAATCGACTGAGTTCTTAGACAAAAAGGCAACCCTGTATTGGTTCTCGATGAAGTGGCTATCATTCAATTGCAAGAGGTTGGATAGGCCTGCAAAAAAACTATAACTTAAGAGGTTATTTGAACTGGAGAAGTTGGATGTAATATTCCTACAAGAAACTTTGGGTGACAAATCCCATATTATAGATCTTTTAGGAACCTTTACCACTAGTTGGTCTTATTATGCTTTAGATTCTTGTGGCATATTCGGTGGCAACGCAATCAGTATCAATAATCAAACGATGAGATTAGAGGGCACATAGGGGAGAGAAGGTGTAATATCGATGGATGCGTTTTCAAAATAACTAGGGATGGAAATAAGGGTTGTGAACACCTATGGACCCTCTCATAATAGGGTAGAATTTTGGGAAGAATTATTGGTTTCATCTGACATGCAATGTGACAATATTATTTTGGGAGGAGACCTAAATTTTTCATTGGGACATGTTGAATCTTGGGGATGTCATGCCCAAGTTGACTCTCTTAATGCTATTTTTTCACATATCTTGGAGCACCACAATTTCCTTGACATTGAAATAGCACTTATAAAACCAACCTGGAGAAATAGAAGAATTGGAGATGCCATGCTTGTTAGGAATCTTGATTGTTTCCTTATTAAGGTTCCTATGTAGGATAAGATTGACAGGATCATGAAATAGGTGGGTTCGAGAGGTTTATCAGATCATTCATCTATATTTCTTGAAATTGCTGGCATATCCCATAAGCCGAAGTCTCCGTTCAAATTTAACTCAACATGTTTAAGGGATGGAGATTTTCATCGACTTGTAAAGGAGACATGGAAAGACTATTCATAGACTCGAAATCTTGCATTGACCAAAGTATTTGCAGTTATTATGGTTCGCCTTAAACAAAGAACAATCGAATGGGATAGGGAAAAGAAAAGGAAAGATGAAGCAAATATCTGTAATATTGAAGTTGAATTGGCCAAGCTTGAGGATCCAAGTAATGATGGTTATATCTCCAATGAATATAAAATCCATATCACTCAACTTGAAGGAGATAAACTCAATATTCTAAGAGAGAAGGAAGAAACTTGGTGTCTTAAGAGCAGACCAATTTGGCTTCACGCGGGAGACGATAATAGAAAATCTTTTCAACAGTGCGCTAGAGGAAGGAAGGCTATTAACATGATATGGTATCTAAATGATGAAGTGGGCTGCTTGGTTCATTATTTCAATGAACTAACAAAATTGGGTATTCATCTCTTTGGTCAATTGTTTAAAGCTCCCGACGAGGCATACCTAGTAGAAATTATCAGAGTAGTCAGGCTCGTCCCTTGTATTTTTGATGAGGACACAATTGAGGATATGAATAAACATGTGTCTATGGGGGAACTTGAGGAGGTACTAAAATCGTTTAAGAAGGACAAGAGTCCGGGCCTTGATGGATGGCCCGTGGAGTTTTACTTGACTTTTTTTGAGCTGATAGGCCATGATATCCTTAAGATAATTGAAGAATGCATGATTAATGGTAGAATCTTATATGAGGCCTTAAATTCTACCTTCATAGCCCTGATACCAAAAATCGATAAGCCTCTCTCCTTTAATGAACTCGGGCCTATTTCCTGTGTAATTACATTTAAAAGATTATTTCAAAAATTATTGCTAATCACATTAAGCCCATATTATCCCAACATATTTCTAAGGAGAAATTTGCATTCTTAGACCATTGGAAGATCCACAAAGATACTCAAACTGCACAGGAAGGACTGCACTCTACCAAAGTCAAGAATTCGAAAGGCTTAGTTCTCAAAATTGACCTTTCCAAAGCTTATGATAGAGCCAGTTGGTTATATATCAAAATGTTTCTTACCCACTTAGGCTTCCCTCATTCTTTCATTAACTATATTATGTGTTGTATCTCCTTTGTCTCATACAACATTATGATTAATGGATCGACATAAAATTTCTTTCATGCAGAGCATGGCCTCATAAAAGGATGACCCTTATCACCGTTGTTGTTTCTCTTCATCATGGAAGGTCTGGGAAGATTAATCACAGAAGAAAGGAATATGGAAAGAATCAAAGGGGTCAAAATGGTTGAATCTATTTCCCTTTCTCATCTCCTTTTCGTTGATTATGTACTCATTTTTCTAAATGGGTCTATTAGTGACTCCTCTATTTTTTATAACATCTTATCCCTTTTCTGCAAGGCTACAAGGATGGAATCAAACCTGGGGAAATCCACTTTATCTAACTCAAATTGTTCCCAACATGAGCTAGTATATGAAAAACAGAGATTTCCATATAGGCTCTTGGATCTTGAAGAAGGCTTCAAATACTTGGAATTTCAACTCAAACCCAACAAATATCTAATTTTAGATTGGATGTGGCTTGTTGCCAATATTGAAGTAAGAATAAACATTTGGCATCATCGTTGGTTATCCAAGGCTAGTAGATTAGTTCTAATCAAATCGGTGTTGAAGGTCATTCATGTATATTGGATGGTATTATCTTGGATTCCCAAAGGCATAATAAACAGAATTCAACAAATCTCTTGCATAATTATTTGGAGAGGGAACAACGAAGATAGGAATTTTGCATGGGTTAGATGGGACCTTATTGCCAGATAGAAAAAATGGGGTGGATGGGGGATTAAAGATCTGTGATGTTTTTCAAAATCCCTTGCGACCAAATTGGGATGGTCACTTCTCACTACCAAAAGCTTATGGACAACAATCGTATACACTAAATACATAACTACCCTTCCAATCATAGAGTGAATTCGAAGACCCACTAGGAGCAGGTTAGATATTTCATCCATCTGTAGAAATGTTCTAAATTTTGTTTATTACATTAGAACAAGGTTGGATTGGAGAATAGGGTCAAGAAAAAACGTCTGAATCGGTTTGGATGCATGGTCTAGTTGTGAAAACACTCACATATTCCCCATTAGGGGAATTTTTAGGTCTAAAATGGGCCTCCTAAGGAAATAATAAAATAACAGTTAAACTGATAAAATAATATTTATGAATTTGCATTTTATTTTTTGCACCACAATCCATGTAATCATGGTTAAATTCAATTGAAAAGGTGTACCAAAATAAAATTATTAAAAAATTTGTATTGATGTGACTATAAATAAGAATGAGTTTTTCAATAAAATGTCATTATCATTGAACAACTAATGCATTTGTACTTTGTATTTAAATAACTTAAAATAAATTATAAATATAAATTCATAAATTCTTAATTGTATAATATACTATTAATTAAAATTTATATTATTTAAATTATATAATAACATTGAAAATGTATACCAAAATAAAATTAATAAAAGATTGTATTGATGTGACTATAAAAAAGAATGAACTTTTCAATTAAATGTCATTATCATTGAACAACTAATGCATTTGTACTTGAATAAATTAAAATAAATAATAAGTATAAATTCATAAATTCTTAATTGTATAATATACCATTAATTAAAAGTTATATTATTTGAATTATATAATAACATGTAATTAATATACTATATAAAAATAAAATAAAATAATATAATAAATGTAATATATCATTTTATGTATTTATTTTTATGTTGATATTGAATTGATTTGATTTGATTTATAAAATAAGAAAAAATAATATATAATATAAAAAGAAATATTATATATATTCTAAAATATGACATAATATAATATTTATTGAAAAATGTGTAAATACATCAAGATTATGTAAGGATATACATTGTTCCTTTCAAAAAATATGAAATGAAAATAATAATATTTTATTAGAAAAATGTGAAATGACATTTATTATTAGTACTCTACTTTATGAATTTAAAAGTACTTAGAGCACTACCATGGTTAAGCATGAGTTTTTATCCACCATTGAGAATATAACAAATATGTACCTTTAAATCAAGCAATGCCACCTCAACCATTAGGGCTGATGTCATCCTCGAAAATGTGATTGGTTCTCATAAAGTGAATTTTGATTGTACATTTTCCTTAGGATGCCCATTTTAGATCTCAAAATTCTCCTAATGCCCCTAGACTTATACAATATTTGGAGATGGCAGGTATCAGGTTACTAAATCAAGTTGCATATGCATACAATTTGACCGTCTCTGGTCAGAAATGGAGATCTACACAAGATTTGATGATACATCAATGGAGACAAGACTGGGAAAATCATTAATGCACTTTTGGAGACCAGTGTAAGGATAAATGATCGAGAAGATGAACTTGTGTGGGTAGATATAATCCTAAATAAGGATACATGTACATCTAAGTTGATCGTCAACATGAGAAAAATGTCTGGTGATGGTGCCTGCCCTGGAAATTAAAAGGCCCAACAAAAGCCAAGATTTTTATGTGGTGTTTATTGTGTAATTATAATGATCATATGCTCAGTGTTTTATCTTTAAAATGAAAGTAATTAGAATTGAATGAAACCAAAATGACAATGACCGACCCATCGCAAAGAATCCAACGCAACTCGTTTCGTTGAAAACTGAGTTCGGATGAAGGAGTTATGGTTTGTTGATCGTCGTTTAGAATAGGCAAATTTTTATTAAAAATTTGCAGAGCATGTATAGGTTGATGACATGGTAGCCCAATCAGCATTCAGAGAATATTTTTCAGTTTTTAGTCCAATAGGACTATGACAAGTGTCACTGCGAGATTCGCCAGTTTGGTTTATGAAGGTAAAATTTGTCTAATGATCTCCTAAAGTTGAATTTGGGTTTATGATATTATGTGCTGAAAATTTCTATTTCTTTTAATTAATTAATTAATTAATTAATTAATTATATATATATATATATATATATATATATATATATATATATATATATAATTTTAAATATCAATTAATTTTAAAATACATTTCAAACTCCACACACATATATATGTATTAAACCAAATCAATTTTTTGAATGTATTTCATGGCAATTGATTAAGGTTGAAATCCAAATATATTGGTTTATGCGGAGGAGCATCATATAACGGTGGGTCCGAACAAAGATGTCATGTGGGCATATATTATAAAGTTTGATACGGTGCAAAAATATAACAGGGCGGTCGAGGTTTGGGCTCGAACCCATGATCTCCCCCACCTAATACACTCCTTCACCAATAGGCCAAAGGCCTTATTATTTAAAATTTATACTCCGATCTTAAATTTGAATGCACACATGCTCCAGTGGCAGGAACGGAGGGGTCAACCCCTCACCATATTACCAATACCCATGACCGTGCGGAGGGCAAAGATCGTTAAGCATGATTAGCGCTAACTGCAGGATTAACTACCATTAAAACGAGCTTATATTTAAGCTAATGACACATTTATTTTGGTGGCGTATTTGGCAGAGCATCATTTTTGGCAGACAACTCCAGATTTAGTTGAAGTTAACTCCAGTGCTCCAAATTTGGAGGCAAAATTGTAGGGAAAATTGGTTTTGCCATAATTGAGTCAATTTTCGACCAAATTAAGCTCAAGAAGATTCATTCCTAGCATATTTTGATGTTTTGGAGCCATTGGAATAGGTTGCAGAGGCAGAAGAGGTCACCTACAAAGGTTTTCTTTGCCTTGAATAATTTTGAAGCCTAGGGCCACCAGGAGAGAAAGTCGTGCCCATAGCATCTGGTAACCAAATTGAGTAAACAAATTGTCATTTCTGATAGATTGTGACATTTTAAACTCATTAGAATAGGTTCCAAGAGAATTTTATGCATATAAACAATATTTTTAGCACAATTGAGCTAATACAAAGGCCCAAGCTATGGAGTTGGACCAAGGAGATGTAGCCCAGGAGGGGTGAAATCCTTCATCAAAACTTGGTTTTAATGTATCATTCTGTGATGGTTTGTTTTTATTTATGTTTTTGTTGTTCAACCATTTAAATTCATGCTTTATGCTTTCATAATACTCATAAAATTCAATTTTAATTACCTCTTTGACACGCATAAGCAACAAGGGAACCTACACATCAAGCATAAGATCAGTAAATAAGTTTTATATTTGAAATTGAAATTAGCACAACAAAACTAACATTCAAATTCAGATCAAGTCGGTATCAGAGCCTGGTTGAAAGGAAAGGTTATTTGCTTGGTAGTTTCTTGAAGTTTTGTGCAAGTTAATGGTTGCAAATTTGTGATTCTGACAAGGTTAAAGTTGCAGAAAGGTGAAGGGAAGTTGTAGGTTGCAAGTTTTGAGATTAGGACCAGTAGAAAGAGAGTTGAAAGAGCATCATCCTCACCCAAAACTTCACTCATAGCTGCACTTGAAGAACCACAATTTTTGTCTAAAAAAGCTGAGATTGAAGAGGTGCAATTTGTACAAGAAGTTGAGTTGATTGAAGAGGTAAAAGCATCATAAGTTGAGCTTGAATCCCTAGCCTTTATGTCAGGTGTTGGAGAGACTCAAGGACATTCAGAAGAGGAGGATGTCAAGAGAGACTTCAAGGACATTCAGAAGAGGAGGATGTCAAGAGAGACTTCAAGGACATTCAAAGAATGGTTAAAATAATTTTTGATTCATTAACTACAGAAAGGGAAGTAGAAGTTTCTAACCCTCCTTATGGAGGATGAAATTCATATGGTAAGAAGGATGAAGAGAAGAGTTCAAAGGACAACAGAGGAAATCCACCTCCATATCCACCATCTGCATCATCCTCATCATCTCCATCTACATCATCTTCCACTTCCACCACAAAGACCACTCACACTCACTCAAAAGCTACAAAGGGAAAGACTCCATTACTCAAATTGGACATTAAGTTTGAACTACCCATGTACAATGGTGAGGTAAATGCAGAGAGGCTTGAAAATTAGATACGTCAATTGGAGGTTTATTGCAGAATTCAAAACCTTCATGAAGACGACATAAAGATCTAGTTGGCTTCATTAAGGCTAAAAGGAACAACATTAGTTTAGTGGGAAGCAAAGACTCAAGAGGAAATGTGAATCCATGGTAAGATATCTATTTCTTGGGTTGAGTTTATTTCTATCATTAAAAGACAATTTTATCCATTAGCCTATATGAAAAAAACTATTATGAGTTGGAAAAAATTTAAGCAACTCAAGGGTCAAACAGTTCAAGAGTATACCCAGGAGTTTAGAAAGAGAGCTTTGTTGTTATGAATAAACTTTAATTCCCAAGATACACTCTTGAAAGAAATTGGGAGTTTACATTCCTATTTGAAACATACTATTCTTATGTTTAACCCAAGAAATTTAAATGAAGTTTGTGTACAAGCCACACACTTAAATGCAAGGGGAAAACAAAGCATATATGAAAAAGGTGAAAGTGAGGTTAAAGGGAAAGGAAAGTTTTTTGGAAGAGGAAAAAGAAATAGCTCTATAAAAAGAGAGAAGGAAAAAATCACATGAAAAAAATGTTCAAAGACTGGCCATGATGAAGACCATTGTTGGCAACTTCATCCAAAATTAAAACCAAATAGACTGAAAGCCAAAGAGAAGGGAAAAATTATTGCTATAGCTGAACATGACTTAGAGTCAGATTCAAGAGATGAGACAAAGGTTAAAACCATGGATTTTAAAGGTAAACATGTTGCAAGCACTAGTACTTCAAATTGTTCAAATGATACTCATGATGAAGATACAAGAATAATACTTTTCCATATTAGAGTTGTCCCTAAGCATACCAAGATTGATACACTTTTTGATAGTGGGTCACAAGCTATCTTGATTTCTGAAGATTTGGTTAATCAACTAGGCCTTGAAACTATTAGACATCCAAGACCATATCCTTTGGATTGGATATGTAAAAATTCAAACTTGTAGGTTACAAGGAAGTGCTTACTAAGATTCGCCATCAACTCAAACTTTCTCGATGAAGTTGAGCTTGATGTGTTGCCACTTGAGATATCGAGTATTGTATTGGGAATTCCTTATATGTATGATAGGAAAGTTGTATTTCATCGCCATGAGAACAAGTATCACTTGTTTAAGGATGGTATTGAGTACATACTTAGAGTGCATAAGAAGAAGACATGTTTCTCTCTTGTACATGCAAGTGAAATGAGGAGGATAGTGAATGAAAGTTAGAACTTGACATTGTTTATGATCAAACAAAGAGATGTATTGAATCACACTTTTCAAAAAGATGCTTATGCTTGTAATGAGTTGTTTAAGGATGTTAATAGGTTGCCTTTGAAAGAAGGTGAAAAACATTTGCAGTAGTCAACAATAGTGTTGAGTAGTGGTAGAAACAAGATGCCAGTGCAAGAGGGTGCAAAGGTCAAAGAGAAAGTGACAAAGAAGCTTGGAAAATAAGGCATGGGTTCCATAAATTCTTATTGCTAGTTTCCAAAAGGTACATGGAAATGGCGAAGATACTTGGTCAAGAGTCGACACAAGTACAAAGAGAGAACAACTAAAAATCGCCATGGTGACAATGTGCAAGGTGAGAAAGTTTTTAAGTTTCCTTTGATTGTTGACCAAGGTATGAACAAGATGGTTTCTACAAGAATATAATTTTGTTCTACAAATTCAGAAATATTGCAGCATGACGGTGTCAATGACAGCAAGAGATGGTCGCAAGAATCAAAGAAAAAGTTGACTTTTTGTGAAAAGCTCCAAATGATTAAATTGGAAAAATTTTAGTGGATAGAGACTAGAAGGGTGAGGGAAAAGTACCATCATCCACATAATCAGTAATCAGAGAGATTTTGGGGTCTAAAAGGCTTCTAGTGGGGAGGAATGATTCGAGGCTCAGTATTTTAGCTCAAAAATGAAAGTGTGCATAATTGAATGAAATCAAAACGAAAGCGACGGACCTTTTACAAGGAATCTAACGCAACTCGTTTCGTTGAAAACCGAGTTCGGATGAAGGAGATATGGTCTGTTGATCGTTGTTCAGAACATGCAAACTTTTATTAAAAAATTGCGGAATAGGTACAAGCTGATGACATGGCAGCGCAGTCAGCATTCAAGGAATATTTTTCAGTTTTTAGTCCAATATGATTGTGACAAGTGTCACTACGGGATTCTCCATTTTCGTTTGTGAAGGTAAAATTTGTCCAATAACCTCCTAAAGTTGAATTTGGATTTAAAATTAAGTAATTAAAATTATATATATATGATTTTTTAAAAATCATATATCATATTTTATATATTTTTTAATATGTATGTTATTTCATTTTAAATCTTAATTAATTTTAAAATACATTTCAAACTCCATATATATGTATATATAGCCAAATCATTTTTTATACGTTGGCATATGGTGGATTAGTATTACATTATGGCTCATTTTAATTACAAAGGTATGAATATATTAAGGTTTCGGTTGTCTTGTATTATTACAATGGTGGCAAGTATTTATATTAAGGTTTCGGTTGTCTTGTAGTATTACAATGGTGGCAAGTATTTATATTAAGGTTTCGGTTGTCTTGTATTATTACAATGGTGGCAAGTATTTAAATGTATTTCATGGCAATTGATTAAGGTTGGAATCCAAAACCGTTGATTTATACGGAGGAGCATAATAAAACGGTGGGTCCGAACAAATATGTCACATGGGCATATATTATAAAGTTTGATACGGTACAAAAGAACAACGAGGGTCAAGGTCCGAGGTCGAACACGTGACTTCCCCACCAAGTGCTCCTTCACCAAGGCCAAAAGCCTTAATCGTTTAAAGTTATGCTCCGATCTTAAAATTGAATATGCACATGCTCAAGTGGCGGGAACGGAAGGGCTAGCCCTTCACCATATGACCAATACCCATGACCGTGTAGAGGATGGAGATCATTAAGCGTGATTAGTGTTAACTGCAGGATTAACTGCCATTAATGCAAGCTTATCTTTAAGCTAATGATGTGTTTATTTTTGTGATGGATTTAGTGAAGCACTATTTTTGGTGGACAACTCCATATTTAGTCGGAGTTAACTCCAATTCCCCAGATTTGGAGGCAAAATTGGTTTTGCCATAACCGAGTCAATTTTCGATTAAATTGAGCTCATGAATAGTCTTTCTTGGAATAATTTGATGTTTTGGAGCCATTGGAATAGGTTGCAGAAACATAAGAGGTCACCTAAAGAGGTTTTCGTTGCCTTGAATAATTTTGAAGCCTAGAGCCACCAGGGGGGAAGGCCATGCCCAGAGCATCTAGTAACCAAATTGAGTAAAAAAATAGTCATTTATGATAGATTTTGACATTTTAAACTCATTGGAATGAGTTACAAGAGCATTTGATGCATATAAACATAATTTTCAGTACAATTGAGCTAATACAGAGGCCTAAGCTATGGAGCTAGACCAAGGAGATGTAGCCGAGGAGGGATCAAATCCTTCATCAAAACTCTGTTTTAATGTATCCATTTGTGATGGTTTGTTTTTATTTATATTGTTGTTGTTCAACCATTTAAATTCATGCTTTATGCTTTCAAAAATACTCATAAAATTCAGTTTTAATTACCTCTTTGACACACATAAGCAACAAAGGGACCTACACATCAAGCATAAGATCAGTAAATAAGTGTTATATCTGAAATTAAAATTAGCACAAAAAAACTAACATTAAAATTCAGATCAAATAATCCTACATAGGACAATCTACAACACGAATCGTTTCAGGGCCCCTCTCGATGTATTTTGTGCAAGAATAGCTTAGAATCGATTCATCATCTTTTCTTGCATTTCCAAATAGTTCATCTCATCTGGAACCAGATATATCAATCCTTAGCGTTCAATATTAGGTGGCATGGAGAATAAGCTAAAAATTTCTTTGGAATCATGGTGGAAAAGAGCTCAACCACTAAAGCTTTGTATCCTACCTTTACCTGTAGAAATTATATACAATATGCATGTATATATCCAGACTTTCCTGATCTAACAATATTTATCTTCTTGCTAAATACAGAATCCTTCCATTATAATTCTTGCGGAATTTTAATCAACAATTGCAAAACACATGAAGCAATAAAAACACACATAACACAGTTATTTAACGGGAAAGCCTGAAGCTGAAAACCCCAACTATCATATTATGTGTCATGGAGATCATATGACAATCTCATATAAACATACAAAGCTTATCACAAGCTCTCAGTACAGTGCAATCGTCATACACTAATCAGGACCAATCTTGCAAATCCATGCACCGATCTTTGCCACCTGCTAGCTTGCCTCCACTGCGCAATCCAAACTGATTACAAAGACCAATTCAATGTAATCCCACTCTCATTGATTGTGTTATTATCGTTGGCAACTCCAATGTATATGTAGATGCAATTCATGCATCACTAATAGTCACAACAGATAGTCTATCTTGCCCTTTCACCTA
The DNA here is from genome assembly GCA_034641835.2 of Pinus albicaulis. Lineage (NCBI taxonomy): Eukaryota > Viridiplantae > Streptophyta > Pinopsida > Pinales > Pinaceae > Pinus > Pinus albicaulis. The sequence continues at coordinate 1,590,822,965 of CM076575.1, read as the reverse complement.
TCTCTCCACTGGTCTCCACTAAAATTTCCATGCACTGTAGTTAACTATTGTATTGTTCAGTTGATTAATGAGTTATTATTTGTGAATTAACTAACTAATTAATTCACTCCACTCTCACTAGTGTATCAATTAGTTAGACTAGATACAACTAGCTCAACTGAAAATTAATTATAACCGAGTTAAAACTAAAAAACAACTCCATAACTACTTCTTCCCAACTGTCGTACGTGACTTGGAGAGTTCTTAACTCTAGTCCTCCACAATAGCTCCAGAACCTCAGAATAGTTGCATTCCTTCTCAAGCTACCAAGCAGCTAAGACCAGGCACTGAATCAAAATGCCCAAGAGTTGGCAAGAGAAGGTTACAGTCCAACTATTATTAAGAGCTAATAATATTCGACATATCTATTTTTAGACTGGAAATCTAAAAATAGATTCTTCCCAATATGTCTAAAAATAGAAGTCCATCTATTTTTCCAACTTGACCAACCATCCACAAATAGCATCCTGCAACTCATAGAATATGATCAACATGTCTAAAAATAGACTTTGCGACAAATATCACCTGTGTGGGCCACACCTAGTTTAAGTGATTATTTTCCAACTAGGATTAGGAATGATGTTTCAGGATGTCTCCTTCACTGTTTTTTGTTGCAATCTTCAACACTCCCTCTCAACAAGAAAGGATTGTCTTTGCATGCGACATGCAACTCCATGCATTCACCCTGCAACCTTTGTTGCAACACTTCTAAAACTGAATAGGCTCCAAACAACTCAATCGTGATAATGCATCTATCATCAAAGTCTTCGACTTCGTCTGTACTAACCGCACATGTTTTCAGAACTACCGCGTTGTTGAACTCTCACCTATGCACTCGCACTTGTCGTCAACTGAATCCAAGGCCTGGTATCTCGGAGCATCACACTTTGATCTCGCCCGTATCAATCCAACCGATCATGTTATTGTTGCTCTCGTGGCTCCTCGTAGGCTGCTCCAACTAGCGAGATCCACACCATCTCAATGAATCCTCGCTCTTGGGGACCCCTTCTGGGATTACTCATGCATGTCGCCCCCACCTGCACCTTTCACACTGTAGGCATGTGGTATAGCCGCATGCACTCCCTTTGCCCATCTGGCACAAAATTTCTCTGCATGAGTGGTTGCTCCCACTCCATGATCCTCATCTTGTGGTTGCTCCACATCCCGAGGTTCACTCTTACCTGCATGCAAATCCTGCTCCCTCTCAAGCTTCAATTTCATGGCTTTCTCACACTTCCCAACAGTAGGAAGGTCCGTAGAAATCCCATCTACATCAAATCTATAAAGATTCTTCTGCATCTCTAGTTGTGGCTGCTCCACAACCTTCTGAGACTGCTTCTTACGCTGTATGTTGAGAGGCTCCCTCTCAACCACCAAGTCACTAACCTCTGCTTTGCTCCTCAAAGCTTTGCATGCATCTTGTACCTCAACGCATGTATATTCTTGGCTCGCGCACATTGTAATTGTCTCGCCGTCGCAAAATTTTCTAACAAAATCGCTGATTTTAAATCGATGATATCTCTCTCATCCGAGCTTCGATTCGACCGATTTTTTTTCTTCAATTTGGGTATTTTTTCGCAAGGAAGCCAAATATTCTATTTGTTTTTGAAAATATTTCACCAAAAATTTCATATATTCTCTGCAAACTCGCGCGCCCAAAAATTCCTACTCTCATTCCATGTAGAAAATCTATAACACTGCTCTGATACCATGTAAAAATTATATACAATATGCATGTATATATCTAGACTCTCATGATCTAACAATATTTATCTTTTTTTCTAAATACAGAATCCTTCCACTGTTAATTTTTTGTGGAAATTAAAATCAATTGCAAACACATGAAGCAATAAACACAATCGCACATAACACAGTTGTTTAACGGGAAAGCCCGGTTTAAAACCCCAACTATCATATGTACCATGGAGATAATATGACAATCTCATATAAACATACAAAGCTTATCATGTTCTCAAGATCAAGACAATCATCATAATACTAATCGCATTCAATCTGTAAATCCATGCACCGATCTTTGCCACCTGCTAGCCTGCCTCCACTACGCAATCCAAACTGATTACAAAGACCAATTCAATGTAATCCCACTCTCATTGACTGGGTGATTATCATTGGAAACTCCAATGTATATGTAGAAGCAATTCATGCATCACTAATAGTCACAAAAGATAGTCTATCTTTCCCTTTCACATATCTCTCCACCGGTCTCCACTGAAACTGTCATGCACTGTAGTTAACTGATGTATTCTTTAGTTGATTAATGAGTTATTATTTAGTGAATTAATTAACTAATTAATTCACACCACTCTCACTAGTGTATCAATCAGTTAGACTAGATACAACTAGCCCAACTGAGTCTAACTGAGTTAAACTAAATACAATTCCACCAACTACTTCTCCAACTCCACCAAACTCTGTCACGTGAGTTCTAACCGAAGTCCTCCATGAAATAGCTCCAAGAACCTCAAGAATAGCGTGTTCTTCTGGTCACCAAGAATCATACATCTGGTAATCAACTAAAGTGTCTAAGAGAATAAGATACTGTTTAGAGTCCAAATATTATTAAGAGTTTATTAACATGTTTGACATATCTATTTTTAGATTCCGGCAATCTAAAAATAGATTCCTACTAATATGTCTAAAAATAGCAGTCCATCTATTTTTTCCAACCTGACCAACCATCCACAAATAGAATCCCGCAACTCATAGAATATGATCAATATGTCTGTACTTTCAGAAAATATAGGCTGTGGCCAGACTTTGCGACAAAAATCACCTATGTGGGCCCCACCTAGTTTAGGTGATTATTTTCCAACTAGAATCAGGAATGATGTTTCAGGATGCCTCCTTTACTGTTTCTTGTTGCAATATTCAACATTACTGGTGTGTTCGGGCATATGGTTAGGACAAAATATGAACATTTTTCAAGATAGGAGTCTTGATTGGACATCCACATGCGCTCATATTGAATCCTTATACAATTTAAACCCGGAAGGCAAACAACCCCATCAAAATCGTACCATTATCCCTGAATCCATTGACAAATTAATACCCTGGGCACATTTTTATGGATCGGCTCAAAATTTTGGATGTGGTGGTGGTGTATTCCTGTATCTATCTGAAGATCATTATTTCAAAATTATGGGTTTAGGCAGGGGCACAAGTAAATACTCAAAACTTAATAGTCTCCGGCTTCTACTTATTTTCTCCCTTGAGAAATGTTGTCGAAACTGCAGATTTTTTATGATTCCAAACTTGTTATAAATTGGTTCAATCTTTAGTCTTAATGTCACGTGCACACACTCAAAATTTTGATGGATGAAATTATTACAAAAAAAGCACAATTTTATTATATCTCTTGTTGTCATATATACAGGAAAAGGAACCATATTTCTGACAGCCTTTCCAAGGAGGCAACGCAACAACCTTATGTTCATTGGATGATATAGGAACATGATGGGCATGGCTTCTATCAGTATTACCACTGACCCTTCATTGAACATCAACAATAAGTGGACGAGGCTACGTGACACATTACAAATTATTGATAGATTGCTTTATTGCTTATTTATATTTTGATTTAGATAAATGTCTTTCGGATTAATGACATCATTAGGACCAAATCCTAATGATGTCATTAATCCGAAAGACATTTATCTACATTATGGATCACAAAAGTCTTATATCTAACATATATTTTGATTATCAAAACTTCCACACGTATATGTTTCATGGTATCTCTTTTTATCGATTATATATATGTAACAAATTCTTATCATACATCATACAATACAGTGGCATTCATGGCCACAATTTTGGCATATGCTACTTATGCAACATCTATAACATGTATTTTTCAATATTTTATATAATGAAAGCTACAATTCTTTTTTTGGGAAAAAAAAGTATAGTTTATAGACTACATTAAACATTTTTTTATTAATATTTTTTAAATATTATATACCAATTCTATGTTAAATATAAAACAAATTAAAACATAAGTTTTTTTACTTTGAATGATTATTTTTCCTTTATTTAATATGAACATTGAAATATTTTATTTATGGTTAACAATGATTTTTTTGTTAGTAATATATTTTTCTTCAAATATTACATGTAAATTGAATATTAAATAAACCATACATCATATGATTTCAATAATATTATTTTTGTATATAAGGAATAATTGATATTTTATTATTATTAAAAATAAAAAATGATATTACTATTATTTTTAAATATCATATTACAAGATAACATTTCCTACTAAATTGTGAAATATTTTTCAATGCAATCTATTTGAATTCATGCTTCTGTGATCATAGTAATTTTTCAAATATCTTTCGGTTGTCATCACATTAGATAGAAAATTGTTGACGCGTTTCAACCAACCAGTGTGGTTCATCTTCAGGACGAGATGAGAGATTAGATTGAGTCATTAAGCTTATAAACATGTAGAGAAGGCCAAATAGCTGTTGGAAAAACAACTAGTTTGACTAGGAAGGAAAATTATTTATGATAAACAAATTATTTTTATTTAATATATAATTTTAAAATATTTTTATGTTATAATTAAATAATTTAATAATGAGTAGAAATAAAACTAACCATTAGAATAACAATTAGTTTGAATACGAAGACAAAAAATATTTTTCTATTTTCAATTTCATTATGTCAGGTTTAAGGTTAATTAATAATTTATTATTATTATTATTATTATTATTATTTTAATAGAATAAATTTAATATAATAAAAGGCATATATATATATATATATATATATATATATATATATATATATATATATATATATATATATATATAGATAGAGATAAGGCGGTTGACAATATCTAGGAGTATAGGGTAGGGATCCAACACTTGCTAATATTCCAGTTGTCATCCCTATTGAGATTGATAGGTATTTTTTCAATCTCTAAAGCCTCCCTTAATTTACAGTGATGAAAATGGTCAATCTGAGCAATAACCTTAGCTTATTCGATGCATACGTGATGGTTCGTCTTTTCAGCATGTTCAACTAGGGCTAAGGAGCGGGATCTTCCATGCCTAAGGTTAGCAACATGCTCACAAATCCTTTGATTAATTGATCGACTGGTTTCACCAATGTAAGGAGTCCCACAAGAGCATGCGATAATGTAGACATCTTTTCCATCCTTGGCATTCATAGGACCTTTAACAGATCTAAGATAGTTGCGAATGGTGTTAATGGGTTTGAAAGTAGAAGAAATATTATGCTTCTTAAGGATCCTGGCAATCTTATCAATGGTTCATTGAATAAAGGGAAGGTGCACTCCAGAATACCATTCTTTAGGATATTTTTTATTTATATTAGGACTTTTTTCTTCTTTAAAAAAATATCTAAGTCCTTGGGATTTAATATAACCATTTTTACTGAAGACATCAAGGAGATGGGTTTTTTCTCTTTCAAGGTGAGATTCGTCAGATATTCTCAACACCCTAGTTATCTTCCATTAAGATCACGATGGAATATGAGGTTAATGGTAGCCTTCCTTTCCTAAATGTTCTTATTTCTAGAAAGGACGATGGTTCTTTCTCCCATCAGGTTTTTTTGAAGAAAACCCATACTGATCAGTCTCTTCATGCTAACTCGCATCATTTCCCTGCTCAGAAGTTTGGTGTCCTCAACACCTTAGCCACTAGGGCGTTGAGAATCTCTCTGAATCTCACCTTGAAGGAGAAAAAACCCATCTCCTCGATGTCTTCAGTAAGAATGCTTATAGTAAATCCCAAGGACTTAGAGCTTCTCTTAAAGCAGAAAAAGGTCCTAATATAAAGAAAAAAGATCCTAAAGAATGGTATTCTGGAGTGCACCTTCCCTTTATTCAAGGAACCACTGATAAGATCATTGGGATCCTTAATAAGCATAATATTTATTCTACTTTCAAACCCCTTAACACCATTCACAACTCTCTTAGATCTGTTAAAGGTCTTGTGAATCCCAAGGATGGAAAAGGTGTCTACATTATCCCATGCTCTTGTGGGACTCCTTAAATTGGCAAAACCAGTCGATCAATTAATTAAAGGATTTGTGAGCATGTTGTTGACCTTAGACATGGGAGATCCCACTCCTCAACCCTAGATGAACATGTTGAAAAGACAAACCATCACATATGCATCGAAGAAGCTAAGGTTATTGCTCGGATTGACCATTTTCATCACCGTAAATTAAAGGAGGCTTTAGAAATTGAAAAAATACCTGTCAATCTCAATCGAGACGATAGCTAGAATATTAACAGGTGTTGGATCCTTGCCCTATACTCCTAGATCTTGTCAACCCCCCTTTTTTAATATTTTAGCCCTTTATTATATTAAATTGATTCTATTAAAAAAAATAGGAAGAAGAAGAAAATAATAAATTATTAATTAACCTTAGAAAACATAATGAAATTAATAAAAGTACAAAAATAACTTTTTGTCTTCATGTTATTCTACATTGGTTGGTTCGAAACATGTCGACAATTTTCTATCCAATGTGATGACAATCGAAAGATATTTGAAAAATCCATATTTTAAAGATATTTAGATTAAATTTAATAATTAACAATATTTAAAAATAAGTAAAAATGGAATTATTATTAAAAATTATAATTTGAAAGAAAATATTTATTAATTAGTAAAAAAAGTTAATTAAAAAAATTAAGTTGATTTATTCATTCACTCATTCCATGTTGACACCGCATATTAACTTCATGGCATCCACAAAAAAACTAATTAATACACCTGTTGTAAATCTGCTAATGTGATTGATATTTGTTATTGAGCTTAGAGGCTCACTCTACAACCCAGTATGAAGGGGATGTGGAAGTATGTATGTTCGTCCATCCCTTCTAAAATAAAATAATAAAGTTAATAAAATAAATTTTAAATAGAAAAATAATGTCTGCTATAATTAAAAAAATAATATGATGTAAAGTAATTCGAAGTAAAAAAATGTATATGTTTAAATCTTATATTATTAAAATAAAAAAAACCAATAGATTTAAATAAAAATGTTTGAAGATCTATGTTAATTTATGTATATCAAGTTCATATATATTTGTATATAGAAAAAAATTCTTAAAAAAATAAAAAAATGGTTACTTTATTTAGCATTCAAAAACACAATTTAAATAATGAAAAATAACATTGTATTTTACACTCTAAAGAAATTAAACATGAAGAAATTTGATCTCTCTTATTTCATGTTAGATCTATACTTAAGATGGATCTATATTAAGTTAATAGATATGTTTAGAAGATTACTTCACTTTTCAGAATACTTTCAATTTTCCCAATTTCAAAATAAGATAATCTAAATTTAAAAAAAAAAACTATAATACCAATAATATATAAGGAACACATTTAAAAAATGTTAATGTATTGTATTTATATAATTAAAAAAATTAATAATAAAAATGTATTGTATTCATATAATTTTAAAACAAAATTAATGATAAAATTAATAAATTAAAGTAATTCTTACTTCTTTTTTCAAATATAAAAAATCATGATTTGTTTTTTTTTAATAAATACATTCACTCAAATAAAATTAAAATATATTATACTTAAAAAAAAACTTTGATACTTATGTAAAATTTCAACCTATAAAATTACGCCCATATAAATGTTAAATTCTATTTTAATATAAAAATGATCTAAAAATTATGATAATTCAATTTTATATTTTTATATATAAAATTAATAGTGTGCAGGAATTGCTTTCATACTAATATTTTAGAGATGATATATTCATGTTAAGTTTTATTAGATCAATTTTAATTTTAGAGTTGATATTCATTTAAGGTTTATAGAATCATTCTAAATTCATTGCAATTTTACATCTATTAAATTTAAAGAGGGAATGTAAATTTTTTAAAAGTGAAACGAAATTTGATTTTTTTTTTTTTTGGATATTTAGTAAATTTAGAATTAAAATAATTTTAAATTAGTTTAATTATTAATTATAATTTATTATAGTTATTAATAATTATTATTTTATTTTATTTTATTTTTATGTTATTTTACTATTCAAAATATTTTATTGATAATTATAATTATTAATCATTTTCTAATACAAATTTCTCCACTTTTTAATTCATAATGAAAAAAAAATTGATAGAAAAACTTGGTTAAAAATCATTAATACATTTCACTTTGAATTCTTCACCCATCATCATAGACATGAAATAGAAAGCATAGATGAAATTGAAAAAAACCTTCATTATTTTAATATCACATTTTTACATTAATAATTTTTTATTTTTAATACTGTTAATAATATTATTTGTTTCTATTTTAATTTTAATATTAATAGATTTAAATTTTAATAGTTATAATTATAATTAGTATTTTAATATTAATATTTTAGTAGTTATAATTATAATGGTTGTAATAATTTTAATTTTAATATTAATTTTCTCTTTCTAATTATATTGGGTTATATTTTAATAATTATTTTATATATGTATTTATAATATTTTGTTTATAAGAAATTTATTAATTTCTTATTTTAATAATTTTTTATTTTAATAATTATTAATGATTATTCTATATATTTCTTTATAATATTTTTTTAGAAACTTATTAATTATCTTTTAATTAATTTGGGTTTCATTTTATTAATTATTTAATATTAATATTAATATATTTTATTAATTATTTAATATTAATATTAATATTTTAAATCTAATCGTTATAATTATAATGATTTTAATTTTAATATTAATTATTTTAAGTTTTAATTTTAATAGTTATAAATATTAATTATTTTAATAGTTATAAATTATAATTATTATAATAATTTTATTATTTTAATGTTAAATTTTACTAGTATAAACTGTTGAGGATGGGTCTTTTTAGCAAGGTGACCCAAGATGAAACCTCAGGGGGTGGTTGTGCCTTGTGCTAGGGGTAGAAGACATGCTAAAAAAATCCAGTCAACTAAGGTCAAGTGTGGCCCAGGTCGGGCGTGATCCTAGGTGACTTGGACAAATTAGAGTCCTCAAACCACACATCAAGCTTGAAGGATCATAAACAACTTGACAAACAAACAAAAATATAGCATTCTAACATTAATAAGTATTTTATATCAATCTCAACATTTTATTAATAATAATAATTTCATTTTTAATATCAAAATTTCTCATCTAATTATATTTGGTTATATTCTAATAATCAATAATTATTATTTTATATATTTCTTTATTTATAACACCTTGTTTATAAGAAATTGATTAATTAATAATGTCAACCAAATTTTGGGCATATTCTTTTCTATAATATTATTTATTGGAATAATAAAACTTTCTCTATTTTCAATAATAATTTCGTTTTAAGGCGTTTTTATTTGAAAACAACTCACCTAGCTTCCACTGTGTATTAGTTTGCATCATTGGATGAAATGTTAGACGTTTGAAGAATTTTACACCATCAGATTAATAGTTAATAGTTAAAAGAAAACTAATAATTAGAATGCTTAATGAACACTTTCAAAAAATAATCAATCAACTACTTCTTGCTAAACAATTTCTTGATGGATTAAAGAGGAGGCTTATTCCTCTCTCTGCTTTAGAAAAAAATTCTCTCTTACCAAATTAGTTTATTGGTTCATCGCGCCAAACTCAATTCTTGCTGTAAGTTCTCCATTATGAATTTGGTCACTGTTTTTAAAAAAATTCTCAGGTGAATAGAAGTCGTCATATTGTTGATATATCGATTACCCATTCTATGATTTATTCTTAAGTAAGGAATGATTAGAGGCTCAATATTTTAGCTCAAAAATGAAAGTGCATGCAAAATTGAATGAAACCAGAACGAAAGCGACCGACCTTTCACAAGGAATCTAACGCAACTCGTTTCGTTGAAAACCGAGTTTGGATGAAGGAGATATGGTCTGTTGATCGTTGTTTAGAACATGCAAACTTTTATTAAAAAATTTCAGAATAGGTACAAGATGATGACATGGTAGTGCAATCAGCATTCAAGGAATATTCTTCAGTTTTTAGTCCAATGTGATTGTGACAAGTGTCACTACGGGATTCTCCATTTTCGTTTGTGAAGGTAAAATTTGTCCAATAACCTCCTAAGGTTGAATTTGGGTTTATGATATTATGCGCTGGAATTTTTTTTTAATTAATTAAAGTTATATATATATATATATATATAATTTTTTATTAAAAATCATATATTATATTTTATATATATTTTAATATGTATATTATTTCATTTTAAATCTTAATTAATTTTAAAATACATTTCAAACTCCATATATATATATATATATATAACCAAATCAATTTTTATACTTTGGCATATGGTGGATTAGTATTACATTATGGCTCATTTTAATTACAAAGGTATGAATATATTAAGGTTTTTGTGTCTTGTATTATTACAAGTTAGAAATATTTAATTCCTACTTGTCTATGGTTGTAATTCTCCATTTGAGGAGTTTGTTCCTACATAATAGGATGTAGTTAGAACTATATTCTTTCCTAGTTTAGTGTGTGGTTGAGAGAATCTCTCAACCACATTATTGTGCGTCCAAGATAGAGTTCCTATCTTGAGACTATTTTATGTATAAATATGTGTGTAATTTCTTGGATTTAGAATATAGAATTTATATAGAGTGTGCAGTGTGATATTTTATCTTGGTATCAGAGCGTGGGCCTCGGCCCCTCGTGGGCTGAGGGAAATAGGAAATAAGAGAGTTTTGTATTTTAGTTTAGTTTTTTGGGTTTGTCCATCTGAGTGGGAGCGCTGCCTACCTGAGGAGCGCTAAGTGAGGTGCGACTGTCAAAATGAGAAACACTGAAACAGCTGTATGGTTTTGTGTGCCTACTTCCTTGAGAGAACTTCCTGGGAAACGGTTGATCGTTGTTGAAAGGAGGTTGTGAGGAGGAGCATCGTGGGGTGGCTTCTCCACGAATATGCAAGTGCGTAGCAAAGAAGTGGTTGCACATACAACATGACAGTAGCATGGCATCTCCGTTCCGTTCTGTAGTCTGAGAAGGTCGTTCATTATAATTGATTGCAGAGCATTTTTTATAAGGGTCTTGGATTCCAGAGGCTGCGTGGCTATTGGGATTTCGAGGCTCAGTGGTCGATCTGCAGTGCTTTACATGATTGTCGATCGGTGAAAGAGCCACATAACCAATTTTGATTTGGATTGATGGGAAGCATTTGATCCCACATGACAGCATTGTCTGCGCTTGCCAAAGAGTTGAATTTTTTTTGTGCTTGCATCATTCTAACAGGGCTCTTTTGGGCTCGCGTGGGAGGAATTGTGGATCTGCTGTGAAGTTTGCTGCAGAGGGTGTTTTAGTGCAGTTGCGTGACCTGTGGAGGGTCGAACCAGGCATGGTAACCTCGGTAGCCTGTGAGGAGAGCTGTTTGCAGCGATCTCCTCAACTGTCTGCGTAGTAAGTGCTCCCACGGCTGGGAGAGGTCCTAGACAGTACAGTTGACCCTTTAAAGGAGCCTCCTCTTGTTACTGCAAACATTGTTCTGTCGATAATTTCCGTGGATTATCATTTTGACAAGGTTTCCTGCTATGTTTCTGACGATGGAGCAGCCATGGTATCTAACCGTGGGAGGGGTTCTCGTAGTTCCTTCGCTAAGCACTCAGAACGTCGGTCATCCAGCCGATCCGTTATTGGTTCTCTCGTTGGGCGTATGCCAAGTTTGAAAATGCTTCTCATGCTTACATGCGTCGCAACCGTGATTTGTTTGTTGAAGTTGTCGTTTCTTTTCCTTTCATGTTTTTTGATGATGCAAATCCAGCAGAGGTGTGGCGTAAAGAAGGCGCTAAGCCTCCCATCAGTGGTGGTGTCTAGGCATCTGCGATAGTTGCCATGGAAAGTTGCAGATATTTAAGACTCGACTCAGAAGCATGGAGGGTGTTTCTGGCTCTTACAATGGCTACAGTATTGAAGAAAGTTTTTCAAGCAGTTCAAGGGTCATCAAGCTGGAATGATTAAAGCCCTCACCATTGATGTGGAGGAATTTTACCAGAAATGCAATCAAGCTCTATGTGGTTTGTTTTAATTCAACTTGAAGGAGAATTGAAGAAGCGCGTCAGAGAGAGAGCCATTGAATTATTTAATGTGCTTTGAGGATTGTTATTATTTGGAGTATCATCTGGTGAAGGTTGTTCGATTCATGGAGGTTGTGCTTCATCCATATATGGAGATGAACTCCTTGGATTCCTTATTAAAATTCTGCTAATTTCAAAGTTGCTGGAATATTGAAAAGATTGGAAGAGGTAATGTGAATGACGCTGCAGAACTCCTTGGAACCAAGATCGCAGAAAGTGTGGCTATATATCATTAAAAAGGATGGCGCGAGTGTTGGAGCTACTCTCCTTGCTGCATCTCACTCGATATATATAGAGAGGGAGAATTTTATGCTACTATCCAAATTTTTAATTCTCTGATGATGTTTTAAATTTGTAATGTATTAATTAACTGTCATGACAATGAAACTGGTTGTAATTTAAGTGACATTAGTATGACCAACTATTGTCACAATTCTGAGTGTGTGTTGGAACTAGTCATTCCAACACTAAACAAATTTGCAGGGTATGATGAAGACATGATAGTGAAAACGACATCAATTGGAGCTACGTCAGAGATTGGAGGATGATCAAGTTTGAACGTGCCCGATGTGATGGAAATAGATTGTGGAGACAGATTTGCATCTTCAATTGCGAGGAGATTAGCTGGACAATGGGTCTTAGTTGTTGCAGTACGTCAGCGAGCATGAGGCAACATGCTTGGAAGCAGTTACCAAGCCTTGATACTGTGAGCAGGGGAAGTGGAATTATGTTTCCAGGGGAGTGGATACTGAAACACGATGGAGGATTAGACCGTGGAGTCCTGGATTATTGTTCTTGAAGGGAAAATTGTTTTCTCTTCGTGTGGCTGTGTGTGCCTATGTCTGGATCATCAGTGTTTGAATGCACTGCATTGAGTCCAGTTGAAAAGTCTTCAATCCGTTTCTTTATCAGTAGACCCCTCACAGGTATCGTTGGTGAAAAAAAGGCTGTTGGTATGTTTGGAAAATAATCATGTATGGGCAGAGATAGAGAAATTAAATCTGAAGAGTTTATGTTGTATTTTCTTGGAATCATGTTTAAATATTATTGAGCCTTATTGAGCCTAGCTAACTCAATGTAGGTAAAGTTATTTTGTTAGAATTCATGACTCTAACAAATGACAGGATAAGCATGGAGTTCCAAGAATTTATTTGACAAAGATACCCAAGATGTGAGCAACAGAAGAGGCGGTAATGAAGCAGCAACAACGTTTATGGTGGACAACAAAGTAGATGTTTGTTTGATTTAGTGTGGTTTGTGGAATAGACTCCCTATCATGTTATAAGCAAGTCTAGTTGGTTGTTGTAATAATCATTATATGTACGCAAAAACTCCAAAATGTTGAAGTATGGAATGTAAGCCTTGTAAAGGCATTTGAAAGTTCGTGGTGATCTTAAAACCACTTTGTAATGGTTTATGGTCAGCCTGAAACCATCTTTTGTCACTATAAAGTGATGGTTTGTGGTGAACCAGAAACCACATATATTGCCTTTGTGGCTAGTTGGTGGTGAGCCATAAACCACATATATCGCCTTTGTGGTTGGTTGGTGGTGAGCCAGAAACCACATATAGAGCCTTTGTGGCTGGATCGCCTTTGTGGCTAAAAGTGCCTTTGTGGCCACATGTACACGGGAGCTTTGTGCTCGTAGGAGCAGGTGGAATGCAATAATGCCTGGCTCACAGTCTCATATATTGGTGTGTCTAAGCACAATATGGTCAGCGCACTTTTCTATCTGACAGTTGCATCGAAAGGCGCAATCAGCACAACTGTTAGCGATTGTTATTTGGACATGAATATTTGGCTTAGAAAGGCGCTGATCTCTCTTTGTTTTGGAGGTTATGCACATACAATTCGCCTGATGGTGGTGGATTTGTAGGTACATATATGCAGTGATAATGCTCGACAGAATCATGTATGCGAAGGACATCCTACAGGACTAGCGGTTGCAGCGGTTGGTACCCATGCATTCCGGTGGATGGTTGCTCCTTTATATGGACGTCGACATATTCTTTGTTATGTTTGACCACAACCAGAATTTGTGAATTAACATCATGACAAGTATTCATTAAGGGGGGGAGTTAGAAATATTTAATTCCTACTTGTCTATGGTTGTAATTCTCCATTTGAGGAGTTTGTTCCTACATAATAGAATGTAGTTAGAACTATATTCTTTCCTAGTTTAGTGTGTGGTTGCGAGAATCTCTCAACCACATTATTGTGCGTCCAAGATAGAGTTCCTATCTTGAGACTATTTTATGTATAAATATGTGTGTAATTTCTTTGATTCAGAATATAGAATTTATATAGAGTGTGCAGTGTGATATTTTATCTTTACAATGGTGGCAAGTATTTATATTAAGGTTTCGGTTGTCTTGTATTATTACAATGGTGGCAAGTATTTAATTGTATTTCATGGCAATTGATTAAGGTTGGAATCCAAAACCTTTGGTTTATATGGAGGAGCATAATATAATGGGGGGTCCGAACAAATATGTCACATGGGCATATATTATAAAGTTTGATACGGTACAAAAGAACAACGAGGGTCAAGGTCCCAGCTCGAACACATGACTTCTCCCACCAAATATGCTCCTTCACCAACGCCAAAAGCCTTAATCATTTAAATTTATGCTCCGATCTTAAAATTTAATACGCACATGCTCTAGTGGTGGGAATGGAGGGGCTAGCCCTTCACCATATGACCAATACCCATGACCGTGCAAAGGATGGAGATTGTTAAGTGTGATTAGTGTTAACTGCAGGATTAACCACCACTAAAGAAAGCTTATTTTTAAGCCAATGATGTGTTTATTTTTGCGGTGGATTTGGCGGAACACTATTTTGGACGGAAAAATCCATATTTACTCGGAATTAACTCCAATTCCCCAGATTTGGAGGCAAAATTGGTTTTGCCATAACTGAGTCAATTTTCGATTAAATTGAGCTCAGGAATAGTCATTCTTGGAATAATTTGATATTTTGGAGCCATTGGAATAGGTTGCAGAGACATAAGAGGTCATCTAAAGAGGTTTTTGTTTCCTTGAATAATTTTGAAGCCTGTGGCCACCAAGAGGGAAGGCCATGCCCAGAGCATCTAGTAACCAAATTGAGTAAAAAAATAGTCATTTCTGATAGATTTTGACATTTTTAACTCATTGGAATGGGTTACAAGAGCATTTCATGCATATAAACATAATTTTGAGTACAATTGAGTTAATACAGAGGCCTAAGCTATGGAGCTAGACCAAGGAGATGTAGCCCAGGAGGGGTGAAATCCTTCATCAAAACTCTATTTTAATGTAGACATTTGTGATGGTTTGTTGTTATTTATGTTGTTGTTGTTCAACCATTTAAATTCATGCTTTATGCTTTCAAAAATACTCATAAATTTCAGTTTTAATTACCTCTTTGACACACATAAGCAACAAGGGAACCTGCACATCAAGCATAAGATTATTAAATAAGTGTTATATCTGAAATTAAAATTAGAACAAAAAAACTAACATTAAAATTTAGATCAAATAATCCTACATAGGACAATCTGCAACACAAATCGTTTCAGGGCCCCTCTCGATGTATTTTGTGCAAGAATAACTTAGAATCGATTCATCATCTTTTCTTACATTTCCAAATATTTCATCTCATCTGGAACTAGATATATCAATCCTTAGCGTTCAATATTAGGTGGCAGGGAGAATAGGCTAAAAAAATATTTGGAATCATGGTGGAAAAGAGCTCAACCACTAAAGCTTCATATCCTACCTTTACCGGTGTGTTGGGGCATATGGTTAGGACAAAATATGAACATTTTTCAAGATAGGAGTCTTGATTGGACATCCACATGCGCTCATATTGAATCCTTATACAATTTAAACACTGAAGGCGAACAACCCCATCAAAATTGTACCATTATCCCTAAATCCATTGACAAATTAATACCCTGGGCACATTTTTATGGATCGGCTCAAAATTTTGGATGTGGTGGTGGTGTATTCCTGTATCTATCTGAAGATCATTATTTCAAAATTATGGGTTTAGGCAGGGGCACAAGTAAATACTCAAAACTTAATAGTCTCCGGCTTCTACTTATTTTCTCCCTTGAGAAATGTTGTCGAAACTGCAGATTTTTTATGATTCCAAACTTGTTATAAATTGGTTCAATCTTTAGTCTTAATGTCACGTGCACACACTCAAAATTTTGATGGATGAAATTATTACAAAAAAAGCACAATTTTATTATATCTCTTGTTGTCATATATACAGGAAAAGGAACCATATTTCTGACAGCCTTTCCAAGGAGGCAATGCAACAACCTTATGTTCATTGGATGATATAGGAACATGATGGGCATGGCTTCTATCAGTATTACCACTAACCCTTCATTGAACATCAACAACAAGTGGACGAGGTTATGTGACACATTACAAATTATTGATAGATTGCTTTATTGCTTATTTATATTTTGATTTAGATAAATGTCTTTCGGATTAATCACATTATTAGGATTTGGTCCTAATGATGTCATTAATCCGAAAGACATTTATCTACATTATTGATCACAAAAGTCTTATATCTAACATATATTTTGATTATCAGAACTTCCACATGTATATGTTTCATGGTATCTCTTTTTATCGGTTACATATATGTAACAAATTCTTATCATACATCATATAGTACAGTGGCATTCATGGCCACAATTTTGGCATATGCTACTTATGCAACATCTATAACATGTATTTTTCAATATTTTATATAATGAAAGCTACAATTCTTTTTTTGGGAAAAAAAAGTATAGTTTATAGACTACATTAAACATTTTTTTATTAATATTTTTTAAATATTATATACCAATTCTATGTTAAATATAAAACAAATTAAAACATAAGTTTTTTTACTTTGAATGATTATTTTTCCTTTATTTAATATGAACATTGAAATATTTTATTTATGGTTAACAATGATTTTTTTGTTAGTAATATATTTTTATTCAAATATTACATGTCAACTGAATATTAAATAAACTATACATCATATGATATCAATAATATTATTTTTCCATATAAGGAATAATTGATATTTTATTATTATTAAAAATAAAAAATGATATTTTATTATTTTTAAATATCATATTACAAGATAACATTTCCTACTAAATTGTGAAATAATTTTCAATGCAATAAATTCATATTTGAATTCATGCTTCTCTAATCATAGTAATTTTTCAAATATCTTTCGGTTGCCATCACATTGGACAGAAAATTGTCGACGCATTTCAAACCAACCAGTGTGGTTCATATTTAAGACAAGATGAGAGACCAAGTCGAGTCATTAAGCTTATATAGATGTAGAGAAGGCCAAATAGTTGTTGGAAAAACAACTAGTTTGACTAGGAAGGAAAATTATTTATGATTAACAAATTATTTTTACTTAATATATAAAGTTAAAATATTTTATTTTATAATTAAATAATTTAATAATGAGTAGAAATTCAAACTAGCCGTTAGAATAACAATTAGTTTGAATACAAAGAGAAAAAATTGTTGTTCTATTTTTATTAATTTCATTATGTTGTGTCGAAGGTTAATTAATAATTTATTATTATTATTATTATTATTATTTTAATATAATAAATTTAATATAATAAAGGGCATATATATATATATATATAAGGGGGTTGAAAATATCTAGGAGTATAGGGTAGGGATACAACACTTGCTAATATTCCAGTCGTCATCTCTATTGAGATTGATAGGTCTTTTTTCAATCTCTAAAGCCTCCCTTAATTTACGGTGATGAAAATGGTCAATCTGAGCAATAAACTTAGCTTATTCGATGCATACGTGATGGTTCATCTTTTCAGCATGTTCAAATAGGGCTGAGGAGCAGGATCTTCCATGCCTAAGGTTAGCAACATCCTCACAAATCCTTTGATTAATTGATCGACTGGTTTCGCCAATGTAAGGAGTCCCACAAGAGCATGCGATAATGTAGACATATTTTCCATCCTTGGCATTCATAGGACCTTTAATAGATCCGAGAGAGTTGTGAATGGTGTTAATGGGTTTGAAAGTAAAAGAAATCTTATGCTTCTTAAGGATCCTGGCAATCTTATAAGTGGTTCATTGAATAAAGGGAAGGTGCACTCCAGAATACCATTATTTAGAATCTTTTTTATTTATATTAGGACTTTTTTCTTCTTTAAAAAAATATCTAATTCCTCAGGATTTAATATAACCATTTTTACTGAAGACATCGAGAAGATGGGTTTTTTCTCCTTCAAGGTGAGATTCGTCAGATATTCTCAACGCCCTAGTCATCTTCCATTAAGATCACGATGGAATATGAGGTTGATGGTAGCCTTCCTTTCCTAAATTTTCTTATTTCTAGAAAGGAAGATGGTTCTTTCTCCCATCAGGTTTTTTGAAAGAAAACCCATATTGATCAGTCTCTTCACGCTAACTCGCATCATTTCCCTGCTCAGAAGTTAGGCATCCTCAACACCTTAGCCACTAGGGCGTTGAGAATCTCTCTGAATCTCACCTTGAAGGAGAAAAAACCCATCTCCTCGATATCGTCAATAAGAATTCTTA
Source organism: Pinus albicaulis (assembly GCA_034641835.2). Lineage (NCBI taxonomy): Eukaryota > Viridiplantae > Streptophyta > Pinopsida > Pinales > Pinaceae > Pinus > Pinus albicaulis. The sequence continues at coordinate 1,590,804,203 of CM076575.1, read as the reverse complement.
TAGTAAATCCCAAGGACTTAGAGCTTTTATTAAAGTAGAAAAAGGTCCTAATATAAATAAAAAAGATCCTAAAGAATGGTATTCTGGAGTGCACCTTCCCTTTATTCAAGGAACCACTCATAAGATTGTCGGGATCCTTAAGAAGCATAATATTTATTCTTCTTTCAAACCCCTTAACACCATTCAAAACTCTCCCAGATCAGTTAAAGGTCCTGTGAATCCCAAGGATGGAGAAGGTGTCTACATTATCCCATGCTCTTGTGGGACTCCTTAAATTGGAAAAACCAGTCGATCAATTAATCAAAGGATTTGTGAGAATATTGTTGACCTTAGACATGGGAAATCCCACTCCTCAACCCTAGCTGAACATGTTGAAAAGACGAACCATCACATATGCATCGAAGAACTAAGGTTATTGCTCGGATTGACCATTTTCATCACCATAAATTAAGGGAGGCTTTAGAAATTGAAAAAGGACCTATCAATCTCAATCGAGACGATAGCTAGAATATTAACAGGTGTTGGATCCTTGCCCTATACTCCTAGATCTTGTCAACCCCCTTTTTCTAATATTTTAGCCCTTTCTTATATTAAATTGATTCTATTAAAAAAAAATAGGAAGAAGAAGAAAATAATAAATTATCAATTAAACTTAGACAACATAATGAAATTAATAAAAATACAACAATAACTTTTTGTCTTCGGAGTTAAACTAACTGTTATTCTCAATTGGTTGGTTCGAAACACGTCGACAATTTTCTATCCAATGTGATGACAACCGAAAGATATTTGAAAAATTCATATTTTAAAGATATTTATATTAAATTTAATAATTAACAATATTTAAAAAAAGTAAAAATAAAATTATTATCAAAATTTATATTAAAAATTATAATTTGAAATAAAATATTTATTAATTAGTAAAAAAAGTTAATTAAAAAATTAAGTTCATTTATTCATTCACTCATTCCATGTTGACTCCACATATTAACTTCATGACATCCACAAAAAAAACTAATTAATACACCTGTTGTAAATCTGTAGAAATTTGAATAACTGTTAAATTATTCACCGAGATTATCCTGATCACACACTATTTGAGCTTCATGCATAATACATAACCTCTTCTACTATTGATCATCAATTTGCGGAAATATAAACAATCGAATGCGCACATTAAAACCATAAACAATCACACATATAAACACAGTATTTATGGGAAAGCTTAAAGCTGAAAACCCCCAACTATCTGTATATTATAATGATAGAGATCATGTAACAATCATTGTAAAAACCCCTCACAAGCTCTCAGTACAATCTCCAATTGTTACACACTACACAAGCTCAGATCATACAAAACACATGCTCCAATCTGCTCCACCTGTTAGCCTGCCTCTACTGCGCAATCCAATATGGATAATTGCCAGATCAAGGTTCAAATCCCACTGGTATGTACTGCGTAATCCTCATTGGCCTCTCTATCAATGTGTGGTGCAAACTCATGCACCAGTATAGTCACAATTGATAGTCACACTGCTTGTAACAACCAACTACACAACATTTACTTACCATAAAAAAATTTATTACTCAGACCTTATAACTCAACTAAATCATAACATTAACTATGCTATGCAACCGTTCCAACCTGTACTTCGGAAAAAGTGTCAACTTACCTGTACTCACCATGCAGACCTGTCACTATAGAGTATATGTTGAGTACTACGTTGCTGGTGTTTTATTATGATGCCACTTAAATAGGTACTCGAAACTATTAATTATTGAGGGGTTATATTATTGCGGAATTATATGGTTACAACCCCTTTTTGGAATCCTTCGTGCCCTTTACAATTATTATGGTGGAGTTATTTATTGGAACTATTATAGTTTTAGCACTTTCAACTTATATGCTCATTCACATGGACTGTCAATTCTTGAATTAACTCAGAGGTCCGACGGATATATGCTTTGGATCCTTGGTACCATCGCCTTCCACATGGATAACGCTACGTCGTTGATAGGGATTACATCCAACGGCTGTGGCGTTCTCAGTTTGCAATGACCTCGGCAATTAACCGCTTCCCCGCTCATTTGCTCATTCGCTGGAGGTTCTGGAGGCTCTGCGAGGGTTGCGAGGTTTGGAGGTTCCGAAGACATTTTCCATGGCGGCCACGGCGAAAGGCACCCCACCCAGCACAGTTCCTCTTCCCGACAGGTTGCTTCCTTGCGCAATTCCTGTAGGATTTCTCAGTCTGCTCTCTTAGAGTGTACGCCTCTGTTCCTGTTAAAAACTTTCGTTTTAATACAAAATTTCAGGTTGTTTCGGCGCTAGCATTATTCTGATTAAATTGACTTTCTTATTGTTATGGCGGCAGGCTTCAGCGTTTACGCATGCTTGCGCTCTACAGGTTTAACTCTTTCTCCTATTCCGTGACAGAAACGTTGTATTTTCCATAAACTATTTGTTTGTTACCCTAACAATCTCCATGCATTTGGTTGCAGATAATGCCCTATCCTACACTGTTTGCTCAGGCCTCTTGGAGGGTTCTGGTCGCGACAAGGGTTTTTTAAAACTTCGACTCTGCCACAGGTACTTCGCTCTTCATGATTCGAGACCTCTTGCTACTTGCTCAGCCGGCATTTCTGATGTTCGGAAAGATTAGATGGGGCACTGGCTAGGGTTTAAGAACCTGTTCATATTTTCTTTTAGCCGTATTTGGGCGGCTCTTTGGTTAAGTTGAAAGTAGCCTAGGGTTTTCGGTCGTTCATTCTGTATTCGAAGAAAAGTATTTCGGGTTTTCAAGTTCCCTTTCTCAGACATTGATGGAATTTTGGTTATTCATTCATGTGACCGGGTTCCTATCCCTGTGCTTACTTGTTTAAAGAACTCTTGAACATTTGCTCCTTAGTACTGTGAATTTCCTCTGTTGAACAGATTATTGTGAATTTAAGTATACATGCACAACGCATTTTGACCTTTCCATTTGCGCTCAGCTATGGTTATCATGTTTGAAAATGGAGTTCTTTTTTTTCTCTTATTCTGCATAATTACTTAGTTTGATGTATAATTTTCTCAGAAGCTTATTTAAACGTTTCTTTCCTTACAGTATGTACATGTGCTTATGATCTAGACTTAGGGCTTTTCCTAATGTTCTGGTTACAAAACCGCTGGCTGGAATTCTATATACACTGTTTAACTTCTTATGGACAATTTCCTCATTAAAGCATGTTGTCCTTCTAACAAGGGTTTCTGGAGTTAATAATTCTACAGAGTTAAGTTCAACTATCGGCATTTCTTTTACTTTAAGCTTAATTTAGTCTATTTATGGTCGGTGTCCGGACCACCCGTCTCGTCCGAGCTATCATAGACAGGAGGCAACCTATCCAGATACCTGAATTTATTTCGGGCGACCAGATTTACAGCTCTCCTAGATTTAATAGTTTCTGTTTTCACATTGTCTATGGCTATAGTATTTATTAGTCTTATAACAGAGAAACTATAGTAAATGCCATACAGCCCTGTCTTGTTTACACAGTTATTTGTATATAGATAAATGCTACTACAATGCTTTCTCTCTTACTTTGCTTCTACAGAACAAATAGATAACCTACTATAATTATCGGTGGTTCCAAAATACCTAGTTAAGAGATACTACAAAACAAAATGCTGATAATAAAGAACAGTAGTTGTTTTCTACATTTCCACAGAACAATAAATAAAAAAAAGAATAAATATTTATTGACAGCACCCCTGTAGCAAGCCAAATCTTTTACTTCCATGTAATCCAGAAAACTACTTGCATTTTACTTATCTGTGTCCAAATCCAATTGATGGTACTCGTTACCTCCCATCCACGAACTGGGCAATCACGCCTTCCAGTTCTCCCCCGAGCTCCAAGCCTGGGTCTGGTTGAACACAACTTCTGGAGGAGAGTTCTCGGGACAGTTCGGTCCTACTCTCCGACTCCAGTGGAAATAGAATTGTCTGGGGAGTTCTCAGGACAGTCCGGTCCTCTTCTCCAACCCAGCATTCATCTGTTATGGAAAATTTGCCAGCTTACACAGATTCCTCATTCTTTTCCTTCTCACAGAACCCCTAACTCCCCTTGGAATTCCCCCTTTATTCCAGAGTTTTCTTGGGGTAACTGTAGTAACTGTTTCATTCTGTTCAACTAACCCAGATTTACTTTTACCATCAATTATTTTACTCATGAAATAATTTTCACAAATTAAATCTTACTTTATTCGAAAAACAAAATTAATCTTGTTCAAATACTTCTTTTAAAACAACAGTAGTCACAAATAGTCCTTAACCAATAAATCTTAACCATTTGTTAGTGGCTAAGAGGGTGGTTACAATTTCCCCCCTCTGGAAGAAAACACCGTCCTCGGTGTTATTATTCCAGCTCAGTAAAAACTTCAGGATAAGCTTCCCGCACAAAACTTTCGTCTTCCCAAGTAGCCTCCTCGGGTCCAAAGTGTTTCCATTGCACTTTAACCTGGGCGATGGCTCGTTTCCGGAGCATGATTTCCCTCCGGTTGATTATACTGTGGGGCTCTACCAGAAATTCCCCGTCTGGTTCTACCTGCACAAAACGAACTTTTGTTAATTAAATAAGCTTTTAATATCACATTATCATTTAGCAATCATACCCATTCACTACCTGTATGTTCTGCCAGTGAATTATGTGTCTTGGATCATGAACATATCGTTTTAATAATGATACATGGAAGACATTGTGCACCCGAATGTGACTAGGAAGGGCCAAGCGATAGGCTACCGGTCCCACCCTTTCCAATATTTGGAAGGGACCACAGAACCGGGTTGCTAATTTTGCACAAGATGCCCATCTTAGTGTACTTTTCTTTGGTTTAATTCTGACATAAACGTGATCTCCAACTTCATACTCACGGTATGACCTCTTTTTATCCGCATACACATTTTGTCTGTCTTGTGCTGCCTTCAAATTCTGTCAAATTTTCTTAACCTCTGCTTCCATTTCTGCTAGCATGTCTGGTCCTAACATAAGTCTATTCTCGGGGCTGCTCCAGTTAATGGGGGTTCTGCACTGCCGCCCATACAGCACCTCAAACGGACTCATCTTCAATGATTCCTGGTAGCCATTGTTGTAAGAAAACTCTATCAAGTGTAGATACTCCTCCCACTTAATTGGTTGCTGCATGACATACATTCTTAGCATGTCTTCCAGCACCTGATTTACTCGTTCAGTCTGACCGTCTGTTTTCGGGTGGTATGCAGTACTAAAATGTACTTGAGTTCCCAACCCTGTAAACAGTGCCTTCCAAAAAGCTGATGTGAATTTTACGTCCCTATCCGAGATAACGGTCTTAGGGATGCCATGCAGTCTGAAGATCTCACGCATAAATAAATCTGCAATCTGTATTGTCTTATAGGTGGATTGGACAGGTATGAAATGTGCGGACTTACTTAACCGATCCACAACTACCATTATGGAATCATTACCTCGTTTTGTTTTCGGTAGTCCGGTGATGAAATCTAATGAAATCACCTCCCACTTCCATTCAGGAATCGGTATAGGCTGCATTAATCCCGTTGGATGCCTGTGCTCTACTTTCACTTGCTGGCACTCCAAACACTTGGTTAAATAACCTGCTAAATCCTTTCTCATGCCGGGCCAACAATAGTCTTTTCTTATGGCTGTCAGCATTTTTTGATATCCCGGGTGTCCTGCATAATTACTTCTATGATATTCATCCAGTATCATATTTTTTAATTCTATTCTGTTTGGGATGACTATCCTCTTTCTAAAAATCAGCAACCCATCCGGGCTAATCTCATAGTCTCCATGTCCACCCTGTCCTTCAGATTCTTGTGTCTGCTGCCACAAGTATCTATACTCAGGATCTTTTTCTGCTTCTTTTCTGATTTGTTCTAAAAATCTGGTTTCAATTTGGTTAACATATAACTCATAAACGTTATGCAACTTTCTGCTTAAGGCATCCGCAACCTTGTTCTCTTTTCCTTTTACATGCTGTAGATCAATGCCAAACTCGCTCAGGAAAGCATTCCATCTTGCTTGTCGGGAGTTTAAGTCAGCTTGCTTAAAATAGCTGGTTAGACTACTGTGATCAGTCTTTAACACAAATATTTTTCCCGAGTAAGTAATGCCTCCACACTCGGAGAGCATGCACCACTGCAGTCAGCTCCAAATCATAAGCTGAATATCGCTGCTCATACTCTTTTAACTTGCGAGATTCGTATGCAATTACCTTTCCTTCCTGTGATAAAACAGCCCCAACTTCTTCCTTGCTTGCATTTGTACAAACCTCGAATTCCTTATTTGGATCTGCCACACTTAACACCGGTGTTGTTGTCAATAACTGCTTCAATCTTTCAAAACTATCCTGGCATTCTTTTGTCCATTTAAAGATTTTCCCTTTCCTTTGTAAGGAAGTAATGGGAAAAGCTATCTTTGAAAAACCTTTTATAAATCGCCGGTAGTAACCGGCAAGACCCATAAAAGATCTTATATCTGCCACATTCTGTGGCACCTTCCATTCCATGATAGTTTTAATTTTCTCCGGGTCCACTGCTATACCCTCTTTAGATATTACATGTCCAAGGTACTGTATCTCTTCCTTGAAGAAATCACATTTACTGAACTTTGCATACAGCTGATGTTTCCTTAGTATCTCCAGCACCATCCGCAAGTGTTTTTCATGTTCATTCGCACTCTTAGAATAAATCAGTATGTCATCAATGAAGATTAACACGAAATTGTCCAAGTTGGGGTGGAAAATACTATGCATCAGTCTCATAAAAGTGGTTGGTGCATTAGTTAAACCAAAAGGTAATACCACGAATTCATAGTGGTCGTACCTGGTGCGAAAAGAATTTTTGTGTATATCTTCATCCTTAATTCGGATCTGGTGGTAACCGGACCGCAAATCAATTTTTGAAAACACAGTAGCTCCCCTTACCTGGTCAAACAGGTCGTCAATACGGGGTAGGGGGTATCTGTTCTTAACAGTCAACTTATTTAATTGTCGGTAATCCATGCACATGCGCATGGTTCCATCCTTTTTCCTGATGAACAACACAGGTGCTCCCCAAGGTGACACACTAGGTCTGATATACCCCTTATCTAGTAATTCCTGAAGCTGCATTTTCAGCTCAGTCAATTCTGGCACACTCATACGGTAGGGAGTTCGCGAAATTGGTGAAGCTCCCGGCAGCAGTTCTATTGTAAAATCAACCTCTCTTTTAGGTGGTAATCCCGGTATTTCTTCAGAAAATATGTCCTTAAATTCCTGTATTACAGGTATATTTTCTAACATAGCAGCCTTGTTCTTGGATTCAAATAGTCCAACTTGTATGGCGTACAATTGGCATCCTTTCCTCATACACTTTGCCAACTGAGAAGCGGTAACTGGTCGCAGATGTACAGGCTTCTTTAAGCCCTGAATCTCTTGGCGATTACCATTCTGATCTCTGTAGTAAACTACCTTTTCCTTGCAATCTATAAGAGTCCAGTGTTTCTCCAACCAATCCATACCCAACAAGACATCATAAGAGCCCAAGGGAAGAATATTTAAATCCACCATTAACTGTTGTCCACCGACTTGCAATGCACAGTCTGATATTTTGGCACTAACTCTTCTTTTAGCTCCTGTAGCTAACTGAACCAACCATCTCTTCTTAAATTTTTGACTTGGCAGTTTACAGATTTCCACAAGTTTAGGACTTATATAACTCAAACTTGCGCCTGGATCTACCAAAACAGAAATAGTTTGGGAGAACAATTTACCTTCCAGTTCTATCATGGTGGGTTGAAAATCAGCTTGCCGGTCCTCCAATGCAGCGTGAATCCTGGGTATGCTTCTGGAAATATCCCCCACCGTAGAGGCCTCCTGCAAATTATTCACTGTTTCAGTTTTGCCCCGCTGTGGGTAATCTCGATAGTAGTGCGCTGCCCCGCAGCCCCAACATTGCAGAGGTGGCCTTTGGTTTTGAGGTTGCTCAGGTCTATTTGAAGCTTCCACTGTTTTATCTTCCCCTGGCCATCTAATCCTCTAATGGTTTCTACCGAATTGCTTATTAACTGAATTCCTGGCTGAACTTCTGAATTTACTGGTTTTTCCCTTTTTGAAACCAGCACTGCTCCTATTTTCTTTCTTTGTTTTCCAACCTTTTCCTTGATCTACCTTGTTTTTTGCTTGCTGATAGCACAGCCTTGCCTTCCTGATAGCTTCATCCATCGTCCTAGGATTAAAAAACTCAATACGCTCCTTCATATGGGCTAGTAAACTGCTCAGAAATCTCTAAACCTTGGCCTTCTCATCTCTTAGATACGGTACATAGCGCAGTAACGATGTAAACTTGGTGATGAACTCGTCCATAGTCAATTGGCCTAGCCTTAAATCACGGAATTCTCGAGCTTTTTCATCATAGAAACGCTCTGTCAAGTACTTGTCCTTGAAATATTGTTGGAACTTATCCCATGTTACGTCCTGATCCTCTATTCCCTTCACGTTCTTCACTTCTTCCCACCATAGGGTGGCTTTATCTTTTAGCTGATAAATCGCCAATCGTGCCTTAAGACCACTGTCATAATCATACACCTGGAAGTACTTGTTCATATTAATTAACCAGGCCTCTGCTACTTCTTCTTTTTCTCCATCGAAGGTGGGTGGCTTAATCTTTCTGAATTCTCCATGTAATTCCATCTTCTGTCTTTTTCCTGCCTTCCGTTCTGTTCCATTTTCAGATTCAGCTTCATTAAGGTTTCTGTTTGAATTATTGCGCTGGGAAAGACTTCTTTCTTTTTGACTCATATCTTGCTCATCAGTTTGATGTTCGTTTCCCCCTTGGTGTTCTCTGTCAGCACTGGGATTTTCATTCCTTTGATTTTGTTTATCGGACAGGATTTTTAAGATCCTTTCCTGTTCCTGCATCATCCTGGCATTTTCCTGTCGTACCCTCTCCATTTCTTCCTGCAACTGTTGTACTGTATGCAATAAGATGCGGGTCTGCTGTTGCTGTTCTTCCATCAGTCGGTTTGACCGCTGGTGCTGCTCAATCCCCAACTGAACCCACATCTCAGGGTTGCCCCCCGGCGGTGGTTGCATTTCTCCTGCATTTTGTTGTGACTGTTGCGAAGGTGTTCGTCTCACTTGTCTTTCCATCTAATCATCGGACTATGCATAGATAACACACAGTTTTAACGTTAGTTGGCCCAATAGGGCCCAGCGTTGTAACGCTGCTCTGATACCACTTGTAACAACCAACTACACAACATTTACTTACCATAAAAAAAAAATTTATTACGCAGACCTTATAACTCAAACTAAATCATAACATTAACTATGCTATGCAACCGTTCCAACCTGTACTTCGGAAAAAGTGTCAACCTACCTGTACTCACCATGAAGACCTGTCACTATAGAGTATATGTTGAGTACTACGTTGCTGGTGTTGTATTATGATGCCACTTAAATAGGTACTCGAAACTATTAATTATTGAGGGGTTATATTATTGCGGAATTATATGGTTACAACCCCTTTTGGAATCCTTCGTGCCCTTTACAATTATTATGGTGGAGTTATTTATTGGAACTATTATAGTTTTAGCACTTTCAACTTATATGCTCATTCATATGGACTGTCAATTCTTGAATTAACTCGGAGGTCCGACGGATATATGCTTTGGATCCTTGGTACCATCACCTTCCACGTGGATAACGCTACGCCGTTGATAGGGATTACATCCAACAGCTGTGGCGATCTCGGTTTGCAATGACCTCGGCAATTAACCGCTTCCCCGCTCATTTGCTCATTCGCTGGAGGGTTCTGGAGGCTCTGCGAGGGTTGCGAGGTTTGGAGGTTCCGAAGACATTTTCCATGGCGTCCACGGCGAAAGGCACCCTACCCAGCACAGTTCCTCTTCCCGACAGGTAGCTTCCTTGCGCAATTCCTGTAGGATTTCTCAGTCTGCTCTCTTAGAGTGTACGCCTCTGTTCCTGTTAAAAACTTTCGTTTTAATACATAATTTCAGGTTGTTTCGGCGCTAGCATTATTCTGATTAAATTGACTTTCTTATTGTTATGGCGGCAGGCTTCGGCGTTTACGCCTGCTTGCGCTCTATAGGTTTAACTCTTTCTCCTATTCCGTGACAGAAACGTTTGTATTTGCCATAAACGATTTGTTTGTTACCCTAACAATCTCCATGCATTTGGTTGCAGGTAATACCCTATCCTACACTGTTTGCTCAGGCCTCTTGGAGGGTTCCGGTAGCGACAAGGGTTTTTAAAAACCGACTCTCGCTCTTGCACTTCGCCTTCATGATTCGAGACCTCTGCTACTTGCTTAAATTCTATGATTTCCCGATGTCGGGAAGATTAGATGGGGCACTCGGCTAGGTTCAAAGAACTCCGTCATATTTTCCTTTTAGCCGTATTTGGGCGGCTCTTCGTTGCTTCTGAAGTAGCCTAGGGTTTTCATTGCTCATTCTCACAGATTCGAAGAAAAGTCTTTCGGGTTTTCAAGTTCCCTTTCTCAGACATTGATGGAATTTTGGTTATTCATTCATGTGACCGGGTTCCTATCCCCGTGCTTACTTGTTTAAAGAACTCTTGAACATTTGCTCCTTAGTACTGTGAAGTTCCTCTGTTGAACAGATTATTGTGAATTTAAGTATACATGCACAGCGCATTTTGACCTTTCCATTTGCGCTCAGCTATGGTTATCATGTTTGAAAATGGAGTTCTGTTTTTTCTCTTATTCTGCATAATTACTTAGTTTGATGTATAATTTTCACAGAAGCTTATTTAAACGTTTCTTTCCTTACAGTATGTACATGTGCTTATGATCTAGACTTAGGGCTTTTCCTAATGTTCTGGTTACAAAACCGCTGGCTGGAATTCTATATACACTGTTTAACTTCTTATGGACAATTTCCTCATTAAAGCATGCTGTCCTTCTAACAAGGGTTTCTGGAGTTAATAATTCTACAGAGTTAAGTTTAGCTATCGGCATTTCTTTTACTTTAAGCTTAATTTAGTCTATTTATGGTCGGTGTCCGGACCACCCGTCTCGTCGGAGCTATCATAGACAGGAGGCAACCTATCCAGATACCTGAATTTATTTCGGGCGTCCAGATTTACAGCTCTCCTGGATTTAATAGTTTCTGTTTTCACATTGTCTATGGCTATAGTATTTATTAGTCTTATAACAGAGAAACTATAGTAAATGCCATACAGCCCTGTCTTGTTTACACAGTTATTTGTATATAGATAAATTCTACTACAGTGCTTTCTCTCTTACTTTTCTTCTACAGAACAAATAGATAACCTACTATAATTATCGGTGGTTCCAAAATACCTAGTTAAGAGATACTACAAAAAAAAATGCTGATAATAAAGAACAGTAGTTGTTTTCTACATTTCCACAGAACAGTAAATAAAAAAAAAAGAATAAATATTTATTGACAGCGCCCCTGTAGCAAGCCAAATCTTTTACTTCCATGTAATCCAGAAAACTACTTGCATTTTACTTATCTGTGTCCAAATCCAATTGATGGTACTCGTTACCTCCCGTCCACGAACTGGGCAGTCACGCCTTCCAGTTCTCCCCCGAGCTCCAAGCCTGGGTCTGGTTGAACACAACTTCTGGAGGAGAGTTCTCGGGACAGTCTGGTCCTACTCTCCGACTCCAGTGGAAATAGAATTGTCTGGGGAGTTCTCAGGACAGTCCGGTCCTCTTCTCCAACCCAGCATTCATCTGTTATGGAAACTTTTCCAGCTTACACAGATTCCTCATTCTTTTCCTTCTCACAGAACCCCTAACTCCCCTTGGAATTCCCCCTTTATTCCAGAGTTTTCTTGGGGTAACTGTAGTAACTGTTTCATTCTGTTCAACTAACCCAGATTTACTTTTACCATCAATTATTTTACTCATGAAATAATTTTCACAAATTAAATCTTTCTTTATTCAAAAAACAAAATTAATCTTGTTCAGATACTTCTTTTAAAACAACAGTAGTCACAAATAGTCCTTAACCAATAAATCTTAACCATTTGTTAGTGGCTAAGAGGGTGGTTACACTGCTCTTTCACCTACCTCTTCACTGGTCTCCACTGAAACTGTCCATGCACTGCAGTTAACTGATGTATTCTTTAGTTGATTTATGAGTTAATAATTAGTGAATTAATTAATAATTAATTCACACCACTCTCACTAATTTTATCAATCAATTAGACTAGATACAACTAGCTCAACTAAGTTAAACTGAACACAACTCCATTAACTGTCTCATCAACTCCACCAAACTCTGTCACATGAGTTCTAATTGAAGTAAACCATGCAATAGCTCCACTAAACCCTATGAATAGCGTAATTCCTTATGTCAGCTGCATGTGCCACATCCGTGACTCAAACTGAAGTGCTCCAAGAGGATAAGATAATGTTTAGAGTCCAAATATTATTAAGAGCTAATAATATTTGACATATCTATTTTTAGACTGGCAATCTAAAAATAGATTCCGCCCAATATGTCTAAAAATAGAAGTCCATCTATTTTTCCCAACTTGACCAACCATCCACAAATAGCATCCTGCAACTCATAGAACATGATCCATATGTCTAAAAAATATACTTTGCGCCAAAAATAGCCTACGGGCCCACTTAATGAAGGCGACTTCTTTCCACTAAGCTCCTCATCTTGTTGCAATCTCAACAAAATCTGCTAATGTGATTGATATTTGTTATTGAGCTTAGAGGCTTACTCTACAACCCAGTATGAAGGGGATGTGGAAGTATGTCTGTTCGTCCATCCCTTCTAAAATAAAATAATAAAAATAAATAAATAAATAAACTTTTAAATAGAAAAATAATGTCCACTATAATTAAATATAATAATATGATGTAAAGTAATTAGAAGTAAAGAAATGTATATGTTTAAATCTTATATTAAAAAAAAAAACTAACAAACAATAGATTTAAATAAAAATGTTTGAAGATCTATGTTAATTTATGTATATCAAGTTCATATATATTTGTATATAGAAAATTGTTAAAATAAAATATTTTAAAAAATATTTTTTTATGGTTACTCTATTTAGCATTCAAAAACACAATTTAAATAATGAAAAATAATATTGTATTTTGCACTCTGAAGAAATTAAACATGAAGAAATTTGATCCCTCTTATTTCATGTTAGATCTATACTTAAGATAGATCTATATTAAGTTAATAAATATATTTAGAAAATTACTTCACTTTTCAAAATACTTTCAATTTTCCGAATTTCAAAATAAAATAATCTAGATTTTTTTTTAAAAACTATAATACCAATAATATATAAGGAACACATTTAAAAAAAGTCAATGTATTGTATTTATATAATTAAAAAAAATTAATAATAAAATATGTTGTATTTATATAATTTTAAAACAAAATGAATGATAAAATTAATACATTAAAGTAATTCTTACTTCTCCTTTTTTCAAATATAAAAAATCATGATTTGTTTTTTTGAATAAATACATTCACTCAAATAAAATTAAAATATATTATACTTAAAAAAAACTTGGATACTTATGTAAAATTTCAACACTTCGATATGTATATAAAATTGCACCCATATAAATGTTAAATTCTATTTTAATATAAAAATGATCTAAAAATTATGATAATTAAATTTTATATTTTTATATATAAAATTAATAGTTTGGAGGGATTGCTTTCATACTAATATTTTAGAGATGATATATTCATGGTAAGTTTTATTAGATCAATTTTAATTTTAGAGTTGTTATTCATTATAAGTTTTATAGAATCATTCTAAATTCATTGCAATTTTACATCTATTAAATTTAAAGAGGGAATGCAAATTTTTTAAAAGTGAAACGAAATTTGATTTTTTTTGGATATTTAGAAGATCTAGAATTAAAACAAATTTAATTATTAATTATAATTTATTATAATTATAATTATAATTATTAATAATTATTATTTTATTTTATTTTATTTTTATATTATTTTATTATTCAAAATATTTTATTGATAATTATAATTATTAATCATTTTTTAATACAACTTTCTACACTTTTTAATTCATAATGAGGAAAAAAAAACTTTGTTAAAAATCATTAATACATTTCACTTTGAATTCTTCCCCATCATCATAGACATGAAATAGAAAACATAGATGAAATTGAAAAAAACCCTCATTATTTTAATATCACATTTTTACATTAATAATTTTTTATTTTTAATATTGTTAATAATATTATTTGCTTCTATTTTAATATTAATAGATTTAAATTTTAATAGATATAATTAGTATTAATATTTTAATATTAATATTTTAGTAGTTATAATTATAATGGTTGTAATACTTTTAATTTTAATATTAATTTTCCCTTTCTAATTATATTGGTTATATTTTAATAATTATTAATAGTTATTTTATATATTTATTTACAATATTTTGTTTATAAGAAATTTATTAATTTTTTATTTTAATAATTTTTTATTTATATTGAGTTATATTTTAATAATTATTAATGATTATTTTATATATTTATCTATAATATTTTGTTTATAAGAAATTTATTAATTTCTTATTTTAATAAATTTTTATTTTAATAATTATTTATGATTATTTTATATATTTCTTTATAATATTTTTTTATAAGAAACTTATTAATTATTTTTTAATTATTTTTGGTTTCATTTTATTAATTATTTAATATTAATATTAATATTTTAAATCTAATCGTTATAATTATAGTGATTTTAATTTTAATATTATTTATTTTAATGTTTTAATTTTAATAGTTATAAATATTAATTATTTTAATAGTTATAAATTAAAATTATTATAATAATTTTATTATTTTAATATTATATTTTAATGTTAAATTTTACTAGCATAAATAGTTGAGGATGGGTCTTTTTAGCAAGGTGGCCCAAGATGAAACCTCAGGGGGTGGTTGTGCCCTGTGCTAGGGGTAGAAAACATGCTAAAAAAATCCAGTCAACTAAGGTCAAGTGTGGCCCAGGTCGGGCGTGATCCTAGGTGACTTGGACAAATTAGAGTCCTCAAACCACACATCAAGCTAAGGATCACAAACAACTTGACAAAAAAAAAAATATAGCATTCTAACATTAATAAGTGTTGAACTCTTAGTTAAACTGAGAGGGGAGGGGGGGGGTGAATCATTTTAACACATTCATAGACTTTTTAAACCTTTTATTCAAACTAACACACATCTTCATTTCATGTCCAGCTTAATATGTAAGTAATCTTAGAATATGAGCAGCAAGTAATAGAACAACAGACTTAATATGAGAGTAGCAGGTATTAAACAGATGATATAAATCAGATCAACACATAAACATCATGCACAGAGACACCAGATATAAGTGGAAACCCATAAAGGGAGAAAACCACATCTTATTATTGTTGTGATGCAAAGGCAAGCTCCAACTCCCTCTCACCACTGTTTTTCTGCAGGCACCAACCTACAGGAGGCTCCTACCTCAATTTTGCAAGCTACAACTTGCAAGGAAGCACCAACTCCCTTCAATTTTCTACAGGCACCAACCTACAGGAGGCTCCAACCTCAGTCAGCTACAACTGACAGCTATCAAGCTGCAACTTGATAGGGAAGCTCCAACTTCCTCAATTTATCAAACTGAATGTTTGCTGATTTACTTCAGATATCAGCTCTGTTCTGTAGCTTCTCTTTTCTGCTCTTCTTCTCTTAATTTTCTCTGCCTTATTCTTCTATATTCTGTATTCTCTATATTTGCTCTCTCTCTCTCTCTTGAGCTTATCAAATTGATATTATATATAGAAATTCTCACATGACTGTTTGTATTTCACAAGGAATTTGAAGTGAACAGTCATGACTCTTTGGCTTCTGTCCTCTTATTCCTTTTTCAACTCAATTTTAGAATTACTACAATATGTACAAGTTTCATGCTACAGTGGGATTTTGTCTTTTCCTTAGGATACTTGCCTTTGCATTACAAACAATAAAAAATAATTACATCATTTACATTCACATTCTAAATTACATATTTCAATATCACTCAGCTCCTCTTCTGAACTTTGGCTTACTGGATTTTGTCTTTTTATACTGCTGTTAAGAAACTGTTCTGCATCATCTTTGTTTACTGTCATCTGTACATTTCACCTGTTCACTGCTCTTCTGAATCCCTGTATTTTTCTTGTTCATTCCAGTTATATAACAGCTGTATGTATAGCTGTCTTATAGTCAAACTTAAAATAACTCTCTGTGTTTTTATAAACCCTTTTTAATCACACGGAAATATCAGTGCTCACAATCTTTACCATATACCATCAACTGTATAATCTTTGGTTTCATTTTACTGGAAACGCTTTGCCTTATTAACAAAACAAATATCTGCTCCCACTTTTAATTGCATTCAAAGTTTCGTGTCCAACCATTTTCTCATTCGACAATCTCACTCTTGCATGTTCTCTTTATTCTACGCTGGAAATTTATATAAACAAGTCTAAAGTGTTAATATCTCAAATCCCTGGGATTTGAGACATTAGTTCCAAATCCTTTGGTCATGCACTCGACCCGCAGTTTGGGCAACTCAACAATGTTTTGACATAAATCAACCATATTCCCAGTTTAGCTTACGTGGCTCTTAATCTTCCTTTTAATATATTCGCAACTTTCGACTTTAATTCTGGCTCCCGGTTTATATATATTATTTTCAATCTTTATATTATGCCGCCAACCAACGTTCATACCTTCGTGACCTTATATTAACATTATACGCCTTTTAAATGAATGACTTTATTATAAACGTTTGGCTCTGGGCCCCACCTATATAACCAATAGGCAATCAACCGCACACACCGTACCTGGCTTAACCTTCGGGCTTTTTCATTAACCTTCGTGCGGGTCCTGCGAGCGATCACCATTAGATGTCGGGCCCCTGGATCAATGGTGTATGTTAATTTCACTCCATGTCTTCAGTCGAGGTATAACGCGCGAAGGTGCACTTTAAACAATGGTTTTGAAATGTTGGTCGGGACACGTGTCAGATAGTCTATGGAATCGCTGCCCATTCCTCCAATACCACTTTCCGACGGATGGTGGTGTGAAAAAAACCATGGTTTCACTCCAACCCACCGTTATTGTTCATTCAGCTCTTGGTTCCACTTCTCCCTACGCTCCAGGTTCCGGCCCTCCACGATTTCGATTATATATATATATATATATATATATATATATATATATATATATATATATATATATTCATCGCATTTCAATTATATAAATATAATTTGTGTTTCGACTATGATTCTGCCTATTCTCATACAGCGCATTTGACTATGGTTCTGCCTCCAACACAGAGTTCTGCTCCTTTTCTCGGTTCCGTCTGTTCTTATGCAGAGTGCACACAGCTACTCGTTCCTCTGTTCCTTCTGCTGCCTCTGCTACCTCTCTGTCTCATTTGTCTTATGAATAGTTTAGGTGTTGCTCCTGTCCTTTCCTTTGCCATCAATGACAACATTTCCAACAATAAGTATTTTATATCAATCTCAACATTTTATTAATAATAATAATTTCATTTTTAATATCAAAATTTCTCATCTAATTATATTTGGTTATATTCTAATAATCAATAATTATTATTTTATATATTTCTTTATTTATAACACCTTGTTTATAAGAAATTGATTAATTAATAATGTCAGCCAAATTTTGGGCATATTCTTTTCTATAATATTATTTATTGGAATAATAAAAATTTCTCTATTTTCAATAATAATTACGTTTTAAGGCCTTTTTATTTGAAAACAACTCACCTAGCTGCCACTGTGTACTAGTTTGCATCATTGGATGAAATGTTAGACGTTTGAAGAATTTTACAACGTCAGATTAATAGTTAATAGTTAAAATAAAACTAATAATTAGAATGCTTAATGAACACTTTCAAAAAATAATCAATCAACTACTTCTTGCTAAAAAAATTCTTGATGGATTAAATAGGAGGCTTATTCCTCTCTCTGCTTTAGAAAAAAATTCTCTCTTACCAAATTAGTTTATTGGTTCATCGTGCCAAACTCGATTCTTGCTGTAAGTTCTACATTATGAATTTGGTCATTGTTTTAAAAAAAAAATCTCAGGTGAATAGAAGTTGTCATTTTGTTGATATATCGATAACCCATTCTACGATTTATTCTTAAGGAGAACTTCGGATTCAACAAGCATGTAGATGGTGATGGATCAGCACAAATAGCCCACAATCCTTACTATTTCCTACGAGTCCGCTACTCCTCACTATTTCTTTATTGACTTCTACTGGTCCGCTACTCCCATTAAAAGCATAGAGCGAGTGCTCATAGCCCTGGATGACCATTACCCATGTGCTCTCTACTTTCAAAGCCTCATTGATGCAGGAGCATCATGGTTCCAAATTTTTTTACATTTAGTAGAATCTAGGGGGACTTGTGTTTTTCAAAAGATTGGTTTTCCTAAGTATTTAATTAATGTAATTTTAAATATTTTGAGTGATTTATGTGAGACATTTAGAATAGGGTTTAATTAATTATTGAGATGCATATTTGTAAATCTTCTCGAATGTAGGAGAACATGAGTGGAGTGTGGATTGAGATATTCTAAAATATTGTAAATATTAGATTAGAAAGTAGCTCATGATTTTATAGATTTATAGAGGATCCTTAGGATTTAGTTGAAAGTTGAGATCCTCAAGGGATAAAGAAGAGATTTTAGAAACTAATTGAAGACTTAGAGGATTTTTAGGATTTTGTAGAGTAACCTATGGATCTGAACCAAAATTGGTTACAGAGCCTTTTGTATATAATTGTAAAGCCTCAAAGGAAAAAATAGTGAAAAAATAAATATTATTAGATAGGAGATTTGATTTTGTAAGCCTACATGCATATACAGAGAGAGAGGAAGAGAAAGGGCCATGTAAAGACAAATCAGGCCAAAGTTAGATTGTAAAACAAGTTTTTATTTGTATATGTACATTTGTTTAATGAAAGAGGAAATTGAATTCATTGTGAATGTGTGTGTTATTCCTTTTACGTGTTGAGCGATCTGTAATTATGAATTTATGGTTTTAGTGTGATCAACCATGATGAATGAATTCAAATTGAATGTCTAAAGTCTTCTGAGTGATAAAGGACCTACGGCTAGGTAGAATCCGTGTGATTCCACTCGGGAATAAATAGTGTGTGTACAAGTCGAGTAAAGGGAAAATCACGAATTTTGGAAGAAGTGGAATAATACAGAGAGTGTTTTGTATTCAAGTTTGAAATAGTGTTAAAGAAACAGAGTAACGCTCGATAGAGTTCACATTGGATAAAATTGAACGAGCAAAGGAAAAGTAGCGCAGAGGAGATTGTATTGTAGAATAACGAAGCGGCATAAAGCAGAGGAATCGACGAAAGAAGAGGACACTTACAGATTTCCAAAGAGGTGAATGGATGAACACGATCAAATCGCAGTATCGAAGATTTAAGAATTGATGGTAGAGATCAAGTGCGGGCAAAAATGAAGGTAAGCGATTAAACATTGAAGACTATAGCACAAGGACAACTTTGAAAGTTGTGGACGATGGACGTGTGTCAGTGTGGCGCAAAATCATACATCGGAGATATTAGAAGTTATGCTAAGGACTTTGCAAGGTAAAGAAAATAACTTTTGATGCAGTAAATTACAATAGTTGTGATGCCGTGAGGGGAGGTGCCACGTGTCAGCACTGCGCAACATCGCCCATCGACAATTTTAAAGTTTAGTGTTAAGAGTTCGTGAGATAAAGAAATTTGTTTGCGATGCGATACAGATAATGATGGGTAGATGTGATACGATGTGTCAGTACCGCACAATAGCGCACTTCGCAGGAATTAATGTTTAGCATTAAAGAGTTCGCAAAGAAAAGAGTTTTGATTGTGATGCAAAGTGGAAAGGACGAAAGTTGCGATGTGACGGAATGAACCACGTGTCATAACGACGCATAGGCGCTCATCACTGATCTTAGAGTTTAGAATTGTATGGTAAGTGTTTAAACTTGCAATCAAGTGATTGCGAATGAAGGTATGGTGGACCCTCCAGCAGGTAGTTCCGTGCGTATATGAGGATAATAGTTGAGTTATATGGGAAATATGTTATAAAGTGAAAACGATGTTGATTGCATAAAGTATGTATGTATGAAATATTACAATCCGTTGTGAGCATATATAAAGGAGTACGTGGGCCATAACTTATCTAAAAATGGTATGGAAAACTTGTATGTATTTCAAGAACCTACCACTCAATTTAAATTAAATGATCTAGCTTATACTCGACAATTTTGCGGAATTATTTACTTGAAAGTGGTGTATGAATTTTTATTGTTTATGTGTCTTAAGTTCATTTGTTCTTGTTGCAATTTAACATGTATAACAGAAAAATAATGCAGCAAATAAACATTCAAACACAACAACAAACTTAATCTAGGATTTCACCTGAAATCTCGTGGGCTACGTCTCCTTTGAGCTTTGTCATCTTGACTCGGCTCTTTGGGATTATGGTAAGTTTTTTTACAAAGTAAATACTTAAATCAAATGAATACATCAATGATCCAAAGGACTGAAAATACCATTTAAATCCCTCTAATGGCTGTCCAAACTTTGTAAACATCTTTAGGATCTTGTTGACACGATTCCTTCTGTCGGTGCACTAAGCTACTCTGAGCTTATAAATGGAAAAAACTCTCACAGAATTTTGTTTCTGTCACTAAAACCACTCCTTTTGTATCCAACACACATCAGACACCAAATATCAACTGATAAATTGCTCAAATTGAGCACAACATCCCCAAACTAGGCTATCCTCCACGATTTGCCTAGGGCTGCCCAAAACTTCACATCAACTTCTCGAGCTCTATAATTTCTAAAAATGTTCTGAAACCACTTCCATTGGTTCCAAAATTTCTTAAATAGTCAATATAGACTTTTCATTCATCAAAAATGACCTCTGGATGCTTCGGTTTCGCCTCAATCACCTACCGGCACCCCCTGGCACTAGCGTCGATGAAAACTTCTCTGCTGAGTTTTCAACCTCTATAAGTCTTCAACACTTGATAAAACCTTTTTAATTAGATTTAGAATAATTTTTTCAGTCAATAATGACCATTGGTTCACTACATATGGTCTCAAGCAGCTTTGGCTAAGCCCTACACTGTTGTTGGAAAAAGCTGGCACTAATGGCCCCTGGAAATTTACTGAAGATTTTTGGCCTTCAGGCATTCTCTAAAGGCTCTACAAACCATTTCATCAGATTCATAACATTTTAATTATCCAATTTAGACTATTGGAACCCTATAAAAGGACTCTAACTCCCCTGGCTAGGCCTCAAACTAATTTGACCTCATGGTGGCCCTAATGGCCCCTTCATCTTCCTCGAAGAAAAAAGTGATGAAGATGACCTTTGTTCGACCTGCAACCTATACCAAACTCTCCATAAGGTTGAAGAGACCCAAAATTGACTAAAATTTCACTCAATTCGGTTCGATAATGAGGAATTTATGGCCTCTCCAATATTTGTGCCCAATGTCCCCCAAAAACCCCACTGAATGTGGAGGAACTGCAGTTAAACTCGACAAATTTGGCAAAACTCTGAAAACGTCGGAAGGTGCTCCCAAACTGGCAGATAAATTAAATTTTAAGTTTAATGTCGGGGTAGTGGTCACATGGGCGTTTCCAACGGAACTGCCGGCATAAATGTTAACAAAACCGTAGCATTTAACTCATGAGTGGTCACATTTATAGTTTGTGCTAACAGTTTGTTCCGCCGGCGGAATTAATGTTAACCACAGCCGCTTTTTCATGGAATTTAATTTCATACACCACGTAGTCACATGGTGTGGCTTCCAACCACTGCCGTGACTGCCAGGAATGTTCTCTCCTAGTCGCCGAAGCACGGCCATGTGAAGGGTCGGTGCTGTCGGGCTAGCCCTTAAATTTTTCCGCCCAACTCAAATTCAAAACTTGAAACGAATCTGCCTCCAACATGTGTTAATTAGCTCCCTTGTGGCCTAATGGTAAACCATTAGCGCCATAACTCGGATGTCTTGAGTTCAAACCATGTAACTCCAAAATATTTTTGATATGGCATACCTCCTCCTCAGCCTGGGGCCGCGTGGCAGCCTTCGGGCCTGCCACGTGGCAGCCTGTGATTGGCCACAAAACTCCAAAGTCAAACCAACATCAAATCCCAAGCTGACACTTATCGAAGTGTGATTAGCCCGAATGGAATATTTTGGGGAATATTCCAGGAAATATTCCAAGGAATATTCTCGAAATATTCTTTTTTTAATTTTTCCAAAGTTTAAAAGTCAAAATTGGTCAACTAAATTTTGGAGTTTACTGGATATTTCAAACCTCAATATTTTTTTCATACGACCTTAGTTTTGAGAACCATTCATGGTGCCAGAATCGCAGCGATGAGACCTTTCCAATCGTTCAGATTGCAACCACTTTTGAACACTTTCATTTTTGAGAAATTTGCATAACTTGGACATGATTTCCTGATCACACCTCCCAAATGAGAAGCTTTTGGACCCCAAAATCTCTCTGTACTACTGAAACTGATATGTACAGAAAATGAGAGTACTGCACCCTCTTCTCTTCATCCTCCAAACACTTTCCTTCCATGGCTAGTGACTTTGAACCACAACTAGAAAGTAAATCACACTTCCCTTCCTCGATGTGCTTGTCCTCCTGTCAAGAACTCTCTTTCTTCCACTCACTCAGAAAATTTCTGGTAGGAAATTGGTAGAAGGTAGCTAAACATCGCTGCCTTTATCAATGATCCAAGGTGGCTCAAACAAACAAGAGATTACAGCATAAAATACATGCATACAACCGAAATTTTCATATGTACAAAGGAGTATGGCTTACTGTGTTAAGAAGTCCATTCACTTCTTACCAAGCCACTTCCATGGTGACTTTTGCTGCTGCAACTCTTCTTCATGTGAAACTTCCATTTTCACATCAATAATGGAATCCTTGGTTCCACCTTCGCCAATCTTTCTGTCCCCTTGCTGCATGTGCTTTGGATGACTAGTTGGATGCAAAGTCCAACAATGAGAGACAACATGTCCCCTCTTTTGGCAATATGTGCAAATATTATGCACCTTATTTGAAAGTTTCCTTTACCTCATCTGCTTCCTGTATGCTTTCTTCCTCATCCAGCATCTCGAAACATCATGGTTAAATCGACCACAATATGCACAAAAAATATTTCTTTCATTTAAGCATGTAAAATTATCATGCTTTGTAGAAACACAATCAAATTGATAATGAGAAGATTTATATATCTTGTGCTGCTTTGCATGTTCATCCCTTTTTTCTTCACGAGGAGATGAACTAGTAGAGGCTACAGATTTCATTTGCAAACTAACATCATCGTTCTTGTCTTGAAAATTGTCCAAACTCGTATGCTCGTTGTAAGCTGCATGTCTACCATCTTCTTGCTGCAACAAAGTCTTAAAGCAATGGAAATCATCTTTGAAACAAATTTGACATATTTTCATCTTAGAACTTGGAACAAAAGTTCTCTTTGAAATAGCCTCACATGCCTTCATGGCTTTGAAGTCTTTTCCATTAAATTGCACATAACTAAGCCCAAGATTCTTGGGTTGTTCCTCAACAAAAAGGGTTCAACCATGCCTTGTGTATTCTTGCTTAAACCTTTGCCTTCATAGCCCATTTTAATCATTAATTTGGACCCTATACCTCTTGTATGTTTTTCGAAAGAACCAACACATCTTTCTAATGAGGAAACTGAAGACAAATTAGAATGGATTACCTCTTCCTCATGCATTTTCTTGGTCAAAGCCTCTTGAGCTTGATGGAGTTGTATCTCCATATCATGCAATATTTGAAGAATTTATTCCTTCTCTTCCTTCATGGAAAACAATTGTTTACGAAGTTCAGTGCTTTCTCTTTTATCCTTAAACAAAATCTACACCATGTCCTTCAATATAATAAAGTCACGCTTCATATCATCATCGAAGAATCTTGTGAAGGAGGAAACTTCACTTGTAGAATTTTTCAATATGATGTCAATGAACAAAAGGAACTTAAATAAAGTTCACAAAGCTTTCAAAACAAATGACAAAGCTTTTTTAAACCAAATGGCTATAGAGACAAACTCTTATTCAAGCAACCAAATAACAAACAAACTCCAAGAGCTTCTTAACAAAAAATCGTCAAGAGGGTTTGTTCCAAGAGTGACCTTGAGGTCCTTTGGGGTAAGGAAGATGCCTTCAGCCCTACAGGACTTAGCTAATCAGTAGCTATCCCCAAATCTCAAGCAAACTCAAACAACGATCAGTTTGCAAACAGTAAAACAATCAATATTTTACACTGTTTAAACACCTTTCAAGCTATACAATCAAGCAACCAAGTGCTCTGTCAAGCAAGAAACTATGCTCCGATACCAACCTGATCTGAAAATGTTCTGGATAACTTGTATGTATTTCAAGAACCTACCACTCAGTTTAAATTAAATGATCTAGCTTGTACTTGACAATTTTGCTGATTTATTTACTTGAAAGTGGTGTATGAATTTTTATTGTTTATGTGTCTTAAGTTCATTTGTTCTTGCTGAAATTTAACATGTATAACAGAAACATAATTCAGAAAATAAACGTTCGAACACAACAAAAAACTTAATCTAGGAGTTCACTCGAAATCTCGTGGGCTACATCTCCTTTGAGATTTGTCATCTTGACTCGGCTCTCTGGGATTATGGTAAGTTTTTTTACAAAGTACATATTAAATAATTAACTCCAAGGAATACATCAATGATCCAAAGGACTGAAAATACCATTTAAATCCCTCTAATGGCTGTCCAAACTTTGTAAACAGCTTTAGGCTCTTGTTGACACGATTCCTTCTGTCGGTGTACTAAGCTACTCTGAGCTTCTAAATGGAACAAACTCCCTCAAAATTTTGTTTTTGTCACTAAAACCACTCCTGTTGTATCCAACACACATCAGACACCAAATATCAACTGATAAATTTCTCAAATTGAGCACAGCATCCCCAAACTAGGCTATCCTCCACGATTTGCCCAGGGCTGCCCAAAACTTCACATCAGCTTCTCGAGCTCTAGAAGTTATCAAAATGTTCTGAAACCACTTCCATTGGTTCTGAAATTTTTGAAATATTCCATATAAACTTTTCATTCATCAAAAATGGCCTCTAACTGCTCTGGTTTCGCCTCAATCACCTATCGGCACCCCCTGGCATTAGCATCAATGAAAACTTCTCTGTTGGGTTTTCAACCTCTATAAGTCTTTAAAACTTTCTGAAACCTCTGTCATTAGATTTAGAATAATTTTTTCAGTCAATAATGACCATTGGTTCACTGCATATGGTCTCAAGAAGCTCTGGCTAAGCCCTACACTGCTGCTGGAAAAAGCTGGAACTAATGGCCCCTGGAACTTTATTGAAGCTTTTCGGCCTTTAAAAATTCTCTACAGGCTCTGAAAACCATTTCATCAGATTCAGAACATCTGAATTATCCAATTTAGACTATTGGAACTCTGGAAAAGGACTCTAGCTCCCATGACTATGCCTTAAATTGATTTGACCTAATGGTGGCCCTAATGGCCCCTTCATCTTCCTCGAAGCAAAAAGTGTTGAAGATGACCCCTGTTTGACCTGCAACCTGTGCCAAACTCTCCATAAGGTCGAAGAGACCCAAAATTGACTAAAATTTCACTCAATTTGGTTCAATAATGAGGAAGTTATGGCCTCTCCAAGTTTTTTTCCCATTATCCCCCAAAAACCCCACTAAATGTGGAGGAACTGCAGTTAAACTCGAAAAATTTGGCAAAACTCTGAAAATGTCGGAAGGCGCTCCCAAACTGGCAGAAAAATTAAATGTTAAGTTTAATGTCGGGGTAGTGGTCACATGGGTGTTTCTGTCGAAACCGTCGGCATAAATGTTAACAAAACCGCAACATTTAACTCATGAGTGGTCACATTTATAGTTTGTGCTAACCGTTTGTTCTGCCGACGGAATTAACGTTAACCGCAACCACTTTTTCATGGCATTTAATTTCATACACCACATAGTCACATGTTTTGGCTTCCAACCGCTGCCATGACCGCTGGGAATGTTGGCTCTTGGTCACCGGAGCACGGCCATGTGAAGGGTCAGTACTGTCGGGCTAGCCCCCCTTAAATTTTTCCGCCCGACTCAAATTCAAAACTTAAAAGGAATCCACCTCCAACATGTGTTAATTAGCTCCCTTGTGGCCTAACAGTAAACCATTAGCGTTATAACTTGGAGGTCTTGAGTTCAAACCTTGTAACTCCAAAATAATTTTGATATGGCATACCTCCTCCTCGGCCTAGGGCCACGTGGCAGCCTCCAGGCCTGCCACATGGTAGCCTGTGATTGGCCACAAAACTCCAAAGTCAAACCAACATCAAATCCCAAGTTGACACTTGTCGAAGTCTGATTAGCTCGAATGGAATATTTTGGGGAATATTCCTTTCCAAGGAATATTCTTTTTTTAATTTTTCCAAAGGTTAAAAGTAATACTTGGTCAACTGAATTTTAGAGTTTACTAGAGATTTCAAACCTCAATAAATTTTGCATACGATCACGGTTTTGCGAACCGTTCACGGCACCAGAATCACAGTGACAAGATCTTTCCGGTCGTTCAGATTGCAACCACTTTTGAACACTTTCATTTTTGAGAAATTTACATAACTTGGACATGATCTCCTGATCAATAACCCACATGTTTGAGGTTTGTTTAATCTGAAGCCGATTATGATATAAGGTTTGGTGAAAGGAGGCAACGCTTAAAGGTAAATTTTAAATTATTAAAACCCGAGAGTCACTTAGGATTGGAAGCTTCGGCATGAATTTTTTATTTAAAAGGTGAACTTCAGAATTAAATAAGGTTTTTTGTGGGGTTAATACCAAAACCTCGCATGTGTTGGTCTTTTGGTTAATTGCGACCTTATGGTTGCATCAATTTGGTATTAGAGGAGAGTAAAAGCTCTTTTGGGGAAAAATCAAAACAAGCAAAGTTTTGATGATGATGACAGAGTGAAACAATGCATAAGACATTAGTAGCAGAACATAGTGAGATTCAGCGTGATTGTGAATCAGAGAGGAAGAGTCAGATTATAAATCTAAAAAGGTGGAGACAAGTGCAGGAAGAAAATTCATACGGTGAAAGCTGACAAATGGATGGTTGTTTTCTTGAGGAGAATGGATATCCATTCAAATGTGAAGAGTGGCAGTAGACTGCTTGTGAAATCATGCAGTTATTGTTTTATTTAACTCTGGTTTGAGTTTTGTAGGTTGCAGATAAAGGAGAAATATCTCAACAAAAACAACAAGAGGAAAGCTTTAAATAAAAAAAGAACCAGTTTTGTTCTTGAAGGCAGAGTAAAGTGGATACTCTAAAGAACATGGAAAAGAACCTGAATGTTCCAGTTGAAGGTTGGAAAGAGAGTACAAGAGTGTTCTCAGAAGAAAGTAGAATTGCAGAAGCCAAGGAGCAAAGGAGTTTCTCAAATAGAGGTTCCAGAGATAGAGAACCAATGTTACCAAAAGACCAAGGAGAGAAGGCTTGGTGAGTTACTTGCATTAGGGATGGAGAGTTGTTGAGAAGGAGAGGCTTAGTGCAGTTCACAAGTGAACAGATGCAGTTCACAAGAGACAGAAGAATGACTACTGATAGTCCTAGCATGGATTCAGAAAGAAGCCACAACAGAAGAAGAGAGAAGAAATATGCTAAAGAAAATGGCATGGAAAGGAAGATAAGTCAAGAAGAGATTGACATAGAGAAAGCTGAGATAAATTTCCAAATTCCATTGTTGATGGATATGTTGTAGAGAAATAAGGTAGACCAGAGGTATGGTTGGACTATGAGAAAGAAAGTGGAGTGGCATAGGCTACAAGAGAAAATAAAGCAGCAAGTGAACATGCAGCGAATAGAGGAGCTGAGGAAGCTTGAGCAGATAATGAATGTTCAATTAAGGGTAGAGAAGCTCGAAGGAGTTGTGCTACAACAAAGCAAAGTTGTTGGAGAAGAACAAGTTTCTTTTGAAATTGAATAAGGAGCAATGATGTCTGAAACCTCAGTTGAGGATACTAAGCCTTATGATTTTTAAATTAACAATTTGTGTGTGCTTGCAGGTGTAATACAGGATGATGGACAATCTTTGAATGTTGTCAAAGAAGAAGCAGAGGGACAAAATCTGAATTATGTTTTAAAAAAGAAGGATGAGACAGTCAGGTCTGAGGAGGAAGCATGTATACAGTTGAGAGAAGGTAGTGTTTTTCAGCATACTGATAGAGTTATAAACAGAGGAAGTTTGGCTTATATTGGTAGCCAAAAGCAAGCAAAAGAAGTTTAATTTTGTAAACCTGAGCAAGGAATTTTCTTTGATGAAGAAAATGAAGATGTGGAAGAAGGACAAGATGAAGATATTGTGAAATGTTTGATTGTCATGGGCTACCAAAAATTAGAACAGTTGTTGGATACTATTATGAGAAATTCCAGAGATGACTTTATACTTTTTAAGTGTAAGGAAGATATTAGAGTACTAGAAGAGTTTGTGAGAGAGCCTAAAAGTGGAGAGGAAATTGCAGCCAAAGGAGAAGAGATGTTTATAACATCTAAAGAGACTGAGGTGAGTTTAAATTGTCAAGTATATGATGTATTTACAAGTGATGAAGAAAATAAAAACGAGGTTGTAATAAAGGAGATGGAGGACATCTTCTCTTTTGAGAGTAAGAATGAAGTTAAAAGGCAGTATGAGGAGGAGCAAGCTTTTGTCTTCAAAGAAAATAATAATGAAGGAGAATGGAATTATAATCAACCATTGGAAGAAAATGTTATTGCATTCAGGGAGTCAAAAATTAGTTTACTGTGTGAAAGTAAATTTGCAGATATTAAACAGAGGTTTTTTGGAGATGAGATAGAAGTTCAGAAGCAACAAGAGGGTAAGGATGGAAGGTCGGTAGTAAGAATCCAAAAAATTCAAAGAGAAGATAGCAAAAAATAGTTTGAAGATGAGTGGACAGAGTGCAGCAACAATTGGCAAAGAGAGTACCAGTCAAAAGATAAATTGGACATAGAGATTGAAAGAATAACAATATTGATGATGAAGGTGCCTCAGAAGAAGACAACAGCAAGAGAAAGATAGCAGCAGACTGTGAAAGCATAGCTAGTGGGGCATTGCAACATAAAGTATGGAGACCTGGAGAACAACAACAAACAACAGCCGCAGCCAAAGACAGATTACAGAACAAAGTATGGGATCCAGGAGGAAAAATATTGGAAGAACATGATCGAGAGATCATGATTATTTTCTACCTTGGGAGTCTGATGCAGGAGCATCATGGTCCCAAAATTTTGTACATTTTGTAGAATCTAGGGGGTCTTGTGTTTTTCAAAAGAGTGGTTTTCCTAAGTATTTAATTAATGTAGTTTTAAATATTTTGAGTGATTTATGTGAGACATTTATAATAGGGTTTAATTAATTATTTAGAGGCATATTTGTAAATGTTCTCGAATGTAGGAGAACACGAGTGATTGATGAGTGATTATTGTGGGTTGAGATATTCTAAAATATTGTAAATCTTAGATTAGAAAGTAGTTCATGATTTTATGGATTTATAGAGGATCCTTAGGATTTAGTTGAAAGTTGAGATCCTGAAGGGATAAAGAAGAAATTTTAGGAACTAATTGAGGACTTAGAGGATTTTTAGGATTTTGTTAAGTAACTTATGGATTTGAACCAAAATTGGTTACAGAGCCTTTTTTATATAATTGTAAAGCCTCAAAGGCAAAAACAGTGAAAAAATGAATATTATTAGATAGGAGATTTGATTTTGTAAGCCTACGGGCATATACAGAGAGAGAGGAAGAGAAAGGGCCATGTAAAGACAGATCAGGCCAAAGTTAGATTGTAAAATAGGTTTTTATTTGTATCTGTATATTTTTTTAATGAATGAGCAAATTGAATTCATTGTGAATGTGTGTGTTATTCCTTTTACGTGTTGAGTGATCCATAATTGTGAATTTATGGTTTCTGTATGATAAACCATGATGAATGAATTCAAATTAAATTTTCAAAGTCTTATGAGTGATAAAGGACTTACGCCTGGGTAGAATCTGTGTGATTCATGTCGGAAATAAATAGATGCATGTACAGGTTGAGTAAAGGGAAAATCACAAATTTTGGAAGAAGTGGAATAATACCGAGAATGTTATGTATTCAAGTTCGCAATAGTGTTAAAGAAACAAAGGAACACTCAATAGACATTCACATTTGAGAAAGTTGAATGAGCAAAGGAAGAGTAGTGCAAAGGAGACTGTATTGCAGAACAACGGAGCGGCATAAAGTAGAGGAATCGACGGAAGCAGAGGACACTTACATATTTCCAAAGAGGTGAATGGACGAACACAATTAAATCTCAGTATCAAAGATTTAAGAATTGACGGTAGAGATCAAGCACGGGCAGAAATGAAGGAAAGCGATTAAACGGTGAAGACTACAGCACAAGGACAAGTTTGAAAGTTGTGGACAATGGACGCGTGTCAGTGTGGTGCAAAATCACACATCGGAGATATTAGAAGTTATGTTAAGGACTTCTCAAGGTAAAGAGAATAACTTGTGATGCGGTAAAGTCCGAAAGTTGCGATGCGGTGAGGGGAGGTGCCACATGTCGGCGCTACGCAACATCGCCCATCGGAAATTTTAAAGTTTAGTGTTAAGAGTTCATAAGATAAAGAAATTTTTTTGCAATGTGATACAGATAAGGATGGGTAGATGCGATGCGATGTGTCAGTACCACACAATAGCGCACTTCGCAGGAATTAAGGATTAGTGTTAAAGGGTTCGCAAAGAAAATGGTTTTGATTGCGATGCGAAGTGGAAAGGACGGAAGTTGCGATGTGACGGAAGGAACCAGATGTCATAACGGCACATAGGCACTCATCGTTGATCCTAGATTTTAGCGTTGTATGGTAAGTGTTTAAACTTGCGATCAAGTGATTGTGATAAGGGTATGGTGGACCCTCCAACAGCTAGTTCTGTGCGTATATGCGGATAATAGTTGATTTATATGGGAAATATGTTATAAAGTGAAAACGATGTTGATCGCATAAAGTATGTATGTATGAAATATTATAATCTGTTGTGTGCGTATATAAAGGAGTATGTGGACCATAACCCACAGGTCTGAGGTTTTTTTAATGTGAAGTCGATTATGGTATAAGGTTTGGTGAAGGGCGACAATGCTTAAAGGTAAATTTTAAATTATTAAAACTCGAGAGTCACTTAGGATTGGAAGCTTCCACATGCATTTGTTATTTAAAAGGTGAACTTCAAAATTAAATAAGGTTTATAGTGGGGTTAATTCCACTAACCTCGCATGTGTTGGTATTTTGGTTAATTGTGACCTTATGGTTGCATCACTCATCAACACGTGGTTTTGGCCCTTGGATTCTCCTCAAAACCGCTTCAATGCCATACTATGGTTTTGGGCCTTGCATTCTCCTCAAAACCGCTTCAATTCCATACTATTGAACTTCGCTGACCTTTATAATTTGAACAATCAATCTATTTTGTTCCACGTAATCCTTTGCTTTATTTCCAATTATCTAGGTTTAGATACCTGCTGGTATTGAGAGTTTTCTCTATCTCCCTACATTTTTAAATTTTCTTCCTGTGTATTTTAGAGAAACAGGGTGATGTTTTCTTTTAAATTTGCTTCTGCTGATATCCGAGAAACAAGGTGGTGTTTTCTCTATCTTCTTGCACTTAAATTTATTTTCTTCCTATTTATTTTAGAGAAACAAGGTGGTGTAAGATACACGTTCTAACTGCCTTTAATTTTTGGGAATTGGCATTTTTTTCTCTCAAAGTGTCTGTGTTTGCTTAAAGATTCAATGTTTTTACTTGGTTTTTTTGGGTAGATTTTAAAATATTTTTCGGAATATTTTGTTGGTCAAGCCATTTTAAGAAAGATTTTGAATTCTTGAAGACTTGCTCAATTTTTAAACTTACTTTATATAAGGTTCATTGTTTAATTTGGAGTTTGACAACATGGTTCTTGAATGTTTTAGGTTTTATTTATATAGTTATTCTTGTTCATGTTTTAGGTTTTATTTAGGTAGCTTGTAAATGTGTCTTGAATGATGAAGTATTTGAGCACTTTTGTCTTAAAACATTAGCATTTAGCATGTTTAAGTAGCTGGAGAGGAAGAAGATATATCAATTCATAATAAAATTGTAGCTGAAGAGGAAGGAGAAGCAAAATGAGGTCACTCTAGATAAATTGGGTGGCCCCACTGAGAACTTTGATAGCTTTACAACTTCTCTTAGCAAGACACACTACTATGACTTCGATTTTGTCATTAATAATAATTGTGAGAAGAAAAAAATATTCTTTATCTCTAGATAATTGTTAAAAATGTAAATTTTTAATAATTTAAAATACAATTTTATATACATAAATAAATTTGATTTTGTTATTAATAATAATTGTCAAAATAAAATAAAAAATATTCTTTATCTCTAAATAATTGTTAAAATTGTAAAATTTTAATAGTTTAAAATATATTTTTATATATATAAATATATTAAAAAAACAAAAACAAAAAAACAAAAACTTAAATTATAAAAAAAATTATAAATTCAAATTTATAATTCCAACTAATCTTTATTTTTTTACCATAATCAATTACAAACCTTTTCCTTATTTCCAATCCACCAGCATCCCAACCTTTTCCTTATTTCCGAGATGTTGTTCTCCCTTCCACTAACTTTTCTTGAGAACAACTCCCAGGTTTTGGTCCATCATGGTCATCTGTCCATATGGCCTCAACGTTTCATTTTTTCCCTATTTTGAGAATTTGTCACTCATTAAGGCTTTCGTTTTTTATCATAGTACTATTCTCTTATCAAATTTACTTATTTACAATGTTCATGATTCTGGTTAAGTAGTTTTGGTTTTTTTCCTAACATTATGTTTTAAATAATAGATCAATTTATTTAAAATAATAGTGTTTGGTATTAAGTATAACTTAATATTTTTAAATTATATAAATTAAATTTGATAATGTCTAATTATATAATTTAGAAACAATTAATTTTATATTATTAAATTGGAAAAAAAATCAAATAAATTATAATTTTGTTTTAAATTATTATTATTATTATTATTAAGTTAAAAAATTAATATATGAATTAAACATATATATATTTAAAAAACATAAAGGAAAAAATATATTTAAAAAATATGTAACAAGAGATTCATTCCCATTTATCTATGAGATTCTTAATCTAGTTTGTATCACAAACCAAAAAGTACAACTTATTTCATATTAAACTTTTTTATGTTGATAGGGGTGTCTATTTTAGAATTTTAATTTAATTGTCAATAATTATTAGATGGAAGGTAGAAATTTAACTTTCACAACTCAAGAGTTGAGATATAACTTTATAATAGTGATTCTCTTTTTGTTCTTTTAATTAAGTTGACTAATTAAAAAAAATGTCATATGAACAAATATCATATTAAATGAGCTATGAACAAGTATCATATTTAATGAGTTATGTTGTTTTAAGCATGTGGTATTGATAAATAATGGTATTGACCCATGATTTTGCAAAAAAAAAAACTATTTATAAATTAAGAATTTCCATGGTAAAGTGGAGGTGAATTTCTAACCATCAAGTTGTCTCATCCTCAAGGCGTTGTCTCATCCTCAAGGCAAAACCAACAAGTTGTCTCATCCTCAAGGGAGAGATAAAAAAATCCAAAAGTTGTCTCATCCTCAAGAAAGATTGTAACCGCTAGTCCTTAACTTTTCTTGATATTTTTTTGTCTTTCAAAAGTTATCAAAGAATCATTAATTAGTGCTATATGTTATTGCCTTACCACGTTTCCTTTGCAACTTCTGGTGCAATTGCTAGTTTTTTTATTAACACTAATGATGATAGGTGAAGGTCTCATCAGAACATTCAATAATTTTTTAACACAATTTATCAAGAAAACTTTTCTTCTCACTATTAATTATTTTATTTTATTTTGACCTAGTCAAAATGTTTACCAAATATTACATTGCATTACAATAACTCCAACATATTTGGCTTATAATTATAAAAGGCTAAATGTAAGGTGAAAATTTATTATGACCTTGAAAATAATTGTAAATTATTAGATTAAAAAATGCTCATATTTGATAAGTTAAAAGCTTCTAGAAGCCCATCTTGTTGGTTAGGTACTTAATGTACAAGAATAAGATAAATGACTTGGACAAACTAGATACCTTTGTTAGCAGCTCTTCAAGTCACACATCAAGCCTTGAGGATCATAGACAACTTGACAAACAAACAAAATATCACATTCTAACATAATAAGTATTTTATATCAATCTCAAAATTTTATTAATAATAATAATTTCATTTTAAATATCAAAATTTCTCATCTATATTCAAATAATTAATAATTATTATTTTATATATTTCTTTATTTATAACACATTGTTTATAAAAAAATTATTAATTAATAATTCCAACAAAATTTTGGTCCTATTCTTTTCTATGATATTATTTATTGGAATAATAAAAAATTTATGTTTTGAATAATAATTTATTTATTAATATTGATGATATATACGTTTCATCCCAAATATAAGACGTTTAAGGATTTTTTAACACACTTTAGCAAAAACATTTTCTTCTCATTATTAATTATTTTATTTTATTTTGACCTAGTCAAAATGTTTCCCAAACTTTACATTGCATTACAACATCTCAAACATATTGAGCTTAGAATTATAAAAGTATAAATGAAAGGTGAAATTTTAATATGATCTTGAAAATAATTGTAAATTATTAGATTAAAAAACACTCATATTTGATACTTTTAAAGCTTGTGGAAGCTCATTGTGTGCACTCACATGGTTAGGTACTTAATGTACAAGAACAAGATAAACAACATGGATGACAAGAGGCTCCCTAAAATTGGTCCCAACTCTAGCCATAACCACCCATAGCTCAATTGAGGATGGATTCAAGATGTTAAATCCTTATTAAATCACCATAAAACATGGATGTCTTTAGGATAGACATAGTTTCTTGGAATCCCAATGGTCATGAGAAAAAATTACTTAGAGTCTTTTAGCCTTTAAATAGACTATATTCCACATGAATACCATGGGTTCTCATTTAACTTGGAGTTAGAAAACCATTGGTAACTTGATCTACTCAAGTTTACCTAACACATATGTTATATTGATCTAACTTTAAAGATAATTGGTGGTGTAATAAAGAGTTGGAAAAGATCAAAAATATTTTTTAATTCTAACTAAAACAACTTTAAAAATCAGCATTGACATGGTCAACCCTAACTAACGCAAAAAATAAAATCAACAGTGGTAAACTACTAACTAACTTGAAAGGGTGTTGGGCGATTCCAAAACATAGTAAGACTAAATAATTTGACAATTCCCAAAACATTTACAATTACCAATTTAACAATTCCCAAAACATCTCAAGATGTAAAAAAATGTAAAAAAATACAAAAATCTAAGAGTCTAACAATCCCTAAAACAATATGGAATATAGCAATATATTATCTTTGTGACACGAAGATTGAAGAGGAATTCTTCTGAAAAAAACGAAGATGGAAGAGGAAATACAATTTTTTTTTAAATTCTCCATTTACACCAAATTATGATTTAATTTGAAAATATTTATTACACTACCTTTGAGTCCTCACAATTATAACAATTTTGAACCTCTAAAATGTTAAATCTTAGAGTTTTCTAATCCATATTAGTATTAAATTTAATCAAATATACTTAGAATCATGGTTTATCTCCACAAATGACTTCCACCTTTTCGATGATGTCTAAATAATAACCTAATCCAAATTAAATACCAACAAAAACCTAAACGCCCACCCATTTTTCTTCCTACCCACTGCTTTTGTAAACCTTATGGGTTCTCGAAAAAGAGTTCAATAAATTGTTACTCTAGTTGCCTTCTGCAGAAGAAATGGAACTGCAGGTGGATGTGGCAATGCCAAGATAACAAATCCATTGGTAGTACTAAGTTTATCCATTGGTACTCATACAGCCACTATTACGTCTAGCTATCACTGGGAAACAAAGGTGATAAAGACAACTGACAAATCTGGGCGTTGGAGCACTGCGTATCAATACGTCAATCCATCAGTGCGGCGGCATAACAGATACCAGTCACCATCTCGTTTGGGAGTTCCCATGCAAACCGATAACGACCAGCGACATTGCTATGCAGCTTTCAGACGACTTTTCGATGGGATTAATGACTGGCCTCTGCAACCTGGAGGAATCCATTGCAAGACTGGACCTCTCCTCGTCATCCCATCTATCTCATTACAACAGCAATCTTACCAGATTTCTTCACTGGTTAGATCTTGACTGACTGCCCAACTAAAGGAAGACTGTTAGTTGTTAGAGAAAATGGAGGAAGCGGTTTCGATGTTATGGAGGTCCTTGGTACCTGAAATGGCAAGAAATCAACATATAATACCATCTCTCTCCCTTGGCAGCTCCTTCTCAGGTATTTAACACCACACCATTGATATTTCTAGAGTTATGATGTAGTGAGATTAATGGATTTACACATTCATATTATTAAAGAAGGCTACTGGTTGACAGAGAATCTTCTTAAGTATGTAACTCCACTGAACTGAGCAATGCTGTAATGTAATTGAATTAGATTTATACATTCATTTTCAGGAATGTGGTATAAATTTATGAACATGACAACCTTGTAGCGAAAATTATTTTTTATCACTAAATATTTTAAAATTTCGTTTTATTAAAATGTATTTGTTTATATTTTATTTTATTTTAATTTTAAAATTATTTTATAATATAAAACATGTAAATATTATTATTTCTATCTGGAACATGATCTAGGGCAATTCAGTTTTCCTTACTCAAAAATGTATCCCAAGTGAGGAAAAGGCTTATCAAAACTGTATGAGAAGCCATCCTCCTAAGCCTCTGGCAACACTAACTTTTTGCTTCTTGGGATCTCCCTCAACTGTTAATCCCATGCAAAGCTCGAATGACCATTGTTGCAGATTTACTTTGGACAGCCAAACTGAAGATGAGAGGATTGCAGCTAGCAATGCGAGAAAGCGAACAATGTGTGAAAGAATCGATGTCTCGTGGCAGTGGCCCAAGCTTAAAAGAAGTGAATCCAATGGAGAGTTTCATTCACGTTAAAGAGATTGACGACCCACGGGACAGTGGAAGGAGTTACAATGGCTCCTATTTAACAATGGGATAAATATAGTATGAGATAGTGGAGATTAAAAAAAAGAGGATGGCAATTGGGAGTAAAAAATAATATATATATATTCTTCTATGATAGTGTGATAAGGGAAGAGATGTGCAAGCAATGATGACTAGTGAGAATGTGCCAAGTCATCCCTCACTCATTTGATAAGTCTTTCCATCACTTTTAAAACAAGTTTGTTTCATGAAAAACTTCACTCTTTGTAGTTTCTCCCTAGTGCATATTTGTCACCATGATCTGCTTTCAAATTACAACATTATAAGGTTGTGCTTACCTCAGGATATCACTCTAATGAGGTCAAATCTTTCTATGCATTCCCTTTTCACAAAGCAAACATTCCTTTTTTGAAGATTTCAATTCCTTTTGTGCATTCTCTTTTCACAAAGTAAACATTCCTTCTTTCAAGATTTACTTCAAAAGTTTTAGTTTTAGTTTTTTTTTTTTTTTCTTCGACATGTGTTGACATTTGTTTTTCTCTTGGAATGGATTTAAGTTGAGCCATGGACATGCTTATCTAACCTCCTCTTCAATTTCCCTATCTTTGTTTTTTTAAGTATATTCATTAGTAATTGTTGTGTTCCCCTCATCAAACTCAATTTTTCTTTTTCTCTTGCTCTCACCCTCGATCATACTTCCCTTCTCAAAAATCTGCAAGCCTTTGAATATATTCCTTATTCCAGCAATGACTAGTAGTGGCCGAAGCTAATAATGTAATTAAAGTGGCCAAAAAAGTCATGAAGCCTCCAATAAGATAACAAACCCAATACCTCAACACCATCAACCAACCCAATACCTCAACACCATCAACTTTTATTGAGAGATGGAAATAGTCATTGACAAGATGCTCCTAAATGGAAAAATGTCAAAGATAAGATTTTCCTAATCCAAAATGAATTGCATCGGCATATGAATATTATGGATAGTCACATCAAGCTAATGGAAGCCCATTTGGACCCAATGGCAACCCCACTTGTTTTGTTTTTTATTTTTTATTTTTTTTACAGGGATGTCTTTTTTTTCTATTAATCATAGGTTTTTTCCTCTTGTTTTATTATTATTTTAATTTCACTGTTTTTTTATTTTATTTCCAATTCAAAGTTATTGTTAAATTTTTAAGAGACATGTATTAGTTAATGTTTAAATGGTTATGAATAAAAGTGTGAAGAGGGACATGTTTGTTTGTTGTGATAAGATAAGATTAACTTTTTCTTTTTATCTGTAGTCTTTTTAAGTTGTTGTGAGAAGATAAGATTAATTTTCTTTTTTTATCTGTAGTTTTTTTAAGTCACTAGTTACACTATATATGGTTTCTGGGCTCTTGGATGTACTCTTGGTGTTATAGTAGAAGCTAGAAAAATTTGATCCTAGGTCTAAATCAGTTATCCATTCACCATGATTAAAAAAGAGTTATTTAATATATTGTTTTTATTTTGTCCATTAATTATAAGTTTTTTCCACTTTTTCTTTCAATTATTGTTTTTGAAGATTACTTTTTATTTTTTATTGTTTCTATTTTTTTTAAATGAAATGGTTATCATTTTATATTAAAGGAGAGTTTGACTCAAACCATAACCTTTTACATCTTTTAGAAGTCTCGTAGGCTCCAATGTTCCAAAACCTCCATAAGAGTTTTTTTCCCACCTTTGTGGAATCTCCTAACTACAACACTAAACTAGTATCTTCCATAGATTTAAAAAAAAAAAACTCCTAAAAACAAAACATACTTGCAAA
Source organism: Pinus albicaulis (assembly GCA_034641835.2). Classification (NCBI taxonomy): domain Eukaryota; kingdom Viridiplantae; phylum Streptophyta; class Pinopsida; order Pinales; family Pinaceae; genus Pinus; species Pinus albicaulis. The sequence goes on along the minus strand of CM076575.1, from coordinate 1,590,765,080 downwards.
ACATATGTTAAAACTAAAAATTAACCTGTGTCTAGATGGCTTAATGTCTGATGTTGTGTCCATTTTTTTTCCAAGAACGATGTGCGACCACGATCATTCATTTGATCCTCTGAGCTTTTGTCTTGTCTGAGCTTCACTAGACTCCAGTTGCAACTCTTTGCTCTTGGTCCCTTTGTTGGAGGATGTTTCCATTCTAGATAATCTAAGATTCAATATTGTTATATTTTCTTCCATGATTGCTAGTTTCTTGACTAATTGCTTGTACAACTAGTAGCAATTTTTCTTCGACAATTCCAACATTGCCTCTTTCTCTTTATTTTCCATTTCACTTGGCCTTTGTGAAAATTCCATCGTTGACACCACTGCCTTCATCAGATTGGATACCCTTGACCCAAACGCTCCTATTCCTACTCACTAGAATGTGGCTCTGCATTCGCCATTCCCAGCCACCTCCAACTCAATGTTCCTAAAGAAGTGAGATATCTAAACCATTCTTAAGGTAACATCGCCTGAAAGAGGACATTACTACCAATTCCTCCCAGACCAATCCACCATGTGAGTGATTAATCCATGTAGGAGTATTGAATTCACAGTCCTTCCTATGATGAATTGCATTTAACACATATGCGTGAAATATTAGGATTCTACTCTGAGAAATTAGTAATGTTTGCAGAACATTCATTGTCTTTCTCCATGAAAACCCTTTCCTCCACCATCCAGCACACCAGAGGAAAAGTTGTGTCATGGAGCAGATCTCAATATAACTATTGTATGCATCCTCTTCCCACATATTTAATTGACTACTTCTGTCATGGAGAAATCCGCAAGGTGGAGCCCAATGACATGAAATTTCATTCATTGCAATTCCATCAAAAATTTTCCGATGGCTTGAACTATTGTTTCGATGACCAAAATGGCCATTTTTTCCAACATTATAGTTTTTTAGACTTATCATGGTAAAGGAGTAAATAATATTTTTGTGTTATCCAAATCCATTACACCTTGATTCAAAGTTGCTCCATCATTAGCTAGCTTATCTGCTTCTATGTTCAATTGCCTAAATACATGGAATAATTCTATCTCCTCAAATGCAAACAAATCTTTTGAAGTATGGCAGTATTGGCAGTAATTCATGTTGTTTTTAACTTATTAACTTTCTTTATTACAAGCATTGATTCTCTAAAAACCACCAATATCCTTATATAATTGGTAAGGGCTAATTCTAATCCTCTCTATAGGTCCAAATATTCTTCTTGGTTGTTTAATGAAATGTCAAAGCCTTAAACAAATTGTATCTCCTTTTTATCATCGGGGCAAAGAATGACCCCTCTTGTTGCAGCCCAAGTTTCACTTAAATACATAAATAATTATGAATAAAAAAATATTTCATATATATTAATAAGAAATGTTTATGATTAAAAAAAATACTAATATTTATAAATTATAAATTATAGACAAATTTTAAATTAGCCAAAATAAGGAACTTCCATTACAATTGTTATTAACAATTTGAATATATGTATATGTATATGTATATGATACACACATATGAGAAAAATACATTTTATAATCATATTTTTATCATCTAATTTTACTTTATTAAATTAATTTTAAAACACACACACACACACACATATATGTGTGACTATGTTGAGCTTAGGTTGGGGCTAGCCCATTTATTTGATGGAATAACAATTATGAACCCACAATGGGATGTTATCACCAAAATTGTTCAAGCCTCTATAGAGTTTGGAAGCCCCTTGGGATAGTTTTAACTGCCCCAAAGATGCTTCCATCCTCATCCTTTCCCCATGATATTTGAACCTAAGAAGTGGTGGGGACTAAAACGTCACTCAAACCAACTAATTTACACCTCATGGGTAAAATAAATTAATATTAGAATTATGTTACATATATTTATAAATATATTATAAAAATGATAGACAACCCCCAAAAATGTATTTTTTTTTAGTATATATATATTGTCAACTATAAATAAAATATTTAAATATCCATATGATCTGTATTAGAAAACTTGAAGGTTTCTTATGAAAGGTTGTAAGTAAAATTATATGTTTTTTTATGCAATTAGACAAGTTTCCATAACACATCAATTAAGTTTTAAACTTAGTTTTGCAGCAAATAACAGAGACAACAATACCACAACAGAAACACAAGACATCAAATGATGAAAGAATTCATCCCTCCTAGGCTACATCTCTTGGTCCAACTTCCAATGTTGGGATTCTTTCATTATGCTAAAAATATGTGTTTACATAGATTTTTAGTGCTTAGAATGTAAAAATATTATCTCCAATGGCTCCATAACAGTCAAAAACCCCTATTTGGGCTCTTTCCGCACTCAAAAAGGTCAAAAAATGACTGAGTTATGCTCCAGAACAATTTTCTTGCTAATTGTCCTAAATTTCGCACCCACCTGCTATCCATCCTACAAATTCCACATTTATGCCACGTGGAGTGAAAAATTTGCCCCGTGCCAACGAGATTCCTTCCAGTTCGGGTGCAAATTTTTGAACACTTTAAATGCCTGGTGACCCCATGAGCCAATCAAAACGAGCCAAGTGGCGCATTGGGTGTCATAAGATGTGGGCGATTCAAATATTCACGTGTCATGGCATAACTCAACTCGTGACTTGACTGTGGTATATACCATGGTATGGTTTAACTCCCGTCAGGTTAATCGTTTGAAACTTCGCGCCATAACCACAAACACAACCCCACTTGAACTGTGGTAACACCATAGTTCCGTCGGAGTTCCAACTGGTGTTTAACTATGAGTTGGGGTTCCGATCATTATCAATTTCGAATTGTTGTTAGACTATGTGGTTGGCGTTGTTTCGTGGTTTGGAGCTGGGGTTAACCCTATGCCCCTCCCTACCCAGCTATGGTCTCATGGCATTGGGTGGAGCAGGGGCTAGGGGTTAACCCCAGCCCCGACCCCCAACTTACATCTCATTAAAATTTAAATAGGGATTGTGCTCTATAGTTAACAAGGAACAATGGTGGAATAGTGGTGGAGCTCTGTGTTTCCGATTGGTAGGTATGTGGTTTGAACCTATCGGAGGCCCTGTCTGGCCCATACAAAATTTTAATATACCAACAGTAGGCCACGTGGCAACCAACAATTGGTCCATGTGGCTCTCCCCCATTGGACCAACTCAACGAACACATAACCAATAGAATTTCTCCACCCACAAACGAATCACTGAAGGACACTTGTCAAACAACTAATGGCCCAAAAATACACACTTAATTTTCTCAGGCACATTTCTAGTCAGTGTATGGGCTGCTAACTAGGTGTACCCGCAACTCAATAACAAAATTTTAACTATTTGAGAAAACGGCCATAATGTGATAACTGGAGCATACGACATCGATTTTGAGTGAAACAAGTTGCGTTGGATTTAGGGCGATGAGATCTTCGTTTTGGCACTAGTTTTGAGCACTTTCAAACACTTTGAAATTTGAGCATTTTACTAATCCACTGGATCATTCTTCTCCATGGGAATATTTTGGACCTCCAAAAGATCATTTTCAGTCAAAAATCAAATGAGGGTATAGTTCCCTCACCGTTCCAACCTCAATCCATTTGGCTTTGCTTGGATTTGTTCCTTTGAGGCCCAAATGAAGGTACTCCACGTTCCCTCATTTTGAAGTCCTTGTTTTCCTATCAAGGATGGTTTATTGTTGCAATTATTCAAGATGAGAGAAATATTCAATTGAAGAAATCTGAATATTCTCTCCTTGATCTTCAATCAAATGAGGCTTATACAATCTCAAATTCTCAACATTAACAACTGCATAAATTTTCATATATGAAGGAAAATCCAACCTAAAGGAATCATTACCAATCTTTTCCAAAATCTTGAATGGACCATATCGAATGGGTTTCATTTTTTTACCTTCTCCTTGGATTCTCTCTTTGCTAATGTGAAGCCAAACTTCATCACCGACTTGGAGATTGTGATCCACATGATGTTTATCATGTCTTGTCTTGTACTTGACTTGAAACTTTTCCAACTGTTCTTGAACTATTTGATGTACCAATTGAACTTTTTCAATGAATCTTACTATGTCACTATTTCCATCAATGGAAACATCCTTCCAAAAGATAAAATCTAAAGGATATTTGGGCAAGTATCCCAAGCATTCCTCAAATGGTGATGTTTGAGTCGATGAATGCTTGGCCTGGTTGTAAGAATGTTGAATATAATGCAAATCTTCATCCCACAACTTAGGATGCTTGCTGCAATAACCATGAAGAATATGTATCATCATTCTATTCACCACCTCTGTTTGGCTATCTATTTGTGGATGGAATGTTGTGCTCTTTTACAATTTGAGGTCCATGAGTCCCCAAAATATTGACCAAAATTTCCCAACAAAGCGAGAATCTTGATCACTAACAATGGATGTGGCCAACCCAAAATGTACCCATACATTCTGAAAGAAAAATGGTATAGTATATTCATCTATAACCTGCTTTTATTAACCTATCCACAGCTACATAAAGGTAACCATGACCTCTCCTAGAGATAGGTAGACCTCCTACAAAATCCATAGAAACACTTTCTCATGGATGGGAAGGTACTAGAAGAGGTGTATACAATCCAAAATTTCTATTTCTAGGCTTACTGATAGCACATAATGAACATCCTCTTACAAATCATGACACACTTTCAAGCATAGAAGGCCAGTAACAATGCTTATGTAATTGTGCCATTGTCTTACCTACACCATAATGACCAGCAATAAGAGAAGTATGTGCTTCCCTTATGATGTTGACTTTCTCTCCCTATGGAATACATAACTTGCCAAGATGATACAACAAGTTATCATGCACGTGATAATTGAATTCCTCTACTTGGTTACCTTGACACAAAGTCACATATACATCCTTAAAATCATTATCTAAAGCATATTGTTCAACATAGCTCTCATGCATGACAAAATTATGCTTAAAAATAATGGATGCACTAAAAATTGGCCTAGAAAGCATATCAACAACCTTGTTATAGATAGCTTTCTTATACCTTATCACCAAGTGGAATTGTTGAAGAAAATCCATCCATCTGAATTGCCTTGGTTGTTGTAGATTTATTTGTGATTGCAAGTATTGCAATGGTTGATGATCCATGTGAATGATTTTTTCCTTACCCATCAAGTAATGTTTCCACTTTTTCACACTTTGCACCAATGCATACATTTCCTTGTCATATGTAGGATAGTTAATAAATGCACCATTAAAAGTTTCAGAATGAAAATAGATGGGCTTACCATGTTGGATCAAGACTGCACCCATCGCATAGTCACTTGCATCAGTTTGTATCTCAAATGATTGTCTCAAGTCAGGAAGTGAAAGTACAAGTGTTGAACTGATATTTTCATTCAATGCATCAAATGATTTTTTTTGTTTTCCTCCCCACTAAAAAACTTGCTTCACACTTGTCAATGCATGCAATGGAAGAAAATTTAGAAATAAACTTTCTCCAATATTGGGATGCTCCTAAGAAACTTCTAACCTTTGTCACTGTCTTGGGTTTTGTCCAATTCAAAATGATTTCGACCTTTGAAGGATCTATTTTCAACTCACCTCCTCCAACAATATGACCCAAGTAGACTAAATATTTTTTCCCAAATTCACATTTTGACATCTTTAAAAATAATTGTTCCTTGTTTAAGACATCTAACACTTGACTTACATGCATGATATGTTCTTCACGAAACTTTCTGAAAACTAATATGTAATCTAAGTATACTATCATAAAATCATCTAAAGAAGGCCTTTAAACATCAATCACGACCCGCATGAAAGTAGCAGGAGCATTACAAAGCCCAAAGGGCATAACCAACCATTCAAAAAAATCTTGCTTTGTTTTGAATGTTTTCTTCCATATGTCTCCTTCAGCGATCCTAGTCTGATGATAGCCATTCCTCAAGTCCAACTTGGTGAAATAAAAAAAAAAAATATTTCAATTGATCGAGTAAATCATCAATTCTAGAAAGAGGGTAACATTTATTTACCATAATAGTGTTCAATGCACGGAATTCCACACACATGTGCCATGTACCATACTTATTTGGCACTAAAACAATAGGTGAACCGCATGGCGACGTGCTTAGTCGGATGATCCCTTTATCAAGCAACTCTTGGATTTGTTTCTTAATTTCTGCATTTTCCATCACTGACATCCTATACATGCCAATGATAGGAATAGGACAATCTTGCTGCAATTGTATCTCATGTTGGATTCCTATTTTAGGAGGCAATCCTTTAGGCTCTTCAAACATCTCATCATATTGGTTAACAACCTCAACCAAATCAGATTTTGACTTTTCATCACATCCTTGAAAGGCTTCATTCTCAATATCATTCTTGGGTTTGATCATCAGAAGTACAAAATTCATGCTAGAATTAACAAGCCTCTTTATTTGTCCAACATTCATAAGTGAAAGATTTAGTTTCTTGTGATGCACTTTAACAATGTACTCAATACCACCTTTAAACAAATGATATTTTTTTTCATGGCAATGAAATATATCTTTCCTGTCATAAAGATATAGGCTTCCCAAAACAATACCACATATGTCTAATGGCACTACATCAAGTTCTACCTCATCAATGAAGTGTGCAGTAATGGAGAATTTCAGCTTGCATTTTCTAGTTACTTGCAACTTTGCATTGTCACACGCCCAACATAAAGGATAAGGTTTAGGATGATGAATGGTTTTCAAATTCAATTTCTTGAGAATGTTTTCAGAAATGAGGTTTTCTTGTGAACCACTATCAAATAGAGTGTTTATTTTGTTATGTTTTGAGATAACTCTAATGTGGAAAATCTCTATTCTTTCCTTTTCATTTTGAGTTTCATTGAGGTTAATTGAAGAATTAGTACTTGCAATGGATTACTTACCTTTCAATCCCATGGTTGTGACCTTTGTTTCATCTCCCGAATCGGATCGTAAATCATGTTGTGTAGTTTCAGTTGTCTTTTGTTTTCTTTTATTGTTAAACTTTTTCGGTCTCATCTTAGGATGAAGTTTCCAACAAGGTATTCATTGTGGAATTCCTTTTAACAGTGTTTTCATGTGATTTTTTCTCCCTCTTTCTCGATGGAAGAAGTCTTCTTCTCTTTTCCTTTGAATTTTTCCTTTCCTTTGTCTCCACCCTTAAATGGATTTGTTTTCCCTCTCGTGGAACATTTTTCCCTCTTGCTTCTAGATGTGTTTCCTATACATAAACCTCATCTAAATTTTTAGGGTTAAACATGAGAATTGTGTCTCAAGTAGCTATGTAAACCCCCAATATATTTGAGTAAAGTGTCTTGAGAGGATAAATCTACACCCAAAATCAATGCTCTTCTTTTAAAATCTTGGGTATAACTTTGCACACTTTGACCCTTTAATTGCCTAAATTTTTTCCAATCCATAATAGCTTTTCGCATGTATGCTAAAGGATAAAATTGTCTTCTTAATGCAGCCAGAAAATCATTCCAAGAAGTTATGATCTTACCTCTTTTCTTGGTGTCCTCTTGTGTTTTGGCTTCCCACCAAATGAGTGTTGCACTTTCCAACATTAATGAAGCAAGTTAAATCTTGGTTTCATCATATTTCATCCATTGTATCTTGCAATACACTTAAGCCAGCGAACCACGAGTTATCGGAGCAAGAAGCTGGTTTGAGCAGGTGGTGACCAGCGATGGAGGCAAAATCGGTTTGAACTGGCCCTCGAGCAGGAAAATAATAATCGAACCGTTCCACCGGTTCCACAAGCCATGTGGTCACACAACTGGGCATTACTTTTTTTTTATTTTTTTATTTTTTATTTTTATTTTAATATATATATATATATATATATATATATATATATATATATATATATATATAATTTTCCCTAGTTACTAATGCTGCCCTAGCCCCCCCTAAACCTATTTAAATACCCCCACGCGCTCTATTTCACTCACACTATTAATTCGAGTCTCTTGCAATTCTTGAGCTGAGTTTGGTGAGGAGAGTTCAGAGAGTTTTTTTGCATGGTTGTTTTGAGGGATATTTTTTGCAGATTTTACGAGCTTATTGGAGTCTTGGAGAGATCTTGGGTTAGCAGATTTTATAGCTACTTCAAAGATTTTATTTTTCCTAAAGATATTTGGGTTTTCTTCAATGGTTTTTACAGCTGGTGGAATATATTTTTTTTTATTTTGTTGAAGCTTCTACATAGCTTATTTCAGAGAATTTTCACGCTGATTTTCTCAAAAATTTAGAGGGTAAATCAAGGGCCAGGGGAATCAAGCTATAATCCCAATTTCAAACTTGGATGCTACTCATTATTCAGATGAGGATGAGGAGGATGATCAGGATGATGATTCCAATGATGATTGATGATTTGATCATTGATTTGTTGTAGTTGTAGCTTGTATTATTGTAGGTTGTAGTATAATACTATGATCTATGATGTTAGTTTGGACTATAATGGCCTTTTAGAATCTGCTTCTTGATGTTTGTAACATTTTTAGTTCAACGATGTTTTGCACTAAGTGTTATTTTGGTTATATGCACTATTACTTACTATATAAGTGAGAATTTTTTCATATTTTTGTATAAATGGTTTGGATTCATATGGATGCACATGAATATATTTGTTTTTTCTTTAAAATATGAATATTTTATGTGTTTTTGTAAACCATTTTTTTCGAGTTTTTGTCCAGTTCTGGTCTGATTCCCAATCCGCAAGGTTTTCTACTTCGATGAACGGTTCAGTTATGATAACATTGTGACAAACCCAATTATCTAATTTCTCAGCATTTACCTCTCCATTATACATGGGAAATTCAAACTTTATGTCAAGTTTTAAAAAAAGAGTTTTACCATGTCCCTTTGGAGAATGTGTAGGTGTTTGTGAAGGGGTTGATGTAGAAGATGATGATGGTGAAGATGAAGGTGAGGAGAAAGGTGTAGTTAGAGGTGGTTTATCACCATTCCCTCCATTCCCTTTTGAAGGCTTGTCTTCATTTCCTCCATCTCTCTTTGGAGGATTTGAGCTCTCACCTTGCAACCTTGAATTCCTTTCCTCATAAAGAACTTTCACCATATCACTCATGTCAAAGAATGATTTCCTAAAATCCTTCTCATCCTCAATCATATTTTCAGGCTCTCCTTCATGTGCCATGAGTGGTGAAGCCTTTGGTGAAGCTTGAGGTGAAACTTGTGGTGGAGATTGTGGAAAATGTGCTCTCCTTGAATTATCTTGAGGAATTTCTCCCACAAGTTTTACTTCTCTACTTTTGAGGTTCAACCATGTAAGCATCAGAAACACTTGCAATAGAATTAAACCGTCAATACAACCAAAGAACCAAAGTTGTGATACCAACCTGATTTGTATTAGAAAACTTGAAGGTTTTTTATCAAAGGTTGCAAGTGAAATTATATGTTTTTTTATGCAATTAGAGAAGTTTCCATAACACATAAATTAAGTTTTATACACATTTTTGCAGCAAATAACAGAGACAACAATACCATAACATAAACACAAGACAACAAATGATGAAGGAGTTCACCCCTCCTCGGATACATCTCTGAGTCCAACTTCCAATGTTGGGCCTCTTTCATTATGCTCAAAAATATGTGTTTACATGGATTTACAGTGCTCAGAATGAAAAAATATTGTCTCCAATTACTCTAGAATAGTAAAAAACCCCTAACTAGGCTCTTTCTGCACTCAAAAAGGTCAAAAAAGGACTGATTTATGCTCCAGAACAATTTTCTTGCTAATTGACCTGCATTTCACACCCACCTGCAATCCATTCTACAAATTCCACACTTTTCGGTCACGTGTAGTAAAAATTTGCCCCGCACCGACAAGATTCCCGCTAGTTCAAGTGCAAATTGTTAACACTTTAAATGCTTGATGACCCCATGAGCCGATCAAAATGGGCCAAGTGGCGCATTGGGTATCATAGGATGTGGGTCGATTCAAATATTTGTGCGCCATGCCATAACCAAACCTGTGACTTGATTGTGTTATATACCATGGTATGGTTTAACTCCTGCAGGGTTAATCATTTGAAACTTCGCACCATAACCACAAACTCAACGCCACTCGAACTGTGGTAACACCATAGTTCCGTCGGAGGTCCAACTGGTGTTGAACTATGATATGGTGTTTAACTGCGATTTTGGGTTTAGATCATTGTTGGTTTCCTACTGTTGTTAGACCATGCAGTTGGCGTTGTTCCATGGTTTGGTGATCTGAATCTGAATGATATTTTTGTTGTGCTAATTTATCTTCAACATTATAAATAATTTGTTGATCTTTTGTTTCATGTGCATAGGTTTCTTGAGGTGTTTGTGAGTGTTAAACAGGTAAATGTATCAAGTTTTATGTTAAATTCATGAGCATTTTAACTTAAAAATAAAGTACTAAACAACAATAATAAAATGTACATCAAACCATCAAATGATCCATTAACACAATATTTTGATGAAGGAGTTTACCCCTCCTGGGCTACATCTCCCCGGTCCAACTTCCATGGCTTGGGCCTCTTTATTAGCTCAAATGTGAAAAAAAAAGTTTTTTACAATCATCTACTTCTCCTGTAACCTGCTTCAATCTGTTCATAATGTCCAAATCTTCCAGAATAGACTTTTCTTGAGCCCAATTTGGTCGAATTTTGCAAAATGTATGGCCTCTTCAATTCTGCCTAGGAAACCCCACTAAATCTGGAGATAACTCCAGTTAGGGTCACTAATTTTGGAGTTAGCACTAAATTTAGGGGCTCTGCCATTTTCTCCGTCGAATTAAACTCAAGTTTAATTAAAGTTAAGCGCAGTTTAACTGCGGCTTAACGTGCTAATGGTGCAATTATCATAATCCGAGTTAATATAGGATAAGTGCATTTAACATTTGGTTATGGGTTAAATAACCTGTATTAAAACTTAATCTCTCCATTTTAACGATAAGCTCTACCAAGATCTTTCGCCTTAGGTTTTGTGGTGAGGGGGTTGGCCCCCTCCTTAGCCCCACCGGATGAGCCACATTAAAATAAGTATAAGTCAAAGGCCTTATATAATAAGTTGTAATGCGTGGTCTATTGGCATTAAGGGCGCATTGTTTGGGGGAGGTCATGGGGTTGAGCCCCGACCTCCTCCCAACCTGTGTATAAAAAAAATTCCACCCAAAATAACATATGATTCTGACCTTTGAAAGATTCAAATTCGACCATGGTATATATGAATTCGGTCTTTGACCTTGGTCCACCAGAGCAGGCACGTGGCGGCCCCTAGCTACACCACATATCTGCCTCTGGTTGGACTATTTCAACCATATAATTAAAATAAAATGCACCTGCATATACAATTAATTCAACCTTAGGATACCATAAAAAATTTTCACCTTCCCAACTTTCTCGCGAATCTTGCAGTGACACTTGCCACAGTGTGATTGGGAAAATTGGAAGAATATTCCCCATAATATATATATTTTTTGCTGACTGGGTTGCCATGTCACCATTCTATCCTTTCTGCAATTTTTTTCGTTGTTTTGGAAAATGAACAACAGGCTCTATCTTCCTCATCCTGAGTCAGTTTTCGATGAAACGAATTGCGCCATATTCCTGGCGACAAGCTCTTCATTGTCATCTAGTTTCCATTCGATTCTGAGTACTTCCGTTTTTAAGCTTTAACACTGAGAACCTGATCATTCCTCCCCACTAGAAGCCTTTTGGACCCAAAAATATCTTTGATTACTGATCATGTGGATGAGGGTACAGTTCCCTCACCCTTCCAGTCTCAATCCATCGAAATTTTCTCGTTTTCATCAATTGGAGCTTTTCACAAAAACTAAGCTTTTTCCTTGACTCTTGAGACCCTCTCTTACTGTTGTAGACACCATCATGCTGCAATTTCCCTGAATTTTTAGAGCAACAATTTGTTCTTGCATAAACAAACTTGTTCCCACCTCAGTCATCAATCAAAGGAAACTTAATAACTATCTCACCTTGCACACTGTCATCATAGCGATTCTTAGCTGCTCTTGCTTTGTACTTGTGTCGACTTTTGAACAAGTATTGTCCCCTTTGGAAACCAAAAACAAGAACTTTGTGGAACCTATGCCTTCTTTGTAAAATTTCCTTGGCGCTTTCTCTTTGACTTTTTCTCTATCTTGCACCAGCATCTTGTTTCCAACACTGCTCAACGCTGAGGTTGACTACTGCAAATATTTCACATCTTGTTCACCTCCTTTCAAAAATAGCCTGTTAGAGTCCTGGAACATCTCATTTCAAGCATAAGCAACTTCAATGAAATCAACTTGTTCATTCGATGCATATTTTTTAAAGGCCTCATTCAAAACATTTCTATGCTTGATCATTAACAAAGTAAAATTTTGACTTGCATTCACTATTCTCTTCATTTCTCGTGCATGTATAAGAGACAAACTTGTCTTCTTCTTATGCACTCTAACTATGTACTCAATTCTATCTTTAAGTGATACTTATTCTCATGGAGATGAAATATGCTTTCCTATCATAAAGATAATGACTTCCCAAAACAATACCTGAAATCTCAAGCGACACTACATCAAGTTCAACTTCATCAAGAAAGTTTGAAATGATGGCAAACCTTAGATTGCACCTCCTTGTTACCTGCAAGTTTGAATTCTTTCATATCCACCCTAAAGGATAAGGTCTTGGATGTATAACAGTTTCAAGGTTTAGCTCCTTAACTAAGTCTTTGGAAATCAAATTAGCTTGAGAACCACTATCAAATAATGTGTCTATCTTGCCATGTTTAGAAGCAACTCTAATATGAAAGAGTTCAATTCTTGTATCTTCATCTTGAGTTACATTGGAACAACTTGAAGAACTAGTGCTTACTATGTTCTTTCCTTTCAAACCCATTGTTTTACTCTCTATTTCATCTCCTGAATCTGAAACTAAGTCATGTTCAATTATTGCAACCATTTTTCACTTCTCTTTGGCTTTCATTTTGTTTGGCTTCAACTCTGGATGAAGTTTCCAACAATGGTCTTCATCATGACCATTCTTCGAACAATGTTTACAATGACATGTGATTTTCTCTTTATATTTTTTGATAGAGCTATTAATACTTCCTCTTCGATTAAATTTTTCCCTTTCCTTTACCCTCATACTCAAGGAAACGATCACTTTTCTCATCTACACTTTGTTTCCCTCTTGCTTCTAAATGTGTGGCTTGAACGCAAACCTCATCTAATTTTGTGGGATTGAACATGAGAATAGTGTTCCTAAGGTAATTGTGCAAACCACCAATATACTTTAACAAATTTTCTTGAGAATACAAATTAATACCCAAAATAAGAGCTCTTCTCCTAAATTCATGAGTATAATCTTGCACACTTTTCCCTTTCAATTGTCCAAAATTTTGCCAGTCCATAATGGCTTTTTTCATGTAAGCTAGAGGACAAAATTGAATTTTAATGGGAGAAATAAAACATGACCAGTACATTAAGATCTTGCCATATTTTTTAATCTCTTATTGAGTCCTTTCTTCCCACCATACAAGTGCAGATCCCTTCGTTCTCAAGGAAGTCAATTGAATCTTTATGTCATCTTCTTGAAGGTTTTGAATTCTGCAATAAATATCCAATTGACGAATACAATTTTCCAATTTCTCTGAATTTGCCTCGCTATTATACATTGGAAGCTCAAATTTTACATCAAGTTCGAGTAAGGGAGTTTTTCCTTTTGAATTTTTTGAGTGAGCATGGGTAGTTTTGGATGTGGAAGTGGAGGATGATGTTGATGGTGATGATGAGGATGATGATGAAGATGGTGGAGATGGAAGAGGCTTTCCTCCACTGCTCTTTGAATCCCTCTCTTCATCATTTTGGTCCCTATCTTCAAAGAGTATCCTAACCCTTTCAGTCAATTCATAGAAAGCCTTCTTGTATGCTTCCTCTTCTGAAAGACCTTCAATCTCTCCAAAACCTGACATGATGGCTATGGATTCAAGCTCATCTTCTGGTGCAAATTATACCTCCTCAATCTCAGCTAGAGATAAAACTTGAGGTGCTTCAAGTGTAGCTGTGAGTGAAACTTTGAGTGTATATGGTACCCTTGTGGCTCTCCCTCTTCTGGTCCTAACCTCAGTACTAAAAACCAATAGTTTCCCTTATCCTGTCTGCAACTTCAACCTTATAAGAATCACAAATTTGCAACCATTAAAACCCTACTTGCACAAAACTCAAGAAAATCAAGAAAATAACCTTTCAACCTTTGCTTTGATACCACCTTGATTTGAATCTGAATGTTAGTTTTTCTGTGCTAATTTCATCTTCAGAATTATAAATAATTTGTTGATCTTTTGCTTCATGTGCATGGGTTTCTTGAGGTGTTTGTGAGTGTTAAACAGGTAAATGTATCAAGTTTTTTGTTAAATTCATGATAATTTTAACTTAAAAACAAAGTACTTAACAGTAGTAATAAAATGTATAACAAACCATCAAATGATCCATTAACACAATATTTTGATGAAGGAGTTCACCCCTCCTGGGCTACATCTCCTTGGTCTAGCTTCCATGGCTTGGGCCTCTATATTAGCTAAAATGTGAAAAAAAAATATTGTTTACAATCATCTACTGCTCCTGAAACCTGCTTCAATGTGTTCAAAATGTCCAAATCATCCAGAATAGACTCTTCTTGAGCCCAATTTGGTCGAAATTTTGCAAAATTTATGGCCTCCTGAATTCTGCCTAGGAAACCCCACTAATCTGGAGATAACTCCAATTAGGGCCGCTAATTTTGGAGTTGGAGCTGAAGTTGGGGGCTCCGCCATTTTCTCCGCTGAATTAAACTTGGGTTTAATTAAAGTTAGGCACAGTTTAATTGCGGCTTAACGTGCTAATGGTGAAATTATCATAATCTGGGTTAATATAGGATAAGTGCATTTAACATTTGGTTATGGGTTAAATATCCTATATTAAAACTCAATCTCCTCATTTAACAATAAGCTCTGCCATGGTCTTCCACCTTAGGTCCTGTGGTGTGGGGGTTGGCCCGCGGGGCTGCCCGCCTCCTTACCCCCGCCAGATGAGCCACATTAAAATAAGTATAAGTCAAAGGCCTTATATAATAAGTTTTAATGCATGGTCTATTGGTATTGAATGTTCGTTGTTTGGGAGAGGTCGTGGGGTTGAGCCCCGAACTGCGCCCAATTTGTGTATAAAAAATTTTCCACCTGAAATAACATATGATTCTGACCTTCAAAAAATTTAAATTCGACCATGGTATATATGAATTCGGTCTTTGACCTTAGTCCACCAGAGGGGGCATGTGACAGCCCCCGGTTACACCACATGTCTTCCTCTGGTTGGACTATTTCAACCATATGATTAAAATAAAATGCACCTCCATATACTTAATTTGACCTTAGGATAACATTAAAAAAAAAATTCACCTTCCCAACTTTCCGTAGAATCTTGCAGTGAAACTTGTCACCGTGTGATTTGCCAAACTGAAAGAATATTCCCTAGAATATATTTTTTTTGCTTACTGGGCTGCCATGTCACCATTATGTCCTTTCTGCAAATCTTTTAGCTGTTTATGAAAACAAACAACGGGCTCTATCTTCCTCATCCAGAGTCGGTTTTCAATGACACGAATTGCGTCAGATTCTTGGCAATGAGCTCTTCACTGTCATTCAGTTTACAATCGATTCTAATCACTTCCATATTTTATATTTAACATTGAGCACCTAATCATTTGGTGTTTGGGTTAACCATGTGCCCCTGCTTGCCCAACTGTGGTCTTGTGGCGTTGGGTGGACCGGGGACTAGGGGTTAACCACGACCTCAGCCCCCAACTTACATTTCATTAAACTTTAAATAGGGGTCGCACTCTATAATTAACAAGGAACAATGGTGGCGGAGTGGTGGAGCGCGATGTTTCCAGTTGGTAGGTCCATGGTTCAAACCTCCCAGAGGCCCTATCTAGCCCATATAAAATTTTAATATACCAATAGGAGGCCACGTGGCAGCCAGCAATTGGCCCACATGGCTCTCCCCCATTGGACCAACTCAATGAACCCACAACCAATAGAATTTCTCCACCCACGAACCAATCACCAGAGGACACTTTTCAAACAACCAATGGCCCAAAAATACACAGTCGTTTTGCCCAGTCACATGCCTAGTGAGCGTACAGACTTCTGACTGGGCGTAGCTGCAACTCAATTACAAAAATTTTCGTTATTTGAGAAAACGGTCAGAGCATGATATCGGGAGCATATGTTATCAGTTTTGAGTGAAACACGTTGGATTGGATTTAGGGCGAGGATATATTCTTTTTACACTGGTTTCGAGCACTTTCGAACATTTTGAATTTTGACCATTAAACTAATCCACTGAATCACCATATAATTTATATTAAAAAAAATCTTATATTTTCATGTCACATGTGAGAGAAATATGTAATTTATTCCATCCTTGGGTTATGTATATTTATCATATGGAATATATAGCATTGTACTTGAATTGTTTTAACTCTTAGTGCTAACTAGATCAGTATTTAAGATATATATATATGTGTGTGTGTGTGTGTGTGTGAGAGAGAGAGAGAGAGAGAGTCAACACTTAAAAATTCCTTTAGGACCCTTTAGGGATTGTGTAGCCTACATAGATTAAACTTGTAATCTCAACATTTTTTTTCTTTTAGACAAATTGACCAAGGCCAAAATGTAGAATAATGAAACTACTTGAAATGTTTTCAACATAGGAATTTGTCTTTCAATTGATTTATACTATATATACATAATTTCCATTGAAATATTTTACTTTACCTTACATATTGAAATAATTTATTTGTGAATTACATTGAATTTTGTTTTTCATTAAAATATTTTATCGTGGTAAAAATTATATATATATAACGAAGATATATTGAAATAAACTAGTTGACATGGATATTCAAATAGTTTATTTAAGTCTTGTATTGAAATATTCTAAAAATTATAAGAATTATACATCATCGCCACATTCAAAGTGAATATGTGTGTGTGTCTAATCTCATTAAGTTGATATAAAAGATGAAATTCCACATAAACATGGAAACATTTATTTATCAATAGAGTGAGAGTGAAATTTTTTTATGAAACTAGTAAGCACACTTAGAGTGAGATTATTCGTGTTTTATAATGCTTTTAAGTGAAAATATCCAAATATGTAAATTCATTTTTGTTTTTCCTATTACATTGTTTATTTTAAGTAAACATTTTATTTTACTTTAAAAGGGACATGTGTCAACTCAAGGTTGAGCATGGAAGGAATAATACATCTCCCTTATGTTGGGCTATAGAATGCACCTCTCAGTGCAATAGTAGAGAGATGTATATATCCTATGGATATATGTGCTATTTCTGAATATGAGGGGGCATGCATTAATATTTTAATGTGGAGAATGTGAATCATAAATAATATATTTCAATGTCAACAATGTGTATATTATATAAAAATGGTGAAATTAAATTTTTTCTTATATTTAAAACATTTTATTAGTGTTTTATTGAAAACTAGCTAGATCCATTCTAACTCCATATCTACCAAGAGAATCAAATCTCTCCACGTGTAAACCTTTCCTCATGTTTGGCACTCAAAAAGAGGCTTTCATTTTACAATAATTTTTTTTCTCTGTTGGAAACATAATCATTGGGGTTATGTAAAATTGGCTCATTCACTTGAATGGAAGGTGAAAAGTCTCATGTGAAGACTAATAGTCATGAGAAGTCCAAGGGACTTCTTGGTAGATTGAAATAAGGGTCACACAAAATGTAATATTTGTATTTATGTTTCGTGATTAATATATATCACACGTTTATCTAAATTTTCCTATTATTTTTGTGTGTTCAACATGGTACCATGACCACTAGGTTGAAAACCTCTCTACCTATCTTCTATTGCCCTTGATTTTTCCCTAACGCACTTCTGACCATTTTCTTTTTTGCACCCCATACTCAGCCAACAATGTCAAGTTGTTGCAACTTCTTTAGTGATCTTAAAGGGGGGTTGAAAATATTGTCTCTATGTCGTAAATATTGCAAATATTGTCCAACTCTTTACCTCTCTACCCATCAAAAACATCCTCTGTCCCTACTCAGCAAACTTGTACTCTTGCTAGTACCATCTGTGTAATGCCTCATATGGAAAACAAACATGTCTCTGTATCTCTGGATTTTGGCATTGACTAGTCCATTATTATGCATTTTCTTGAAGGTTGGTTTGATAGCAGGTGTGACCAACAAACCCTCAGGCATTATGAAAGGTGGCATCATCCTCATAGTTGAAGGTTGTATTCCAATAATTTTAGGCAAGCCTCCTCTCCTCCTTAAAATGTATGAAAATCACACACTAGTATTTAACTAGGAATGTCACAAATCCAACCCCCTCTTGATAAGTTGTCCCCATACATGAGAAAATGATAGCGCTCCTCGTAGGGTCCCTGGAAGTACAAAGTAGCCTCCAACCACTCAGGGTATTTGATGATGTCACCTTCATAGAACTAGGCCTCATCCTTGTAGTCACGTGGAACCACCCAAACACATCCCTTCTTGATATAAATATTTAATGCTTGATCAACCTGACTCTAATAATCTAACTCGAGAATTTGATCCCTTGAGAGTTACTTTTGTAATGCACTGCATATGGATCTTGAACTTGAAGAGGAGCTTGAGGAATATAATCCCTTCTAGCCCCATATCGTAACAACCCCCTCTTAGATATAGTGCGATCAACACCATATCCAACTAATAGAGCCCATGGAATATAATCAGGTTAATTGCATAAGCATTTATAGCATCGATCTCATTGAAACTGAGAAGAAAATATTTTCATATAGTTTACCATAAGTGTTTTTGCACGATTTGTTGTTTGTCTCATGAGTTTCATTTGCATGTAGTTATCGAGAGATTTGGTCAAAGGACACAAGCAATCTATTAGATGATAATTATTTTGGGTGAGGAATTTTGGTAACAATCCCTCATTTGAACATGTCTTTTTTATTTGGAAGAGATGAGGGGTTAGCCTTTATTTAAATTATTAGGCTATAAATATATTTCCCATTAACTTGCCAATTGCTTGAGTTACCTTATTTTTTCACAATTTTTTCTCTTGAGATGTCAAGGTGGGCAACATAAAGGAAGTAGTATAGTTTCTAGGCCTTTTACCAACACTACTCTTGAGCCTATGGAGCTATAATTGTATTAGCAACTTGGGTGGAGAGTAAAGGTAGAAGAATCATTGTAATTTGTAAATAGTTTGTTTGTAAGTTCACTGAAGTCGATACCCTCTATTTGTTGAGCTTGAGTTGTTAATAAAATGGCAAAACTTGATGGATTATTAGATTTACTAAATACTTTAATACTCTTTAATATGAATGACATGGCCAAAATCAACAAGGACTCTCTCACTATTATTCAAACCTATTTATAAGACGAAACTGAGTTTTTGTAGCTCAAATCTCAGTTCCAAGGAGATGAATTATAAAAACTTGAGTCAACTTTATGAAATGATTTTTGTTCAAAACAATTCTCTTTTTGATTTAGAGAAAGATGTTCATCAAAACCAACACTTTATCAGATCAGTAAGGCCTGTTAATTTTTTATAAGAAATGATTGTTCTATGTCATACAACAAGGTAATTGCCATACATGTAAATCCTTATCTATTTACCAAAGACATTATCTTAAGTGTTCATTGTCTCTTGTATATATATCTATATATATATATATAATTGTCTTAAGTTATATCTAACAATATTTCACGGAATATACAAATATCATTGTCTTACGTTTTATTTAACATTGTTTCATTGAATATATAAAGATCATTGTCTTACATTGTATTTATCGTTGTTTATACATAATATTTCGAGTCACACAAACATGAACCACAAAACATTGCAAACCTCAGAGTAGAGCGAGCCATCCTGTAGCGTGCAATTGAGTCATCATATAATGTGCCATATTTTATAATAATTGATGCCTATCAGAGATCGATGCCACTATGCCTATAAGTCACTGATGCAACTGTGATGCCGTTGTGAGTAGAGAAATCACCATACAAACAAAGGTCAAGCCAGTTTGTGTATTTTTGTGTGAAGTGTGTTGATGCCACTGTGAGTAGAGCGAGCACCATACAAACAAAGATCGATCCACTATGTGTATTTGTCACGGATGCCACTGTGTGTGAAGTGCGTTGATGTCATTGTGAGTATATGTTACTAATGTTGTTGTGTGATCGAACCAGAGAAAGTGTATATCGAGCCACTAGAATTACTTTGAGACACAGACAATAGGGTATGAGCCACAAATAAATGTTTACAATCCATTCATAAAGTCGACGAGCCTCAAAAGAGATATACGAGTCATACCAAACATTAACATAAGCGATGCCATGTATGTGAACCTCAGACCGATAAAAAAATGTGATCCATACAGATAGATGAAAGATTCATATTGATTATCATAGGATGGGATTCAACAAGCCACACAAGCATCGTAGAACGAGCTGATATAAAACCATTCTTAATCCTCCTCCTTCGTTTTGTACAAATCATAAAATACAAAGCACTTCACTCCTCCTCTCCAAGTATAATCCTTCAGGTCTATGACCATTTTGGACATAATGATTCCACACAAAAGATGCATGATTGATGATCTCCAATGAAACTTATGTATATAATTCAAAGGAAGAGACAAGGGTTTCTTATTTTCCACCATAACCCTTCCTTGAGTGAGGTTGACTTACAAGAATTGGAGGGAAATTCTCAAATTTAGATTCAAATATTATTGACCAAACAAATTTGTTACAACAATATAATAATAATTAGAGAAATGTCAAACATATTAATAATAATATTTTCTTTTATCCAAATTAAATCTTCCTTTGGGGCGAGATGGGATCATCTTGGGGTTTTAGGGTTTTTATGGGGAAATTTGTCTCATAGTTGCCAAAATTTCAACAAGGTCATTTCAAGAGCATACTTACATGAAGATGTAGTGGTTCAGCTTGCACTTCTCAAGCCCATCATTAGACGTTAGGAAGAACTTATCACTAAGAGAAAATCTAGCTTTGGAAATGAAAAGGATGTGACCGTTTCACATTCCGGACTACTCCAAACTAATCCAGTTTCAGAGTGTTGGGTTGCTTCAAGTCATCTCATATTTTCTTGCTTGTCTTCCACATCCACTTCAAAATCGCTTATGCCAACATTGTGATCAAGTTGGCCACATGAAATATCAATGTTTTTATTTTCACCCTTGTGAACATTGTGGAAAGCATACTCATCATTCAGACAGATGCTCCAAACACAAGACTTGCAAGATCAAAGATTCACCTTCGATGGATCACTTATTAGCAATGATCTTCAACAACCAAGAAGATATATCAATCATACCATTTAGTTAATTCTCGTGTATTGAAACATCTTGTAGAGGAGATATTTTCATCTTCTCACCTTATATTTGATAAGGGGAATTGATGGTCAGCTACTAGCTTCAAATATATATCAAGAACCTATGCCACATTTGAACCAGAGCCAGCTGCCAAAGCTTAGAGCCAAATTCAACTAATGCTAGAGTTAAAGTTGTATCCAAATAGAGACTCATGATCCATGAGCATGATTTGGTTGGTGGCCAGCTTTAAACCACCATCGGTGGAAGATTGTGGGTTTTGCTACCCACTTCATCAATTTGTGGTCATCTTTAAACCATCATAAAGGAGCACTTCCACTTCCCAAAAGATTCGAGCTTCTATCCATATTCAGAATTTTTCCCGAAACTACTTCGAACCTAATGCCAGAGTTGGTAGTCAACCTTAAACCACCACATGTATAAGACTTTGGTTTCTACTACCTCATTTGGTTTGTAAACCACCATTTCATAGATCATATCCAGCCCTTGGTTGATATACACCTTTGTATTTGAGCTCTCTTCTTGGACTAATATACACCCCTTTGGATTAAGGGGAGGGGGAATGTTGGAAACCTAATCCTTGGGGTTATGTAAATTTGGCCCGTTCACTTGAATGGAAGGCAAAAATCCTCAAATGAAGGCCAACAATCATGAAAATTCCAAGATAGCTCTTGGTAGATGAAACCAATGGTCACACAAAATGTAATTATATGTATGTTTTTCGAATAATATGTATTACACGTTTATCTAAATTTACTTATTACTTTTGTATGTGTTCAATACTCTCAATACTTTGGTAAATTCATAGTTAAAAATAAACTTATACTAATTTATCATTAATCAATATAATAATATTAATTATATTTTATAAGTTTTTTAAGTATATTATAAACATAAATATAATAAAATTCAAAAAGATATTTCTTTCTTGTTGTTTGCTTCCTCTTAAAACTACATTCTAACAAGAGTGATGGTTGCATAGCAACATATTCCCTGTCTCTTTTGATAGTTATCGATATGCTAGTGCAATTAAAGCAATGTAGCGCTTCTATTTTGTCATTATTCGATAATGCTTCGTTTTGGAATCATTTTCGTAATCTGTCAATATTCCTGCTTATGCCACTTCTTCTATACATTTCCGCCCTACAAACGACTTCTTCTGCACATGCCATTTTTTCATTTGGATACCTGCAATTTGAATTTAAAGGTGTTTGCAATCCAAGACTTAGATGGATATTTATGTTTTTCTATATCCCTATAATCTTGTGTGTAGTGTAAGAGTGTTTCTTCGTGCCCGCTAACAAACTCAACCAAGCTTAGGGGAGATAGACATTTTATACATGGGGTCAATAACTTAGCTCTTGCTTTGACATACAAAAAGCATCAAACAATCTTTTAATTGTATACATTTGGTGTGATATCTTTTTTTATTTATTTATTAATTTTCACACAATTATGTAGGGAATGTAAGAGAAAGGGTGCGCGGAGAAATGGTGTGTGGGAGAGTTTGTGTCCCTTACTCTGCACACACATTCCCCCCACACACTTTCTCCCGTAATCCATTTATTTTCACACCAAAACAAATCTCCCTCCCTATCAAATTTTCTCAATCTTAGAATGACACTTTCTTTGAGACCAGTCATGCTTCTCGACATATGTTGCTAGTGTCAGGAGCTTGCATGTTCTCTATGATCTAAGAAAGTTGAGAATAAAAATGTTCTCATCGACTCTTACATTCCCAGCACAAATTTTACTAAAGGCTATAGGGTTGCTATTTATATGGACCTCTCCGAGGAGAAGCACAAAAATACCAAGAGTGTTTGCTTTGAGGTTCTCAAGAATGGTCAAGACAGATATTTCCCTCAGTTTTCTCTGGCGTTCGACGAGTTCAGCGCTACCCTCAAGAAAGAAGTGGAAAGCATTATGAAGGTGTCTTTTTGCAACAAGATCAAGCAATTGGTATTCAATTTCTTATGTCGCTCCATAACAAGGGCAGATCCCACCACTCAAGGCCTCAGATCCAATGATCCTTTCTATGTTAGAAAATGGTTGGCACCTCAGTTCACTTTGATAATTAGCTCTAGCATCCTCCCCAATATCCTAGATGAGCTCATTGTCCATTCCATACCTCTTCCCTTCTTGTTTGTCTCCATCTATAATGAAAATCTTTTTATTTTCCTGTGGATGCATGTCACATTTGTGTTGGAGATAACAAAGAAACCATGGGGGCTTCAATCAATGAACCTCTGGCATATCATGTGTATTCATGGCATGCTAATCAATACCCCTAATTTGATTACATAAATTTGGAAAAAAACCCTTAAAAATCACATTATTTAACCCCCACCAATACGAACCCAATACACCTTCCCAATTTAAAAAACCCCTACTTTCACTAGATATTTTAGGTATTCATTTTTCATTAACATTTTTTAATATACCCCTTCATATTTTTTAATTAACTTTGAGCTTAATTTTTTATACTTGTCAATAAAAACCCTTTACCCCCTATTATATGTTCAATACATGATGTCATTTTTTTCTCAATATATACCCCCAATATGAATGCACATGGTATGGTATTACTCCCCCCATTGAAGCCTCTATGGGAGATACAGTTCAGACTGAAGAAAGAGGAGTCATGTCATGATCTCCTCTTTAAAATTGCCTTCATTTTCTTCGCTAGAATGATAGTTATATTATCCAATATTGTCAAATATGTTGTGAGAGCTAGGGTAAAACTACATAGAGATCTAGCAAAAGAAGTTTGTGAAGCCGTTAGGACACATCGAGGGGCGTGAGTGCAAAGGTGTGGAGGAAACACAATGAAAGCTTCCTCTGTACCTTTGTATTCTACACAATGAAAGCTCTGGCATTCTCCCCAATATCCTAGACAAGCTCACCATCCATTCCATACCTCTACCTCTGGTTCATCTCTAGCTATTATGACAATCTCTTTATTTTATTTTATGGACGCGTGTCCTTTCGGTGTTGGAGATGGCGGAGAAAAAAATTATACTGAAGAAAGAGAAGGCCTTCCATGATCTCCTCTTTAAAATTTCCTTGAAAACTTTCACTGGAATGATAGTTATGTTACCCAATATTATTAAATATGTTTCCAGAGTTGGGGTGCAACTACATAGAGATCTGGTAGAAGAAGTCTGTGAAGCCATTAGGACCCATCAAGGGGCAGGAGTGTAGAGGTGCGGAGGAAGCACAATGAGCCTCATCCAATTGTAGCAAATCGAGTTGTGGAGTTCAGATTTTTTAGGGAGCTAAGCTTGCACCCATTGGCACATCATCAAGGATCTTGGGGAGGATAACAAAGCTTTCATTGTGCAGAGTGCAGAGGTGTGGAGGAAGCACAATGAAAACTTCCTCCGCACCTCCACACTCTACATAATGAAAGCTTTGGAATCCTCCCCAAGATCTTGGGAGACGTGCCATTAAGTGAAAGCTTAACTCTCCAAACAGTTCAAACTCCATGGCCTGATTTGTTGTAATTGGACAAGCCCTCTCGTGGGCAGTAAAGATGTCACATTTCTTCATGTTATTGATCTTGTTGTTGATATAGGGAATCCTACCTAATTATTTTACATTTGTAAGTATTATAAACTCAACTACTTTGCATAATATTGAGTTGTACAAATGTTTTAAATAAGAGGAAACTATATTGGAAATCAATGTAGGTGGCCTTTGGCGTTTGAGTGAACGTATGTTCATTATTTTCATTTTATTATTTTTTTTTGTTTATAAAAATACTTTTTAAATTTTAAAGTAATATATTATAAACTTTGGAAGTATGTGTTAATAATGAATATCTTCACCAATACCATGTTAGAAAAATACATATATTTCATAGCAATGGAACACATACACAGAAATAACATATAAAACAAGAGATACACAGATATATGTGGTTTACCCAGTTGGGCTACGTCCACGGAAATAACCAGTCCTTCCTTTTTATTATCCAACAAAATGAAGAGACACAACCTACAGCAGTTTTGTTGTAATATCATCTACTCTCTCACACAATCGCCCTTTCTATTTCTCGCTCAAAATATACACACATACACAGCCGCAATACCATACCCTCATACAACGTAGGGGTTTCCTTCTAGAGAAAAAAAAAAAACCCTATATTATACATAAATTCTACCGTCAAATCAACTGTCTAATGAACAACCCAAATTGACTACAAAATTACAATATTTTACAAGGCAATTTTATATATGTTTTTAGCTTCGGGGGCACTACCCCCAAAACCCCCCACCAAGGGGGGGCTCCAAAAGGTCGCTACTGCCCCCCATAGACAACCCTGATGGCAATAAAACGACGAGCGTCGTTACTACCCTGTTAAGAACAGGGATCCAACATGGAAATACATCTAAATAAAAAAAATAATCAAGCTCCACACCCAACATACTGAATATGTTTCAGATACAAATTTTAACTTACAATAAAGCTAACATTGATTTTTGTTATTTACCATTAAATTTAACTATTGAGGAGGTGTCAACTACCTTATTCTAAAGTCTTGCACTAGTTCTTGACTTTACCTTGGACATTTATGTCAGTTCTACGAAATTACATTATTTGTGTATTCCTTCATTTGATGTACAAAGATTATTATTATTATTATTATTATTGTTCAATTTTAAGGTCACGGCCAAGCCAGACACCAAATTGTTCTATGAGACCTCCTTGTTTGTGGGACAACGGACCCACCTCTGTGCAGCGATTTGACTGCTAAGTCTACGAAAGCATACATACACTACTTCCCTCTAGTTTTGAACTTGTGACCTCTTAGGAAGAAACACATGCTCTTAACCATTAGGCCCACTCAAGCTATATTACCATATGCTCTTAACCTCTTATGAATAGTATGATATGAATGAAAAAACCATTACCACATCCTCTATTGTATTGTAAACAAAATATCAAACTATAGGCTTCAACATAATTAAAATAACTGAAAATGATTCCTAATGATGCACTTCGGCCTATTAGAGCAATTTCTAACAAAACCAACATAAAGGCATGGAGAATATTATGAGTATGCTTAACAAGACTCTAATATTCCTGGGGCCTATAGTTGATGCTGGCAATGCCTGGAATCACACATATCAGAAGCAAAAAAATGTTTCGAATCCAACAATTTTTTTGTAGTGATGTTGTGGCAATAAATCCTTTTTCTTTTCACCTTAAGGATTCTTCCTTTGACCATGCTTGAGTAGTTTGGCAGGTATTTCATGACATTTGTCAAAAATTAGACTTAGCATGTATTACAAAAGCTACCCTATCACGAGAATTTCTGAAAGATGGGGCATCCCTTATCACATCTAACACAACAATGTATGTAACGATTGCCGAAGCTCCTCTTGTTTGCTTCAACAACTCTCACACATTTGGTTTTCTCTTTCTCGCTTCTCAGCAAGCCTGTTTGTCCGAATGGCTTGCTTCCCACACTGTTCAAATTTATACCTAGTTAAAACCATTGTTCCCAAGTTCGAATATGAGAAATGGTGTTTCCCTGTGTACGCATGTCGCTTCGGTGGTGGAGATGGCGGATAAACAGTTCGGATTGAAGAAAGAGGATGTCTGCCATGTTCTCCTCTTTAACATCGCCTTTAATGCCTTCGCTGGAATGATAGTTATGTTATACAATACCGTCAAATACGTTGCCAGAGCTTGGGTGCAACTGCATCGAGATCTTGCTGAAGAAGACTTCAAAGCCGTTAAGAGGAGCAAGAGTGTGGAGATGCTAGAAAACACAATGAGAGTTTCTTTTGCACTCTACACACTTTGACATTCTTCTCAAAATTGTGAATAAGCTCACTATCCATTCCATATCTCTGTCCTTTTGGTTCGTCTCCAGCTATTATGACCTGTTTATTTTCCTATGGACTCATGTCGCTCTCGAGGTGGAGATGGGGGAGAAACAATTCGCACTGAAGAAAGAGGAGGTCTACCATGATCTCCTTCTTAACCTAACATACAACACCTTCGCTACAATGATAGTTATGTTACCTAATATTGTCAAATACGTTGCCAGAGCTCGGATACAACTGCTTAGAGATCTGGTTGAAGAGGTCTACGAAGTCGTTAGGACACATCAGGGGAGGAGTGCGAAGGTGTGGAGGAAGTACAATGAATGCTTTCTTTACACTTACGCACAATGAAAGTTTTATGTGTGCATTTTGAGGAAACTAAGCTTTGGTCACAAATGATTGAATAGAATGATATTTTAATGTCTACGAGACTAAAAATAGTCTATGGAACCACCAACTTTCTTGTTTTTGGCCTTGTGCAATTTGATCTTTTTCTTACTCAAATTGATGATGAGCTGACCCAACCTTCTAATAGTTCCATCACTGAAACAGAATTGATGTTAACATACTACGGTAATTGTCTCTGATGTCTCTGAAAGCATCACATTCCAAAATGAAATGTTTTTCTGATTCCACTACCCCAGAAGTGAAAAAAGTACATACCCTTTCTTCCCAAGCTTCTTTAGGTCTCTTCCACCGTCCCGTTTCACACCGAAGTTGATGTGAGTTAGTTCTTAATTGAGCAATAAGAACCTTTGCCCTCCACGGAATGCTAGCTCCAATGTATTTTTTTTGTTGGATATCATTGCATCAAAACATTTGCCAAGTATGTCAAGCCTATTTGAAATGATATTGAGTTAGGCGTTGTTATGACAGTTTACCATAGCTTGCACCTTCGCACTCTGCACAAAAAAAGCTTCTTCTGTATATTTGTTTAGCCCCCCAAATGACATCATTGCATCAAAACATTTGCCAAGTATGTCAAGCCTATTTGAAATGATATTGAGTTAGGCTTTGTTACGAGAGTTTACCATATCTTGCACCTCCGCATTCTGCACAAAAAAAAGCTGCTTCTATATATCAGCCCCTCGAATGATATCATTGCATCAAAACATTTTCCAAGTATGTCAAGCCTATTTGAAATGATATTGAGTTAGGCTTTGTTGCGAGAGTTTACCATAGCTTGCACCTCCGCACTCCGCACAAAAAAAGTATTTGTTTAGCCCCCCAAATGATATCATTGCATCAAAATGTATGTCAAGCCTATTTGAAATGATATTGAGTTAGGTTTTGTTATTAGAGTTTACCATAGCTTGCACCTCCACACTCCACACAAAAAAAGCTTCTTTTGTATATTTGTTCAGCCCCCCAACCCTCTCACTTACATAAGAGACTTGACACCTTGACACCTCATTAGTAACATCATCGGGCAGAGCAGTAGGAGTGTGACGCAGAAAAATGTTAGTGAGCACTCACCAATGGAATGGTTATTTACAAAATTAGTTTTTTTATCATTTTAAAATGATTTGTCATACTCTGACAATAGAAAAATGAAATACACTCCACTAAAATTATTATGTCCCATCAAAGTGCTCTAAGTCAATTAGAAAATAAAAGATACATTTTTCGAAAATTATGGAAATGATCATAGATGAATGACTTACTTAACTAGTTGAATTCCAAAAATGATATCTAATATAATGCATTGCGAAAGCCCCTCATACTTAAATACAAAGAGTAAATGGAGCGCTACTTGAATGGTTCACAAGGCACAATACTTGTTAAGGTTTTGCAAATGGGGGAGTAAGCTAAATCGGCTTGATTGTGGGGGAAAACTCCACATTTAAGAGCGCTTGAGCCAGAGAAGTTCCGAGATGGGTGACCTCCCGGAAAGTCTTGATTACTGGGTGTAAACCTCGGAAGTGATGATTGACGCCATGTGATTCATTTCACTAGTTTCAATCTCACTTCTTCACCTCTATGAACATCACATGATGCAATGAATGTTAAATAAATTATTTAAAATCATAATAAATTAGTCAATTACAACTATTTCTCATAGAAATAATCATAAATATTTAATAAATTATAAATAATTATAATAATTTAAAAAATAAAATAAAAAAAGTATACACATAAAAATGGTAGAGTAAATAAATGTCAAAGGATTTTGACCGATTGCTATGCTATATTCGCTAACTAGACAAGTTACATGTATTCTCCTTTTCCCACCTAAAGACCAAGTAGTCAAAATTAAAGCTAAGAGACTCTGATATTAAGATATATTTCAAATTACAATATTATCAATCAGAACTGAGAAAGAGAAATGTGGACATATATTTTAAATCGCAATATTATTTTTCATGATAAAGAATAAGTATTGAATATTATCTTGGCTTTCATTCCCCGTATCTTGAGAAACCTGACCTATTTTCCACGATAACATCGGGACAAAGTGTATATATAGGGTTAAATGAATCCCTGTATTTTTATATTTGTATTGATGATGTAAAAAAAATAACCATTTAGCATGAAAGTATGACGATATCAAAATTTATTTTTCTTACCCTAAAGGAGAAAGCTAGAATTTTAGTTTTGATAGTAGATAATGAATTAGTGTAAATGTAAATTTTATTTTAAAGTAGTTTAATTCATAGATAAAATAGTTTTCTTTTTAGTATATTTTTTAATTAGTTTTGTCAAAATCTAGTAGAGATTTTTAAAAATCATAAATCTATTTTTTTTAATTTGCAAAGTTCAAGTGTTCTAGGTTTTTTCAAGGTGTTGAATCAATTTATGCATTCAAAAATGCATTTTAAACAACAAAAAATCACAACACTGGAATTGTATCGTCGAATTTCAAGGAAATGGCTATTTTTTCTATTAGTTAGATTGCACCATTCCTCCAAAATTAACAATGAAATTATAATTAATAATGTGTTAGGATTACCTTTAAAACAATTGTTAAACATTGGGTAAACTAGCGCTCCCTATGTGTTTCGCGACATGGACTAATTGTTTCTCGTAAATCTTTACCTCTGACAATGTGATCGTTGACTAATACTTGTGGATTTTGGTCTAATGGCAATCATGATTCCCAACAAGTGGTATTAGAATGTAGGTCACTATTTCGATGCACACTCGACTTTCATTGGGGGGAGATTATTGGACATTGGATAAACCAGTGCTCCTCGAGTGTTTTGCGACATGCATTAACTGCCTTTCGTGGATCCTTATATCTAGCAATGTAATCAGTGACTAACTCCTATTAGTTTTGTTTTAATGAAAATCATGATTCCCAACAACAATATCATGATTTTTTTTTAAAATGATTATAAATTATATTTCTTTAAATTTTGTTAAAACTTATGTAAAAAGCTTTAGGAATGAAAAATTTTAAAAATAATTATTTTTATATTAATTAAAATATTAACCATTAAATATATTTTTAATTATTTATTGTATGAAATGTTTATCATCTTATAAAACCAACTTAGATTCATTTTAACTTTACCAAACGACGTTTGGATGGATCAAATCTCATTTCATTCTAAAAGAGGTTTGCATGTTAAGAGATTTGATCCCTCTTAACACTTGGTAGATCCAAAATTAATATGAATCTTAGCTAGTTTAATTAATAACCTTTAAATATGCTATATTGAAAAAAAAAAAAAACTACAAGAAAACTATTGATTAAAAATACCATGGGAAAACTATGAGTAGAAGTCTCAAAGTGTTAAAAAAAAAAATATTTTATTTTATTTTTAATCTCTCCAATTTTTTTGTTTTTACTCAATCAAAATATTAA